>CAJGYO010000004.1:13498785-14098785 GCA_904845875.1 Miscanthus lutarioriparius
CCACTAGATTGGCACCTGCATTAGAGCACTCACTTATTAGGAGCAATCAATATTAACCATAGCAGTATAATAAGGCTATCATCATCATATCATCATTTCCGAACCATTAAGTTATTAAGTGTATCTACATTGGAGATAAGCTCTGTCAAGTTCTCACTAACCGGGAGAGACGGTGACTCGATTCAATTACAACTCACCGAGGGGGTATTCCTAACTCTCACCCCGCATACTTTGCAAGGGTAGCCGTGGGTCACCTTTTGGAACAACTCAGAACCAAATTGCTGGTTCGATCAGCAAAGACTCTCAAGGATTACCCTTCTGCCAGATGATCAGGACTTTTAAATCACCGCCTTGGACTCACGCCACGGCTCCCTTCCGAGGCGCACTTTATACTTATCGACTCCCGGCCGAGGTGAGCTACTCGGCCATGGCCGGTCATCTGGACACGGCCAACTAAGAGAGAGGCATGCGTTCAACATGAATGTGAAAGGCTCCAAGATTCAGTCCTTAATCGACACTGAGCATTTGAGTCACTGCAAACCGGCAAGCCTCCGTCCGGGTCTTCATTTCAAATTAAGACTGGTTCTTTTCCACGATAGCAAATATAGCCAACCGTGCCATATGTATCTTCCTATATCTCGCAGGTGACAGGAAATCACCCGACTTCTAACGTGTTTGAGCAGGGCTAAGCACTACACGAGCCTGAGCTACATAGGATTCAGGGTATCAATATCTGGACAAGGATTGGATAACCAATGCAGCAAGTGTTTGCATCCAACACCTAAACTTAATGCAACAATATATATATATGTAACAATAATACTGTAACTGCATTTCAAAAATTAGGAGGCTTAATATGCTCCGGGGCTTGCCTGGAATCCGACACAAGTCAGTTCAGTTAGCTTGCACCGTCTTGGTGACATCTTAGGTCCTAGCACTTGCTTAGTCCTTCCATCTTCGAGATAGATTCATCAAACGCTGTCTTCGGGTTTGGCTTCAACATCGCATCCTTCACGTGGTGCATCTAGCGTACCTAGATGAGATGCAATATGCAAGTGTATGAATACATGGAAGTGCAATAGACAATGCATCGCATGCCGTAAGTAAGACAAGCACAAGGTTACATTAACATGCACAAGCACTTCGCATTGCCTACTTTAAATATAGCACAGTTTATCATCCCACGATGGCAAAGAAGATGACAACACCAAGCATGACACAAATTTCCTAAGATCTCAGGTACTCTAACTCAACCATCATCAAAGGTATGAGCCACACTTAGCAATATACAAGCAAACAACTATAATTGGAATATGTCAATTTCTGGACATGCAAACAGCAGCTACAAGATTTAGCTATAACTAGAGTTACACAAATCCAAATGACTTGCAAGAAGACATTTTGGAAAGCTTATGAAATTATCTACATTTCATCTATAACCCGCATAGCATGATTCACAAGTTAAGTAGGTCGAAATTGTATATTTACAGAAACTGGTCTAAACAAGACAGAGAGCAATCAATTGTATAACCCAACTTTAAACAACTGTAACTCTTAAACTACTTGGCCAAATGACACCAAATTTTAACAGAACCTATATACATGAATTATCTACAACTTTTGTATAAACAAGTTTCACAACAAAGCACATTATCATGAAGAACTTTGCTAAGTTCCCAGATCTGTCCAGAAACCATAATTGCAAGAAAATAAATATTAACTTATGTTGCAAACACATAATTAGGCAAAACCAACTTTACCAATATGTCACACATGACTAAAGAACACCAGAAAACCTAGTGTCCATGACCAAATAAATTCTTTTAATGCATTTCTTAATTTATTTTAGATAACAAGGTGACTTAATGAACATATACCAAAAGTATATAATAAATTATACAAAAATTACAGTGGCTCACGTATCCTCTTAATAGTCTACTGTACAAATTTCACTCCATTTAAATATGTATAGCAACCTCTATGAAAAAGACAAGTTGCTAAAGCAAGAAATCATGTGAGAGCAAGATAAACCAATAACTCACTCATACTTCATCCAATACTCATGAAATTTTTACCACACATCAACTATCACATGAGTAGCATGCCACAAAAATTTCACTTCATTTGGAGCCCTAGATCTACAGTTATGGAAAATAACAAATTCAACTAGCATTACAACCTTACTGCACAAATCTATTTTTACCGCAAAATTTTGAAACTAAAACATGCCATATTATAGGTCTAGTGCATAGAGAATTTCACAAGGATTCCAAAAAGTCCACATTTACTATTTTACGAATCTTCTACGATTTACTATGAATTTCCAAAGTTCCTGCAAAATAATTACAAACCAGTCCTTACGGCACTATTCACATGAGTCACTGACTTCACAGTTAGGCCCCTTCACTTTGTCGAATTCAAGCACGGGGTCCTCGACGTAGCTTTGCACAGGGAGGTCGCCGGGGTCTCGCTGCTCCGGCCGGAGGAGGCCATGCCGTCGGCGGCTGAGGGGCGGGGGAGAATCAGGGGGCCCTTACGCACCCACTGGTGGTTGGAGGCGGCCGGGAGAGGGCTCGTGGCGGCCTAGCCACGTGAGGTCACGGCGTCAAGGTGACCGCGCCGGCGGCTGCTGCTCTCCGATGGAATTCAGCCGCGACAAGCGCACGCGAGGGAGAAGGAGAGGCGAGGCGGAGATGGTGGCGCACGCGGCTGCGGCCGCGGTGACTTGGAGCGGCGGGAATGGCAGCGGTGGCCTGAGCTTCGCGACGGCGTCCATGGCGGCTTCGTTTTCCGCGGCTCAGAGCGAGGGCGAGGCGAGGGACTGGCAAAGGGAGTGAGGGAGGAAGCAGAGAAGCTCGGGCGCCCGCTCTGGAGGTGGTCGGCACACGGAGACACACGTCCAGCGAGATGGGGGCGCAGCTCGCGCATGGCCGCCACGCACAGGGCGCGTGTCGTCCGTTGGGGTGTTTTCGCAAACAGGTGGCGGGCGACGGCGGGATCAGCGTGGGACGCGATTTTGGGCTGTTTCCAGGCCAAATCAGCGAATGGACCAAAAATGAAGTTTGATCTACTACTCATGCTCTCCAACTTTGATTAAGGGTGCTCGGCCATTAGGCTATTGGATTAGCAGATAATTAGTACTAAACTTGATAGTGTCAGTGATTTGACAGCGACAAGCAAACATCCAAAATTGATGGTCGAAATGAAATGCAACTAGTGCCATCTTCTTGTATGTTCTTCCCCATCATGTAAGCTCCAACTTTTACATTTGGATCAACTGAAGTTGCTTAACAAATTTTTGGAGAACGCGAGACGCCATTGTCAATGTCATTCAAGTGATAAAATAACCTTTTTGTTGTTTTGGAGATTACTTTTGAAGGTCCAAATTAACTCCAAATGGGTGACACATGATTCATTGTTTCCCTCATGAAAAGTACTCCAACTCATATTAAGGAATCCAATTGAGTTACTATGTGATTTTGGGAGATAGAAATTCCCAAACATGTCAACTTATTGCTGCCACTCAAGGACTTGGAATATTTTCTGCCCTTCCCAAAACAGCAGCTGATTCAACCTTGTGAGCTCTATTTGACCAAGCTAGAGGACAAACTAGCTCTTGACCATTTAACAAAGTTTGTTCTACATAAGATGAACTACAATTTTTGTTAAAGGTCAAACCTCATAACCGGTACAGAAGTCAAACTTTCACTTTGGTCAAGGCAGCAACTTGATAAAGCCTAAACTAGGTTTTTAGGTCAATTGGGGCATTTTCCAAGCATTTGCTCAACATAAACCTTTTATAACTTTTGTTGTAGAGTTCATCTAGAGTCATTTGGGCAAGGTTGCAAGGTTTGGTTGATGATCTATAATTCCATTCACTTAATCGTGCCATTCCAACAAGGATATAACTTATCATTTCATGTGACTTTTTGATTCCAACTGTCATGAAACTTTTCCAGTGATCCATATAGATGGGTATTGATGTGAGACACATGAAGATATTCCAATAACACCAGTCAAGCATATATCTTGAAAAGGGCCTATATGTAAAGCAAGGGTGCTATATCCGAGTTTAGGTTGGGGCTTATTTTCATAGGTTTGACCTTGACATCTCCATCATCATTTAATCTGTCATGTTTAATCATAAACCCATTGCTTACTGGTGACAAACACCTGGGGTGTTACAGCCGCCTTCGGTGATTGTGAGGAGAGTTATACCTTCCCCGGCGGAGCGCCGAAAGGTAACTCTAGTAAATTGCTCGTGTCATTGAGTTACCTCACTTGTGGGTCGGTTCTTGCGGTGTCCAATAGTGTGGACGAGGTTTGTGAAACACCTCTTAGCCGCCGAACCACCAAGTGTTGGTCGACACAACGGGGACGTAGCGTGTTGGCAAGCACGTGAACCTCGGGAGAAAATCGATTGTCTCTCTTTGTCATTCTCCCGGTGATTGGCTATATATTCATCTTGTGATTGGTTCATCCCCTACACGTCGGTATAATCACTCTACTCACTCATTTACATTCTTGCAAACTAGTTGATACAAGCTCTTTAGTGTAATTAGAATTGAGAGCTTGCTTTATTATTTACATTCATCTAGTTGAGCTCTTTAGAGTAGCAAGGTTGAGAGCTCTTAGTGAGTAATTACATAGCTAGTTTGTGTGCCTAAGTATTCATTGCAACTAGAATTGTTGGATAGGTGGCTTGCAACCCTTGTAGAGCTAGAGCAAGTTTGCATTACGCTATTTGTCATACTAATCAAATTACTCTAGTTGATTTGTAGATTTTTAAATAGGCTATTCACCCCCCCTCTAGCCATATTAGGACCTTTCAAGGTTCCACATTTTCACCACCGTTATCGAAACGCTCGTCAGGATCCACCTGCCCTTCATCTTCAATTATCATGTTGTGCATGATAATACAAGCCTTCATGATCAATGCTAATGTCTCTATGTCCCAAATACGAGCTGGTCCACGAATAATGGCGAACCTTGATTGAAGAACACCAAAAGCTCTCTCTACAGCCTTCCTCGCTGCTTCTTGTGCCTTCGCAAAATATTGCCTCTTGTTCCCCATTGGAAGAGTGATGGACTTGACTAATGTAGCCCAGGAGGGGTATATACCATCTGCAAGATAATAGCCTATCGTATAATCATGCCCATTAACTGTATAGTTCACCTGTGGAGTTGTACCTTCCGCCAAGTTTGCAAACAGAGGGGACTGGTGAAGAACATTGATGTCATTGTGCGACCCAGGCATCCCGAAGAAGGCATGCCATATCCAAAGATCGTCCGACGCAACTGCCTCCAAAATGATAGTGGGCTTGTCCACATTCCCCTTGTACTGACCTTGTTTGTCATATGGACAGTTCT
Organism: Miscanthus lutarioriparius; assembly: GCA_904845875.1. Lineage (NCBI taxonomy): Eukaryota > Viridiplantae > Streptophyta > Magnoliopsida > Poales > Poaceae > Miscanthus > Miscanthus lutarioriparius. The sequence goes on from CAJGYO010000004.1 coordinate 13,504,156, forward strand.
TCCATGCCCAATGCATACAATCGATGCATCCTAACATTCCAGGAAAACCTTTCCTCTCACCCATTGCAAGCAAGCGTGATGTGTCTTTCTCATTGGGGTACCTCAGGTATTCATCTTCAAAAATATCAACCACTGTAGCAACAAACCTTCGAAGGCTCTCCAGTGCAGTACTTTCGCCAATGCGAACATACTCATCTGTAGCATCAGCTGGAACCCCATAAGTGAGCATACGCATTGCGGCAGTGACCTTTTGGAAGCAACTCAATCCAAGTACATTGGATGCATTTCTTTTCTGGACGAAGTAATCATCGTGCGCTTCAACAACATTCATTATGCGTAGAAAAAGCTCCCTGGGCATCCTGTACCTGAAGAAACAAATTAACAAAAATTAAAACTCAAATAATAATTAAGCACATATTACAAACAAATCCGATGTGATAGATCAAATCATGTACCTTCGACGGAATATGTCAAGGCCGTATGTTGGATTATCCGCCAAATAATCTTGAAACATCCTGTCATGGCCGCCTTCTCTATCACGATAAATAACTCGATGACCAGGGACAGATCCACCGGGCCTTCTTTTGGCGTTGGAAAAATTGCTCACAATTTGAGCAGCCGAGAATATGAGAAGGTCGTCGTCATCGGATGAAGATTCATCTAATTGTCTCCGAGCACGGGATCTCTTCCTAGGCATGGTGCCGCCAGTGCCGCCGGCAGGTCAGCTGCCAAGCAAGCAAGGAGAAGATTCTCAAAAAAAGCAAGCAAGGAGAAAGCCAATACAGCACAGGCAACATTGATCTACACCGGTGCACACGCGAGTCCTTCCCCGTCGAGGCACTCGATGTTCCTGGGGATCCCAATGCAACGCGAGTAGGCAACTTCTGCGATTTTTTCCTTCGACTTCTACGCGACTTACTTTGGACTTCCTTTCGCCCTTTCGTTCTGCACGACGACAGAGGGAGGAAGAGATGGGCGGCGGCAGAGGGACGAAGAACGGGCGGCGGCAGAGGGAGGAGATTGGCGCCGCGGCCCTGTACGCGCGTCGAAGATGGACGGACGCGCCGCGCGATCTCTTTCGCGCGAGATGAAGGGGCGTCGCCCTAGCACCGACCCCGCAAAAAATTAAGACATATGGACCACCAATTTTCAATTTGCCAAGCCCAAATAGCAAACTATTGGAGAATGCCTCTTTTTTCACTTGGCATTTGGTTTTGAGACTCGGCAAAACTATAGATTTGCCAAGTGATGTTTAGCAAACTGTTGGAGTTGCTCTAATGTTCCACATCTATTGTTAGGCCGGACTAAGTGGTTGTCATTTACTACTCTCTATATAAGTTCACTATCAAACTTTCCGGTGCCGTGCTGTGTTACTGCTGCGCTCGTGGCTTCTCTTTAAACACTCGCCTTCTTGCATTGGCCATTGGGACGTCATTTCATAAATAAACACACACACGGAAACGCTTCATCAAATGAAAACCAAGCCGTTCCAACTCCAGCAGTACGAAAACAACAGTAAGTACTCAAACATTATTCGTACATGTACATATACACTCCACTCGTCGGAACCATCGTAGTAGGACATTTTAAGTCTTTGGTTGATGGAAACATACGGACTTCGTATACGAAAAAAAAAAACACTTACCCACCTCTAGCGTATACGAGGTTAGTACATTTCGCTTCTTTTCTCCTTTTGTTTTGAAAATCTAAGAGTTAAATGCACCATAAATCCATTAATTTTTGGTAGTGTGTCATTTAGGTCAGTCAACTTTTAAACTATATTTTTTGGTCCATTAATTTTTAAATTACATTTTTAGGTCCATTAACTTTTGGTGGTTTGTCTTCCAGGTCCATCAACTTTCAAATTGTATTTTTAGGTCCCTAAATTTTTTAACTAATTCACCGTAGGTTCATACCCCTTCGTTTAGTGAATAGATCTGACATGGCACGTCAAATAAACAGTCACCGTGGAGTAGGTGATGAGTCCGTAGCTCCTCAAGATATTCATGGAGACTTGTCTAGCAATAATTCAAATATAGCAGTTGATAATTCGTTAATATCCTCTGGTCTTAAATTTGAGACTATTATTTTTAAGGATAAATATATTATGGACGTAGAGAAATTTACAACTGTTGGAGTGTCATCAAAGATATTTATAGAGGTGCCTTATTATTGCGTGGAAAAGAGAAGAAAATGAAGCCAATAAAATACATCGGTACTAATTCTAAAGAGGTGGAGATCATCAATGAAATTTTTCCAACGTGATTAGCATCCTTGCCGTAGTAATTTATTATTTCCATGCATTAGTTTCCTATCCAGTTGTGACACACGATCTTTTATTTAGCATCTAGCTTTTAGTGCCTTTGTACACCTATGTATGTGAATCAAATTGATGGCTGCGTTTGGATGTGCCGTGCATGTTAGCCGAACCAGGGTCTCAAGGTCAATCGATCCTAGTCTGGCTGGTAGAGTTCGAGTTTTATTTGGGGTCAAGTGGCCTGCATGCCTATACTGTGGCCTTCGGCCTTGTACCAAGTAGATCAGACTGGATTTTATTGTGGAGTTTATTCTCCGTCGAGCCACCGCTCGAGAAACCCAAGACGGTGACCCCATCAGGTTCTTCGTATTGAAGATTATCTTCGGATGGTGATCTCGTCCTGTGCTCCACAGTTGATGCTTTTTTTTGTGTGCCATGTCATATCTATTCGCTAAACGAAGGAGTATGAACCTACGGTGAACCAGTTAAAAAGTTTAAGGACCTAAAAATACAATTTAAAAGTTGATAGACCTGAATGACACACCATCAAAAGTTAATGGACCTAAAAATACAGTTTGAAAGTTGATGGACCTGAATGACATATCACCAAAAGTTAATAGACCCAAAAATACAGTTTAAAAGTTGATGAACTTAGATGACGTACCACCGAAAGTTAATGATCTACGGTGCATTTAACTCAAAATCTAAATGCTATTACGGCACAGTTTTGTTTTTTTTTCAAAATCTAAATGCTATTACGGCACAGTTTTGTTTTTTTGTTTTTTTTTTCGGAGATGACTGTTCCACGCTTATCGGCTTACTGGCAGGGCGGCAGCGGGCCATGGCCAGCCAGACTCCTACCACCTCCCGTCGCCGTCAGAGTTCTTGCGCACGTCCATGCGCTTCCAAGATTCGGAACGGGACGAGACAAACCCGGCGGCTTGTTGGCACTCCGCACCCACCTTGTGGCCCCCACCTGCCCCACGGGAATAGGGAATGTGGATGCCGTCGCCGACGCCGAGCCACCCACGGTCACGGTCGTGGGGACCTGGCGCCATCACCGTCCGCCTCCGCTCCCGGCTCCGTCCGGCTATAAGCTAAACTAATCCGGCCGTGGCATCATCTCCTGTCGGTGCCGAAGAACTTGTCCACCACACCGTGGCGCCCGATAGAGAGACGGGGACGGCATCGCCAATCACGGTGCTGCGGGTCTACGGGCTTACGGCAGCAGCACCGACGTCGCGCTCCAACGCCGGATCGCGTCGCAAGCATCTGTTATAACGTCTCAACGGCCTCTGGCCCTCTCTGCTCCCCATCAAAGGCGCTGCATTTTGTGATAACGGAGCCTGCTGCTGTGCTGCATAAACAAAAGAAGTCACCGGTCAACAAAAGAAGTCTCTGTGTTGTTTTGTTTTAATCGCCCAGTGGTACCATTTTCTACATCTAGCTTCGACACCGCGAACAGAGCTTTCCTTATTGTACTTTCTTTTTCTTGACTGGTTACCGGCCCGACCAACCCCGGAGGCTGGAGGAGGCCGAGCGGGCCTGCTCGGTGCCGGTTCAATGGTCCAGTGGCCTGTGGCCTAACAATCAATCACTGGCGATTGAAAGGCAACCTGGCGTATCCAAGCGAAACTCTGCTACAGCGGAGGCAAAACAGTAACACGGGCGCTTGGGCTTGGAATTCAATCATCGACCGTGGCGATCAGTCAATCGCTGTGGATATTCTCAACTTGATGCTGACGGTGATGTTTGGATTGTCACTCTAGAGACTACAGTAGACTAGACGCTCCATCGCTTCCATGGTTTTGATCGGGCGACAGATCTTTTCCAGTTTTTCGACCCAGGAATTGACGTGCAGGGCTGTTTTAGTGGCCATCACCAGCACGTTCATTTTGGCTGAATTGATTTAAAAGTACTATTGGCTGGTTTAGTATGAGAAAAAACACTATTTAAACCGTGGATTATAAACGAGATACGAGCGAATAAGTCAAAACCAACAGGCTGCACATTAAGTCTAAGAACCCAGCTGGCTAGTACAGAGATTCCACTTCCACCTTGGGTTTCTAACTTTGGTTGGTTGAGTTCCTCAAAGAACTAGTAGGGTTGGTTGAGTTGCAGAAAATAGAATTTGATTGGTTAGGGCGCGTTTAGATGCAAAATTTTTAGGTTTTGGCTATTGTAGCACTTTTATTTGTATTTGACAATTAGTGTCTAATTATGGACTAATTAGATTTGAAAGTTTCGTCTCGTGATTTCTCATTCAACTATGCAATTAGTTTTTTTCGTCTATATTTAGTACTCCATGCATGTGCCATAAGATTCGATTTGATGGGTAGTGCGCAAATTTTTTTGCAACTAGACATGCCCTTAATCCAATCGGCGTCGACAAACTTAAGCATAGCAGATGACTTTTTACTATTTGCACAAGGGCGTGGTGGATCTCGAGGCCTGGGCTATGCCGTAGACCATCAGCAGCAGCAGTATATATACTGTTCTACTAAACTAGTGGAGTATATAGTACCCCAAAGTGCGAATCTGCCGGGCAGTGCTATACGGTGGCCGACATGCCAAGAAAAGTCTCGCGTTCCGGAACCCTTGCTTGCTGGTCCAGGGAAGCCCCTTCCACTTCCAGAGCACAGTCACAACTCACAACTCACAAGCCTCTGGTTTGGTGCAACAGCGCTAGCGTGTTGCAATTCGCGCAGCCACACGCTGCGGTGCCGGTGCCCGGCGCCTGCCGTTTGGAGGCGACGCGCAAAATGGGCGGAAGTTGCAGGGAAAAAGCGTCATGCTCATGCGGCCCGGCCCGGCCCCAGATCCAGGCATCCAATCCAACAGAGCCACGGCCCCCCTGCCCCCCTGCTCCCCTTGTCGTCGCCGCGCCCGCCCGCCCTCCCTCCCTCCCCGCGTCAATCCGTCGTCGTCTCCTCATCCTCACCCCGCGGGGCCGCGAGTTTTTTCACAGCTGCCCCCCGTGCCCGTTGACGTTTCCGGCCCCCAATTCGAAAGCCTCCCTCCCCCTCCCCGTTTCTCCCTTCCTTGTCTAGGCGGCAACGTCCCCCGTGCTTTATAACCGAGCGGCCCCTCCCGCGTGAGGCGTGAGGCAACCGAGACGGGGACGAGACCAGCAGACGGGTCAGCCCATCCGAACCCCGCTTCCTCCTCCGGGTTCGCGTGAGGTTGTGTCCTGCTGGGAGGCGGAGGAGGCGGCGGCGGCGGCGCCATGGAGGCGGAGAAGAAGACGCCGGCGGTGTCCGATGTGGGCGCGTGGGCGATGAACGTCGTCAGCTCCGTCAGTCTCATCATGGCCAACAAGCAGCTCATGTCCTCCTCCGGCTACGCCTTCGCCTTCGGTACCCCCCTCCTCTTCTCGTCTCTCCTCCCCCGCGGAGCGCGAGCGGATCTGGAATCCGGATCCGCCAGCCACTCGGGGGAATTCGCGGATCTGGCGGGCGTTTGATTGTTCGTTTTTCGCTGCTTGTGTTGTGAATGCGCGCAGCCACCACGCTGACCGGGTTCCACTTCACGGTCACGGCTCGTCGGTGGATCTCCAACGCCACCGGCTACCCGTCTCCAAGCACGTCCCGCTCTGGGAGCTCGTCTGGTTCTCGCTCGTCGCCAACACCTCCATCACCGGGATGAACCTCAGCCTCATGCTCAACTCCGTCGGCTTCTACCAGGTACACCTTGCTCTCACAGTGGCAGGCCTACGTCGCCCATTTTGGCCTGGGTTGCTTGCTTGTGTGGCTGAAGTTGAGAATTCGCAGATCTCCAAATTGAGCATGATTCCGGTGGTCTGCCTGATGGAATGGGTGCTGAACAGCAAGCACTACACCACTAAGGTCATATCGGCAGTGATTGTCGTGGCCGCCGGTGTCGGATTTGTACTGTCACGGATGTCGAGGTCAATGCCAAGGGATTCATCTGCGCTTGCGTGGCAGTGTTCTGCACGTCGCTTCAACAGATTGTGAGCTCTTTTCCTTTTGACCAGTCTTCTTGCTAGCCTTTTCGCGTTGTGTATTCCATTACGATATGGAGAATTCTAATTTTGACCGCCATAATGCTATTCTGCAATTTGCAACGAGATTTTGGTATGTGACTATGAATTTGAGCTGTCAACCTTATTTAAACTGATATGGACAATAATGATGAAATATTTTGAAATTGATTAGAGGTTATTCGTCCTATTAGATGCTTCCCTTTCTGCTCCCCCCTTTAATAAAACTATGAACAAATGTAAAAAAAAAGGAGCGAAAAAACATGCCGTTTGGGTTTGAGATTCCTCTCATAAGTTGTTTTGTTGCAAATGTCCATCACTACTTAGCTTTGTTGCAAAAACCACCCACCACGCACACACTCAGCCGATTATGCCAATGTAGTGTCATGACAGGCCAAGCTAGCCGAGTGAAGTTTGTTCAAGTGCTTTGATTAGCCTCATATCATGTTGCAGTGCTCTTTTTTTTTTCAAATAGCAAGACTGGGCTTGTCAATATTTAAGCTCTCATCAGGATTATTTTGGTGGAATCCCTGAAAGGTGCCGGGATTATACTCTAATGATTACATTGGCAGTTCCAAATTGATAAAAACAGGTTGAATCAGTTAAATGTATGTGCAATAGAACCAAATAGGGGAGTGTGGGTATTTACAACAAAATGGCTTATGGGAGGAACTCAAAATCCAAGTGAGATATGGGTTGTTTTTTGCAATTTTTCCCTTCAAACAGTTGAGCTGCTTTGGGCATCACTTAATTGCTGTATGTGTGGCTTGTATCATAACTGGTTATCACTAGGCAGCAAGGCACTGTTACTGACTTACCGGAAGCCCAAACTTCCGCAGTTCTCTGAAATACAATAATACAAATCAATGGTAAAAAGGGTACTAAAAGACCATCAGTAGTGACGTATCATGATTTGTCAATTTGTATATTACATTATAAGCTGCACATCTGCAGTTCTCTTCATAGATGATTCTATGTGCTTCCTCACATTTTTGTTATCTTATACTGTACACATTTATTTGCTTGTTATATATCCTTCAAGTTCAAACTACCGGCAATCAATTTGAAGCAATTTTTGGCGTTTTACATTCTTCTTGTTTCATCTTCAAATGATAGTGTTTTTCTACTTCTATGATCTATAAGGAGATGTTTACTAACGCAAATATCATCTTCGAAGTTTGTTGTTTTGCTAACAAAAAATGTGATTTTTGAAGTTTCTGGAAATTTTATAAACTTTAGTAATACTTCTAAGTTGTACATGAAGAGTTTAATATTTCAAAAGAATTGTTATTGGAAGTTACTTTCTACAACAATACTTGTCTCACAGCAATGCTTATGCAATTTACTAAGTTCCACTATACTTTGAGGCAGTTGATGACGTGTTTCCTCTTCCCAGACAATTGGCTCCTTTCAGAAGAAGTACAACATTGGATCATTTGAGCTACTGAGCAAAACTGCACCAATTCAGGCACTTTCACTTGTTATACTGGGCCCCTTTGTGGACTACTACCTAAATGGACGGTCATTGTTGAACTACCCTTTTTCAGGAGGGGCAACTGTAAGTTATCCTGTCACAGTTCGCAGTTTTTTAGAGCATTGCTATCTTTGTGCCCACTACTTATCCTGAGTTATCTATCTTCTACTTTAAATTCATTGGCAGTGTTCTTATCTCTTTAACTTATATGCTTAACTCTATTATTTTTGCCATTCTAGTATAGTGAAAAAACCCAGCCAGTGGTCCACCTGTAGTAAATTCATGTTGCTGGACCCACATAAGACAACTTCTTCTGACATGGAACTGCCAGACCAATTATCCTTTTTCCTTTTCCTATATCATTTGCTTAATAGTCTTAATGAGAATTTGCGTATTGCTTGATTTGTATATATGGATTTTTCTTGGTTTTGCACCTTAGTTTCTTGATTGCTAAATGTTAAGCAAAATGTTTACTAGCAGCAGCTACAAATGAAGTTGCTCATGCTGCTATATGCCCTACTCATTATGCAATCTTTGTACTAACTGGATACTGGGGAGGTGGGGACTACTGCTTATGATCTAACAGCTTCCCTTTTAATCATTTTGCAGTTCTTCATTCTGCTTTCCTGCTCCTTGGCCGTCTTCTGCAACATGAGCCAATACCTCTGCATCGGCCGGTTCTCAGCAACCTCATTCCAGGTCCTGGGCCACATGAAGACCGTGTGCGTGCTGATCCTCGGCTGGATCCTGTTTGACTCGGCCCTCACCATCAAGAACATCCTCGGGATGCTGCTTGCCGTGATGGGCATGGTGGTCTACAGCTGGGCCATGGAAGCGGAGAAGAAGGCGGCAGCCCCGATCCCCCGGAACAAGAGCGACATGCTCGACGGCGAGGACGTACCCCTCAAGGCCAGGGTGAGCGACGTGCCCGCGGGCGACCTCGAGGACGGCGAGAGATGAAGAGCTAGCTGCTGCGGCCGCCGCTGCTGATTCGTTCATTCTTCTTGTTCTTTTGTAACTGTGCGCACCCGCTCGGTCGGTGGTTCGTTCGGTCGGTCGGTCGATCCAAAGTTGCTTGTTCGTCAGTCCTCAGCTATCGTCACTACACTGTTAATTTTGGCCCTTTGTTGGGGGGAGTCCGTTCGTAGGTGACGACGATCACCCCCGGTTTCGACGTAGATGAAACACATACTGGCAGATTGTTAGGATTTTTCAGGCGGGGAGGTGGAGCCATTCATTGTCAATTTCGTTGTGGCATGTTATAGATGGTGACAATACTTTAGACTTATAAGTAATGGAAATACAGGTGTTTATCCGTGATAGGACTGATAGGATTCAGCCGGCGATGCATTTCTTGTTATCTTGAGGTTTCGCTGTCGGGTTCTGGTTGCTGCCTTGCTGGGGTTCTGCATTGTTTCAGACCTAGCACACCGCCCACGAGCATGGACTGCCTCTTGCCTGTACCACATGGGATGGGACGGGTCACGGGAGTGGTAGGGATTTGGTCATGCCGGTGGCACCTGGCGCGATTGGCATGCGACGATGCCGACGGCAGGCGGGCGCTGGCCGGGCGTGTAACACCCCGGGTGTTATAAATACTAAAACTGCCATGTCATCATATGTATTGCAAAGCATTTGTTCATATTGAAAACTTTGTTATGCATTCACTAAAGCAAGTTTACAATTATATTATAAGTGTTGCTTGGTATTGTTTGAATCAAGTTCGAAATTTTTGTATTGATTTAAAATTCCGAAAACCCTAATTTCAGCATTTAAATTTTTACTCTAAAAACTCATTTCAAAATCTAAGCATATTTTGGGGTTGAGCCTTAAAGCAAAAATGTAGAGCTTGTTGAGTTGTACAAAGTTTGTTTTTGGAGTTCTCAAAGTTGTTTAGAAAAATTTAAAGTAATTTAAAAAGGCGAAATTCCTTAAATGTCCCCTTTTTTAATTCAAATTTTCATTTCAAAATATAAACCGAATTAGGGGTGGTTATAAAAGCAAAGTTGTAGAACTTTTGATTTTGAACAACTTTTATTTTTGGAGATTTTTGAGTTGTTACACAAATTTGGGAGTAATTTGGATTTGAAACGAATGACAATTCTGTAATTACTGTGAACAGTGTTCACCGCCTAAACTACATGGCCGGCGACCTTCTTCGGCGTTCCTGGCGCGTCGTGGCCGTTTGTGGCGTCGCGCTGGCGCGGGAAAAGGCTCCGTCGTGGCTTCCTCTGGCTTCCTTGGCCGCTCTATAAAGCTCAGACGCTGTCGCCGACCTTCCTTTCGCTGCTCTGCTTTTCCCGTCGCCCTTGCTCATCTCCGGCGAGCTCGTACCGTCGCTGTAGTGCTCCACCGTCGCAGCTAAGCCAGTTCCAGCTCCGTCTCCTTCTTGCGCATCCATCCAGCCAGCTTTGGTAGCCTGATTTCGTCGGGAATCCGCGGTGCGAACCCTTCTTCTTCGCGGCCGGCAACCTCACCATTTCAAGCGTATCTCCGTGACCAGCGCCCTCTGGTGAGCCGTTGCCCTTGATCGATGTACCTTTGGCTTCGTCTCGATGCCGTGGTGCTAAATCCCTTGTTGCTTGGTCGTTTTGCCCACTGCAGTTGCCGGAACACCATCACCGACGATCTTTGCTCCGCCGTGATCACCGTGGACGTCATCACGCGTCACCGTTGCTTCTCCGGTCTCGTTTTTTGCTCCAACGTGTTTGTGGTGAGCTGCTGAACCTCTCCGTGCCTTATGTTTACACTCTACCGGTCTCCTGTCGCCGGCGTAGAGCTGCCGTGCTGTCGCATCCGCCATGGCCGGCGTCAGCCTTGTTTCGTGCCGTAATTAGTCTTCGTAGTGCCTCAAATCGATACGCCTAGTCATGGTGAATGTTTTAGTACCTTGGCCGTCGCCGTTGGACTCACCGTCGATGAATTTTCGCCGGTCAGCGCGCGTGTCGCCGGAGTCAAAGCCGGAGGTTGAAGATGACATGTGGGGTCACCCTGTCAGTGACTCAGCGTTCAAAATGAATTTTCTGTTTTTCAGATTTGAATGAATAGTGATAGTTTTTGTTATTTTTGTGTAGCATTATTTAGGGTTCCCAAAATTATGAAAATTTTTGTGTGACCTCTCTGTGATGTATATTATTTAAGAAAAATATGAAATGTTGTTTTTCAGTACTTTTTGAATGTGATAAAAATTGCTCAATTAATTAATAAATGAGTTTCCATGATTTTTTTAGGCTTATTTATGTATCCAAAAATTATGAAAATTGTTTTGCCACTTAGTTATCATGTGATGAACATTTACAAAAATTTTGAGGTCAATTGGAACAAGTTGATTTATTTCATAATTCTTAATTAATTAATTAATTAATTTATAAAAGCAAATAGTAACCTTTAGTGATTTAGGTTTTGTTTGAATTTTTGATTGAGTGATGTCCTTGGGTCATTAGTTGGTAATGATCCTTGGCAATTGATGTGAGTGTTACGAAAATGGTTTAGTTAGTTTGACTTGTAACTGTACCGCGAAGGAAAGTTGTATTCAAGTTGTTAACTTTTGCATCCATCATCGAGCATCATATATTGTATCTCGCATCATATTAAACATGGCATTGTTACTACGTGTAGTGAACGAAGGTGAGCACGTGGTAGTTATCAAGTAGTTGAGGAGGTTGATCCGTCTGTGGAGGTTGGTGCTGATATCGGTGGAACGACTCCGGACCCAGATTTTTCCGTCAACGAAGGCAAGCCCCGGATGCATTTAACCCTACCTTGTGTTTTACCAATTGATTTTGCTTTTGCTTTTCTGTACTGCATTAAGTGATTAGGAGTTAAGTGAAAATCTAATTGGTGCATTACCAACCTTGTTCTTCCATATCTACCCTGTTATTAGTTTTAATTCGTATATGCCTAGTTTGGCTTAGCAATGCTTAGAACGATAAAAGTCGGGTGATTACCTGTTATCTGCAAGTGTTAAATGGAACTTTGGTTACTTATGTTATCATATGATATGAGCATGTGGAGTAATAAATCTAGACCGGGCGGACTCGGTGTGTGTGAGCCACAAGACATGGAGGTCTTGTGAGCGGGTTCTTTCCGCTTGTGTCGGTTAAGGTCCGTACCGTTGTTGAACTGTGTGCGGTGAGACTTTGTAGTACTAACCACATACTCCGGTAAGCCTTAACTTGGTTATTCTATTACGAGAATGACTACTCGCGCACTGGGAGTGGAGAAATGGCGGGAATAGCGTGTACCACGTGGCAATGGGCTGGATTGGTGGAGCACTGTATTCTCGGGTGGCGCGGACCCGTTCTTGTTTAGAGGATCCGAGGGTAGGTTGGTATATGTAGGTCGGGGACCTGCATATGTCGTGTGGTCTAGAATTCTCAGCTAGGTTTATAATCGGTTCGAATCGTTGTTGCTCCTCGATTATGGAGACTCACTTCTCTGTTCATCATCGTAGTTTAATAACTGGAACTTGAGGTTGGTTTGAGAAAGTGTTGGATATGAAGTTTCATGATCTCAATGCGGGTCATGTCAGCTTTGTATATGATCTTATGAAGTTTTAAATATTGATATAAAGAATTTTGTTAAAAAGCTTTTACGTAAAAGAACTTTGATTATTGCTAAAGCCATACCTTGAATCCCCTGAGTCTGCATTCCTGCGTTCTATTAATTCTTATTTCGGTTAAGTCTTGTTGAGTACTTTTGTACTCAGGGTTCGTTGACCCTTGTTGCAGGTGAGGCTCATGAGCAGATCTGTTTTTGATCGCGCTGCATGACCGTTGTTCAGTGCGATGACGATAACTAAATGCGTGATCCTTGGGCAGGATGCGTATTTTGTGTGTTACGTTTATGTTATAATGCCACTCCACTCCTTTAGTTTGTAATAAGTATCGAATTTAGTTGTATGGTTTGAAATAAATAGTTTGTAAACTATGTTATTGTAAGTCTTCCGTTGTTTTACTCTGATGTAGATATTTGAATAAATGGTGTAATACTGCAATGGCTCTATAATGTGATCCTGCTCGGAAATCGTGGATGATTCGGGGTTCCCCGAGGACACCCGATAGTCTTCTTAAGTTACCGGGAACATATACATAGATGTCAAAGGTCGTTGAACAGTGACAAGTGCATGTGGACCCTATAATTTAGGAGGTTCTGCCATAGGGCGAGGAAAAGCCGTGGCCCGTGGGCGGGCGATAACATCGTAACATGGACTCCACTCATACTGCATGCTGTGTCGGTTGTTCCACTTCCCAGTTACGAATTTTGCTCACCAAAACAGGGTTAAGCTTTCTGGCAAAGGACGGATGGGTTCTTTCTTAGCTTTATTTATTGGACTGGAATTTTGGAACGATGCCTCAATGTTGAATTTTTGCTTCCCAGATTGAAGGCAACGTAAGGATTCATGTGGGTTAGTGAGAGGATGCCTCAATGTTGAATTTTTGCTTCCCAGATTGAAGGCAACGTAAGGATTCATGTGGGTTGTGGGTACTGGCTTCATCCGGAAGATGCAGATGCTTTGCTGACATGCATGCATATCAACTCCTCGAGTGCTTGGTTGAGCTATGTTTCCATCTTGATTCTGGACCCTTGTGGTAAGCGAGAGACGATCTTAGAGGGATCACAGGAGAGACGATTTTAGAGGGATCACTTTGTCGCAAGAATATATATCAGATTGATAATATTTGTAATGAGCTAATTATACTTCATATTCAATAATATACCTACCTTTGAACAAGACATGGTCGCTGATGTGATCAACCATTTTCATTGCCATATGATGGTAGAAAATAAATTATCTGCTAGAAGTATTGTTTGATTCAAAGACACCGTGATGTTGAGGGTGATGAGGAAATTAGGGAATTTGAGGCCTAGAGTAGATAAAAGAATTACAATGTTTTTTTATAGGAAAAGAATTACAATATTACTAGGTGTTATATTGGATTTTAGGGTGTATGGTGCTCCTGTTAATTGGATGTCAGTTGTCGGTAGCTTCTGATAGAGAAGCCACAAAATATCAATGAGCAGCAAAAATAAATGTAGAGTATTTTGTTTGTATATTTATATCTCTTAACCAGAATGGAAGAATCAAAATAACTTTATCCGGTTCTAGTTGTTTAAAATACATTAGTTTTTTCTGTTATTTTTGTGGGATCTTCAAAAGTAATACGTGGTCAACTGCATACGTAGGAGACGCCTTTCTCCGTTCTAACCTTTCGAAAGAATAGAAAGGGATTAAAATTCGGTCCAGCTAGTCCATTTTAATACTGCAACCACAGCATTAGGACTTGATCTGTTTAACTCGAATGCAGGGCAAGTCGGTTTTAGATTCGTAGACGTGACACTTAATTTGACTCTGCAATTGATAAACAGAAAATAGTCAGCTAAAGAGCCGATGAGTAAGACTTGTTAGTGTTGATCTCCAGCTCGACCCAACAGCCGAGTTGGGCCTTGACCTCGCGCCTTGATCGGGGGCGCCCAACCCTACATGGTTGGTGGCCCCCCGTCGCATTGCGCTATATAGAGAGGTGGAGGCCGACGGCTCTTAGTACGAGGTTCACCGTGAGCCGCCACACCCACCGACAAACCCAATCCGATCTAGTGAGGGCCGCAGCCAGCGACATGAAGCTCCACTGCCGTCTTCACCGCCGCCTCTGCGCCACCACTGCACTGCGACTGACCTCAACACCGTCACCATGACACCGCCGACCCGGACCGCATCACTTTCGACATGGCTACGTCGAGCTCTTCCTCTAAGCCCACGGATGGTCGGTGACATCTCACCTCCCTTCCTCCCTCTCTCTATCTCTAGATCATGTTCTAGTAAGTTTTATCCCGTATGTAAGGTTGTACCTGCTAGATCTATGTCTAGGTGATCCACTATGTCTATCAATGGTATCAGTTAGCCTACCTAGCATGTAGATCTACTGCGGGGAAGAAATTGAACAGAATGAAGAAGGAGATGATTCGAATCGGATCAAATCCGAACCCTAGCACTAAAATCCCGAGCAATCCCCAACCCAAAGCATAAGAATACCTACCTGTCGACGACAATCTCGCCTTGGCCCTAGTGGTCCTGCAGTTCGCCGCCGGAAGAGAAAGGGAGCCGCGGCGCTGCTCCATCTTAGCCTGTGCGCGTGCGGACTCCGCCCTATGGGCACCGCCGTGAGACTATTCGACGGAACCGCGTGATGGACGCACGCGAGCTCCGGCGAAGGGACCCGCGACGGCGCTGCCATCTCCTGCCGCGCGCTCTCTGCCGTCGTTGTGCCGTCGCCGGCGGCTGGCTCGACTGAGAAAAGCGGGGGGAGAGAATGAGAAATGATTTAGGGTTTCCCCTGCCGGCTGGTTTTGTTCAGCAGGGAAGCAACAGCTGCCATCCGATCGCGATCGACGGCCAGGGGCGCTCGGGCCTTAGCTGTGCCAGCGGGATGAAGGGGCCTCTTGGCGCTTTCTCGGCCCAGGCCCAGGTTAGCTTTTCGCTGGCCTGCATTGCTGTAAGTCGGGCCAAAATAAGATATGGGCCGAATGAAAAGTAATGTTTATGGATTTGTTTTATTCTTTTCAGAAGCTATTTTGATGATTTTGGCTTAGTTTTCAATCTCTGCTCAAATTTGAACCAACGGGATAATTTGTTTAGAGAGTAGATGAGTACGCTGAGATGCTTCTGATCAAGAATTACCATTTTCAAGTTTTTCATGTTTCCGCTGCTATGTTAATGTCATATTCTCCAATTAAATTGGAACCAACAAGAAAATTTAATTGGAGAAGTAGTCATATATGTTTAAGTTAAATTATGGTATTATTATTTTCTGACCAACATTGATGATAACAATATTATAAATTTATTCATGTGTTTTTCCCATGCATTAGTTCTATTTCTGCCCAACGGTGGTGTAGAATTAATGTAGAAGCATATTTTATGTTTTAATTTTGACCAACATTAAATTACGGCATGCAATTATTATATCAATTGTTTCTCACTTTCTCTGATTTTGTTTCAGGCTACAACCCAATGACATTTATTTCGTCCATTCCGCCTCTCAATGGAAGCAACTATAACGTATGGCGAGGGAAGCTTGAGATATCACTTGCGTTGTCCGATAATGATCTAGCACTTATCTCTTGAGCCAGTGGACCCGGTGAGGGAAGCAAATGAGACTAATGCAGTTTTCGCTACTCGATAGCGTGACCAAGCAGAAGGGAGAATGAAGTACGATCTTGATCGTGCGAAGTGGGATAGTTCAAACCGCAAGTGTTTGATGGTGATTAAGGGCTCCATTGACGATCCAATAAGGGGTTCAATCCCAGAATGTACCACCGCCACTGAGTATCTCAAGAAGGTGGAGAGTCAGTTCACTGGCTCTTCAAAGGCTTATGCAAGCACTCTAATTAAGAGGTTAGTCAATGAGACATACTCTGGTGGAAGGATTTGAGAGCACATATTGAAGATGAGCAACACTGCATCCAAGCTCAAGCCAATGGACTTGGGGCTCAAGGATGAGTTCCTAATTCATTTGGTTTTTGCATCTTTGCCCAAAGAATATGAGACTTTTGTTGTTAATTACAACTTACAGCCAGATAAGTGGGACATTGAGAAGCTCATTGCAATGTGTGTGTAACAAGAGGAGAGGCTTCAGAGCTCACATGGTGACTCTATCAACCATGTGAAGGAAAATAAAAAAGAAGAACTTTAACAACAAGGGAAACCTTAGTGGGACAATAGCTCCTCCTCTAAGCAACAAGGAAAGGCCCCTCAGAAAGATCACCAGCAGAAATCCAACTATGTTCAAGTGGACAAGGACACCTGTAGATGGTGCCACAAGACTGGACACTACCAGAAAGATTGTCCAGAGTTCCTGAAGCATCTGATCAGAAAAGGTGAGGACATTATTACATTTGTAGATGAGTTCTTGTATTTAAGTTATGCAAAATCCACTTGGTAGATTGATTCAGCTGTAACTATTTATGTTGTAAATTCATTGCAGGGATTCCATACGAGGAGGACCCTACAAAGAGGAGAAAGACACATTAAGGTGGCAAATGGAGTCAAAGCTGAAGTAGAAGCCATTGGAGAACTCCCATTAAAATTAAATGATGGCTTTGTACTTAAGCTTACATATATCATTTATGTACCATCTTTGTGTAGAAACTTAATAAGTGTCTCACGTTCAGACGATGATGGATATGATTGTCATTTTGGTAATGGCCAATGTAAGATAATGTTTAATCATAAGTGTGTTGGTCTTGCCTTCCGACAAGATGAGCTTTATTTGTTATCACTTTGTGAGAATGTGAATATTGTGAGCACTGAGAATGAGAATGCCTCCCCGTCTATGAATGCAAGAAATAAGCGGAAGAGAGTTCATGATTTATCATCAAAATTATGGCACTGTCGTTTAGGCCATATTTCGAGGGGAAAAATAGAGCGATTGATTAAGAAATCAATTCTTCCGCCATTAGAATTTTTAGATTTAGAACAATGCATTGATTGCATAAAAGAAAAGTATGTTAAGAAAATAAAGAAAGATGCCAAACGAAGTGCAGAAATTTTAGAAATAATTCACACTGACATCTATGATCCTTTTCCTATGAAGAGTGTGGATGGTTATGATTCATTTATAATATTCATAGATGATTATTCTCGTTATGGATATATTTATCCAATTAAAGAAAGATCAGAAGCATTGGATAAATTTAAGATATTTAAGGCTGAAGTAGAAAATCAGCATAATTTAAAGATTAAGATAGTAAGATCCGACCGTGGGGGGAGTACTACAGTCGACACACCCCATATGACCAAGTTCTTGGACCTTTTGCAAGGTTCTTACAGGAAAATAGCATAGTTGTCCAGTACTCTACTCCGGGCGAGCCTCAGCAGAATAGAGTAGCTTAAAGACGCAACCGTACCTTAATAGATATGGTGAGAAGTATGATAAGTTACTCTACTCTACCGATAAGTTTATGGATGGAGGTGTTAAAAACCGTCATTTATATTCTTAATCGAGTACCAAGCAAGTCGGTGCTCAAAACACCATATGAGTTATGGATAGGAAGGGAACCCTCACTTAACTATTTACGTGTGGGGGGATGTCCAGCTGAGGCTAAAGTCTTTAACCCAAACATAGGAAAGCTAGACTCTAAGACAATCAGTTGCCATTTCATTAGCTATCCAGAAAAGTCAAAATGTTATCGCTTCTATTGTCCTGACAGACATATGAAGTTTTTAGAAACGAGACACATTGTGTTATTGGAGGATGATATGGTCAGGGGGAGCATGGTAGTGCGAGAAATTAACCTAGAGGAGAAGCGGGTACATGTGCCTACTCCGATGGTTTAGGAGCCATTCTTCACGCTACTGTTGTTGTTGCACCACCAACAAAGGGGACAACTGTAGTAACGACACATGTTGTTAGTTCTCCCGTGGTGATAATGAATGAACATGAGGAACCTGTCCTTCAGGATCCTATAGAACCCATTATCACACATGAGGAGGAGCAACAACAGCCATATAGAACAAGCGTCAACTAACGAGGCCCCTAGAAGGTCTTAAAGAGTCAGGAATCCAGCCATTCCTGATGACTACGAAGTCTATGAATGTGAAGAATCTCAAATGAAGGGTGATCCCACCTCATTTGAAGAAGCCATGAGAGGCGCTCACTCATCAAAGTGGCTTGAAACCATGCAAGAAGAAATGAGATCAATGAATACCAATGGTGTTTGAAACTTAGAAATAATTCCTAAAGGAGCCAAGACAGTACGCTGTAAATGGGTCTACAAAACTAAATATGACTCCAAAGTGAATGTAGAAAGATTTAAAGCATGACTTGTGGCAAAAGGATTCACGCAAAGAGAAGGCATAGATTACAATGAGACATTTTCTCCAGTCTCATATAAGGATTCTTTTAGAATTATAATGGCGCTTGTAGTACATTACGATTTAGAATTATATCAGATGGATGTAAAGACGGCGTTCCTAAATGGGGATTTAGAGGAAAATGTTTATATGGCACAACAAAAAGGTTTTGTTGTAGAAGGAAAAGAACATATGAGATGCCACCGGAAGAAATCCATTTACGGATTAAAACAAGCATCAAGACAGTGGTATTTAAAGTTTGATAGTACAATAAGAAAGTTTGGGTTTCAAGAAAATGTAGAGGACAATTGCGTTTATGCAAAGTTCAAGAATGGGAAATATATTTTCCTAATCTTGTATGTGGATGACATCTTACTCGCTAGTAGTGATGTTAATCTACTACTAGAAATGAAGAAGTTCTTGTCCTCGAATTTTGATATGAAGGATCTCGGTGAAGCTTCGTTCGTTCTAGGAATAGAGATTCACCGAGATAGAAGAAAGGGGGTTTTAGGATTATCACAAAAGACATACTTAGAAAAGGTTCTAAAGAAATACAGTATGCAAAATTGTAAGCCTTCACCTGCTCCTATAGTCAAGGGTGATAGATTTGGGGAGTTCCAATGTCCTAGGAACCAATATGAGATCGATCAAATGAAAGCGGTTCCATATGCTTCAACTGTCAGAAGTTTACAGTATGCTCAAGTATGTACACGTCTTGACTTAGCGTTTGTTATAGGGTTACTTGGCAGATATCAGAGTAATCCAGGAATAAAACACTAGAGACTAGTAAAGAAAGTTTTGCGCTACCTGCAAGTCACAAAAGGCCTCATGCTAACGTCCAGAAGATCTGATTCCCTACACATAGAGGGGTATTCAGATTTAAATTATGCGGGAGATGAAAGAAAATCCACGTCAGGATATATATTTACTCTCGCAGGAGGAGCTATATCGTGGAAAAGCTCCAAGCAAACTGTCACTACATCATCTACGATGTATGCTGAGTTTGTAGCGTGTTATGAGGCCATAGGGCAGGTGAATTGGCTGAAGAAGTTCATGCCCGGGTTGAAAGTGGTAGACGACATACATAAGCCACTCAAGTTATACTTTGATAATAATCCAGCAGTATGTTATGCTCACAACAATAAGTCAAGTGGTGCTGTCAAACACATTGATATAAAGTATTATGTTGTGAAAGATAAAGTCTGGGATCATATAATTAGTCTGGAGCACATAAGTACAGAAAAGATGCTCGCAGATCCGCTTACAAAAGGCTTACCACCCAACGTGTTCATAGAACACTTAGCCGGCATGGGTTTAAGGGAAAGTCTATGATTCCTGGACAATAAGGGCCTAGTTGAGAATCTGTTTCAAAATAGAGAGGTGCATTGTAGCTGTTAATCTAATAGCACTGATAGTGACGATGAGGCACGCTCTATGCACTGATCTGTGATGGAATGGGAAAAAGATAAAGTAAGTTAAATTTAAGTAATAAGATGAGATCAATGGGGAGATTGTTAGTGTTGATCTCTCCAACTCGGCCCGAGTTGGTCCTTGACCTCGCGTCCTGATCGGGGGCACCCAACCCTACATGGTTGGTGGGCCCCCATCGCACTGCGCTATATAGAGAGGTGGAGGCCGTCGGCTCTTAGTATGAGGTTCACCGTGAGCAGCCACACCCACCGACAAACCCAATCGGATCTAGTGAGGGGCACAGCCAGCGACGGGGAGCTCCACTGCCGTCTTCACTGTCGCCTCTGCGCCACCACTGCACTGCGACTGACCTCAACACCGCCACCGCGACACCGCCGACCTAGACCGCATCACTTTTGCCATGACTACGTCGAGCTCTTTCTCCAAACCCGCGAATGGTCGATGACATCTCACCTCCATTCCTCTCTCTCTCTAGATCATGTTCTAGGAAGTTTTATCTCATATGTAAGGTTGCACTTGCTAGATTTATGTCTAGGTGATCCACTATGTCTATCAAGACTATTGGCTACATAGCCAATATCTGGTGTAGAACAGTTAAACGTTAGCATTACTGGCTATATTGATGTGTAAGCAATATATATCAAAGAACCGATGATGTGCAAGCAATATATATCAAAGAGCCGATGAACATAACCAGGACGATGACTACATCACTTGAATATGATGTTTGAAAAAACTTTATTTTAATTTAACAACTTCAAACAAAATTAAATTTGGCAATCATTGGGTCTCTCTCAAAATTAAATTTGGCACTTTGTTGGGAATCTCTCAAAAGAGAAGGCACCTTCAAAAATTAGCATATCTTTGCTATGTGTGGCGTGCACACGGTAATCTTTAAAGCAAGAAAGAATAGTTCATTTATGCTCACTGCACGCAGCTGCGTGGTTTGTATCTTAATGACCACCGCCCTCTCAAATATAAAAGACATATGAGATGGTACTAAACGTCAGCAACCTTCTCCACTTCACATCGTCTGGGTTTGCCAATTGCAGTGCTACACAGCTACAGCCCCCGTGCGTCTCTCCACGAAAGCCGGCCCTAGCCCATCAAGCTTATCGGTTTAAGCACACATGCGCTCGGAAATTCACCGCCAGCGTAGCTTTGCTGCTTTTCTGCTTCTCCACCTGCCAGCTGCCAGTCTGCCCCACTCTAGGGGTTCGTCTTCTTCCACCTGCCAGCTGTCACTCTTCACACACTCTAGGGGTTCGTCTTCTTCCTCCACGGGACTAGCGACGACCATACCACGCGAGAACTACCAAATATGTGAACTCAATGGAGAACCAGCTGGTGCTTGGTTGGTCAGCTGAGCGTGCGCTCAAGCTGCCCACCCGGGTTCGAGTGCTGATACTCGCTCGGGTGCCTCGCCTGGGGATTTATTTCCCGTTGATTTCAGGTGTCTCGCACGAACGAGCCATCACTGTCATATTACTCTTAGACCTAGATATAGATTGCGGATCTAGCTTACGTACTAGAAAATGTAAGTGTGTTAGGCGTGAGTTGATGCGTGGGTTTAGATACTACAATTTATACTCGAATGTTGAGACAATAAAAAAATGTGAACTCAATGACACTCAGGCCTTGTTTAGATGCAGCCCAAATTGCAAAAAAAACTAACTTTTCGAATTTGGAATCTAAACGCCCGATGGAAAAAATTTCGGCCTGCACGGTGCAAATTTGGCCCGGCCCAATCATTGCCTCGGACTGCGTGCATCCCCAGGATAACCCTGACCACGGCCCCGTTCGCGCATCCGTCTCCACTCCCTCTCCCCCGGGCAAACCCTAGGCCGCTCTCGCCCCGCCGCCGCTCTCCATTTCCGCCGCCGCCGCTCTCGGTCTCCCCTACCCAAAGACTCTAATCCAGCACCTAATCCACCCCCCCCCCTCCCGCGCCCTCACCCCATCCATTCCCTCTCCCCCCAAACCCTAGGCTGCTCTTCATTTCCGCCGCCGCCGCTCTCGGTCTCCCACGCCGCCGCTCAGTCCTCCACCAGATCCAGCCCGCCTACGTCCAGATCCACCTTCCCTTCATCCAGATCAGGTGTCCTTGACCTCCTCGTCGGCGATGGACGGGTACCACGGCGGCTCGAATCAAGACGGCGACTTCAACGACGGCTGCTTGGACAATGCTTCCGGCTACGGAGACGGCTCCGAAACCAGGGACTTCCTGTCCCAGGCGCCGCCGTACGCCGGATCTAGGGCCCACACCGGCTTTCGCAACAACTCCGGCGACGTCTTCGGCTACGGCTTCGGCAGCAAGGCGCCCTCCCTTAGCCACCTGGGGTTCAGCGAGCTGGACCTCAACGCCAGCCATTCGTGGCTGGGCTTGGCTCGTTACCAGGAGATCCTCCAGTCCCCATTTGAAAGGCGGCGGCGTGGCAGCTCTCACGACCCCCCTCCCATGCGCGTGCCATCCCACGCCGGCAGGGGTTCCCTCGGCCTCCGACCTCCTCGCCGCCGCGTGCCTCCCCTAGGGCCTCATGGTGATGAGGCAGGCGGCTCGACTGGCGGTTCCAGGAGGCCCGGTGTGCGTCGCAGCCTAGTCCAGCCCGCCGCCGCCGACGAGGACGTCCCTCCGACTAATGTCCCGGTACACAAAGTTTCTTTCTCCATGGGATTGCTGTGCTGTGCTGTGCTTGTGGTCTAGTACAAATAGATTGCTGTGCTATGTGCTGCTCACATGGTAGATTGCTTGTGCTATCTGATGCTTGTGCTAGTACAAGTAGATTGCTGTGATGTGCTGTGCTTGTGCATGCTGTTTATGCGAGCTGTTTATGCATGCTTTGCATGCATTGCTGTCCTTGTATAGGCATATTGTTTACCTACGCTATGTCCTTGTTTAGGCATATTGTTTACCTATGCCATGTGTTGTTTCTTCTTTATGCATCATTTCAGAGTACCCTTAGCAGGGCCCAGTGGAGTCCTCAAAACACCTGCACTTTCTCATCACTCTCGTTGACGAGATTGACAAGGAACGCCTAGGGTCGAGATGTCGAAGTAATGGAAAAAATCTGACAGAGGGTTACTTCAAAGCGACAGAATTAGTTCATGACAACATCATCTTTGGGAGTAGGGTCCGCCAGCTGAAGAAGGAATGGAATGACCTACGGAAGCTCTATCACAAGGAGACAGGCTTGGGGCACAATGCAGATGGCTCCATCAGTGCTTCAGCTGAATGGTGGAAAACCAACGACAAGGTACAACCTAATTCTGTTTTGTAATCATGTTTTTCTTACCTAATTCTGGGTTGTAATCATGTGTTCTAAACAAGTTCTTTTATAATTTTTGTTTTGCAGGACAACAAGCTTAAGGGTACACTGCCTGACTACATGGACCTTTTGGAGCGCATGTTCCTTGGCGTAGTAGTGACAGGGGAAACCGCTTATGCTCCTAGCCACAGGAATGCGCCACTGTCTGTGAGCAGTGACAATGACGAAGACGTCCATACCCCTCAGAGCACTGGGAGCAAGAGAAGCTACAGCAGCCTCAGCACCTGCAGCACTGCTGCTAGTCAAAGCAAGAGGGGCAGGAGTCCCGCAGTGAGGATGAACGAAGGCATAAGGAACTTGACCGTCAGTCTGGACAACAGGACTGAAGCGCTGAAGGAGATTTGGCATGAGAGGAATCAAGCTGTAGAGAAGAAGAAGAATGACAAAATGGACACCATTGACCAAGTGATACAGCTGGCTAAAGAGGCAGGGGCAACAGAGGAAAATGAGAGGCAGTGGATTGGTGTCCTCATGATCACCCAAAACGAAGCTGCTATGAGAATGTTTAAAAAGTCAGAAGCAAAAGGAAGGATGGCCATCATTAAGCACTATGCCGGGGTCGTTAACTAGACCCTCTTAATAATGCATTTGTCATGTGTTTGTGTCATGAACCTCGTGTACTAAGTCTGTGATGCATGTTAGTTGAACTACGTCTGTCATTTGTATGTTGTGTTGTCGAACTTGTCGGCAGCAACTAAGTGATTTGTGATGTTCGCTTGTGATGTCTGAATTTAGCCATACTGTTTGTTTCTGGAGTCAGTGCTGTTGGATTTGAGGTACTACTGCCCTGTGTATGTTGTTCCCTGCGAATTAGAACTAATTTGTGTTCATTTGTTTGTTTCATGTGTGCAGGCGGCTGCTCAACCTGCTGCTCTAGTCGTTGATGAGGATGACGATGACGATGATGATGAACAGTGGGAGGAGGACTTCTTCAGCTTATTCTTTGATGACATCGAAGAAGAAACTGCAATCGTATATGGTATGTCCCAGTATGCCATGCACATGCAAAAGTACTACAGTAGGGCATACTATAGGGTGCCAAAGATGACTGGGCTGGACTGGGTAGAACATAAACTAGCAAATGAAACTGCCTGTTACAACATGTTTAGAATCACCCCAGATTTGTTCTATAGACTGCACAAGGTATTGACTGATGAGTATGACCTCAAAGACACAAAAAAGTCCACCTCAACTGAGGCTTTAGGTATGTTCCTTTGGATGGTTGGTGCTCCACAATCATATAGGCAAGCTGATGATAGATTTGAGAGGTCACTAGCCACAGTCCACATGTTCTATAGAGTGCTGCCATGTGTTGTTGCACTTGGGAATGATATCATTAAACCTGTGGACCCAGAATTTAGTACAATGCATCCTAGGGTGAGGAACCGACGGTTCTATCCTGAATTCAAGAGGTGCATAGGAGCTATAGATGGCAGCCACTTCCCTGTTTTGGTGCCACAAGATAAGTTTGTGCAGCACTTGTGTCGCAAGGGCATCACAACTCAGAATGTGATGGTTGCTTGCGACTTTGACATGATTTTTATATTTCTCCTTGCGGGATGGCCGGGGTCTGCCCATGACACAAGAGTGTTCGAGGATGCCATGACAACATTGGATGACTTCCCTCATCCACCTGAAGGTAGACAACTAGGTGGTAGTACATTTGACATTTCTAATTGAAACATTTAACAATTACAGGTACTTGGTGGTGTAGGGATGTTTTACTTGGTGGATGCCGGCTACCCAAACCGTCCCGGGTACCTTGCTCCTTACAAGGGAACGAAGTACCATATTCAAGACTTTCAAAACGCCGGAGAACCTCGAGGTAAACAGGAGATATTCAATTATGCACACTCATCTCTTAGGAATGTGATTGAAAGGGCCTTTGGCGTCTTAAAGATGAAGTGGCGCATATTGTTGAGTATCCCTGCCTATCCTCCTCAAACACAAACGCAGATTATAGTTGCTTGTGTTGCTTTGCATAACTTCATAAGGTTGAGTAGGCAATTTGATGTGGACTTCCAGCACCTAGATCATCATGTTAACTTTGTGCCGGTTGAAGCCTATCTTGATCAGCCAGAAACAGAGCCTGCCCCTGATTGCGCAGATCGTGAACAAATGAATGCCTTTCGTGACAGCATTGCGAACAGGCTGTTTAATAGATATTGATACATGTGTATGTTTGAGAACTTGTGAGTTGTAATTGTTTGATTGCGGCTTGGACTTGTAATAATGTTGCTTGAGGACTGTAATATTTGAGGACGATAATATTTGGGTACATGCATTGTAATATTTGAGAACTGTAAAATGATTTTCGGACTGTAATAATATTTGAATGTTGTAATTATTTTGGGTTTTCCCTGCTGCATGCGAGAGCATGCAAGGAAGAGCAGGCAGCATGCAGCATGCATGGATTTGCATGCATGCGCATGCAAGGATGAGCCTAGCAGCAAGCATCCCTCTAAATGCATTTAATAGTGTCACTTGTGTCTTTTAGTCCATTAATGCTTTGGCAGGGCAAATAGTGCTATGAAAATTTTTCAACCCCTTTGGATGTCAGATTTTAAACCATTTTGGATGAAAAAATTTGGGTTCAAAAAATTTGCAATCTAAATAAGGCCTCAATAGCTTTTGCCTCATCTGAATAAATCTTTAAAATAAAATAATGCATCTATTTAAAAAGAATCTAATCGTAGGTTTAAGTTAAACCAAATTTCTTATCTAACTCAATTCGAGTTCGCGTTTCTATCACAACTTTAATATTTGCCCCAAGCCACCTATGTAACGACCCTGCATCACATCTCTGCTTTTAAAGACAGTCCCAATTTTATGTTCATAATTAAATTAAGGCACCAACTAATCAAAATAATGGTTTAGCATTTATGAAATTAAAGAAGAGAGACGAAGAAATTGTTTATGAGACAAGAACGTCCTGTTCGTTTGAACTTAGAACATTATTTTTCTCTCACAAGAAATCCGTTTCAGCCGACTTGTCAGCCATAGAAACCATGAATATTTTTTTAATTTTAATACTTTTTCGAAACTGATTTTAAATCTAACACTCTCGATTTTTTTAAACTAACATTTTTGACCACGCCTATTGCTCTGGCGCGGTCAAATATCTATGTCGCGCAATACATGGTGGCGCGTTAGAGGGCTAACATGACGACGACCAAACTGGTTGACCGTTGACCTGGCGACGCGCCGTGATAGCCTGGCCCTAGCCTGCCCGCGCGAGGCTCGATGCGCTGCTCCTCGGAAACCGCGGCGCCCAGAGTCAAGCGAGAGACGCGCCTGCGGTCTGGCTCTGGCACCGCCGCTCCGCTTCTCCCGTCCCTGTGCCGCGCAGGGCACGGGCGCCGAGGCTGGTTTACCAACCCAGAACGCCATTGAATTTGGGCCGGGAAGTCAGGGCGCACGTCGTGTCGCCGGAGTGCCGGTCTCCCGCAGTTAAACCGCTCCGACCTGTTGCGTCAAACATTACGTACGCGACTGGGACGGCTGGATCGGTGGACCCGTAGACGCACGGGAGCTTCAGAAGTCCAGCTGTTATGGCTTTCGTCAAATCGTTGCTGTGCTGGTACTAGCAGTGCTGGCGTAGTGTAGAACTACTTCTGTTGCAGGACTGTAGAAATAAAGTGTTCCCTAGGTAACACGGCAGCTCCGTTTGATTTGTCTTCAAATATAAATGTGGGTACAAAACTGTTATGTGTGAAATTTCTCATTTATACCTACGGTAAAATTTGCTCAAAAGCTTCTCCACGATGTGTCAGCGCGTGCGCACCGCATGAACCACAATGCCGTGCCCAGTTTTTCAAGATAGGTGGCGCGGCAGCCCCGCCACATCAACAGTTAACCGGTCCGGTCGTCGTCATGTCAGTCCTTTGCCGCGCCACCATGTATGGCGCGGCACAGGTATTTGGCCACGCCAGGACAATAGGCGTGATAAAAAATGTTAGTTTTAAAAAAAAACCGAGAGTGTTAAATTTAAAATTAGTTTCGAAAAAATATTAAAATTAAAAAAATATTCGAAATCATCAGCCAAGCAGCTCCTATGTCTACACATGGACTAAGATTCGAAGAGATGTGATAAGTAGACGATAGAAAGAGAAGATGTGTGATTGAATACAAAATAATTTGAAGAAACTATCAGTTCAAAATATGATTTTTATGTGCAGTATATATGTGATTTGGGAAGTATAGAAAATATTAGTTTTTGGGTTAGAACTGGCCTAAGTATCTCATGTTTCTTGTACCACTTTCCTCGTAATAGATGTGCTCATCTCTTCACTAGTCCAAAAAGTGGGATGAAGTTGTGAGCTAGAGTTATAGAACATAGTGAAAAGCAATCTAGGATTCTCGACGGAAAGTAGTATACTCCGTCCTTCTAAACTACTAGCACGATGGGAGCACTACCCTGCGCCGGTTTTTTGATGGGGGAAAACCCGAGAAAGAAACTGGGAAAAAGAAAAAAAAAGCAAAAATAAAAATGAAAAATGAAAAATGAAAAAAAATGAAAAAAGTAGAGGCCAGGGATTCGTGGGCTCTCAAAGAGAGTAGTTATAAGTCCTTTTAGCTCTGTTTAAATCATTTTTTAGCTTGGACTAAATCTCCATTTTACACCTAAAAAATTACTATTGTCATCGTCGTGTGCTAACTAGGGATGAAAACGGATCGGATACGAACGGATATCACACATATTATATTTGTTTTCATATTTCTGTTCGAATTCGGATTCGAACACGGATAGCGTTCGGATACATATACGAATACGGATTGACTCGGTTATGGATACGAATAATGAGTATCGAATACGGTATGAATCAGATTCGGAGAAGGTCGGATACAAATATCTATTCGGATATTGAGTAAAAGCAGCATATATATATATATATATCATACGTGCGCAAACCATTACACCACTCTATGAGTCCATAATCCATCTAGATTAAGCCGAAAGACTAAAGAGTAAAGCAACAAATAAGATAAAGATACAGATACATCATACATCAAACATCATATAAGCACCAATCTTCGCGGCATGAGTAGAAATAGCCAAGCACATTGCTTCATGGGTCTCATGGAGTCATGGTCATGGATTCAAGATCTACAATCCTTATATAGGCCATTTTTTCATTTTGAGAAAGTTTGAATAAAATGTAGTTTAAATTTCACAAGTGTATGACATAGTTTTAGAAAGTCTGTATGAGATTTAAGAATTTGTGACTAGTGTTTGATAAAACTTTCTCAAATGAGAAAATGAGCTATGTAACAATTGTATATCTTGCTGAGATGATCAAGCTTGGTATTCAGAGTTTTTTAATCTGAGGTCATTTAGTGTCTCATTTGAGCAAGTTTGACCAAGTCAAATTTGGTCAAATGAAAAAACAACACTTTGACTCTAGTATTATGAACTCTAAATGACTTCAAATTGAAAAGTTTTGAATACCAAGTTTGTTCAACTCATCAAGATATACAATTATTGTTTTGGTCAACTTTCCATTTGAGATAGTTTGGACGGTTCAAATTTGTGATTTTTAAATTTCGATGCTTACAAACTAGTTTTCGAAACCCTAGATTGTCTCAAATTGAAAAGTTTTGAATACCAAGTTTGTTCAGCTCATCAAGATCTACAATCCTTATATAGGCTATTTTTTCATTTGAGAAAGTTTGAACAAAATGTAGTTCTAATTTCACAAGTGTGTGACATAGTTTCAGAAAGTCTATGAGATTCAAGAATTTGTGACTAGTGTTTGATAAAACTTTTTCAAATGGGAAAATTAGCTATGTAAAAATTGTATATCTTACTGAGATGATCAAACTTGGTATTCAGAGTTTTTTCATCTGAGGTCATTTAGTGTCTCATTTGAGCAAGTTTGACCAAGTCAAATTTGGTCAAATGAAAAAACAACACTTTGACTCTAGTATTATGAACTCTAAATGACTTCAAATTGAAAAGTTTTGAATACCAAGTTTGTTCAACTCA
Source organism: Miscanthus lutarioriparius (assembly GCA_904845875.1). Classification (NCBI taxonomy): domain Eukaryota; kingdom Viridiplantae; phylum Streptophyta; class Magnoliopsida; order Poales; family Poaceae; genus Miscanthus; species Miscanthus lutarioriparius. The sequence goes on from CAJGYO010000004.1 coordinate 13,533,482, forward strand.
TCAAGATCTACAATTTTTGTTTTGGTCAACTTTCCATTTGAGATAGTTTGGACGGTTCAAATTTGTGATTTTTAAATTTCGACGTTTACAAACTAGTTTTCGGAACCCTAGATTGTCTCAAATTGAAAAGTTTTGAATACCAAATTTGTTCATCTCATCAAGATATACAATCCTTATATAGGCCATTTTTCATTTGAGAAAGTTTGAACAAAATATAGTTCAAATTTCACAAGTGTGTGACATAGTTTCAGAAAGTCTATATGAGATTCAAGAATTTATGACTAGTGTTTGATAAAACTTTCTCAAATGAGAAAATGAGCTATGTAACAATTGTAGATCTTGCTGAGATGATCAAACTTGGTATTCAGAGTTTTTTCATCTGAGATCATTTAGTGTCTCATTTGAGCAAGTTTGACCAAGTCAAATTTGGTCAAATGAAAAAACAACACTTTGACTCTAGTATTATGAACTCTAAATGACTTCAAATTGAAAAGTTTTGAATACCAAGTTTGTTCAACTCATTAAGATCTACAATTGTTGTTTTGGTCAACTTTCTATTTGAGATAGTTTGGATGGTTCAAATTTGTGATTTTTAAATTTTGAATAAATATCCGGATAATATCCGTTTTTAAATATCCGGATATATCCGATACTTATCCGGATTATCCGATATCCGCCGGATATCGATGATATTACATCCGTATTTGATATCCGCCTAAGATATCCGTTTTAGTATCCGTATCCGAAAAAAAAAACCGGATATCCGAGTAACTATCTAGATAAGTGTTCATATTTGTTCGGTCGAACGGACGGTCGAATAAATATCCGTACCGTTTTCATCCATAGTGCTAACCAATCGCCTCGCCTCGCTCCCGCCTGCGTCTAGCGTCGCCGGATCGGTTACGAAACGGACGCAGCCACCAAACGGACACCCCGTTCAGCTTGCTGAAACTTGACTGAAATTGACTGAAAAATACTGTTCTTGCTGAAATATTATGAGAGAAAAACACCGTTTCGGGTGAAAAAAGAAGCGGAATAAGTCAGATTTAAGATAAGCCGAACCGGACAACCTCGCCTATTATATTAGTTAATTAATTACAAAAACAGGGTCGGTTGCGAAACGGACTTCAATCTCTCGTCATGTCTAGGGCCTTGTTTAGATTATAAATTTTTGTAACCTAGACATTGTAGTACGTTTCGTTTGTATTTGACAAACTTTGTCCGATCATAGATTAACTAGGCTTAAAAGATCCATCTCGTGATTTACAACCAAACTGTGTAGTTAGTTATTTTTTTTACCTACATTTAATGCTCCATGTATGTGTCAAAAATTGATGTGGTGAAGAGAGTAAAAACACTTAAAATTTAGAGGTGATCTAAATAAGGCCTAAAGTATTGGATCGATTTTCAACTAACCTCACGTGTGTCTTGTCTACCTGCGGAATTCCCATCTTTCCACTTGTAGCTATGCAGAAACTGGAGAACTCCCATCTTTCCACTTGTAATGCCACAATTTTGAGCTGAATTTGGGCCGGGAAGTCAGGGCGCACGTCGTGTCGCCGGAGTGCCAGTCTCCCGCAGTTAAACCGCTCCGACCTGTTGCGTCAAACATTTGCTGCTACTACTGGGATGGGGCCAACGTAGTGGTGGTAGACTCGTAGTAGTAGTTGTAGTAACCGAGTACGTACGCGACTGGGACGGCTGGATCGGTGGACCCGTAGACGCACGGGAGCTTCAGAAGTCCAGCTGTTATGGCTTTCGTCAAATCGTTGCTGTGCTGGTACTAGCAGTGCTGGCGTAGTGTAGAACTACTTCTGTTGCAGGACTGTAGAAATAAAGTGTTCCCTAGGTAACACGGCAGCTCCGTTTGATTTGTCTTCAAATATAAATGTGGGTACAAAACGGTTATGTGTGAAATTTCTGATTTGTACCTGTGGTAAAATTTGCTCAAAAGCTTCTCCACGATGTGTCAGCGCGTGCGCACCGCATGAACCACACTGCCGTGCCCGGTTTTTCAAGATTGGTGGCGCGACAGCCCCGCCACGTCAACAGTCAACTGGTCCGGTCGTCGTCACGTCAGCCCTCTACCGCGCTACTATGTATGGCGTGGCATAGTCATTTGGCTGCGCCAGGACAATAAGCATGGTAAAAAATGTTAGTTTTAAAAAAAACTCGAGAGTGTTAGATTTAAAATTAGTTTCGAAAAAGTATTAAAATTAAAAAAAAATCGAAACCATCAGCCAAGCAACTCCTATGTCACACATAAACTAAGATTTAAAGAGATGTGATAAGTAGACGATAGAAAGAGAATATGTGTGATTGAATACAAAATAATTTGAAGAAACTATCGGTTCAAAATATGATTTTTATGTGCAGTATATATGTGATTTGGGAAGTATAGAAAATATTAGTTTTTGGGTTAGAACTGGCCTAAGTATCTCATGTTTCTCGTACCACTTTCCTCGTAATAGATGTGCTCATCTCTTCACTAGTCCAAAAAGTGGGATGAAGTTGTGAGCTAGAGTTATAGAACATAGTGAAAAGCAATCTAGGATTCTCGACGGAAAGTAGTATACTTCGTCCTTCTAAACTACTAGCACGATGGGAGCACTACCCTGCGCCGGTTTTTTTGATGGGGGAAAACCCGAGAAAGAAACTCGGAAAAAAAAAGCAAAAATAAAAATAAAAAATGAAAAATGAAAAAAGTAGAGGCCAGGGATTCGTGGGCTCTCAAAGAGAGTAGTTATAAGTCCTTTTAGCTCTGTTTAAATCATTTTTTAGCTTGGACTAAATCTCCATTTTACACCTAAAAAATTACTATTGTCATTGTCGCATGCTAACCAATCGCCTCGCCTCGCTCCCGCCTGCGTCTAGCGTCGCCGGATCGGTTACGAAACGGACGCAGTTAGGAAACGGACGCAGCCACCAAACGGACACCCCGTTCGGTTTGCTAAAACTTGACTGAAATTAGCTGAAAAATACTGCTCTTGCTGAAATGTTACGAGAGAAAAACACTATTTCGGCTGAAAAAAAAACCGAATAAGTCAGATTTAAAATAAGCCTAACGGGGCAACCTCGCCTATTATATTAGTTAATTAATTACAAAACAGGGTCGGTTGCGAAACGGGGGCAACCTCGCCTATTATATTAGTTAATTAATTACAAAACAGGGTAGGTTGCGAAACGGACTTCAATCTCTCGTCATGTCAAGTAGAGTACTGGATCGATTTTCAACTCACCTCACGTGTGTCTTGTTTACCTGGGGAATTCCCATCTTTCCACTTGTAGCTATGCAGAAACCGGAGAACTCCCATCTTTCCACTTGTAATGCCACAATTTTGAGCTGAAACTATGCAAGTTAATTTATATCACCGACTAATAGAAGTGTACGTATGCCTGGTTTAGTTTCCAAAAATTTTCACCCCAAACTATTATATCGAATCTTGCGGTACATGCAGAGTATTAAATATAGAAGAAAAAAAGCTAATTGCACAGTTTGGTTGAAAATCGCGAGGCGAATGTTTTAAGACTAATTAGTCCATGATTAGCCATAAGTGCTACAATAACTAACATACACTAATGATAGATTAATTAGGCTTAATAAATTCGTCTCATAGTTTCCAGACGAGCTATGTAACTAGTTTTTTTTTATTAGTATCAAAAACCCTTCCGACATTCAAAACATTCTATACGACGTCAAAATTTTTTTATTTCGCGAACTAACACGCCCTTAATTTATCGTCGTATCGCTCCGCCTCCCTCCGTCCACGTACGTCTACGGAGTTCGCGTCGAAGCCCACGTTTGTGGAGTCCACGACGGAGACAGTTTGGCGGTCTCATCACGTTATTTAGTTCCAAAGCACGTAGCACGTACGAGCACCTAAAAAATATCTATGGTTATCGTCAGCGCGGCGGCCGTCGAGATCGCCGATGACGGTGGATTTGCGCCACGCAACCTGCGTGTAGTGCAAGCACGATTCACCCTGCGCCGCGGTCCGCGGAGCAGGAGATCTCCGCCACCCACGAGAGGACAGCGTCCGACGAGGCCTAGGCATCGCCGGTGCCAGTGAACATGTTCTCCCCGTAGTGGTTGGGCCAGGCAGCCAGCCAGCTACCTTCTCGATTGTCCAAGGACACCGAGCCGATGCCCACGGCGGCACGCGCCGGGTTGTGCAGCTTGACGACTCTAAGACGTAAGGATTCTCTTGGTTTTAAATCAAGATCTTCCCCACGGCGGATACAAAAATTACTAGAAGCTGAACCGGAGAAAAAAGGGGGGTGTTCAGTTCTTAGTTGCTCCTAAAATTCATGTCACATCGAATATTTAGATATTAATAAGAAGCATTAAATATAGATTAATTACAAAACCAATTACATAGATAGAGGCTAATTTACGAGATGATTTTTAAGCCTAATTAATCTGTTATTAGCACATGTTTACTATAGCACGTATTGTCAAATCATGAACTAATTAGGCTTAAAAGATTTGTCTCGTAAATTAGTCGCAAGTTGTGTAATTAGTTTCATAATTAGTCTATATTTAATACTCCATACATGTGTCAAATATTCGATGTGACAGAAATTTTAGGAGCGATTGTAGGAACCAAATAGGGCCTAACTTAACTAACCTTTTAGTAAGTTATTGCTACTTTGGTCCTCTCACGTTAATCAGCATGTTCGCTCGTTCGATAAGCCGCTTGTGCTGGTTTGTATGGCTGATTTGTTGTGAGAGAAAAACACTGTACCATGGCTGATAAGCCCCGACTGAAACCAACAAACGAACATGCTGAATGTGTTAGCTTTAATAAATATTAAAAAAACTTATATGCAGGACGATAATTCCAACACAATCACGACGTTTAAACATTGTCAGGACAAGATGTGGTAGAATAAGTAGTTATAATGAACACGGTTGTTAAGGTAGGAAATAGACTTTCAATTCCATATCGAAACTTGAATACTTGATGAACAATGATAATTGCGTAAAAATGGATTGTTGTGAACATTCAAAACATAATTTATTGTGATATTATTTCGTTCCCGTGCGTCATAATTCTAGTTCATAGAAAAATACATTAGTAGCTATAAAACTAAATAAGCACACTATTAAAAAATATTTCATAGCACACTATTGAAATATGTACTATGAAATATATTTTATAGTGCTATATAGAACTAGTTCGGTGTCATAGATACTGGTGTATTTTTCTTTAAACCTTGAGTAAATGACCTTTAATTTAGAACGGAGGCATTGATTGTTTGCAAAATAAAAATAGAAGAACTGGTCGGAGTTATAACTGCTAGACGATAATACGGTTCAAATCAAATACTCAGACAGGGCCTTGTTTACATTCCAAGTTTTTTTACTCTCTCTCCATCACATCAAATCTTTGATATATACATGGAGTATTAAATATAGATAAAAAAATAACTAATTACACAGTTTGATTATAAATTACGAGACGAATCTTTTGAGCCTAGTTAGGCCATGATTAGACAATAATTATCAAATACAAACAAAAGTGTTATAATGTTAAATATTGATTTCTAACACCCAACTAAATAAGGCCCAGGAAAAGAATAAACACTGTCCCAAACTCCCAAGTCCCAATCCTTGGTCACCAAATTCTGAACAGTCCCAAACACGACAGGCCTGAAACTAGTCTGTTGAATAGTTGCTGGATTGACCTGAATAGTTGCTGGATTGGATTGACCTGAATAGTTGCTCGATTGACCTGAACCTGTCTGTGTAGATGGAAAGTGAGACACGGAGGCCGCAGCTTGTCACGCTTACTCGTCGAATGTTACACGTGGTATGTACCAGGTGTTCGGATATTTAATAAAAAATAAATTATAGAATCTGTCAGTAATTTGGTGAGATAAATTTATTAAGCCTAATTAATTTGTTATTAGCACATGTTTACTTTAACACCATATTGTCAAATCATAGACTAGTTAGGTTTAAAAAGTTCGTCTCGCAAATAAATCTCAATCTATATATTTACTTTAATAATTAGTCTATATTTAATACTTCATATATGTGTCAAACGTACGATGAGACAGTTAATAAAATTTAAAAGATGGAACCGTACATCTGATCAGACAGCTAATAAACATCTGATCAAGCGAAAAGCACCACCACCGCCCGGGCGGTCACTCTCCACTTCCCCTGTGCACTGACGCGGCCAGCGCCAAAGCTTCCTTTCACCTCAAGATAAGGAGATCGCAGCCTCTCGGGGCCACCCCCAATCTCCAACGACGCCGTCCCCCGCACTTTGTCCCCAACTCGCCACCCACGGCCATGGCCTTCCACTTCCACCCGCTGGCCTCCACGCGCGTCCACCTCTCCCCCATCCCGTTCGCCGCCGCCGCGGGGGCGCCCTCCCCCTCCTCCTCCGTCGCCATCGTGGCGCACCACCACCACCACCACCACCACCACGGCCGCCGCCGCTTCTCCGCCATCGTGGCCACGGCGGCCGCGGCCTCGGCGGCGGCGACCACGGAGTTCGACTTCAAGGCGTACATGGGGGAGCGTGCGGTCGCGGTGAACCGGGCGCTGGACGCGGCCATCCCCGCCGGGGAGCCCCCCGCGGCGCTGCACGACGCGATGCGGTACGCGCTGCTGGCGGGCGGGAAGCGCGTGCGCCCCGCGCTGTGCCTGGCCGCGTGCGCTGTGGTGGGCGGGCCGGAGGCCTGGGCGATGCCCGCCGCGGCGGCCGTCGAGATGGTGCACACCATGTCGCTCGTCCACGACGACCTCCCCTGCATGGACGACGACGACCTCCGCCGCGGCAAACCCACCTGCCACGTCGTCTACGGCGAGCCCATCGCGGTCCTCGCCGGAGACGCGCTGCTCTCGCTCTCCTTCCATCACATGGCCAGCGTCGGGTCCTACCCTCCGGACGTCGACCCGAGAAGCACCCCGCCCGCGTCGTCCGAGCCATTGGCGAGCTCGCGCGCTGCATCGGATCGGAGGACTCTCGTCGCCGGCCAGGTCTCTTCGTTTATCAGATTATATATTGCTTTCCGCCATTCAGCAAGTACAAAAATCGGGCAATTGCTTATCCTGCCATTCTTTATTCTTTATATGGAGCATCTTCCAAACCGCGATGCTGTCGATGCTCTATTTGTCTGCATTCGCTGGGATTAGATATTTGAAACTTACTAGCTCTCCAACAAAGAATGCGACATCCAAGTGCTTAAACAAATTGCTGAATATGCTTCACCTGCCCTCTCCAGGTTGTCGATCTTGAGATGACGGGCACATCTGAACCTGTGCCCCTTGAACGCCTTGAGTACATCCATCTCCACAAGACTGCTGCATTGCTTGAGGCCTCAGTGGTGATTGGGGCAATCATCGGAGGCGGTACGGATGAGCAAATTGAGCGACTGCGGAAATATGCGAGGTCAATCGGGCTGTTGTTCCAGGTGGTCGATGACATACTTGATGTCACCAAGTCTTCAGAGGAGCTCGGCAAGACTGCGGGGAAGGACTTGGCTAGTGACAAGACGACGTACCCAAAGCTATTGGGGTTAGACAAGTCACGGGAGTTTGCAGAAAAGTTGCTTTCTGATGCAATAGAGCAGCTTGATTGTTTCGACAAGGAGAAGGCAGCACCTCTGTTGCATTTGGCCAACTATATCGCCCATAGGCAGAACTGAGGAGGAATTGGGGTGATGCTTATTCCATTGTTGCTCATTGTCGATCTGTAACTTTGTAAGGCCGTTGAACTTGGATTTGAGGGATATATGCAAATCATCATGTGATGTATACTAGTTGTAGCTCTGTACCTTGATGTAATGAGGCTGTAGTTGAAAATAAGAATATCATATCAAATTCGTAAAACCTGATTGAAACCAATCTTTCTGCTTCACGGTTATCTTCTTCTCTGGGCAGAGCGTTGTCGGGTATCGATATTAGGATCCTCAAAGCAAGGAAGTTAGCGTTCATGTTGACTTTTTTTGATGGATCAAGACGTATTAAAAGGTCTCGTCCGACCCTAAAGCCGCGGGCTCCGTCTCGCCCGACCCTAAGGGTGCGGGCTCCGTTTCGCCTGATCCCAAGGACGCGGGTTCTGTCTCGTCCAAGGCCGCGGGTTTCGTCTTGCCCGACCTCGAGGCCGTGGGCTCCGTCTTGCCCGACCCCTTAGGTGCGGGCTTCGTCTTGTCCGAGGCCGTGGGCTCCGTCTCGTCCGACCCCTTGGGTACGGGCTCCGTCTCGCCCGACCCCAAGGACGCGGGCTCCGTCTCGCCCAAGATCGTGGGCTCCGTCTTGCTCGACCCCTTGGGTACGGGCTTCATCTCGTCCGACCCCAAGGATGCTGTTTCCGTCTCGTCCGACGGGGACCCATACCGCCGTCAACCACTCCAGGTCCAAGCGTATGGGCCTGGGTCAAAACTCTGACACCAGGGAAGAGACTGGCACGCCTCGATGTAACCCGTGGCCATGACGAGCCATACCTGGGGATTCACATCAAGAACAGTGTCGGGCGTGCCGGTGCTGTTCTGCCTAACCCTCGTACGGACGCTGACAGGCGCGTCAGTTCACCACGACGTCCGCCGGAACGGAGTGGAACACCATGACCGGCAGATGACGCCTGCGCATGGCGCCAGTGATGAATAGGGCCGCGACGTGGAGCCGTCCCTATTGACATCTACAGGATCGGCGGGACCGGCATGAAGGAGAAGAAGGACCCGGCGACCCTGGAAGCCTTCTTTTCTCTCGTTCTTCTCCTTTTTCTCCGCTATAACCCACACTTTCCCTTTGCCTATAAAAGAGGAAGCAGGACGCTCCATGAAAGGGGAGGAAATCGAAACACAAGAGCACGATATGAGTACACGGCTAAGCGGCAACCGAGCTCTCAGCACCCGTTTACTCCTTTCAACAGAAACTTGGGATCCTTTTCCTCTCTCGCCTGTTTTTAACCCCTACTGCAAGCCAAGTGCCGGTAACATGAGCAACAATGAACTGGACGTAGGGATGTTTCGTCCGAAGCAGTATAAACCCTTGTGTCGTCCGAGCACACCATCCGAGCTAGACGCGCAAATACAAATTTACTTGTCGGTGGTCCGAAAACACCGACGAGCGCTTTGTTGCATGAATGAATCACTGAAATGCTCCAAGCAATTTCAGTTCAAAAATATTCAGTTGCGGAGCACTTGTAAGTTTCTACTAGAGATTGACCAAAATTATTACATTTTCTAATATCTTAAACTCTAAACCCTCTTAAAGAAAATGTTCAGTTGCAGAGCACTTGTAGGTTTCTTTGTTCTTCCCAGAATATCTTATACTTTTCTCAGTCTTAACCAAGTGCTTGTGTGTCGCAATTGCAATGTTCAAAATTTGATAGAGTAAGCAATTTTTTGGGCCAATGTTGAAAAGTAAGTGTCCACCAATGGATGCCTTGCTGATTGAATGGGGGGCAAAAATGCTTACTTGCATATATTTTTCCACTTACTTTTCTTTTCTTCAAGAATGCAAACAAATTTGGAAGAATTGTACGTACGCCTTAAATGTGATGAATCAAGACAAACAAATATACCTTTGATATGTTTCGGGATTCAGGAAGCATGGGTGCACTGCGGATATGTATAAAATCAAGAGTGTAATTGCTGATGGCTTCCGGATCACCAAATTATTGTTTCTTCTGGCTAGATAAATATTGACAGAACTGTAACTAAATTTTGCTTGCGCAATTGAAGAATGCAGCACCTACCGCTTTATATGTTATCATGCTTTGTTCTATGTTTAAGGAAAAACGATGAATGGAACATCAAATCCATGTGGATAGTGCATGCTACATGTAATAAAATTTATGCAACCAAATGTTTCGAACTTTATCATTGCACTGATTGAGGTTGATATCTTTATTCTTATGTACATATGTGCTGTGCATAGGCTGTGTACTTCATTTTGCTTCAGGTGATGATCAGTTGACCACTCATATAAAACCAAATATATACTTACTGTGTGGTCTCATCAGCTCCTCATCTGACCAAATGAATGGATGCAAAAGACCATGCTTTCATTGGTTATGGAAGCTTTGGACTACATCTCCTAGTAATCTTGTAGGGAGGAATTACTATTTTTAAGTCCATGTAACGTTTGTATTGAAAGCTTTCTTGACTGAGAACGTAAAACTAGTCTCTGCCCTCAATTGTCTTGTAGTCAACTAGTCATTCATAGTAATTGTATATGTTATTTTCTTTCATGTCACTGTAAGCTTTGTTGACTGAAGGGGCAAACTAGTCTCTAAAGTCTAATAATCGTGATGCTCCGTGTCTACATTACCTGTATTTGAGTACTGTTCATTTTGACAATGATCTGCAGTGTATATGATAAATCCTTTTGTTTCTTTGAATGCCATCGTAAGCTGTCTTGACTGAAACAGGATGTAATATTCTCTGGAGTCTGCAGTGCGTTGAGCAAGTTTTATGTTCGTTTTCTATGTAGTAATAATCGTTTCTTTACATGGTGCAATTTTGACCCCAAAATTGTGTAACCTCTATCGATGCTAAAACGTAGTTTATGACAGAAGGAGGATGTCTTAATAGTTTATTTGAACAGCCTGGAGCACTACCTGCCATTACCTTGCAGACCGTGTTTACCGCATACTATAGATACTGATAGCGCTGAGAAGATCTGAATGATTCATGCTCCCTGCTTCCTGAAATCAAATCGCTTTTAATTTGTGAACTCCAGTCACTACTGGAGACGCCCTCTTTGCCGAGGGCCCAGGGCACTCGGCAAAGGCCCAAAAGCCCTCGGCAAAGGCTTTGCCGAGCGCCGCCCTCGGCAAAGAGCCCTCGGAAAAAAAATTAACGGCAAAGAGGTTTTTTGCCGAGGGCTATTTGTCGGGCACTCGGCAAAGCCTTTTCCGAGGGCCAACAGCGGCGCTCGGCAAAGAAAAGCAGCCTTCTACGGCGCTGCTCCGTTGACGGCGCCTTTGTCGAGTGCCAACAGTTATGACACTCGGCAAAGACATTTTTATTTTATTTATAAAAACTCTTTGCCGAGTGCCACGGCGGCGAGGCACTCGGCAAAGACATTTTTTATTTTTTTAAAAAAGCTCTTTGCCGAGTGCCTCCCCAGCCTGGCACTCGGCAAAGATTTTTTGTTAAAAAAACAAAAAATCTTTGCCGAGTGCAATGTCCTGGCACTCGGCAAAGTTTCCCAGCTTTGCCGAGTGCCATGACCATTGCACTCGGCAAATCAGCCGAAACTGCAATTTTTTTTTTGTTTTTTTGCATTCCACTGACACAAACAGTTCAAATATATATCACATGTCACATATATATCACAAACATCACAATAATCACATATATATCACAACGAAACCATTTTCACACATTATATCACAACCACAAGTCACAAATTCACAAACACAGTCCATCAAGTCAAAGCACAAGTCACAACCACAAGTGAAGCTCAAGTCCAAGCACGTGACGAAGCACAACTCCTCAAAAAAGCGGCCTATGACACGATGGTTCATTCGGTGACACATGAGTGGGGTTATTCGAACCCGCCGACGGAAGCTGCAAAAAGGATAAGAGGTTGCATGTGTGAGATTCATGTAGTAAGTTTCTATGTGAAGCATTGGTATATGTCATAGCTAGTGCAAGCATGTAGTAAGTTTCTATGTCAAGCATCTAGTAAGTTTCTATGTCAAGCATCTAGTAAGTTTGTATGTCAACCATGGTTGTATGTCAAAGAAGCATCTAGTAAGAGTGAACTTTCATACTTACAGGAGTGGCTGTAGGAGTAGGCGGTGGAGGTGCTGCCAACGGCAAAGGTACACCCCCTTGCTGAACACTCCGCATGAAGGCCTCCATTTCTTGCATCCTCCTCTCCTGGGCATAAGCGCTTCCCTCTGGGCTCTGCAGTTCTTGCGCTCTGAGCCTCGACCACGAGTTTACGGGCTCAGAGCTCGGCTGCAATACAAACTTCAATGTTTCATAATGCAAATGTAACTTAGGTGTGCAAAGATGAACGTACGACGAGTAAAACAGGACGTACCTCGAGAGCGTGGACCCGCTGCAGTGACGGAGTAGGCCGTGGGCGTATGGGCTGGCTGGAGCTCGTGCTCAGGTGCTCGAGCACGCCGAGAGAGAACAACAGTGGTGGAGTCGATGGCGCCGTCTGCAATCCACAGCCGCCCATGCTTCTTGCCTCCTCCTAGCCTCATGATGGTCTCTGCATCAATGGGCTTATTGCGCACATCGTAATCTTCCCCATGGACCTCCCTCACCTTTGAGGTGTACTCTTGAACCTTAGTGTGCACGGTCGGGTGGGTGGAGTACACCTCACAGCAGAGCAGGGGTCGAAGGAGGCAGAGGAAGATGCCACCTTATGTGGGACATAGCCCACGCAGAGAACTCCGAGACCTCCACGCCCGGGTGTGCAGCCTCCTGCGAGTAAGATGGCAAGACAATGAGAAATAAGGCAGAACTCAGCGTCAAATAAGATAAAAGAAATCACTTACATATGCTTGTTTGTAGGCGGGGAGGCTGCGGCTGCCTTGATGGTGAGTAGCACCTCGCCTCAGCAGACGCTGGTCCCGCTGCCTCGCGTGGTTCTCAGCAAAGTCGTTGGACAACCACCTGTCCACGATCATCTCCCAGCACACGGAGTGGGATCAGCACCACCAGGGAATCACCTACAAGTCATCGATTATTGGACATAGAAAAAGATAAAATTAAACCGACTTAATCTCGAAACGAATCATTATTAATGTTTTTCGTCTACCTCAAGGTACTGGGCCTGGGACAGCTCCACCTTTCTTGCATCAGGCTTGCTGATGGACTGCTTCAACACCACGTCGTAGTAGTCTCTGTGGGCCTGCACGCGCGCCTCGTGGTGCATGTCGGTGACGTACTTCCTACAGGCGGCGGCAGCCACCTGATCCGCCTGGGCCTCAAGTCCTTCTTCCGGCTTGAAATACATCTACATACAAAACGGATGTATCCATTCATTATTTCAATAAAAGACTTGTCCAATGAAAATGTTGTGCGAGAGAAACTTACCCAAAACTCCGCCAAGATTACCGCTCCACCTTGTTGCGGTACTGTCGTCGAGAAGGCCAACTGGTACTGTCCCGTGGTGTAAACCCCGCCCCGCCGTCCTCGAACACGTTCACAAGGCCGGGTACCATTTCCTGCACAAAACACCAAGGATGCTCATGGGGGAGCATGCGAGAAATGCCCGACAAAACCAACCAGGCCTCGCACAAGTGATTAAGAAAATTTATCAGTTCCTCTTTTGATTTCCAACATTATCATATGAAGTAGTTGTGATAACATCTATAGTTACTTACCTCTTTGCCATAGGGCGAATCAGTGCCCGGTTGTGAGGAAGCGGAGGCTGAGGGAGGCTCGCGGGACCTCGCTAGTAGACAGTCGGGGTAGTGGAACTGTCGCCCTCGGCGGCCTCGTCCTCGGCGGCCTCATCCTCGGCCGCCTCGTCCTGGGTCTGTCGGACGTCCTCGTCCTCGACTTCACCCTCGGGCGTGGTCGTCACGTGCTCCTCCTCCACCACCTCGTCTGAAGGTGGCGGGCAAGGAGTCCGCTACCTCTTGCTGACCCTGGTCCTCCTCCTCTGACCTCCTGTGGACGCTACCCTTAACCCCAACCCCTCATCTGAAATGGGAGGGCGTGGTCTCCCATAAAGGGAGGCCGTCTCACGTCGTGGACGGCTGCTCGCCATCACCTGCAATCACAAAGAATGAACAAGACTTATTAGTATATATATTAGAAATAGATTCAAAATAAATAAAGAAAACACAAACTAAAACAAACGTAGTATTACATGTATTAGGAATAATCTTCATGATTAGGATCATAGGTGTCGTCATCACTATCAAAATTGTCCAAATGGGCAACACTATCTGAAGGTTCTATATTGTCTTTGTTGTCATTGCCTAGCCTTAATCGGTCAAGCATTTCTATGTCCTTGGCATTTTGCACCACATCTCCATCAACCTCGTCATCCTCCGTTTTGTTGTCTACTTCCATTTCGATCGCTTCGGGTAAGACTATCTCAAACATGCCTGGTAGCCCATCTTCTTGATAGAACTGTCCATCATATGTGTTTGCGTTAAAGTTGTAATCATCATCGTTTGGGGCAGGTAGTTTACCGTGTGGAGACACCTGGTGCACAATAACCCAACCCTTAAGATCCGCTTTATCTTGGTTGGCATATCGCGTATAGTACACCTGCACGGCCTGTTGAGCCACAATGTAGCCATCTTTAACTAGATAGACGGAATCTTCTTGAATCTCGACTAGCCCAAGATGAGGGGTCCGTCTCGTTTCTCGAGGATTAAACCAGTGGCATTTGAACACGATAGGTTTATGTTTGTGACCATGAAATGAGAGTTCATATATTTCCTCAACTCTACCATGATAGTCGAGGCTGTCAGTGCCGGGCGTGCAAACTCCGCTATTTGTGGTTTTCCGTTTGGGCCGAGTCTGCTCATATCTTGTTGTGTGGAAGCGATATCCGTTCACGTCATAACCGGTAAATGACTGCACCCTAACGTCATAGCCGCCTGCAACCTGTCTCAACTCCTCACTCATGGACGAGTCAGTCTGGGCCTGCAAGCTCAAGCATGATAGGTCGTTATATTAATCGAACGAACGAGAAACTTGGAAAATGGAACGGGGGAGCTAAATTGGACATTACCTTTTGTTTGAACCAAGAAATGAAATCAGGCCTCCCCGCACCCACACCCCGAGAAAGAAGGGTGTCATGTTCCTGCGAGGTAGGATCCCTTGATTGATGCCAGGACTCACGAACAAATTCCCTGTCCGAACGAGAATCAGTGGGGTTGCATGAAGAATATTCAGGGCATATTGAAACTAGTTTGTTGAGAACTTACTCGACGAACGGCTGCACCTTAGGAAGGTTGGTCAACACATATAGCATGACACTCCGCCACTCTTCATTTCCCAATATCTTATTGGTCGATCCACTTGCGCTGCCGAGTTGGCCTTGGAATAGGCTGTGGGTCCATTCATTTTCGCCAACATTGTAACAAGGGAGTGGATTATGATTGCTAGGAAGTTTCAGCTTGTAGTATAGTGTTGTGAAGTTTGCCACCTCCTCCCTTAGACTTGCCTCTGCAATGGAAGCCTCAATTCTGGCTTTATTTGTACATTTCTTGCGATGAGTCTTTAGACATCTCTCGATTGGATAGCACCCCCAAACGTGCCTCGGACGGGAGGTGCACAATCAGATGCTGCATGGGCAAGAAGAAGCCAGGTGGAAAAATCTTCTCCAGCTTACAGAGTAACACAGGTGCCGCTTTTTCCAAGTCCTGAGCGACGGTCCAAGATATCTCCTTGGCATAAAGCTGACGGAAGAAAAAACTCAACTCTGCCAGCACTTGCCAGACATGGTCAGGGACATAGCCTCGGACCATCGCCGGAAGAAGCCGCTTAATCCATATGTGGTAGTCATGACTCTTCATCCCGTTGACTCGTAAAGTGCCTAAGTTCACTCCCCTGCTCAGATTCGCTGCATATCCATCTAGAAACATTAACATCCTGATCCATTTTAGTACTTCCCTCCTTTGATCGGGTTCCAAGACGAAATCGACCTTAGGTCTTTTCCATTGTTTGTTTCGGCCACTAGGAGGCCGCATCTCTTGCTTCGGTCTATCACACAACGTCGCTAGGTGCACTCTAGCTTTAACGTTGTCCTTAGACTTGTCAGTGTTCATGAGAGTTCCCCAAAGTGCCTTGGCGATATTCTTTTTGGTGTGCATTACATCAATGTTATGTGGCAGAAGATCATCGAAATAGGGGAGCCTCGTCAAGCCAGACTTTTGAGTCCACATATGTTCCTCACCATATCCCACAAAACCACCTCCTTCATTGGGCACGAGAGCATCTATTTGAGCACGCACCTCAGCACCACTCTTCATGCGCGGTTTAGGGTCTATCACTACAACACCTTTCGTAAAGTTCTTGATGTCTTGTCTGAATGGATGGTTAGAAGGGAGGAATTGACGATGCCTGTCAAACAACGAATACTTGCCACCCTTCTTCAACCAAATGAACCTCACAGCTTCCTTGCATATTGGGCACGGAAATTTCCCGTGGACACACCAGGCGGCGAATATCCCATACGCCAGGAAGTCATGCAGGGAGTAGTGGTACCAAACATGCATCTTGAAGGATGATTTTGTAGCTCGGTCATATGTCCATACCCCCTTCTCCCAAGCATCGATCAATTCATCAATCATAGGCTCCATGTATGTCACCCATATTACTCCCGGGTGTCTAGAAATTATCAACGATAAGAAGACGTTATGCCGTTGAAAGGAGATGCCGGGGAGATTCAGAGGATAACAAACACGGGCCAACATGTGTATGGGGCGGATAAGCATCCATAAGGATTGAACCCATCTGTTGCCGGTAGCGACACGTACATTATGAGCCTCACCGCTTTGTCGGGATGTTTGCCATTAAAGTACGTCCATGCTTCGCATCGGACGGATGCACCATCGTCCATGGCTTGTACCAGACACCTTCTTTATGCCATGTCATCTGTTTCACGGATTCCTCGGTCATAAAAAGCCGTTGGATCCTCGGCACAAACGGAAGATGCCGAGGGACTTTCATGGGGATCGTGGTCGCCTCTTCCGCCATCTCCGAGTCTACCTCCGTGTACCTTGAGGATTTACACTTGCCGGACAAGATTTTTTGCATCCTTGTGATCTTTCCTAAATAAGACGTACCCCTTCTGACAAACATGTATCTTGTCATATGGCATCTTAAGCATACGAAGTAGTTTACGTGACTCGTGCAAGTTCTTCTGTAATGTGCTTCTCCGTTAGCATCTTGCCAAACACGGCCAACATCTTATCAAAGCCTTCGTGACTCAGATTTAACTCACCTTCAACCCCATAACACGTCCAATGGCATCCAGCTGAGAAACCGTTGTACTCTCATGAAGGGGTTTTTGTGCCGAGTCCAACATTTCGTAGAAGGCCTTAGCGGCTTCCTCCATCTCCTCCTTCTCACGTCCTTCTGCGAAGTGAGCTTGGTGAGTGTCATCTAGCATGTCTGCTACTCCGACATCATCATCAAAAGCCTTGAGGCGTGGTCTCACCACCTCCGCTCTTATATGATCTGCTTCACCATGGTGGATCCACCGGTGGTAGCCAGCTGTATAACCATTGTACACAAGATGTTTACCCATGGTCACCTTGTCTACCCTTCTGTTGTTGTCACATTTGCTACAGGGACACCAAAGTTTAGAATGTCCTTTAGCTACACCCGAGCTCCATGCATGTTCCAAGAAAGCATCTGTCCCATTCACCCACTCAATGTCAAAGTCACTCCTGCTTCTCCGGCCCGTGTACATCCACTGACAGTTTTCCATCCTTCCACATATACAACACATAGTAATGTAAACATCAATTGCATCTACGTGGTGTTCCTACTCTCTAATAGGTGAGGATAGGTCCTAATCCCACCCGCGGATGCGTAGATGAGGTTAGTTTCCATGCTCCGCTCCCTATCCGAGACAAAATTTCAGCAGCACCTCCCCGCTGTTCTCCCAATGCACGTCCTGCAAGGGAGAGTGTGTATCCGGAGAACAACTGGGGGTGATGCCGAAACACCATCTCGGACCAAAGCGGACCATGGAAACTAACCCATCTACGCATCCGCGGGCTATCAAAAAACATGGACAATCCGAAACAGATATGGTCGCAGATATACAAAGATCTATATACCTCCAACCGTATCTCTTTCGGACGGGAGACACCTAACTAGGTTACGCGACCAAAGACCACATACGGATAGAGGGGTTATACCTAGGGTGCCGGTGAGGTCAGGGTAGCGGGGCGGTGGAGAGTCGGTGCAGAGGCGAGTCGACGCGGTGCAGGAAGACCCGCAGCACCGACGAAGACGATCGGGGTCGCCGAGTCCCTCTCACAGGTCCTCCTGCAAAAAAGGGCAAAAATGGTTAGTGTCGACTCAAAATTTCAGCAGCACCTCCCCTGCACGGGGAGGTTCCCAAAACCTGCAAAAAACATGACACAAAGGCCAACAACCACATATATACCAAACATGGGCACGAAGGCCAAGAACCACTAATATATCAAGAGGAGCCATGTATTTTAGTTCTCTTTCCATTCAGATAAAAGTATTGAAGTAGTACAACAACAATTACTACTAACCCTACAACTACTACTAAAACTACTACTAACAACTACTTAACTACTAACAGTACTAATACTAAGAACTACTTAACTATTAACAACTACTACTACTAACCACTACTACTTACTAACTACTACTATTTACTAACTACTACTACTACTAACCCTACAACTGACACTACTAACTAATACTACTAACCACTACTACTTACTAACTACTACTACTAACCCTACAACTAACACTACTAACTACTACTACTAACACTACAACTAACTACTACTAACTACTAACTACTACTACTACTAACCCTACAAGGGTAGGGCTTACCTTGGTGGCAAGAACGACAAGAGCGAGGGCCGACGACGACGGCGGGGATGACCGCAGCAGCGCGAGGATCAACGGGCGGTCGGAACGAAGCGAGGATCGACGGGCGGTCGGGTCGGCACCTTCCTCTTCTTCCTCCTCCCCTTTCTCTTTCTTCCTCTTCTTCCTCCTCCCCCTTCTCTTTCTTCCTCTTCCTCCTCCCCCTTCTCTTTCTTCCTCTTGCTCCTCTCCTTCTCCCTCTGCTAGCCGGCCGCAGGGCACGGCGGCCGAGGCGCGGGCGCGAGCGAGCTCGGGGTCGCTGGGCGGGGGCGTGGGGCTGGACGGGGGCGCCGGGGCGGGACGGGGGCGCCGGGGAGGGCCCGGCAGGAGCTCGCCGGCCGGAGGGGGACGTCGGCGGCGCGGCAGGGACGCTGGGGCGCGGGTGGGAGAGGAGTGAGGAGGGGGTCGGTTGGGCCGGCCCGTTCTGGGACTTTAGGTTAGAAGCTTTGCCGAGTGCCGGGCCTAGAAGCACTCGACAAAGTTTTTTGCAATTTTTTTTTAAAATTCTTTGCCGAGCGCCCTGTGACCTGGCGCTCGGCAAAGACAGTCTTTGCCGAGTGCCAAGGTTGGCACTCGGCAAATTAATTTTGTTTTTTGTTTTTTTCTCCCCAAGTTTTCCTGAGGCCTTGCTACAGTAATAGAAACTCCATTTCAAAATTTGGGACAATTTTGAGTTTTTTTACTATATTTCCTTAATTATTTTTGTTTCGTTGAATTTTTCCGACTATTTCAAATTTGAACTGCATGTACATGAAATAATGGAATTTGGTCATTCAAAAAATGGTATTCATGATGTTTGGCGTATGTTGAGGCCGTATCCAGGAACTCGCATGAAATTACGAGCATCTTGTTGTCGTAACATGGCGATGTACTTACGGTAAAAATGTATTTAGATTATATAAAATTCAAACAAAGTCCGAAAATGACACTTGTCGAGGTGTCTTGTTATCGCATGTGGAGGGCGTGGTAAAAAATTGAGAAAGTTTGAAGCAAGTTGTGACGTCGGATGCCTAAAAGCCAAACATCTCCACATGTTACTACCACTATGTTGGATGAACAAATGACTAAAATAAAAGTTGTAGATTTTGGAAAGTTATAGAACTTTATAGTTGACAACTTTTTCATTTGAGATCATTTTGTCAAGGAAAACTATGTTTGGATTTCTTAAATTTGAAATTTGAATTTTTCAAACGACCTCGAATGGAGAAACAACCAAAACAAAATATGTAGATTAAAAAAGTTATAGAACTTTGTAGTTGACAACTTTTTCATTTGAGATCATCTTGTCAAGGAAAACTATGTTTGAATTTCCAAAAAATTGAAATTTGAATTTTTCAAACAATCTCGGATCGAGAAACCACCAAAACGAAAGTTGTAGATCTCGAAAAGTTATAAAACTTTGTAGTTGACAACTTTTTTATTTGAAGCCATCTTGTCATGGAAAACTACGTTTGAATTTACAAAAATTTAAAATTCAAATTTTGTAAACGACCTCGGATGGAGAAACTACCAAAATAAAAGTTGTAGATCTTGAAAAGATATAAAACTTTGTAGCTGACAATGTTTTCATTTAAATTAGTTTAGGGCCTTTCGTGTTTAATTAATGATTAATGAGGAGAAGCAACATGTGTCAAATTACAATAAAGAAAGTACTTGTTCAATAATGGTTACATGCTTGCAGTGGGCAGTTGGTGTAGAATGCTGTTGCTGGGTTCTTGAGGATGTAGGTTCGAAACCAGATGGGGGCAATTTTTTTGTCTATGCATTTTTAGAAGGCAAGACCCGAGGAGGAGTACCTCCGCGTACCGTACAGGACAGGCGGGACACCAGGTACCTCCGCGCCGCGTACCGTACAGGACAGGACAGGACACCAGGTACCTCCGCGTACATGTTCAGTGGCCACCGAACAGTTAGAAAACGTTGCTACATCATTCCTTGCAACGAATAAATCATATATTGCTACATATCCGTTGCTAAAAGGGGTTTCTCTTGTAGTGAGGTATGCCTAACAATGCGGAGGAAACTCGGATAAAAAAAACGTGAAAATCAACGAGATAGGTACGCTGCATTGCCTAGCGACGAGAAGGACAAAGCTCGAGCCAAGAAACATGAATATCAGCGTAGTTGTCGGGCTCGTCTGAAGGCCGATGTTGATGCATCCAAATTGATTGCACCATCTGAAATCACAGCTAAAAAGGAGGAAGCTCGGGCCAAAAATCGTGAGTATCAACGAGAAAGGTGTGCTGTATTACCTAACCACAAGAAGGAGGAATTTCAGGAAAAAAATCGTGAGTACCAACGTAGTCATCGGGCTCGTCTAAAGGCCGAGGCTAATGCATCCAAATTGATTGCATCATCTGAAATCACCAATACTATAATGGATGACAAAGGCAACTCTTGTAAGAGGAAATGGGACGTCGCTTTACAAGTTGATAATATAGGTATTTTGCTTTGGTTTTTGCTCTCCACTTTTTTTTTGTTTCTGCTCTTCTTTTTTGTTTTTGGTCTTTACTCTCAATTGTTGACACTGTTCATTTTAGCAAAAATAGTTCTTTCAAATATTTTTGAGTCTTTTAGATCAAGGCACCCCTGAAGATCAGGGCACTCTAAAGCACATGGCCATGAAGAGGTATAGGCATGCAATGCCTGGTAATAAGGAGGATGAGGTCCTTGCTAAAAAACGTGAGTATCAACGTAATTATCGAGCTAAGTTGAGTGCTACCACCAAGTCCAAGAAATTCTTAGCATCAACCCTTAATATGTCAGGTATGATACTAATATATTTTTAACTATACATGTAGTGTCAAACATGTAAATATCTTAGGCATGATACTAGTATATTTTCACCTGTACATGTAGTATCAAAAATTTCAGGTATGGTAGTATTGTTTCCTGCTTAATCCTATCTATTTTAGGTGTTAGAAAAGCTGTATATCAACGTGATTATCTTGCACATAATAAAGTTGATCAAGGAGCTTTCAATTCTGGCATTTGGGAACCAGAAGACACATTGCATGGAATAGAAGGTATGAAAAGTTTAAACTATGTACTTGTACATCCCAAAAATACATTGTATATGCAATGAGTAATGGTCTAATATTTTTTCAATAGAAAATGATTTAGATCAATAGAACCCAAATGAAGATTGCCCTGACATCTACGAGGATAATGAAGCTAGAATGTTCAATGATAAAGGTGAGCTTGTGAGGACTTTTTCCTATATATTATTTTTTATTGATGCTCATGCAAATTTCAGAAATTTTGATTTTAAATTGTAGATTTCAAATACGAGTATTCTATAGAACCCACAACAAGAATAAATGTTCATGATCCTTATAACTTTGTGTATGTAGGACTTTCTGAGACCCATCATGTCTTGAAGAAAGTGCAGAACTGTTTTTATTGTCGTGCAAAGAGGTTTGAAGGTGAAGGTCCTGCATTTTATTGTCGGAACGGACGGGTTAATATACTTATACCAGAGGTCCCAGATGAGCTTCGTCGATTGTTCACGAGTCAAACTGATAAGGATGCAAAGTATTTCAGAAAGAACATTTGTTACTTCAATTCACACTTTTCTTTCACAAGCATGGGGGTTTCCATTGATCGTAGTTTGGCAACAACAAAGGGTACTGGTATTTATACATTTAAAGCTCATGGCCAAATATATCACAGGTTGGATCAACTTATGCTCGGTGCTAAGGGACCACGCCACATGTCGTTATACTTTTATGACACAAATGAGACTATGCATCATAGGATGAAAAGATCACCACACCTTGACGCTACCGTGATCCGCACTATATTGAACATCATGCAACACAATCCATATGTTCAAGCATTTAAGAGTCTAGACACTCTTACCAACTTGGATTGCTACGCTATTGAGCTAAATACAAGTATTTCTGTTGACCAGAGAAGGTATAATGCGCCCGCAATGCAGCAAGTGGCTGCTATATGGTTTGATGGAAATGACCCACAACAAAGGTTTGAACGAAGCATAGTCATTAATGGTAAAGAAAATCAACCTCATTATATAAGGTCATACAATGGATGTTATGATCCATTAGCATATCCTATGTTCAATCCAAATGGTGAAATTGGTTGGGAGGATAAGAAGATTTTATATCAAGACTCACCTCCTTCAAAACCGAAGAGAAAATATACTAATAAGCGTGTACAAAAAGGTGGTTTTATTTGTTATTTGCATAAACAATAAACAATTTTTTTCCTTCAAAATCTCATTAACAACCAAATACAGATTTCTTACTTTTATATTTATATTTTATTATATAGGCACAACGCTTGTTGAGATCAATGATGTCTCGGAGACGAACGTACATGAAGAAGAAGGTTATTTCCTTTGCAAAATTTTTTATCTATTTAAAATATTATTATTTTTTCTCAACATGATGAAGTTAAGACATTTCAGCCATTCAATAAACTAAAAACAACATGAAATTTAATCTTTTTTGTTGTTATGAACAGAAATTACAGAGTCACGGTAATACGTCAACGCTAGGGAATATCTATGTTTCAGGCTACAAATTCGTGAGGGAGAATTTAATGTTATGTTTCATGGTGGGTTGCTTTTCTAGCAATGCATTGTTGATATGTATGTTAAGGTGGAGTCAATGCATTTAGACTAGTACTCAAAACTGACACATCAAGATCTAATTCGTGCTGATCTATACCATGTTAGAAGTATTTGAAGTTAAAAGTTGCTTTTTTCTATTTTCAAACCCAAGGAAAACCTATAATGTTTTAACACATATATTCACTAGGGCCTTCTAGACACTCTTGCCGCTAGAGAAGCCCGTGCATCACAAGAAAAGCTGGTCGTAGAATTGTACTATCAAAAAATTTCCCAGCAAGTGACCGTGATGTGCACTCAAGGTATATGGATGCCATGGCTTTGATTACTCAATATGGAAAGCCATATTTTTTTGTGACAATGACATCCAATCCATATTGGGATGAGATAGTAGAACGGTTATTGCCAGGACAAATGCTGCAAGACCGTCCAGATATCGTGACAAGGGTTTATAGAGCAAAGCTACGAGACCTCCAAGATTTCCTTCTTAAAAAACATCATTTCAGCAGGGTCGCTGCCTGGGCACATGTCACTGAGTTTCAGAAAAGGGGATTACCACACGAACACTTCCTTTTGGTTATAGAAGCCGAGAGCAAAGTACGTACTCCCGATGATTATGACAAGTATATATCAGCGGAGCTTCCTAATCAGAAGAAATATCCAGAATTGTATAAACTTGTGTGCAAACATATGATGCATGGACCATGTGGTGTCCTCAACCGTAAGTGCCCATGTATGATAGACGGTAATTGCCGCTTTCATTATCCCCGTGACTTTTGTTAAACCACCCGACCGGGAAAGAACTCATATCCTATTTATAGAATGAGAGATGATGGATAAAAAGTGAAAATAAGAAGGAAATGGTTGAACAACAGATGGGTTGTGCCATACAACCCAATCCTTCAAATGAGGTATAATTGTCGTATTAATGTAGAGGTTTGCAGCAGATAAAGTGTGCCAAGTATCTATACAAATATGTCTTTAAGGGCCACAACCGTGTTTTGGCTTCGATAAATCAAGCTCGGGCACATATGGATGGGCAACCACTTGTTATTAATGAGGTTAAGCAGTGTAGAGATGGAATGTGTATAACAGTTATAGAGGCAATCTATAGATTATACGGTTTTCCTTTGTATGATATGTCACCTTCTGTGTTACAAATGAAGTTCACCTTCCAGGAAAGCATATGGTTGCCTACAAAGCTAGGGATGATCTGAACAATGTTGTGCAAAATCCTAAATCTTAGAGGTCCATGCTTACAGAGTATTTCAACACAAATATGTATAATTTTGATGCACAAAACTATTTATATAGAGAGTTCCCTGAGCACTTCACTTGGATATAGTCAAAAAAGTTTTTGAAACCCAGAGAAAAAGGTGGTCAGATTGGAAGATTGGTGTATGCCCATCTTGCTGAAGGTGAGCGATACTATCTCCGCGTGCTTCTAAACCATGTGAGGGGTGCAACTTCATTCGAGCATCTTAGAAGTCGACATGGAACTACATATGCAATATTTTGAGATGCTTGTGCAGCCTTGGGCTATGTGGAAACTGATAAGAGCCTAGATGATTGTCTCACCGAATCTGCACAATTTAAGATGCCTTGTGCTCTGAGGAGTCTATTCGCAACTATCATAGTTTTCTGCGAGTGTAATAATGCCCGAGCACTATGGGACAAACATATTGATTCAATGTCTGAGGATTATCGTCGTTCAAATAGCTGCTCCAAAATGGTTGAACAAATGGTGCTTAGAGATATATCTATACATGTTAAAGATATGGGTAGAGACATTACAAACTATGGACTTCCTGAACTAGATGCCTTAGGTAAATTGATTCATAAACATTGTATTTACCTTAACATCACACACAATAATTATTGTTATTAAAAAACTTAATGCTTCTTATTCGTCAATTTTGCAATGACCCTTTACACTTTATTTGATTAGATGAAGTGTCAAGAGACCATTATAGAGAGCTTATAGAAGAATTGAATATTGGATATGAAGAAGAACATTTAAAGATGATAGAAACACTAAATGTTGAGCAGAGAGCTAGGTTTGATTTGATTATGAATCATGTGGAGAAGAAAGTTGACCAAGTATTTTTTATTGATGGACCAAGAGGAACTTGCAAGACATATTTGTATAAGGCTTTGCTTGCAAAGGTGCGCTCCATGAATCTTATAGCAATTGCTACAGCCACATCTGGTATTGCAGCAAGTATCATGCCCGGCGGACGCACTGCACACTCCCGCTTCAAGATTCTAATCAAGCTAGATAATAACACTATGTGCAGCTTTACAAAGCAAAGTGGTACTGCCGAATTACTTCGCAGGGCTGGCTTGGTAATATGGGATGAAGTAGCCATGACAAAGAGACAAGCAGTAGAAACAATCGATAGAACACTACAAGATATAATGGGTTGCAATCAACCTTTTGGTGGTAAGGTCATGTTGTTCGGAGGTGACTTCAGGCAAGTACTTCCCGTTGTAGCACAAGGAACAAGAGCACAAATCACTGATGCTACTTTACTAAAGTCATATATATGGGACAATGTGCGAAGGATTCGGCTTACCCAAAACATGCGAGCTAAAAACGATAGTTTGTTTGCAGATTATCTATTAAGAATTGGAAACGGAATATAAAAAATATATAAAAAATATTTGGTGATAATTATGTTCAATTGCTTGATGATATCATCGCTGTCGATGTTTCACCACCGATAGCCTGCCACGGGGGTACCCGGGGCAGTATGTTCGGGCTTCGGCGTATGCTGAACTCGATGGTAAACGCAAGAGACAGTCGATTTATCCTGGTTCAGGCCCTCGATCGTAGATCGAGTAACGACCCTATGTCCAGTCGGCGTTATCCTTTGCGTTGGATTGATTATGAAGTGTTATGTTGTACAATTGTCGTCCTCTCTCAGGAGCCCTGCCCTCCTTTATATAGTCAGGAGGCCAGAGTCCTAGTCGGTTTACAATGAGATTTCCTAGTAGGATTACTTAATAGTTCTATTACTAAGATTACATGGGAAGAATCCTAGTTGAACTAGATCTTCTCTCTCCCTTGCGGGGTATCCTGTGGGTCCCGCATCGACAAGCCCCCGAGCACTTCATGGTTGAGCTCTGAAAGTCTCGCTTTGCTCTTTCAAGTCTTGTTAGGTAGGAACAAAATGTTATCCGAGTGCTTTCTGGAGTGAAACCTTGTAGCGCTTCTTGGGACCTTCGAGTGGTGAGTGTTTTGTGAAGAAAAAGTACATCCATATGGTTGTAGCCCCCGAGCCTCTTGCTATTTGGAACAAGGAGCTAGAGGATCTTGTCTTGAAGTTGCTCTGATTTTTCGTTGAAGTTTTGTCAAAAAGAACTCGAATATGGCTCGTTCTGGGTTCTTTTTGTCGTAATGTCTTGAAGTGGTCTGTGTTGAGGAAGTCTTTTGGTGACGTGCGCTTTTTCGAAGAAAAAGTGCACTCACTGAGTGTAGCCCCCGAGCCTCTTGCTATTTGGAACAAAAGGTTAGAGGGTCTTGATCCTTTATGTTGTTTGAAAATTTGTGTTATGAAGTAGTCCCCGAGACTTGAATTATGTCATCATCCGAGTAGTTTTTGTGGCATCTTTCCGAAGCGGCCCTTTAGTCTTGGATTAAACCATCATCCGAGTAGTTTCGTGGCATGCAGCCTCCGAGCCTATGTCTGGGTTCTTTTTGGGTGAGTTCTTGTCTTCAAAAAATTCTGGGGCTATGTATCCCGCAGCCCCGTGCTTTCTCCGAGTTCTTCTCTTTAGAAAAGAAGTCGGATGAAGAGTCTTGATGTGTCGTCATCGTTGTAGTCTTGAGTTTCTTGTATTCTTGGTCCTTTGTCTTTGGTTCCGAGCCTCCGGGAGTAGTTGAAATGAAGGTCGAGCTCCCTAGCTTAGTGTTGATTAAGCTATGATGCTGGCCGAGCCCTTGAGCATATATCCGTGTTGTTTCGTTCAGGAAGAACTCGGATGCGAGGTCTTGGCGTATTCTTTGATAGTCTGCTGTTGTCAGATGTAGTTGTATGGTGGTGGTTGAGTGTAAACGCCTTTTGTTCATGGGTTGTACTGTGCTGGTATATTCTTCCGAATATGCCCGTCTTCGAGTACTGTTTCCTCTCGCCTGAGTCATCCATTATTGAGTCCTGTCTTTTCACTGTGTCCTTTGTTAGGCTTATTTCGTTGGTACTCCTAGTCCATGTGCGCCGCTCCTTTGGTCTATAAATACTGTCCCGGAGTGCTTGTTTTCATCTATTGGATATTCTGTTGAAACTTTCGTGGTCATGAACATGGTAGTTTGTGAAGTAGAGCAGCCCCCGGGCATATTTTGTAGTTCCTGTGTGTCTTGTCGTAGCTGGAGGAAGTCTTGTGATAGGGATTAGAGGTAGGCTAATCCCATGACAAAGATTGTGCCGTGGATGTACGTGGTGGTAGTTGGAGGAAGTCTTGTGATGTGGGCTTCGCTTTCTTCATCTGGCGCAGCTTCTGGTTGATCCTCGTCACTTGTCTTGAGATCTGTCTGGTGTAGATCAACACCATATGCAACATCACATCGGTCTTGGGTAGACAGATGCCCGCCGCCTTCTCTCTGCTCCATGTTGTCTTGCCGTCTTTGCCGATTTCCGCCTTAGGTGCATCAAGGCGTCCGTCCTTTGAAGAAAACAGTGTAGTGATGGCGGTTTGTCCTTCCGAGTAGCAATTTGGGACACGTAGTCGTTCTAGAGCCTAGCCGTGTCCGCTGTTCCTCTTTGCTACCTTGCTTTTCGTGGTGCCGAGTTCGTTGGGTCTTGTAAGATTTGTAATCTTCTATTTTTGAAGTCGCTTGTAATGTAACGAATCTTGTCTTTAAGATTTGTAATCTTCTATTTTGACGCCGCTTGTAATGTAAACGAATCTTGTCTTCTCGAGTTGTCTTTTACTTTTCTGCTGTGATCCCTGTTGTTCATGAGATTACCGAGTTCTTTCTTAAATAACCGGGTTTTTTGTTCCTTGTGAGGTAGCCCTTTCTTTCTTCTTTCTTTCTTCTTGGTTTGACGGGTTGTTCTTGTAGTGATCTCGATAACCCCGCCGTGGTGCTAGACGGATAAGTCTCGAAATCGCCCGCTTGGTTTGTACCGCCAGTGGATTTGTGCCCTCCGTCGTTTTAGCTGCGTCGGTAAATGGACCGTTGCGTTCCCACACTGTGTTTTATCGGGCCCTGTGGGTCGTTTGTATCACTGAAAATCTATTTAAAGACCCTTTATCTTCCTTTTCCTTGCTGCCCAGCTCTTGCCTTTAAACCCTAGCTTTGAATCCGCCACCGCCATCGTCAATCGCCACACCCGAGCACCATCATCCTAGCTTCATCTTCCTTAGTGCCTTTTTGCTTCCGCTAGTTCATGGGAAAGAAGAAAACCACAAGCAAGTCTCAGGCGACCTTCGCAGACGAGGAGTCATCCCTTTCTTTGATCGAAAACCAGGAGTTCGTGACTATGAGGGCTGCTCAGAAGGTTTGGCTAGCTCCAACAACAAGCGAAGACCAGCTGCGCGAGCTCGTTAGCGATGGCTTGATCCAACGCAAAGTCATCGCTGAATGGAGAGTTTCGAGCAGCATCGGGTTCTAGCTCCGGTCCCGTGAGATTGTCCTCTTCGTTTCCTTTGTCCGCCGGACTTTTTTGCCTTCTCGCTTCCGCTTTCCTTCATTAGTTTCTTGGTTATTTTGGGGTTAGTCTGAACCACCTAACCCCCAATGCCGTTCTCCATCTTTCTATTTTCGTTCATCTTTGCGAAGCTTTCCTTGGAATCCCTCCTTCTCTGTCTCTTTTCCGCTTTTTCTTTCGTCTGAAACCTCAACCCCGCCGTGAAGAAACCAGCGTTCTTGGCGGTTATGGATTCGATTTCACCAGGTCTCAAAATTAAGTTTTTGACTATGACCTGGATTCTCAGAAAAGATTACGTGTTTAGTGGTTTTGTTGCCAATTTGATCCCTTCCTTGCCGCCCATCCCGGATCTGGTCCTGTGGTGAATGACCGATGTGACAAGAAGCTTGAATCGCCTGCTGAGATTCAAGTGATCCAGCCACTCCGTGATAGGATTAGCATGCTGAAACAGCAGGGTTTGACCAGCTTTGGTATTGTTTCGAGCTTTCTTCGTCGCCGGGTTCAGCCTTTGAAAGAGCGGGAGCATCTTGGCTTTGAGTATTCTGGGGCCGAGGATCCTTCACGCATGGTCCCAGCTCTTGAGCTGACCGGTGAGGAGGTACTCGAGCATCTCCAGAAGATGCTGAAAGGAGTGAGCGTCATTCCTCCTGCTGTCTCCGAGTTCTCAGCCAACAACCCGCCCCTAGCTATGAGTTGTCTATCTTTTTGTTTGAGTACTTTATGCACTCTTGCCGCATCCGTTCTTGCTTAGCTTTTCTTTGTCTCGGTGTTTTATCCTTTATCGCAGGAGCTTGGGCGGAACTTTGTCGACCTTGGTCCCTCCCAGACGCTCTCCCCGCCGTGGGCGTAGATCGGGGATAGACTTGCTGGAACTTCTGCAATTAGTAAGTCCCAAACCTCTACCGCCCTTCCTGGGGTTTCTTCCGGATTTGTTGATGTATATGAAGAATATGTTCCTCGTCTAGTCCCTCGCGGTCCTCGCAGATGTCCCGAAGAGGGGGCGAACGGATGGGTCTTCATCTGCCCGCTTTTCTCCAAGAAGCCTCGCAAACCAAGTACTCCCTCGTGTACTCAGGTTGTTGCTAGCATGCTCTTAGGTGAGCACATTTAATACTCTTTGTTCCTTTATTTTCCTGTTTCTCTCTTGATCCGAGTACTTTTTATCCTCTTTTCAGCAGTGCTCTCGGTTTCCTTGGTCGAGGAGAAAGAAGATGATGAAGTACCCCTCATCATGCGGCGGTGAGTTGTTTTTCATATTCTGTTGCATTGAATTTCTCTTCTTTGTCTTGACTTTTAGTCTTGAACTTTTTGAAGTAATCGGAGGTGGGTGTGAGTTCTTCCGAGGCTCCCGTGCCGACTTCTTCTCAAGCTCCGGTGTCGAGTTCTTTGGTAGCCCCTGTGCGAGCTCTACCGCCGCTCCTCTAGTACTGAGTTCTTCCATCGCTCCAGCCCGGCTCCTTCCGCAGCTCCGTTGTTGGCTATTCCGCTCCCGTCGCCGCCGGGTGGCGGGACGCCACCGTCGTGGTTCCCCTCATGCGAGGCCTTCTCTTGGCTTCAAGAAGAAAGTGGTTGGGTGAGTAGATTCTAGCTTTATCTTTTGGCTTCTATCTTCCTTCCTCTCGGTTCTTATCGGTGCTTCCTTTTATCACTTTTCGGTGTTTCGTCTTCTTATTTCTTCTTCATCGACTTCTTCTCCGCCTCCCCGCCCGTGCTAACGAGTTCCGAGCCTCGTGGACTCACAACATTCTGTTGATGAAGTTGCTGCGGGGGCTTCAGAGCTACCTGGCGAAGTTGTGGTCTTGGCCGCTACGGAGGTGACTGTGGCCGTCGCACCGGGTCCTTCTGAGGGTTTGACTCCGGCTTCCCTGGAGGTTGCTTTGGTCGTTCCTTCTTCGCCCCATCCGGCCTCTCCTTCCCCTTCTCTTGCTTCCGGCGGTCCTTCTTTTTCCGGTGACGTGGTGCAACAGTTCGATGCCACCCATCGGTTATCGGAGCTGACCGCAGCCTGGGGGAGCTTGTCGACCCTCGCGACTTCTTTTGGTGAAAAGCTCCAGGTAGGTTTTACTGCCACTCCTCTTTTGCATGCTCGTTTTTCTTCTGTCCTTACGCCTTGTTTCTCTTTGCCTCTTTTTGCTCAGTCTTTCTCTCGTGATCATTCTGGCTTCTTTTTCTCATCTGAAAATGAGAGAAAGTTGTCTTCTGAGGTGGACGCTCTGAAAGCCGATCTCGACCTTCTCCGGGCTGAGTTGGAGACAGAGCGTCAAATGCACCAAAAGGAGGAGAAGACCCTCCGTGCCCGGGTAGTGGAGACGGAGAAGCAGAGAGATGCTGCGGTGGAGTCTGCGAAGAATGAATGCAAAGGTGCCGCGGGTTCTGCCTGTTTTTTCTTGTATTTTGACTTCTTTTTTTCGCTGACTTGTTCTTGGGTGTCTTGTCTAGTTCTCCGAGCTGAGAAGCAGAAGCTCTCGGAGAGTATCGATGAAATGAAGGCTCTTGTCCGCTCTAGTCATAATAAGGCTGAGGAGGTAATTACTCATGCTGAGGAAGAACTCGCCCTTGCTAAGCTGATTAGGCGCGGAGCTGACAGAGATCTTGTGCAGGCCCAAAAAACTATTGAAGGCTTGTCCGGAAGTCATGGCGACAACCATCAAAATTGGAACGTTTTGTGGAAATCTTTTCGCTCAAGAGTCGATGTTCTCCTGACTCAATGGGATGATTTGCAATCTTGGGCGCAGATTCATTCCCCGATTCACTGTTTCCAAGAGTTCGCGAAGAAGTGTGCCCAAGTATGTACCAAGAATGTGCTAGCCAGTCCGGGTCCTTGCTCCAGAGGCGCCTCTGTCCAAGATAGCAGAGGAAGTCGAAAGCCAAGAATACCTTGATGCCGCTTGAGAGGATGGAGCCTCGAGGTCGAAGGTTTAGCCATGAGGGTTGTAGATGGTCCTAAATATTGGCATTTCCTTCCTCGATGACAATGCCTCGATCCGATTGACCAGCTTCTTGTAATATTACACTCCTCTTTAAATGAAGATTCTTTGTTTTCGTTGATGTATTCTTTTTGCCTCGGGTGTGGTCGGGTTACTTGACTTGTTTGAGTACTTTGTCCTGTTTTTGTTTCGCTCCATAAAACAACTCTGTGTGTTATCCTCGACGAGACCCTCGATTTGTCGAGTACTTTTCTTTTCTTCCTCTTTTGTGATCCGTCGAGTGCTTTGTCCACGCCAGGACTTGTTAGATGTTAATCTTTGTGTTGACAACCTTTCGTCTGCGCTTATGTAAAACGACTTCGGCATAGAACGTCGCTTTTTGAGTGGCGCTTGTACTTTTCTCGAGGAAAACGTATTTCTATCTGGATGTAGCCCCCGAGCCTCTTGCTTTTCGGAACGAAGAGCTGGAGGGTCTTTTGAAGTTCAATTTCGGTTGACTAGTTTTGGGCTATTTTGCTCTCGGCCGGGATGCTCAGGCATGTTTTCAGCCATTTTGCTTTTTGTTTCGGGTGTTAGCTTTTAGCTACCCTCATCGGCGGGCTCAAGCGTGTTTTCAGCTATTTTGCTCTCGGCCGGGATGCTCGTGCATGTTTTCACCATTTTGCTTTTTGTTTCGGTGTTAGCTTTTAGCTACCCTCATCGGCGGGCTCAAGCGTGTTTTCAGCTATTTTGCTCTCGGCCGGGATGCTCAGGCATGTTTTCAGCCATTTTGCTTTTTGTTTCGGGTGTTTGCTTTTAGCTACCCTCATCGGCGGGCTCAAGTGTGTTTTCAGCTACGCCAGCTCTCGATGTTTCACCACCGATAGCCTGCCACGGGGGTACCCGGGGCAGTATGTTCGGGCTTCGGCGTATGCTGAACTCGATGGTAAACGCAAGAGACAGTCGATTTATCCTGGTTCAGGCCCTCGATCATAGATCGAGTAACGACCCTACGTCCAGTCGGCGTTGGCCTTTGCGTTGGATTGATTATGAAGTGTTATGTTGTACAATTGTCGTCCTCTCTCAGGAGCCCTGCCCTCCTTTATATAGTCAGGAGGCCAGAGTCCTAGTCGGTTTACAATGAGATTTCCTAG
Source organism: Miscanthus lutarioriparius (assembly GCA_904845875.1). Classification (NCBI taxonomy): domain Eukaryota; kingdom Viridiplantae; phylum Streptophyta; class Magnoliopsida; order Poales; family Poaceae; genus Miscanthus; species Miscanthus lutarioriparius. Next base: position 13,566,318 of record CAJGYO010000004.1, read on the forward strand.
TAGGATTACTTAATAGTTCTATTACTAAGATTACATGGGAAGAATCCTAGTTGAACTAGATCTTCTCTCTCCCTTGCGGGGTATCCTGTGGGTCCCGCATCGACAATCGTAGAATGGAGGCAAGATTCCAGTAAGAATGCAAATAAAATAATTTCAAAAGACAATCCAATTGACAACCTTATCGAAAAGGTGTTTCCCAAACTCAACGAAAATTGCACCTCTGCAGATTATATGCGCGAACGTGTGATTCTTTCTACTACAAATGGGCATGTCGATGCAATGAATGCAATAATGATCGAGAAGTTTCCTAGAGATGAGAAGGTATTCTACAATTTCGACTCGGTGGATGATGATACAAGGAATAATTACCCTCTTGATTTTCTAAATTCTATCACACCTAATAGGTTGCCTCCTCATGAGCTTAAGGTTAAAAAAGGCTGCCCTGTTATCCTACTACGTAATCTTGATCCTCACAACGATCTTTGCAATGGCACTAGGTTGGTTGTTAGAGGATTCTAGAACAGTTCAATTGAAGTCGAAATAGTTAATGGAGATCAAGCAAGAACCAGAGTATTCATAGCAAGGATTCCCATGTCCCCCCTCTGAAGACCTTACATTGCCATTCAAGTTTAAGCGAAAGCAGTTCCCAATAAGATTGAGTTTTGCAATGACAATAAATAAAGCCCAGGGTCAGACAATACCAAATATTGGTGTTTATCTCCCTGAACCAGTTTTCTCCCATGGCCAATTGTATATAGCATTGTCAAGAGGTGTTTCTCGTAAGAGCACATGGGTTTTGGCCAACACAAATAAGGATGTTGACCCCACTGGAAAGAGCACAAAAAATATTGTCTTTATAGATGTATTAGAGATGTGATACCAGTACATTCAATACTTTTCTTTAATCTTATTTCACTTTCAGAGATATAATACTATAAACAAAAATATTTATTGTACATACAAAATTTTCTTGCAGGAAATGCAGGAATGGCCTGAGGTTTTATAGAGCACCAAAATGTTGGACCATGGATAGCTGATCTCATCACTTCCCTTGGGTGTTCAAGACTTCGCTGGAGCAAAGAACACTAGAAAATGTGATTTATACAAATGTACATGCGCACCCAATGATTATGTAAATACAAAACGAGTATTCCTATCTCATATATATGTACTTTCATTATAATATTACATGCAAAACATCTATGTCTCACTTAAAATTATAGCCCAAAATCAATTCTGAAGTAATCTAATCGTATGTTTTCTAGAAAATAACAAATACAAACAACAAATGTTTTCTAGGCATGTGCGTGCCACACGTGCATGTTAACTAGTTCTTGAAACCATTCAAATTAAAGAGATTTTGCAAGTATTTCTACTACAGATATATATATATACCTCACATGTCTCCAAACTAAATAATATAGTTATTGATATGTGACCTTTTTTAAAAAAATTTGACCAAATGTTATACTAAACGACATTCCATTATCTAAAGAGGAGAAGTCTTCTTGTATCAAGAATGGATCTCAATAGTTATTTTCTTCATGGATTTTTTTTCAATATTTGTGGATTTTTTTTCAAACATCATGAATAATTGTTCCAGTTGGGAAAAACGTGTGCTGTCAAATAAAATGTTATGCGTCTAAATGTTTCACTTAGAAGAAAAAAAATATTCCACAGAGAGTAAAAACAAATTATCATGTGCGATGGATGGTACGGTATTTCCCATCATGTGAGTAGGAGCACCGCCAAAAGCATAGTAATGGGTTTATATTAGAAAGAAAACCCAAATCATGCTTACTGCATTCTCAATCCTCATGCTACGATTACTTCCATCATCTTGTTCCCTCACAGAGAAAAAAGTGGTGAGAAAGAAAAGGACCCGGAGCAGTAGATGGAGCATGAGAGAAGATGCTCCATCAATACTAATGAGAGAGGATGGAAATTCATGGTTGATATGAATGGAGATGCAGCCTGTTCGCTTCCTCGAAAACAATCGTAAATTTCCAGCCGGAAACAGTGTTTTTCTCTCACACCAAACCAGCCAACAGTAAATAATCCACGATACGATACGGCCTCCCGAACAGGCTGATGGAGTGAGTCTAGGACTAGTATACAAAGGAGAACAACATCATTTTTTTTTACGTCTTGTGACTAGCCAGTACATACTTACAGTGGAAGATATCGACTTCCCTTTAAAATCGAGGTGTCAATTTAAGTGAAAATCGAACAACCACTTCAACAAACACTAGTTAACAACTCATGCAAAATAAAACAAGAAGTTTAGTGAAAAACTTTGGCAGTGACTACAGGGGTATTCTTGGATAATTTGAACAGGGACTTTATGAGGTGTCAAGAACCTTAGCGAACATTTGTTAAGATTTACAACTTGTGTGAATATTTAAGGAACTCATGCGAAGACTATATGAATTATTTATTATTTATATAGACCAAAGCACGTGGTAGCAGCCTTCTGAGACGTGCTGCTCTGCATGTTCTTGCCCGTCCTTATCGACGACGTTAGTAGCTGGTGTTTGGTGTGAGAAATTAAGTCATCCAAGATGAGGTGGTGTATCGACTCTATTTTTTAAATTTGATAGAATAACTTTATTTGATATTAATTATTAGCTTGTAACGAATGAGATAATAATCTATCAATAGTGGCGGACCTAGATTTTGACGTAGGGTATGCCCCATAAATTTTTTATTCAATTTTTTAGGGTTTAAGTTTTTATGCAATTTGGTAAAACCATTTCTAATTTGATAAAACCATTGACGAGATCCTAACATATAATAAGTATGTTAAGTCTTGGGTCTAATGGCTCCCAAACGAAGAAGACCTCCCGACTGACCCCTTCAGGATCGCTGGGGGCTCGGGGGCTATGCCCATCGGGTACATTCGCGCGCACCCTCTGGCAAAGAGACCTGGCCGAGCCTGACTCGACCGCAGCTTCCGCCTGCCTTGGGCTCCCGATCTACGACACGACCAAGCTCGGCCCTTGGCTCCTGCCCGGCTAACGATGCTAGCCAAGGCCTGGGCACAAAAAGACAAGCCCCAGGCCACCGATGCCCGGGGGCTCCCTGGCGTCGCTCCCTAGGCGTGCCCCTGCCAACTGCTCCTCCGACAGGGTCACGTCCAGGGCGTGACACAAGAAGACAAAGCTTTCCGCGGCCTCCGGGGGCTCCGGGGCTTCCAGGCCCGCACGTCAGCCCCCGGAGCCGACCTCCTTCACCATCAAGAAGACTCTAGAAGGTCTCATCCGGGGAAGGCCTGTCGATGTTTTACCACCGATAGCCTGCCACGGGGGTACCCGGGACAGTTGTTCGGGCTTCGACGAATAGTGGAACTCGGCGGTTACGCAAAGAGACTCACGATTTATACTGGTTCGGGCCCTCGACTTGGTCGAGTAATAACCTTACGTCCAGTTTGGCGTTAGCCTGTTTGCGTCGTGTTGCTTTGAGTATTAGGTGTGTTCAGTCGTTTACAAGGGATATCCTCACCAGCCCTTTATAGTCCAGGTGCTGAGAGGAGTTGTTTGTGTTCTACTCAGATACAAGGTCAGAGTCCTAAGCTATGCTTCGGGCGCCTTTCCTTATATAGTCCGAATTGGAGTTTTGGTCTTGCACGTTGCTTTGCTCAGTGTTCTTCTTGGCAATTGGGCTGTGGGCCTTGTTACCAAGGCCCACTTCCCTATAGTACAGTCTATGGGGGGGCCGTAGGGTTCCCCATCGACAAGCCCCCGAGCATTTCATGATTGAGCTTTAAGGGCCGAGTTGTTGTAGACTTGATCCGGGTTCTTCTTGAAGTGAAATCTTGAGATGGTCTTCTTTGATTCTTCTTCTGACTGATGTGCACTTTTGCTGAAAAAAGTGCACTCAGTGAGTGCAGCCCCCGAGCCTCTGACTATTTGGCACAAAAAGCTAGAGGGTCTTTTTGTCTTGATGTCCTCCGAGTTCTTTTCCTTTGAGTGCAGCGAGTGCAATTTTGCAAAAAATTGCACTCATTGAGTGTAGCCCCCGAGCCTCTTGTTTTTTGGTACAAAAAGCTAGAGGGTCAAAAAATTAAAAATGTACATTTCTGTGGTGGGTACTTGCAGCCCCCGAGCCTTCTCCGGGTTCTTCTCTGTTGAGAAGAAGCCGGTAGAAGGTTCTTGATTTGTACTCCTTTGGTCTTTGTCGTTTGCTGGTCACGGATGGGTTCTGTATACCCATTATTGAGCATCTCTTTTTTTTAGTGATCTTGTTTTTGAGCACAATTCGCCTTTGTTGCTTTGCTTTTTTGTTCTTTTCCTCTTTCTTTCTTGTGATCTTTAGCCTTGCTTGCCTCCGGCTTGCTATAAATACCTTCTTTGTTGGTTGTGGTTCCGCCTTGAGTAGGAAATTCTTTCTTCAATTCTTTTCTCATTCGTAGATATGCTGGTGTGTGAGGTTGAGCAGCCCCCGGGCTTTTGTATACTTGATAACTTTCGCGTTGCCAGTTAGAAGAGTTCTTGTGATGTGGCTTCCATGCTTGCTCTATCTGCCTTTCAATTTTTGGGTTGTCGCTGTTGCAGGTCTTGGGTTCTTGTATTCTTGGTCCTTCGTCTTTAAATCCAAGCCCCCGGACGTAGTTGAAACGAATGCCGAACCCCCAAGCTTAGTGTTTGACTAAGCCGTGATGTTCTTCTGAGTTGTTTTTATTCATCCAGGTCGTTTCTAGACTTCTCTGGTTCTTGATGTACCTCTTCCAGGTTGTTTGCACTTCGTCCAGGTTTTTTTTGAACTTGTATGTACCTCATCCGAGTTGTTTTCTGATCACTCCAGGTTCTTTTTTGTCTTGATTTCTGTTCCCAACTTGTCTGGGTTGTTTTTCTTCAATATGGGTTCTTTCTGATCTTGACTTGATCTCTATCTCTCCTTGTTGGGGTTCTTTTCTGATCAATCCGGGTTCTTTCTAAGCTTGTCTTGGTTCTTGCCGCACCTTGTTGGGGTTCTTTTTTGATCAATCTGGGTTCTTTCTAAGCTTGTCTTGGTTCTTGCCGTACCTCATCGGGGTTCTTTTTTGATCAAACCAGGTTGTTTCTTGACTTATCTGAGTAAAGTAGCTCTCAGGAGCATTTTTTTCCTGATCTCATGGTACAGATGTAGCTTTCCTCTGAGAATAAAGCTGAATCTGTAAGTACCCTTGCTGATTCAAAACTGCAAGAGGCTCAGGATTTATTTGCTCAGGCGAAATTGATGAGAGCTAGAACTGATCGTGATCTTGTTTAGGCCATAAAATCTGTTCGAGATCTGCAGGCGAAGTTGAAAGCTACCCATGAGCAATTTCGGGCTCTTTATGCTGCAGTCGCTCCAATCATTGCTTTAGTCTGTCGGCGAGAAGACAGAGATCTAGGCCTTGGAGGCATAATACCGGTGCTTTCTTCCCAATTTTATGATTTTGTAAGGGGTGGCTTTCACCGATGCATCAACAATGTGGTTTCATATGTCCGGGTTGTTGCTCCTGATGCCCCTCTTGAGCGGATTACTAAAGCTTCTGTAACGGCTGAGTTTTCAAGATAGTGGGAGGAGGCCAAAGTAGAGCTTAGTGGTCTATCAGACCAAATCTTGGAACAGATGAATGTGCTTCCTGCTGTGCCTCCAGCTCCTTAGACATTTTGTGTAATAAACTTGTGGTTTCTTGTAATATATACTTGTTTCTGTGAATAGGATCAGGCTTTGCCCTGCTTTTGAATCTGTCTTTGACTGCTATGAGCAGGCTTTGACCTGTCTTTCTTTTACTGCATTTGTGTAATTTCTGAGTATTCCTTCCACTTTGTGTGACTGGTTTTGTCGCTCTTCGGATAACAATAATCGACTGCATGTTGATATCTGGTTTGTAGAGTTGTTTTTTGCCACTCTTTTGGGCGTGGGATTTGATCATACTGCTTTCTTGAGTAGATAGCCATCCTTGTAGGGTTGTTTCCTGCCGCTTTTGGGGCGAGTTGGTCGGCCATTCTTGCCAGATTGTACAATTGTTTCGGCTGCTCTTGGGCCGAGGCAGTTGGTCATGCTGTTCTTGGAATATGTAGCCAAGTTGACTTTGATCATGCTGCTTGTTGGGCGAAGTTTGTCGATCGTACCGCTCTTGGGGTAGGCGACCGAGTTGTAAATTTGTAGATGCCACTTGCTGGGCGAAGTAGTCGATCGTATTGCTCTTGAGGTAGGCGACCGAGTTGTTGGAGTGATTGTGCCACTCTTGGGGCGAAGTAGTCGATTGTACCGCTCTTGGGGTAGGCGACCAAGTTGTTGGAGTGATTGTACCGCTCTTGGGGTGAAGTAGTCGATTGTACCGCTCTTGGGGTAGGTGACCGAGTTTTCTTTGTTGATTGTGCCGCTTGTTGGGCGAAGTTGTCGATCGTACCGCTCTTGGGTAGGCGACCGAGTTGTATATTTGTAGATGCCTGCTTGTTGGGCGAAGTAGTCGATCATACCGCTCTTGGGGTAGGCGACCGAGTTGTTTTTGTAGATAGCGCCGCTTGTTGGGCATAGTAAACGATCGTACCAGCTCTTGGGGTAAGCGATTGGACGCGTATTGCACAACCGTTTCCAGGTTGGCTGTTTGCAGGGTAAGTAAGCAATCGTACCAGCTCTTGGGGTAAGCGATTGCGCCCGTTTAGCAACAACCGTTTCCGGGTTGAGCTGTTGTAGGGCTGCCCCTTTTTCCCCAACCTGATTACGGGTTGGTTCAGTCCGTTGGACAGGGCTGTCAGTCGTACCATCTCTTTTATGGTAGAGTGACAAATGCTAGCTTGGGTCTCCTTACCCAAGAAGCTATTTGGCCGTTGGCCGTCAGTCAAGCCATCTCCATATGGTTGAGTGACAAAATTGCCCGTGTAGCACAACCGTTTTCGGGTTGGCTGTTAACAGGGAAGCCCCTTTTTCCCCAACTTAATTACGGGTTGGTTTTGTCCTGTTGGACAGGGCTTATATCTGAAGTCGTTCTTCTTGAAGAATTTCTGCTTTATTTCTCTTGAAGCTTGAGTACAATATGTTGTACTAATTGTAGAATCTTTTGAGTTGGCTGATATGCCAAGTATTCTTCACTGGGATTTCATCTGGAGTCATCAACTCATATGTGCCGGGTCCTGTTGCGTTTTCACGATGAAGGGTCCTTCCCATGGACTGAGTAGCTTGTGTCGTCCATCTTTCTTCTGGATTAGTCGTAATACTGAGTCCCCTGGCTTTAGTGATCGGGGCTGAGTACTTTTATCATAATGTCTTCGTAGTCCTTGCTGATATCTTGCATTTTGGATTATTGCACTGTCTCTTATTTCTTCTATTGAATCAATTTCTAGCCGCCTTGTTTCTTCGGCTTCGCCTTCTTCGTATTGTTCTATTCTTGGAGATAGCCATATCAAGTCGGCTGGTACTACTGCTTCTGATCCATAGACCAAAAAGAAAGGTGAGTAGCCAGTGGCTCTGCTGATCTGGGTTCTTAAACCCCATACTACTTTTGGTAGTTCGTCGATCCATTTTCCACCATAATCTTTCAAATCTTCATATAATCTTGGTTTTAAGCCTTGTAATATGAGTCCATTTGCTCTTTCTACTTGTCCATTGACCTATGGGTGTGCTACTGATGCAAAGTCAATTTCTATCCCACAATCTCTTGCCCAGTATTGGAATTCTCTTGCTGTAAATGGTGAACCAAGATCTATGATTATTCTGTTGGGCATGCCGAACCTATGCATGATGTCTTGTATGAATTCCACTGCCTTTTCTGCACTGTATTTGACCAAAGGTTTGTATTCAACCCACTTTGTAAATTTGTCGATTGCCACAAATATGTATTCGAAGCCTCCTTTTGCTTTTTTGAGTGGTCCTACTTGATCCAGCCCCCAGCATGAGAACGGCCAAGCTGGTGGTATGCATATCAAATTATGAGCGGGCACGTGTGATTGCCTGGCAAACATTTGGCAATTCTTGCATGTTTTGATGAGCTCTTCTGCATCTTTGAGTGTTGTTGGCCAATAGAACCCGGTTCTGAATGCTTTGCCGACCAGTGTCCTAGAGGCTGCATGATTTCCACAACATCCTGAATGGATTTCATCCAAGATTTCATTTCCTTTATCTGTTGGAACACATTTAAGTAGTACTCCAGATGATGCTGCTCTTTTGTATAGTTTGTCTCCCACCAGAACGTAGTTTTTGCTTCTTCGTATAACCCGGGTTGCTTCTGCTTTGTCTTCGGGTAGTTTCTTCTCTTTGATAAAATCAATGTATGTTTGTCTCCAATCATTTTGTATGACCATGATCTGTCTTGATTGGTCTGGTTCTTCTGCTTGATCTATTTCCATTGGATATGTTGTCTCCTCCTTTTCTGTGTTCCCGGGTTATTTGATAGATGGGGCTGTGAGTTCTTCTACAAATATACTAGGTGGTGCTTTTGCTCTATCTGATCCCAGTTTGGCTAGCACATCTGCTGCAACGTTGGAATCCCTTAGTACATGATGGATTTCAAGCCCTTGGAAAAATTTCTCCAATTTTCTGACTTCTGCATAGTATGCATCCATATTGTCTTTTGTACAATCCCAATCCTTATTGACTTGATTGATTACTACAGCTGAATCACCGTAGACAAGTAGCCTTTTGATCCCAAGTGAGCTTGCAACTCTTAGACTATGTATTAATGCTTGATATTCTGCTTCATTGTTAGTTGCCTGCCAAAGTATTTGTAGCACATACTTTAACGGTCTTCCTTCTGGTGATGTGAATAGCACTCCTGCTCCGGCTCCTCCTAACTTTAGGGATTCGTCAAAATACATTTTCCAATGATCAAGTATTGGTTCGGACTCTTTTTGACTGATTTCTGTCCATTCAGCAATGAAGTCGGATAATGCTTGAGATTTGATTGTTGTTCTTGGTTTGAAGTCTAGGTTGAGAGCACCGAGTTCTACTGCCCATTTTGATATCTGACCTGTTGCATCTTTGTTGCGTAGAATGTCTTGGAGTGGAAAGTTGGTTACCACTGTAATCTTGTGTTCATGGAAATAATGTCTCAGCTTTCTTGATGATATCAACACTGCATAAAGTAGCTTTTGCACATGTGGATATCTCACTTTTGATTCTGTTAATACTTCGCTTATGTAATAGACTGGTCTCTGCACTTTGTATGCATGTCTGGGTTGTTCTCTCTCAACCACAATTGCTGTGCTGACAACGTTCTTGGTTGCTGTAATGTATAGCATCATGTCCTTTTTGCTTTTTGGTGGTGTCATTACTGGTGATGATGCCAAGTATTCTTTTAACTTTTGGAATGCTTCTTCTGCCTCTTCTGTCCATTCAAAATTTCCTGCCTTTTTCAACAATTTGAAAAAAGGTAGCCCTTTTTCTCCTAGTCGGGAGATGAATCTGTTGAGTGCTGCCATGCATCCTGTAAGCTTCTGTATGTCTTTAACTTTCTTTGGAGGTTTCATATCCATGAGGGCTTTAACCTGCTTTGTACTTGCTTCAATTCCTCGGTTGCTGACTAGAAATCCGAGTAGTTGTCCTGATGGGACCCCAAAAACACACTTTGTGGGGTTTAGCTTCCACTGCCATGCTTTTAGATTCTTGAAAGTCTTCTTGAGGTCTTCTATCAATGATTTGGGTTCTTTTGTCTTGATTACTACATCATCAATGTATGCTTCTGCGTTTCTTCCGACTTGACTCCCCAAACAAGTTTGAATTGCTCTTTGATATGTTGCCCCTGCATTTTTTAGCCCAAAAGGCATTGATTTGTAGCAATATGCTCAAAGGGTGTAATGAACGATGTCTTGCTTTGGTCTTCTTCTCTTAAGGATATTTGATGATAGCCTGAATAGCAATCTAGAAAGGATAATAGAGCTGATCCTGCTGTTGAGTCGATGATTTGATCAATCCTTGGTGGGACATATGGATCTTTTGAGCAATGTTTGTTGAGGTCTGTGTAGTCGATGCACATGCACCATTCTTTTGAATTCTTCTTCTCTACTAGGACCGGGTTGACAAGCCAATTCGGGTTTATTATTTCTCTGATGAATCCTGCTGCCATGAGCTTGGTGATCTCTTTTTTGATAGCTGCTTTTCTGTCTAGAGCGAATCTTCATAGCTTCTGCTTAACAGGTTTGGACCCTTTGTTCACATCAATTATGAGCTCAGCCAACTTTCTTGGGACCCCTGGCATGTCGGCCGGCTTCCAAGCGAAGATGTCTTTGTTGTCTCGAAGAAAGTTGGTGAGCGCGAGTTCCTATTTGAGATCGAGATTTGCACTGATGATTGCTGTCTTCTATGGATCACCAATCAATAAGTCAATAGTCTTGGTAGCGGCTTCTTTTGGTGGTGCAAAGTTGCTTGGCTTCTTAGCCAGTATTTGAATCTCATCCGGGTTCATTTCGCTGGCTAGCGTTGCAATCTCTTTTCCTTCCTTTATGTCTTGTAATCTTTCAGATATCTGTACTGCTTGTACGTCGCAATCATGTGCTTTCTTTAGATATCCCTTCAATGATAATACTCCCTTTGTTGTTGGCATCTTGAGTAGTAGGTATGGATAGTGTAGTACTACCATGTATTTTGCTAAAGCTGGTCTCCCAAGTATTGCGTGGCAACATGATTCAAAGTCTGCAACTTTGAATTTGATGAATTTCGTCCGGTATTTGTCTGGTGTGCCAAAGGTGACTGGTAGGGTTATCTGCCCGAGTGGCATGGTTGCTTTGTCAGGTACTATTCCATAGAATGGTGTGTTTGTTGGTGTCATTAGTCCTTCACAATCCAGATTCATCCTTCTGAGAGTATCTACGAAAATTATGTTGAGCCCGGCTCCTCTGTCGATGAGTATTTTAGTTACTACCACTCCTGCGATAGTTGGACCCAATACCAATGGGTAGCATCCTGCGTTTGCTGCACTAGTCCATTGGTCTTCTCTTGTGAAGTGGATGGGGTACTCTGACCAATCTAGATACCTTGGGGTGGCTGGTTCAGCTGCCATGATGGCTCTGTGAGCTAATTTCTCTTGCCTTTTACTTCATGTGTTAGGAACACCTGAGAATATTACTGCTAATTGGCGTTGGGGTTCTTGATAATCTCCTTCAGCTTTCTTTTCTTCCTTCTTAGAATCTTCTTGCTTTTGCTCTGAGTTGTTTTGATTTCTATTTTCTCCCTTCATGAATTGCCGCTAAAAAGTGCTGCATTCAACTAACTTGTGTCTGGCCCCTAGGTGTATGTGACACGGCATGTTCTCTATGTTCTCTGGCACTCTTCCTCGGTAGTTGTTGCTCTGACAGTTGTTATTACTGTTGTAACCGCTGTTGCTACTGTTGTTGTTATTGTTGTAGTTGCCATTGTAATTGCCACCGTTGCTGTTGTCATTGTTTCTTCTCTTGTTGTCTGTGGTTGCCACCATGTTGTCCTACCTCGGCCTTTTGTCTTGCTGTCTGTAATCAGGTCTTCTATTTTCTGGGTTGTCCCTAGCAAACCGATGCCGGGTTCTTTCTTCCGATGAAATCAGCTTTTCAACAACCCTCTTGAAATCTTCATTTGTTCTTGGGTTCTCATTGAAATAGTCTTTGTATTGCCAGTTTGTTAAGATTCCTTCCGCAAAGGCTTCTATCACTTCTCTGTCGGTAATGTCGTGGACTTGAGCCCTGAATTCTCCAAATCTTCTATAGTATTCCCTTAGACTTTCTCCTCTCCATTTCCTTACTCCTTTCAACTCGGCTACGGTCATTGGATGGGTAATAATGCCTGCAAAGTTGTTGCAGAAAGCTTCTTGCAAGTCTTCCCAATATCTGATTGATCTTGGCCTTAATTTGTCAAACCATTGTAGTGGCATTGCTTCAAGGGCCATTGGAAAAAATAGAGCCTTGATGTCGTCATCTCCTCTAGCTAACTCAATAGATTGGGAATAAACTCTTAACCATTGTCTTGGTTCTACTTTTCCATCATACTTGGAATGATTTGCTGGTTTAAATTTGTGTGGTAGCTTCAATGTTTGTAGTCTTCCTGCGAAGCAAGGGAATCTATCGTATGGTTCCATTCTTCCATAGTCTGGCGATCTTGCCCATCTATAATAAGACCTGTCTTCTTTTAACTCGGATTCTCCGTAGTCATCTTCTTTGTCAAATCTTCTTGATATTTCTTGGTAGCGTTGGCTCAATTCTGGTTTGCCTCTTTCGTGTTGCTTTGAGTAATGTTCCTGCCTTCCATTAGCATCAACACTTTCTGTTGGTCTTAGCTTTTGAAAAATTGATTTTTTGGGTGGTTGCTCTCCTTGTGGCTCTTGTGGAACTTCCTCGCTGGGTTGTTTTTCTGGTCCCCCGACTTCTTTCTTCTGGTCTTCCTCTGACTTTCCGTTATTCATGAGGGTGTGCAATTCTTTTGTCAATTCTTCAATTCTTTCCCTTTTTGTACTTTTTGTGGCTTCTCTTTCCGCTTTCTTTCTATTGTATTCCATTAGTTCCGCCTTATATTTATTCCAGATTTGCTTCCTTTGTTTAGCCCTATTCCTTCTTCCGGCCTTCAATTTATTCTTTTTTAGTCTTGCTAGCCTTTGCTCATCATTTTCGTCGCTGTCGCTTTTCTCATCCGGCGAGATGTTGCCTTCTGATTCATTTAAAGATTTTATATCTGGTATCTGTGGTGGTTCCAGAGGTTGTTCTAACTGCTCCGCCATGTATACAGTGTACCTCTTCCGAGCTCTTCTTGTATGGTATTTAATCCTTCGTTTGGTTGAGCTGTCAGTAGTTTCTGAGCTGGATCCGAGTTCTTTCCCCTCTTGATATGGTAGTTCTTCAATGTATTTGCTGGATTGAGCTTTGCTTGAGGCAAAAGAACCCGGCCAATGCACCACACAGTCTTGTGAGGTAACTGTCATGATCATCCCTTCTTGCGCTCCCTCCAGGAATTTTTTTCTTGCTGAATTCATCTTGTCTTGGGTAAAGTGTTGGTAGATTGATGCTGTGTTGTACAGTTCGTACGCCCCTGAGTTCTTCTTGGAGTTGTACGGGTTGTATTCCTTCACGATTGTTGTTGTGTCTCTAAGTCCGATTAGGCTTGGCTCCTTTGTTTTGAAAACTGCATCCGAATTGGGGTTGTGCTCCATCTCCTTATCCGAGTTGGAGTCATGCTCCATCTTCTTGTCCGAGTCAGAATTGTGCTCCATCTTCTTGTCTGAATCGGGATTACGCTTCATCTCCTTGTCCGAGTCGGAGTCGTACTCCATCTCCTTCTTAGAATCAGTTTCGTATCCGCTTTCCTCTCCTTTCCGAGTTGGATTCAAAGTCAAAAGTTTCATCATTTTTTGGAGAGTTCTTGCTCGACGGGATTGTTCTTGTCGTCGAATTCTTTTTCTTGCCGTCACCGCCTGCCTCGCAGATCCAGGATCCAAAGATGAAGGTTTTTCCCGTAGAATAAGTCATCTTGAGGTCGAGGTCCGTCGAGCTCTCGTGAAAAAATACGTCGAAAGCCCCTACCTAGCGCACCAGCTGTCGATGTTTTACCACCGATAGCCTACCACGGGGGTACCCGAGACAGTTGTTCGGGCTTCGATGAATAGTGGAACTCGGTGGTTACTCAAAGAGACTCACGATTTATACTGGCTCAGGCCCTCGACTTGGTCGAGTAATAACCTTACATCCAGTTTGGCGTTAGCCTGTTTGCGTCGTGTTGCTTTGAGTATTGGGTGTGTTCAGTCGTTTACAAGGGATATCCTCACCTGCCCTTTATTGTCTAGGTGCTGAGAGGAGTTGTTTGTGTTCTACTCAGATACAAGGTCAGAGTCCTAAGCTATGCTTCGGGCGTCTTTCCTTGTATAGTCCGAATTGGAGTTTTGGTCTTGCACGTTGCTTTGCTCCGTGTTCTTCTTGGCGATTGGGCTGTGGGCCTTGTTACCAAGGCCCACTTCCCTATAGTACGGTCTATGGGGGGCGTAGGGTTCCCCATCAACAAGGCCATTCCAAGCTGACACCCCCTGACATGCAGAGTGTCATAGTAGAGCAGCCGAACGACGCCCAGGCTTCTTCGGCTCTAGGAATCCTTGACGGTCCACAGCGCACCGCTGCAAGCCCCTTCTGGACTCCGGCGCATGTAGACCATAGACTAGAACCCACAAACTGCCTTGTAGCCGACCTATCTCATTATATAAGGGATAATGTCAGACCTAGAGGGGGGAGGATCCCGATTCGATCCCAGACACTCTATTCCAATCCATTCCATCTGCATCCGCTCTGCACCGAGAGCAAGGCAACTCAAAGAGGGGAACCGAGAGCCTCTCCTCTATCGCATCCCGCCATCTCCTTCCTCTCCGACGAGGGAGAGACTCCACCGATGGCGAGGCAACCTTAGGATTAGCACCGATCTAACCCCCCTACCAAACTCTCTTCCATTACACTCTATTGTAACCCCTAGATTTTTGGTGCTCTTGAGTATAAGGATCATTAGCTACTAGACGTAGGGACCGAATTGGCCCGAACTAGGATAAATCGTTGCGTCTTCTCTGCGTAATTCTTGTGTTCTTGAGTCCACTCGAGCCATCGGAGACCCCGTACTCTGGCACCGACTCGAACAAAATTCTTGGTGTGGTTTTGACCCCGCGACAGCTGGCGCGCCAGGTAGGAGGTAGTGTCAAGTGCGATTTTAACTCTATGGTGGCCAGAGCCACCCGCCTCATCACCGGAGCAAGCGGCACCACCCTAGACGGGGGTGTTCGCTTCCCCGATGGGTTCTCCATTGCGGCCGGCGCCATCGCTCCAGGCTAGGTCCTCAACTTTGGGAGCCTGGCCTACGTCATCGATTGCTACGGTGAGCTTCATCCACTTCACGGGGCCGCGCTGACGGGCAATGAGCCCCTAGTGTCGTCTCCACTGCCATGACTCTTGGGAGCAGATCTCAAGGTTCTAGCCCACCAGATCTGGCGCGGTCTGGGCCCAAACCCCACCATGTCGGATTGCCACCAGATGTTCTACATGCTGGCCAATGCCTACCACCGTATCACCACCGGTGAGGTGCTTCTACCGCCTGATCGCTTCTACTAATACCTCCCAAACCTGCCTTTCGGGATATAGAACGCGACGTCGTCCTTCTAGCTAGAGCTAGAGCACCTCATCAGTCGCGAGGCACCACGAAGCATCATCCTCTCCGACATAGCTGGGACTGATGTCCCCTTGCTCCGTGCCTTCCTCGAGATCCTCTCGGGGAATGGACCGAAGTACGACTCCGATGATATCAACTACAATGCCCCGCCGTGCATGTGCAACCACATCGATGGTGAGGCTCAGTCTGAGGAGGCACCTAGGCTCCCCGCAGCCGCATGGCCTACCTTTAGGAGAAGGCGGACTGCTTGCACGCTTGGCAAGTGAACCTAGAAGCCACCGAGCCAGAGCTTGAGTGCCAAAGGCAGGACTTTGCGTGGGAACAAGCCTCGTACCCTCTCGATGACAATGACCCCCGCACTAGGGATCCCAGCGGCCTCTACTTCCCCCGTATGGCATACAACATGGTAGCCACCACTTGCCGCTTGGAAGACATCTCTAACATGCCAGACCCAAAGACCAACGAGCGGCTAAATGAGGCGAAAAAGCTCCTCGACGTCGCCCTCGAGCAGCAGGCCGAGAGTTTAGCCTCTCGATGGCACGCCGCGCTCTCCCAACCATCCCAGACGACAGTCACTGCCAATGGGGGGGCGCTCTGACTCCCACACCCCACAGGTGGCAAGGAGCAGCGGTGACACCTGGGGCAATAGCTCCAACCGGTCGTGGACCCGAGGCGCCAAACCTCAGCAAGAGCGAAGGTGCGACCTTTCTCCTTGGTGTCCCCTTGCGTGGCACTGAATCGGTGACAACCACGATGTCTGTGGCACCATCGAGGCCAGGCACCACCCTTAGGCATGGTCCCATACCCCTGAGTGATCGGGCAGGGGCCCCATCCTGGATCACTTTGGTCCCCTAGTGTTCGGGGCAGCGATCCGGGCGGCCCCCTACCCCAGGCATTTTTCGCCATCGACGCACATCTCCAAGTATGATGGCGAGACCAACCCAGACCATTAGCTAGAGGACTACCGCCTCGCCATGATGTCCAAGGGGTCAAATGATGAGTTCACCGTCCAGTACCTTCCTCTGCTTCTATCGAGCTCGACCAGAGCTTGGCTCGAGCAACTCGATCCTAACAGCATCCACTGCTGGGGCGATCTCCGTGCGGTCTTCATCAACCATTTCTAGGGCACCTACACCCGCCCGGGGAACTCCTAGGATCTCCGCAACTACAAGCAGAAGGCCGATGAGACCCTCCGAGAGTACATTCAGCGCTTCTCCAAGAAGCGCAATGACCTCCCAAACATCACCGACGCTGACGTGATCAACGCCTTCATATGCGGCACGACTAGCAAGGCGCTCGTCCACACGCTCGGTCGCGAGACCCCACGCATGACACAGGAGCTCCTAGAAGTTGCCACCTAGTATGCCACCAGCGAGGAGTCTGTCCAGGCCAACTTCAGCGAGAAAGCCAAGGCCACCGGCCACCTTAGTGGCGGCGACAGCACAGATGATCCCGCCTTGTCCCAGCAATGCTGTGACAGGCAGAACAAGGACCGGAAGCATCGCAGGGAAGAGATGGTCGTAGTGGCCGACCGTGCCACCAGACCTCAGCCCCACGGGCGTGCTGCACTCCCAGAATTGTTCGAGAAGGCGCTCGACTCCTCCTACCTGTTCCACAGGGGGCAGGCAAAGCATCTTCTCAAGGAATACGCTACCATTAAGGCCTACATCCATAGCACCCTCGACCAATAGGGCAAGGCCCATAAGCCTACCCCCAAGGCCGGTGACCCAGCGGATGGCACCTAGGAGGAAGAGAACGAGTTCCCCGAGTGAAAGGTCCTTGTTTGGTTTTGGTAATTGAGTGACAACCTAGGTGGACTAATGTGTTTAAATGTGAGATACACAGGTGATTAGTCCGTAGGTACATGTGTGTGAGCAATACATGCCATGGAGGTGAAATGGCTTGGATTTGTTACAAGGCTCACACATGCGATGAAGGAGCTCATTGCATATGAGACATGACATTAAGTCACGTGACTAAGGTGGAGAAGATCAAGACAAGATTTGGCTTGATGGACCGGTTGCAAGTATGAAGGGCAAGTTGGAGGCTTTGGAGCGATGGACCGCGTGGTGGTAAAGCTTGAGCAAGACTTGGTACCGATGGACGAAGGCAACGATGAAAAGCAAGTGCGGTCAAGATCGATGAACCAATATGGTCATGTGATGATATGAAGTGGATCATTTTATTTGTGATTGGTTGGTGCATGTGTTGCATCAACATTGGAGGAGATGGAATGGAATGCGCAAGGCAAAGGTATAACCTAGGGTATTTTATTTCACTGGTCAAAGGTTGTGTAGAGAAGTGCATGACCGGGTTTAGGATTAGATGGCCGTACTATCAAGAGGGGCAAACTTGTTTGCATATCGATCATCTAGTCCCACTCGAGTGATCTAACTATGCATCGTTGCTAGGATCAAGTGGCGTGGCAAGTTGAGTGCTAATCCTTTGGAAAAATGTTTGTGAAAAGCTAACACAAGTGCACAAGGTGGTGATCACTTGGTGGTATTAGCACATTTGTAAAGAAGAAGAAGTTGGTAAAGAAGTGGAGACGAAATCGGGCTCGGGGTGCTGCCTGGGTGGCATCACCACCCTTGTGACGGTGCACCGCCACCCCTATGGCAGAGACCGGCTAGGAGGCCAAGAGCAGTGGGTTGCTCTAGGGGCACCGCCACCCCTAGGGCGGTGTCCGCCTGGACTTGGCCGAGCGTAGCAGGAGCCGAGGTGGTCACCGGAAGTGGCGGTGTACACCGCCGCCATGATGATGGTGCACCGCCACGTGCTATCTGATGCCACCACCATTTTTTAGCCGAGACAAGGATAGGCGAGGGGGTCACCGCCATGGTGATGGCGGTGCACCACCCTAATTTTCCAGAGAGTGGGTGTTTTGGGGGGCTTGGCTGGTGTCACCGCCACCCTTGTCTAGTGCCTATGACTAGTCAACCTAGCCATTATGTGACTGTTGAAGGGGCACCACCACCCCTAGGGTGGTGCCCCCACCACGATGTCTGGTGCCCTCATAGAAAAGGGATCTTTACTCCAATGGCTCTATTTGGCTTAGGGGCTATAAATAGATATGGAGCTTGGGCATTTGGCAGATTGAGCACCCTTGGGACTAAGTGTCCATGCTTGGGGAGTGCTTGGGAGCCCTCCAACTCACTTGTGCTTGATAGTGATCATCCGATCGAGCGAGTGAGCGATTCTAGTGCAATTGCATCGTGAGATTGAATCGAGTGGCACTAGGTGATCGTGTTGCAAGCCGGTGGTGCTTGTTACTCTTAGAGGTTGCCACCTCCTATATGAAAGCTCTAGTTTGGTTTTGGTGAATTGATGAAACCCTAAGTGCTAACCTAGTTTATCAAGTGATCATGAGATAGGTAGCATATTCCAAGTGGCGAAGCAAATGAAGATCATGACATGATGATGGTGATGCCATGGTGATGATCAAGTGCTTGGACTTGAAAAGAAGAAAGAGAAAAACAAAAGGCTCAAGGCAAAGGTATAAATTGTAGGAGCCATTTTGTTTTGGTGATCGAGACACTTAGTGAGTGTGATCATATTTAGGATCGATAGCCGTACTATTAAGAGGGGTGAAACTCGTATCAAAATGCGGTTATCAAAGTGCCACTACGTGCTCTAACTCATTGCATATGCATTTAGGATCTAGTGGAGTGCTAACACCCTTGAAAATGTTTGTGAAAATATGCTAACACACATGTGCACAAGGTGATACACTTGGTGGTTGGCACATTTAAGCAAGGGTTAGGAACTTCACCGGCGGAGTGGACAGTCCGACAGTGCCACCGTCACCCTAGATAGAAAAGACGGAGGTCACTGGAAGTGACCGGACGCTGGCCTCGGTTGGACCGGCGCGTCCGGTCAGTTGAAGCAGCGAAGACGCTAGCGTCGATCTCTGACCGGATGCTGGGTCACTTAGTGACCAGATGCTGGAGGGCTACGTTCGGTCCTATTGACGTGACAGCACACATAGGAGTCACCGTGTGACCGGACGCTGGGTGTGTCCGGTCGAGCATGACCGGACGCGTCCGGTCATGAAAAGTCGTTTTTGGATGCTTACTAGAATCGACTGAACGCTGGGGTTCAGCGTCCGGTCACCTTGAGCTGCTGCGTCCGATCATCACTTGACCATTGAGATCGGGCGATCAACATTTGAAGAGAGGGGACACGTGGCACACATCGCATGACCGGACGCTGAGGTCCAGCGTCCGGTCACCCCGCGTTGTGCCTAGTGAAGGGGTATAACGACTCTATTTCATGGGGGCTTCTATTTAAGCCCCATGGCCAGCTCTAGCTCACTCCTCTTGGCCATTTGCATTGACATAGCAACCTTGTGAGCTTAGCCAAAGCCCTCCCACTCATCTCCATCATTGATTCATCATCTTTGTGAGATTGGGAGAGAATCCAAGTGCATTGCTTGAGTGTTTGCATCTAGAGGAACTTGGTGTTCATGTTTTGCTGTGAGATTCGCTTGTTACTCTTGGTGGTTGCCGCCACCTAGATGGCTTGGAGCAGCAAGGATCGTTGAGCGGAGAGTGGTGATTGTCTCCGGCTCTGATCGTGGTAATTGTGAGGGGTTCTTGACCTTTCCCCGGTGGAGAGCCAAAAGGTACTCTAGTGAATTGCTCGTGGCTTGTGTGATCCTCATCTTGTGTTGGTTGTGCGGCACCCTATTGAGGGTTTGGCGTGTGATGCCAATTAGCGCGTGAACCTCCAAGTGAGTGAATCGCCACAACGAGGAGTAGCTTGCCGGCAAGCAAGTGAACCTCGGTAAAAAATCATTGTGTTCATCATTTGATTCTGAGGTGATTGGTCTTTATTGATATTGATTCTTGTGATTGATTAGTTCACTCCTCGACATGGCGGTATAACTATCTTGCTCTCTCTCTCTACATTACCGCAAACTAGTTTTCAAGCTCTTTAGTGTAGCTAGTTGTGAGAGCTTGTTAGTTTTGGTTAGTGTGGCTCTTTAGTTAGCTTTTGAGAGCACACTAACTTAGTGTAGTGTCATAGCCATTGTGTGGATAGTAACTATAGAAACTAGAATTGTGGTAGGTGGCTTGCATTTTTAGTAGGCTAGCGCAACACTTGCTTCGCTTCATATTTGTCTAACCGGTTTGTTAAGTGTTGTTGTAGAATTTTTTAATAGGCTATTCACCCACCTCTAGCCATTAGGACCTTTCACTAGACTTCTTGGTGGCTTGTGACTCCGTTGAAGCACGCGAGAAGATTGTGCGGTGCTCCAGAGGAAGATTTGTGAGGGGGATTGTTCTCACTCTGCAGGGATAGCGAATAACAACTCTAGTAAAGCGTGTCATTGAGCTACCCTCACTTTCTTGTGGTGCCCAACATGTGGGCTTGGCGGGTGATGCCAATTAGCCGCCGAACCACCAAGTGAGCGATCGACACAACGGGGACTAGCGTGTTGGCAAGCACGTGAACCTCAGGATAAAATCATCGTGTCATCCTTGTCTTCCCGTTGGTTTGCATCCTCGTTACACAAGCTTGTATTTACATTCATATATATTGTGCTTGTGTAGTTGCTCTTGTAATTAGTTGACTTGTGTAGTTGGCTAGTTACCTTCTTGCTTGTGTAGCATAGAAGTAGCTCCCTTACATGGCTAATTTGGTTTTAGTAACCTTGTTAGTCACATTGCTTAGTTTGTGTAGCTAAGTAATTTGCACTCTATAATTTGTCTTGTGTAGCCTTGTTATTGAGCATTGCTAGTTAGCTTATGAGCTTTGAGCTTTTGCTTAATAGAATTGTGTAGGAGCTCCCCTGTTGCTTAAAGTACTAGTGCATAGGTTTGTTTGACCTTGATCTAGAATTGTTTAGGTGAGCTCTAACTAGCCCGGCACCTTTGTTGCCTAATTAGGATCTTGATAAGGTGCATGTGAACTTAGGTAGAGGGGTGTAGTCTTGGCTAGACCAATAGTTTTAATTCCACATTTGTTTTGGTTAGCCGGCGTGATTAGATTTTAGAAAGGACTATTCACCCCCCTCTAGTCTGTCATCTAGACCCTACACAAAGGCTGAGAGCTGCCTCATGATCTTCGGGGGCTCCTAGGTGTATGAATCCCGCTGGTAGCACCACATCACCATGCAGGAGGTACACGCCATCCACACCCTCGCTGCCCCGACATGGCTCCGATGGTCCTAGACGGCCATCGCATCCCCCATTTGGGGCGCTACCCGCTCATGGTTAGCCCTATCATGGGCACCACATGCCTCACCAAGGTGCTGATGGACGAGGGCAGCGGCCTCAACATACTCTACGCCGGCACCCTCGACAAGATGGGCATCCCTCGAAGCAGTCTGTGCCCCCAACAAGGCGCCATTCTATGGGATTGTGCTAGGGAAGGAGGTCGTGCCCCATGGGCGCATCTAGCTCAATGTCACCTTTGGCCAGCCAGACAACTTCCGCAAGGAGCCTCTCACCTTTGAGGTTGTCGACTTCCCCGGTGTCTACCACACCCTCCTTGATCGGTCGTGCTTCGCCAAGTTTATGGTCGTCCCCAACTACACCTACCTCAAGCTCAAGATGCCCGGCCCAAAGGGAGTCATCACCGTTGAGGGCAGCTTTGAGCAAGCCTACTACTATGAGCAAGACAGTGTCACCCAAGTGGCCATGCTTGTCGCCCCCTGTGCTCCTGACGGCCCTAGCCGCAACGCAGGAAGGGTGCCGGCAGAGGAGGCAACCAAGACGGTGGCGGTGCTCGACGAACCGAGCATCGACAAGGCGGTCAAGACCTCTAGCGACAGTGGTGGCTCGATCAACCCCTCCATCTAGGCACTTGGCTCCCTAGAAGGGGCTGACCTGATTGAGGTGAGTTCCAACCTTTCTCCATGAGGGAAGGCTATCGCCGAGCCATCCGCCCAGAAGCGACGCCTCCCGAGCCAAGGCCTGCCTGTCGACCTCCTTTGTCGGTCTACCTTTCCAACAACAAAAACCAAGATAAGTCCTGTCCTCCCAACCCTCTTGCTTTGCTTACCTTTGTCTACTCTACTCGTTGTCTTCCTTGACCCGAGCCATCCCAACGATGGCTTGGCCGCATCACAAGATCGACTAAGCTAACCACTTGTTGACCTTTTCTAAAGTAGGAGTGTTGTAGAAGGCCCCTAAGCAAGGCGAGGATGGGATAGATGGAGTAGGAGGAGCAGACGAAAGATTGGCAAGGCGCTAATGGAGCGGCCTCAGCCATCACGTTACTAGCTATGCCCTCTTTCCCCTCTCTTGTGTATATTCTGTTTTTCTTTGCAGCTATCTGCCTATCTCCTGATCCTTCACCGGATCATTCCACCCCATCACATGCTGGTCCGGGCCCCCCCAGAAGGGGCATCATCGAGGGTTCAAGCCCGGCTCACTGGGCTTCAAGGTCGCCTGAAGCAACTAAAAGTGCGAGGGATGTTCGGGAGGCAAGCGCACGCGGTTGTAGTGACTTGAGGCCCCTCGGCCATTTTGATGAACGATGTCCGAGTACTGACTTGAGGCGCTTGTGGTGACCCAATGAGAGAGGCAGCGAGCCGCTGAGTACCGACAGACAGTCTCAAGAACTATATGAGTGGCTTGGTTAGGAAGCCAAGGATCTCCCCTCTTTGGGACATGACCGGGGCACAGAACGACCATAAAGTCAGGGTTCTCACGGACTTACCCGCTAGTAGCTTGGGCACGACGATCTTGGCCAACGAGGCCATCGTCATAACGCCCTGGCCTAATGAGGGATCAAGTATTTGAGCATGACTCAAGAGCAAAATGGGATTAAACATGAAGGTAATTTCATTTCATTGATCGGGAACGACCCGATTACAATATACAGTGGCAGAAACTGCGATCTACTACCACCTATATGGTGGTAGAAACCATGGGGTGCACCCGACCTCTGGGTCAGGGCGCCATGGCGTGCTTGGCTCGGGCTAGGCAAGCCGACCATGGGCCTCCTCCTTGGGGCTCGAGAGCGGACAACGACGATCGTCGCGCCACCAACATGCCCAAGCCCTCCTTTGTCGTCGCTGGGATGGAGAGGTAGCGACCGGCGTGGCACAACCCCCTCCCCCATTAGAGGGTACAAGAACTCTAGCGACATCACTAGAGTCCATACATCCTCTATGGAGGGGGAATGCGGCAGACGCCCCTAGCATCGCATCGTCGCCCCTCCTTCGCTGGAGTCTTTCCACCCTCGAAGAAGCAGTCGCCCCACGAACAACACCAAGCTCACTCGAAGGGAAGCGTCGCACTTGATCGCCACCGCCGTCGCCACCGAAGAAGATGGATCTAAGGAAGAAGAAGAAAGGGGCTAGAGGAAGGGATTGAAGACACCACGTCCCCTGAGAGCCTCCCTTTATAGCCAAAGGCGGTGCACTGTGAGCAACTCCGGGCCCTCCAATCAGCCATCAGTGGCTACAAAGGACCCTGGGGAACCAGCTAGGTGTCCCTTCAATCCCCGCAGCATGCCTCTAGGCGCTTGCGTGATGACGGCCGCGTGGTAAAGGCGGAGTCAGGGAACCACTGGCAATGAGTCTAGTCCTCGCTCTACTTTCCCTGTGCGCGTGCCGCCCACTCCGCGCACTCCTCCTAGCTGGACCAAGGTGGATCCACCCCCCCTCGAGCCCACTGGCTATCATCAATGGCTCAGATCCATGCACACCAAGTGCCACGGCTCCTCCTCCACTAGATCTGCTCCATGTGGCCCTGACGTCCCATCTCCCAAACGAGACAAGACGGCGTGGGGGCGCACGCACGTCATAACTCCTCCACCAGGCATGATGGCCCAGATGCCATCAACCGCATGTGCAAGGCATCAATGGATGGGATGCGCCCAGAAGCCGCCCCCTTCGCTGGCAAGGAGGTCCCACAAATGGCCTCGGGGGCTGCACTGGCTCCCTAGACGGAGCAGCCTGACCCCCGACCAACGAGCACTCGGGTGGCGCATCCCCCAAAAACCAACCAACTCCTCGGAGTTGGATTGGGAGCCACTGAGTAGTGGGCCCAATGAGGGCCCCCGTCCGAGCCTCGACGCGCTCTCACTTCCCCAATCTATGACTACTGAGAGTTGGCCCCATAAGGCCAGCTTGAGAGGATTAGGACCTATTATCGCAACCCTTAGAAGGGCGTGGAGCTCCGGGTGATCAGATGGCCCCGAGCCAGAGCCTAGTGCTCTTGATCACCCAACCCATGGTAGGCTCCGGTCAGAAAGAAGGGTGCCCCTGGGCCTACAGTCGGCGACTCCCAGACGAGTTCGCTGAGCTCTCGCTCAAGTCAAAGACCCATGCGACATGGACTCATGAACGGATTAGCAACATCTTCACTCAGCCTTGATAGCCGAGCACCATCCATCATACTAGAGAAGAAGGCCCCAAGCAGGACACAGCACTCTCGCCAGCGGAAGCCGTCCCCGCCAAGGAGGGTTCGGTCACTAGAAGATCGAATTTAGCCCTTCGTCGCCATCATGCTAGGTGAGGCCACGAAGGGCTCGAGGGCTCCTGATGAGATCCTAACATATACGTATGTTAAGCCTCAAGTCCAATGGTTCCTGAATGAAGAAGACCCCCCGACCGACCCCTTTAGGATCGCTCGGGGGCTCAGGGGCTATGCCCATCGAGCATGCTTGCGCGCACCCTCTAGCAAAGAGACTCGGTCGAGCCTCACTCGACCACAGCTTCTGCCTAGGGCTCGGGGCTTCCTCGAGCCTTGGGCTCCCGATCTACGGCATGACCAAGCCCGGCCCTTGGCTCCTGCTTAGCTAATGATGCCAGCCAAGGCCCGAACATAAGAAGACAAGTCCTAGGCCACCGATGCCCAGGGGCTCCCTGGCGTCGCTCCCTAGACGTGCCCCTGCCAACAGCTCCTCCGATAGGGTCATGTCCGGGGCATGACACAAGAAGACAAAGCTTCACGTGGCCTCCGGTGGCTTAGGGGCTTTTGGAACCGCACGTCAACCCCCGGAGCCGACCTCCTTCACCAACATGAAGACTCCAGAAGGTCTCACCTGGGGGTGGCTGGTCCAAGCTGACACCCCCTGACATGCATTGTAAGAACAGAGCAGCCGGACAACGCCCAGGCTTCTTCGGCTCTAAGACTCCTCGATGGTCCACGGTGCATCGCTGCAAGCCCCTCCTGGACTCCGGCGCACGTAGACCATAGACTAGAACCCCCAAACTACCTTGTACCTGACCTATCTCATTATATAAGGGATAAGGTCGGACCTAGAGGGGGGAGGATTCCGATTCGATCACCAGACACTCCATTCTATTCCATCCGCCTCCGCTTTGCACCGAGAGCAAGGCAACCCGGAGAGGGGCACCGAGAGACTCTCCTCCCCCGCATCCCGCCGTCTGCTTCCTCTCCGACATGGGGGAGACTCCACCAGCGGCGAGGCAACCTTAGGATTAGCACCGAGCTAACCCCCTTACCAAACTCTGTTCCTTTACACTCTGTTGTAATACCCTAGATTTTGGGTGCTTTTGAGTATAAAGATCATCAACTGCTGGACGTAGGGACCGAATTGATGCGAACCAGGATAAACCGATGCGTCTTCTCTGCGTGATTCTTGTGTTCTTGAGTCCACCCGAGGCACCGGAGACCCCGTACACTGACATCGACTCGAACAACATGCTTGCCACGGTTTCAACCCCATGACAACCATATTTCAATTAAGTAAAACTACATGTTTTAAATAGCATGATAAGCCTTAAAATGAAAGATTAAGCTAGAAACGATGACAAATAGTTCAAATAAAATACGAATAGTTTGAAATGTAGCTATAAAAGAGACTTATAATAGTACTTATCTGACATTTTTACCTGCCACTTTCTTAATGACATGATGTCTCGATTATTCAAGCCAATCATGATTGTACATCTGTAAATAATTGAACTGAATGTCTCTATCTCTAATCTTTCTTTTTGGAAAACCATGTGCTAAAGTTTGAAAGGACCTTTACTTATATAAGCTTTTCGAATTGCATCTTGATCATTAAAAGAATAACTTTGAATGGGTTTTCTTTCACCTGAATGTGACTACATATATTAACAACACATTGGATGTTTTATGACTAATACGGCATGATAATAGAGCAATTCGTTCCTAAAGCATAAGTAGTATATTTAATATATAGAGGGACAAAAAAATAGAAAAATAAAAATTAAAGTGTAGCTTGGTAGTACATCATGCACTAGTGAGAAAATTAATGCACTATTGAGAAAATACGAAAGTAAAGCACTACTTAGAAAATTAGAAAATAATGTGTAGAGGGATAAAAATATGAAAAACTCTTTGAATAAAAATTGATATATCTTCTCTTCATTTTTGCCTAGCAAAGAAATAAAGAATGGCAATATTTGGCGATTTAATTGGAGAAGTTATTGAAGGTTTTTTTTTATCAAAAACTCTATTCCTATCAATAAAGAAGAATATAAAGGGAGTCTTGAAGTTGTTCTTAGTAAACCTGAAACGTTGCTGGGAAGTAGATAAAATAAAAAATTAAAATGCAGCACTGTAATATAGAGGGATTGCATAGTATATAATGCACTGCTGAGATTTTTTTTCCCGAACACACAAAAGGTTCGTGCGCCTTTGTATTATAAGAAAAAGAGCTTGTAGTACAAAACGCTTCGTCAGTGTTGTGTGTGTGGGGGGGGGGGGGTTGGCTCAGACAGATTACAGTGAAGCTCATGCCCTCCCTAGTAGGCTATTATGCTGGACAGGAGACAACCCAAGTTTCTTGTGCCGGCCTACACCCACTGTTCGGCCTCATGCTTGATCACGGCAAGTAGCTATGGAATCTAGGTGGTGGCGCCACGGAAGCATCTCACATTCCTCTCCTTCCATAGCTCCCAGGCAACCAGGGTGAATAGGGAGTCCGCTCCATGCCTGTTGGTGCCGGTCCACGTTAATCTCCGAGCGGTCCACTAGTCGAAGATTGTGTCAAAGTTGGGGAGACCTTGCGGTTGTCCGAACGTCAACAAAACATTTCCACCATACCTGCTTGCTGAAGGAGCAGGATTGCCGAGAAATTTGAAAAATAGAGCACTATAGAGAGAATAGGAACATATACCATAAAAATGGAACATTGGAAAATAAAAAATAAAATGGGAGACATGGGGGTCGAACGGAAAAAAAATTCTATGCAAGTGATGTACACCACCTGCCGTGCAGCACGGACTGGATGCAAGCCATGTGTCTACCCCCGCTGCATGCAGGCATGCATGATCAGATGGTGGCTGAATATCTAGAGGCGGAATAGGAACACCCAATACACGTGGACGGCATCCAATCCATGTTGCACGATAGGAAGTGTACATCACGTTTGCATAGGAATTTTTTTTGGTCAAACTGGCAACCTCCTGGGCAGGAGCCCCCCCGCTACAAACCACCAGGACACACACTGACTAGTGCATGGAATTGTAAATGTTTCTTATATTATAGTTTAAAATTCAGTGTGCAGTGGATAGTGGCCTGTTGAAAGAATCTAGCAAGTGACCTAGAGGGAGGGTAAATATATCTTTTTCTGAAATTTAATCAACTTCACGAAAACTGTCTAATCGATGCCTAACTACTGTAGGGTCAAGATGGCGGACTAGATGGGATGAATAGTCTTGTGTAAAAATAATTACGGCGGCTAACCGAAACAAATGCGGAATTAAAACTATCAGTCTAGCCAAGACTACACCCATCTAAGTTTTAAACACCTTACAAAAGATGCTAAATAGGCAACAAAAGTGTCGGGCTAGTTAGAACTCACCTAACAATTCTAGCTTGTAAGGTCACACAAACATATGCAACTAGTACTTTAAGTAACCAGGGGAGCTCCAACACAACTAGTGATGCAAAGCGCACAAAGCCCCTAAGCTCACTGTCAATGCTCAATAACAATGCTACATAAGCCAAATTACAGAGCGCAAGTTACTTAGCTACACAAACTAAGCAATGCAACTAACAAGGCTACTCAAGAAAAATTAGTTGCGCAAGGAAGCTACTTCTATGCTATACAAGCAAGAAGGTAACTAGCAAGCTACATAAGCTAACTAATTACAAGAGCAACTACACAAGCGCAATGTATATAAAAGTAACTACAAGCTTGTGTAAGGGAAATGCAAACCAATGGGAAAACAAGGATGACACGGTGATTTTTATCCCGAGATTCACTTGGTTGCCACCAAGCTAGTCCCCGTTGACACAAGCTCCAAAGCTATCGTCCGTCCTCTTGCTAGTGGTGACCCGCAAGTCACACTCTCCCACGTGGAGTGCTTACCACAAGCTCTAGCACTTGACACGGCCGGATCATTTGTCGCCCTTCGCGTCTCGCTCTACTAGAGTTGTTCTTCGTGGCTCCCATGGGGTGAGCACAATACCCCTCACAATCTCTTTTCCGGAGCACCGCATAATCTTCTTTGCATGCTTCGACGGAGACCACCACCAAGCTGTCTAGGAGGTGGCAACCTCCAAGAGTAACAAGCACCACCGGCTTGCAACTCGATCACTAGTGCCACTCGATGCAATCTCACAATACAACGCACTAGAATCACTCACTCGTAATGGATTCACACTTCTCGCAAGCACAAGTGAGTTAGAGGCTTATCAAACCAAGCACACACCAGGGAAACACATCCCCAAGGTGCTCAACCAGCAAAATGCCCGAGCTCCACCTCTATTTATAGCTCCCAAGACAAATAGAGCCGTTGGAGCAAAGCTGCACTTTCTGCGAGGGCACCAGACACGGCGGTGCCCTCCCCAATGGTAGAATTCCAACGGCTACACTGGATAGCTAGGGGCGGTGCACCGCCATAGGGGTGGCAGTGACCACCCCGGCCAACTGCGTGAACCACCAGCTCTCTGGAATTTTAGGGCGGTGCACCGCCATCACCATGGCAGTGACCAAGCCTGCTTCCTCTCTCTCTCAGCTAAAAAGGGGTGGTGCCCATGGCGGTGGCACCGGACACAGCCTAGTAGTGCACCGCCGTCCTAGAGGCGGTGCACACCGCCACTGGTGGTGCTAGCCCCAGCGCTAGCTCCTCTCGGCCAAGTCCAGGTGGGCACCGCCCTAGGGGTGGCGATGCCCCTAGAGCAACCCACTGCTCTCGGCCTCCCAGCCGGTCACCACCACAGGAGTGGCGGTGCACCGTCACAAGGGTGGCGGTGCCACCCAGGCAGCACCCCGAGCCCGGTTTTGCCTCCACTTCTTTACCAACTTCTTCTTCTTTGCAAATGTGCTAACACCACCAAGTGATCACCACCTTGTGCACATGTGTTAGGTTTTCACAAACATTTTTCCAAATGATTAGCACTCAATTTTCCACGC
Source organism: Miscanthus lutarioriparius (assembly GCA_904845875.1). Taxonomy (NCBI): domain Eukaryota; kingdom Viridiplantae; phylum Streptophyta; class Magnoliopsida; order Poales; family Poaceae; genus Miscanthus; species Miscanthus lutarioriparius. The sequence continues at coordinate 13,595,697 of CAJGYO010000004.1, forward strand.
CACTCGATCCTAGCAACAATGCATAGTTAAATCACTCGAGTGGCACTAGATGACCGATATGCAAACAAGTTTGCCCCTCTTAATAGTACGGCCATCCATCCTAAACCCGGTCATGCACTTCTCTACACAACCTTTGACCGATGAACTGAAATGCCCTAGGTTACACCTTTGCCTTGTGCATTCCATTCCATCTCCTTCGATGTCGATGCAACACATGCACCAACCAATCACCAAATGATATGATCCACTTACTTTTCACCGTTGCCTTCGACCATCGGCGCCAAATCTTGCTCAAGCTTCACCACCACGTGGTCCATCGCTCCAAAGCCTCCAACTTGCCCTTCACGCTTGCAACCGGTCCATCAAGCCAAGTCTTGTCTTGATCTTCTCCACCTTAGTCATATGACTCCATGTCATGTCTCATATGCAATGAGCTCCTTCATCACATGTGTGAGCCTTGCAACATATCCAAGCCATTTCACCTCCATGGCATAGGTTGCTCACACATGATGTATTTATGGACTAATCACCTATGTATCTCACATTTAAACACATATTAGTCCACCTAAGGTTGTCACTCAATTACCAAAACCAAACAAGGACCTTTCAACTGCCCGGCCAAACGTGATGGTTGACCAATATTTGGCGCTTGATTCGACACTTAGAACTAGTCTATCCTTAACCTCGGCCATCCTTTGAAAACCAAAACAAATTCCATCGATAGGGGCATGAAAACCATTGATTTCCTAATCATTAATCGTTATTGTGACCTAACTCATAATGCCTCTACAAAACACACGTTAGTCACCATACTTGTGCCGTCATTAATCACTGAAACCAAATTAGGGGCACAGATGTTTTCAAGTTCATCCATACAATGCCTACAGTGCCTGAAGGAGCAACAGTTCTAGAACCAGAACAAAGGATAAAACCTCGACTTCACAGGGGTAATTTACAAGTGCTGATCAAATGGAAAGGTCAACCACCATTACAATCTTCATTTGAGGAGGCAGAATTGATCAAACAACTATATCCAACATTCCATCTCGAGGACAAGCTGCTTCTCCCAGGCTATGAAAGATACCATGGTCGATAAGACTTACAATAGGACAACATGCCCAGACATGTTAGCGGGCTAATTCATGAGGGAGGGGCCTAGGTCCAGTTGTTATAGATTAGACCTAAAGGAGTAGTAGGGGTCATGAGCTCTATCTGTGATAGGCCCACAGCCCATAAGTATTCTTGTAAGCCCCTATATATATGTGTGGGGGAATTCCACAATGAAAGGCAGTGAATTAATCCCGTGTCTACCTCTTTCCTTCCCTCTCTAGTCGCCTCTCTCTGCACCACCTCCTGCCAGTAGTAATCGTTGGTCTTGCCCTGCCAGTAGCAATCGTTGGTCTTGCCCTAGAAGGCCGGCCAAGCCATTGGCTAGAAAAGTTATGTTCCCATGATGGATGTCAAAATCCAATATTACAATCTTTTTCTTCTCCTACATACTACAACACGATTAGAAAATAAGATAGACCGACTAAAAGCTAACTAATAAAAGCACCTAAGTCCCTATGGTTACAATACACTAAAATAAAATTTGGATTTATACTAACTTTTGTTTCTACTAGATGAAGGAAATAATTCATTTGGATAAAGGCAAAAACAACCAACTTAAAAATGACACATCAACAACTAGCAACAAATAGATTTATTTAAGATACAATTATCTATCTAGATAATTTGTTTGGATAAAGATAGAATTAATCGACTTAATGATACAACAAGAAAGAATAAGACAAAGGTGATGATGGCATGTAAAGTCTAACAATTTAATGATATATGCAAGAAAAAAAAATAAGACATGACTCACATATTTTTTCAGCATATACATAGCTACAATCGCAACGTTGTTCAGTTGGCACAACCCACTAGTTCCTGTTTTCCAGCATGATGGCCCGGGGGCGGGATGATAACAAATGGCCACTTGTACATTCCATCAACCACCAGAGTACTTGTCTACACAGATGCAAAGAGAATTGGCACGTTGTTAGTTTCATTGCAAAGAAAATTAGTATATCTTGTACAAGTGATGAATTTTTAATTTCCCTCCATTGTATCTAGGTCTTCTGTAGCCACCGTAGGTGAAAGTAAACGCCGAATTTTGATATTACAATGTCGAGCTCCCATTGTATAGTAATCTAAATAAAGAATTCAGTTTTTTTTTGGTACTGTATGCTTTAGGCTTTAGGCACTTGAGGTCGTTAACTCTTATGTAATAGTAAGTATTAAGATTTGTTTCCTTCTTTTAGTTTTTTTTTGTGCAGTTGCTTAATGAGGTACGTGCCTAGACACGGTAGCGAAAAAAATAAAGTACGGAGTATAGTTAGAATTATTTTCCCTCTTTTTTAGTTAGAGTCTAGTATATGTTTTATAACAGGAAATACAAACTGCAGCTGCATTTTTTTTTGTGGAAAATCTTTTTTTATTTGACAGCGCACAAGCGAGGCAGTAGTGGCAGCCCACAAAAGGCCCACGCGCAGACACATTCAAGGGCTAAATTTCTGTTATAGCATTTTTCACCCCTTTATTTGTGGTCCATGTGTTTTTTTAGAAGAAGATGGGTTATTGACATAGGTTGTAGATTGCTTAATGGGCTTTGAAGGCTGAACTACCATTGCTCAAAAAAAAAAAGATTTCATTGATTGGTGTGGCAAGTTTTCCTAACAATTTACTCGTACATTTCTTTTTTACTTTATATTATATAAAAAAACTAAACGTTTTTTATTTCTCATGGACTTGGTTGTCGATGGGCGTCGGTGCCGGCTTGCAGTTGCTCATCCCTGCTCGTTCGAAGATTTCCCCCGTGTACAGTGTACTGTGATTGTGTGAGCAAGAAATCCGTAGCATCATGCTAAACTTGAATGCCAAGAAAGTAGAGAGAACCACAGGGCCCCTAAATCCTTGATCGCAAACTCCCGGCGAGAAGTTGACCGATGATGTGCTAGAGACCCGATGTTGACACATACACCAAAACATAATCGTTTGTATTTTAGTACTATGTTGCCGTTGTTGTTGTAGACCTTCGGGTAGTGTTTGGCACCGCTCCTGTGGCTCCGGCTCCCTGCGCTGCAGCCCTGTGCTGCATGGGAGCCGGATGGCTCCATCTCCAGCTAAAAGCAATATGCAAACGGAAGGAGCCGAAGGAGTCAGGGATTTGGGGTTCCGGCGGCTCCTCCATATTACTGCCACAATACTCGGAGCTGGAGCCGCCGGAGCTCCTCCAAACAAGTCCGAAGAGTGAGGTGTCAGAGCTTGTTACCTGTAGTGTAGGTTGGAGGCCAAGAGTCCGGACTCTGGAATGTCCACCATACATGCCGCTCGAACCATGCGCGCGGTGCTTGTTCTAGTCCAGAGACGTGAGTGCGAATGTTGATCACGGCAAAAGGATTTGTGGCGGCGCACAGGAGCCATCAAATGAAGAGTGGTCCATCTGAGGGTGAGCAGCGGAAGAGAGGAGATGGAATCACCCTGTTCGCTTGATCGTATCAGCCATGATTTTTTCTCTCATAACAAAACAGCATCAACCAGTTTATAAGCTACAAAAACGATGAAGCGAACAGGGAGAATACAGCGGCTGAGCCGATTGTGGACATTTTTTTTTCGCGAACGTGTGTGTGAGCCGATCGTGGACATTAGCCATGTCTAAACATTAAGTGATTATTACACGCTAGCCTGAAGACTATGAGAGAGAGATAGCGGTCATAAGAACCGAGTCATGCAACTCCACACCGACGACCTCGTTGCCGGCGCGTGCAGACGTGCAGTCCGCTCCCAACGAGGTGGCTCACGTCTTGCTCTCCTTCAGCCTGGGCTTGTCTTTGCCCCAATCCTGGTTTTCCGACGGGGAAGAGCTAGAGTTCGCGTACAACTACACCAAGGTCAAATTGGCCGGCGAGCTCCTCCGGAGAATAGCGCCGCCGTCCACCGTCAGCGAGACCATCGCAAAGTCGCTTCCGCTGAGCTATCCAAAAGGGTAGATCATTGTTCCATGTTTCAAGCTACTGTTGTTAAGCTAAGCCTCGACTTTGAGACGTTTGGGACCTCTTAATCTATTGTTCCATGTTTGATTGCACTGCTGACTTAAAGATTGTGGAACATGTAGTGCATCTGGAACAGCTCAGATATTAGCATAAACATTTGGAGAGGATCAGCTGATGATCTATTCTTAATAAATAAGCATCAGGCCACAATTGTTATTTCGATCCACACAACTGTGTGTGCTCCTAATATTTGGGAGAGATGTATGTAAGGGCTAAGGGCCTATTTAGCAGGGGCCCTCTCCAGCTCCGGTTCTGGCTCCTCCAAAGAAATGTTTTTCTGAATGAGCTGTTTTTTAATAAAAAGTAGAGGAGCTAGAGCTATTTTGAAGGAGCCATAATTCATGGCTTGTCCAAAACGACTTTGACTCCTTGAGAAGCCTCTTAGGAGGAGCTGTGCCAAACACCCTAAGGAGGCGATGCGAAGCCAGTCGTCGGATCTCATCTTTTCAAGCTTTGTTTAGTGATGACTGAAGACTGGAGGAGGTAGTTGAGCCAATCCTTTGCAGCTGGAATCCCGGCCGGTATGAGGATTAGGAGCGACCCTATCAGCATATGGGTGTATATATCTCTTATTCAGAAGTACTAGTATTATAATGCTGCCAGGTCACAGATCCAGTGCTATTTAGGCTCCGTTTAGATGCGAAAATTTTTAGCTTTGGGTTACTGTAGCACTTTCGTTTGTATTTGGCAAAAATTATCCAATTATGAATTATTTAGGCTTAAAAGATTCGTCTCGCCAATTACGGGCAAACTATGCAATTAGTTATTCTTTTTACCTATATTTAATGCTCCATACATATGCCGCAAGATTTAATGTGATAGGAAATCTTGGAAAATTTTAGATTTTGGATAGGATCTGAACATGCCTTGGTTGTCTTGGCGATCACTTCTCAGTATCACATGGCTCGATTTGATGGGCACTATGATCCAAGCGAGCAGTTGTCACATGGAAGTCTATGCACAAGGTCAGTAAAACAGTAACCAAACCATCTATGAGATTTTCCATTATAATGGTGAAGTTTTTAAAAAAAAAATGGTGCGTTACTATTTTCATGCTAATCCATTAACCCAAGCTCTTGCATGAGCCAACAATTCACCAGTAGGAAACATACTTTCGGTTCAGCACATTAGTCTCGACTAGAATTGGACCCGGGATTAATGTGACCATTAGTGCTGGGTCCAAGTTTCTTGGGCGTCACTAACCCGGACTAAAGGTCTACATCAGTCCCGGTTAGTGTTTACGAACCCGGACTAAAGAGGCTTACCCTTTAGTCTCGGTTAATAACATCAACCCGGACTAAAAGTCCTCTGACGAGGCTAGTTCAAAACAAAATCATCCTATCTAGAGTCACATGTGCTGTGTAGGTGGGGTGGAAAGTTACGCGTAAGGCAATGCACAAGGTCTTGGATTCGAATCCCACAAGGCGTATGTCGGTGTTTCGAGTAGGCACCGGCTAGTAAATTTGTATATTACGCGTCTGACCCGGATGGTGTGCTAAGAGGACACAAGGATTATACTGGTTCGGGCTGAATGCCCCTACGTCCAGTTTCGAGCTACTCGTGTTACTAGCACCGAGTTTGTAGTAGGGGGTTACAAACTGACGAGAGAGGGAGGTGGCTCCCAAGTCTCTAGGGTAATGTGGTGTGTTTGTTCGGTGAATCGATGTGTGATCAATCGATATGCGATGAGTCGATGTCTCTAGTGGAAAGCCCTGCTTTCCCTTTTATAGGTCAAGGGAAAGTAGAGGTTACAACCGAAGGGAAGAGGAGAAAAAGAAAAAGAAACAAGGCTCCTGGAGGTGCACTGCCCTCCTCGTGGGTCCCACTGACCCTGTAGATCCGTGGTGGCAGTGGCGTCGTACTGGAGTCATGTTGGCCGCTGCAGCTTACGTGCGGGCGTCACGCGCCTTTCTTGTCTTCCATTCCATCTGAGCGGACTGAATGGTTAGAGGGTCCCCTGACAGAAAACCATGCGGGGGGCTAGTGGTACAGGGCCAGTCAACTGACGCCGGTTTGACTGACGTTGGATGATGGTCAGGTAGGGAGTTGGCAGCACAGTGACCATGCATCCGTCACAGTGGGCGATGTGAGTTCCCCGGAATGACATGTCGTGGGGACGGGTCGTGCTGAGATGTGACCGCTCCCTGCACGATGCCAGAAGCATGACCTTGAGTGGTACTCCCTGGCCCGCAGTGGTTGGCGGCGACGTGAGCTTCTGTTAGGAACCGTATTCGAGGGATCAGGCGAGGCGAAGCCGGCCCTCAGGGGTCGGCCGAGGCGGAACTTACCCTCGGGAGTCAGCTGAGGCGGAGCCTACCCCCAGGAATCAGCCGAAGCAGAGCCAGCCCTCGGTTGTCGGGCGAGGCGGAGTTGGCTCTCAGACGTTGGGCGAGGCGGAGCCGGCCCTCAGGGGTCGGCCGAGGCGGAGCCTACCTCAGGAGTCAGCCGAGGCGGAGCTGACCCTAGGGGGTTGGGTGAGGTGGAGCCCGTGGCCTTAGTGTCCACTGAGACGGAGCCAACCCTCGAGGGTCGGACGAGGCGGAGCCCCTGGCCTCGGTGGTCAGACGAGGCGGAGCCCGGCAAGAGGTGTAGTCGCGCTTCTGATCGCTCGGATGAATCAACCGTTAATGATTATTAGCTTCTCCTGTTCGGGTACCCTAGTATTGGTCCCCGACAGCGTAGGGGCGGGTTTAAAGCAACCGGGACTTAGCCTTGCCAACCAGGATTGAAGCCACGGTTTCTACTAGTGATTGTAAGAAGTTTGTGGATAAATCAATGGCCCATGGTTAATAAAAAAACAAAATTTTCTTATCTTACTCCCGCTTACCTGGTCATATTCGACTTTAGTTACCAAATTACCTTATTCTTTATTCATGGTTTTCCCATATTTGCCTCAAATGTTTGTGTATGAGACATGCATCAGTGGGTTAATTTTATGTTAGAACAACAAAGGAAGGTGATTTACTCTAGACTATTTTTCAAATGGTAGACACATGTGGTTATTTAAAGAAAAACATATCCAATGACTATTATTGTTAATGGTGATTAATTATAGTCTACCTGTTAGGTGTCATGTAAAAGTAAAAAAAAAATCATGCACAAGTAAGATATGGCCGGCTTTATAAGAAATTAACAACGTGATGCCGACCACAACGATATGGGCTCAAATTTAGTGTTCCTTGGTGCCCTATTGCTGCATCCATTGTTGTGGGTCGTTTCGTCCTCCTTTGATCCATCACGCTCGAATGAGCAAACACATGAGTACCTCCGTTTCGCCGATGTCGAGCGCTACTGCCAGCCCGTGCTCTCTTCCGCGGCCGGGCTACCTGATGATGCCTACCGTGCCAGCCGTGTGATCCGAGAGCTGCCCTTCGAGAAGGGCGACAGGCGCCAGGACGCCGGCCACGCGGCGCTCATGCCGTTCGACCGCAGCGACGCTCGCGCGCGGCTGATGGATCCACTCTACCTCGCCACGTTCGTGATCAGTCACTTCGACTACGAGAACCGTGCGAGGACAGCCGTCAATGTCAGCGGCACCCTCGTGCTTTCCATCACCCGGAAGAACGGAGACCCCGAGATCCGGTCGATCAAGTCCCCGTCGCCGGAGTTCAAGCTTTCGCCAGGTGGTACCAAGCTCAAGATCATATTTGAAGGCGTGTACACGGAGAGGGGCGACGGTGATAGGGTGCTCTGCATGGTCGGGAGCGCCGTTCTGCCGACGCGCAGCACCGGCGGCGCGCGCCCGTGGGACTGGGCCAACAATTCCGGCCGGAGCGGCTTCCTGCCGCCCGTCGCGGCGGACGGCAGCATACTGCTCATGCTACGGTATCCTAAGGAGCTTTCGCTAACCACCAGAGCGGTGCTCGGCGAGATGAGGAGCACGAGTGCAGCGGCGTCGGCCGCCTACTTCGACCCGGTGCAGCTGGTGTCACAGCTCCGTTGGTCCCAGTACCAGTACCGATCTGACGACCTTGTTGCCGGCGCGTGCAGTCCGCTCCCATCGATCGACGGCGACGACGACGTCGTGGACAGCCGTGCAGGGCAGCGGTACAATGGAAGCTTCTTATGCGCAGTCCTGCAGCAGTACGGTTATGGCCTTGAGGGCGTGGTCACCGCCGTCCCGAACAGACAATGCAACTCGACGGCGACGGACGCGTCGTGCCGAGTCCTCGGGCCGTTCGAGATGGACCGTCCTGTGGTCGAAGACGACATCTCTCGAGTTGCCATCATGATGCAAGATCTCCAGTGTTACAACGACTCGGCCGGCACCGTGAGGGTGTCCGTCGTGTTCCGGGCCATCCCTCCATGGGAGGACCGGTCCACGGCGAGCCAGCGCTCCGGGATGGGCGGCACGACGCTGTTCGCCGAGGGCGTGTGGGTGGCGTCGCGTGGGCAGGCATGCCTGGTGGCGTGCCGGGGCATCGGCAACAAGGCGTGCCACTTCCGAGTCTGCCTGTACGTCCCGATGACGTTCTCCATCACCGGCCGCGGCGTCCTGCTCGGACGGATAACCCGCATCAACGCACCATCCGGCGAGGTGGCTCAGGCCTCGCTCTCCTTCAGCGTGGGCTTGTCTTTGCCCCAATTCTGGTTTTCTGACGGGGAGGGACTGGAGTTCGCGTACAACTACACCAAGGTCAAACTGGCCGGCGAGCTCCTCCGGATAAGAGAGGCGCCGTCCACCGTCAGGGAGAGCATCGCAAAGTCGCTTCCGCTGAGCTATCCAAGGGTGGATCATTACGTCGGTGATGACAAGAGGAGCTTAGCGTACCTCGCCAACATGCTTACTCTCCGCTTCACGACTATGCCAAGCATGTTCAGATGGGAACGGATCGACCCGTCTGTCCTTCATTTGGAGGTCATCTTTCTCGGCCAGGTCAGCGATCGCTACGCACCACGGCTCCACGACGGCACCACAGCGCCAAGCATGGCCAGAGAAGGGCTAGTCAACGTGTCCGGCGAGCTCACGTCCATTAGTCACCTCCGGCGTACGAGCTCGGTGATGTCGCTGGAGGGCATGTACAGCCCCAAAGACGGGCGGATGCACCTCATCGGCTGCCGGGATCTCCGGTGGCGCAACATGTCGACGACGGGAGAACGCCTCGAGGAAGGCAACGACTGCTCCATCGAGGTGCAAGTTCAGTACCCGCCAATGAACACGCACTGGTTGATCTGGTGGACGGCCAAGGTTCAGATAGCAAGCACAAGGAGTGCTGGTGACCCACTGCGTTTCGGCACGATGAAGCTCCAGGCTCTGCCATTCCAGTACCCGCAGGTGTGGCAGGGTAAACTCAATGGAGGATTGGTCAACGGCGTCCTCTGCATCATGTTGCTGTCAGCCGTCGTCCTCGCCGTGCTCAGCCAGCTGCGACACCTCAAGACCCACGGCGAAGTGGCGCCGTACGTCTCCCTTGTCATGCTCGGCGCGCAGGCCCACGGGATTGGCATGTCGCTGGTCAATGGCATCGATGCGCTGCGGGCGAGGTTCACCCTAGGCTCCGACATGGCCGATAACGCCCTCATCATGAGCCGGCCGTACCAGTCCATGGACAAGGCGGCGAAGGTCCTCAGCCTCGCGGCGCTCGTCCTCACGTTGCGCCTGTGCCACAGGGTGTGGCGGTCGCGGGCTGGCGCGCTGGCCCGGTTGTCGCCGCCGGAACGTGGGCGCGTCCCAGGGGAAACCAAGGTGTTCGTGTACCAGTGCGCGGTTCACCTGGCCCTCTTTGTGCTCGTCCTCGCGTTGAACGGGCGGGCGATGGCGGTCCAGCAGCACCTCCGGCTGACGCAGGACCTGTTCCTGCTCCCGCAGGTGATCGGCAACGCGGTGTGGCGGGTCAACTGCGAGCCTCTCGCGAGGAGCTACTACCTGGGCGTCACCGCCGCGCGCGTGCTGCCGCACGTGTACGACTACGTCCGGCCACCGCTTGTGATTGGGTACTCCCTCGAGCCCATGAACGCCGGCCGGTTCGCGCTCTCCAACGCCGGCGACGTGGTGATACCGGCCGTGTCTGTCTTGCTCGTGCTCGTGGTGTATGTGCAGCAGCGGTGGAATTACGCAAATGTCAGTAGGGTGGGAGTGGCGGAGCAGAGGAAATTGATGCACGTCCTCTAGAGGACAGGGCATATTGGGACACGTACGTCGGATGGGAGCATGGGACGAAGTGGCAGCACCGGCGATATTTTTTTTTATCGGGTATAACTTAGACGTTCACAATCCACACGTTTCACACTCACGCCACACACGTGTGCACGTCCGTACACATGTAAAGAAGAGATTAGGAGGCTTTTCTGTCGGTGTTTCGAGTAAACGTCGACGAGTAAATTTGTGTTATTACGTGTCTGGCCTAGATGGTGTGTTAAAAAAACACCAGGTTTATACTGGTTCGGACAGAATGTCCCTACGTTCAGTTCGTGGCTACTGCTCGTGTTATTATCGTTGAAAAGTTCGTAGTAGGGGTTACAAACAGACGAGAGAGGGACATGTCCCAAGTCTCTGATGGAAAGGTCGAATGGGTGCTGAGAGCTTGGTTGCTGCTCAGCTATGCGTGATGGGATGGGTGGTGTGTTGAATCGATCTCCTTAGTGGGGTTCCCTGCCTTCCCTTTTATAGGCCAAGGAAGAACAGGGATTACAGATAGGAGAAAAGAGGAAACTAGAGGCAAATGAGGTCCTTCAAAGATACCGGGTCTTCCTTTTCCTTTATGCAGGCCCCGCTGATATGGCAGGCGGTGCCAGGGATAACTCCACGGCGGGTGCATGTTCGCTGATCCTGATAGGGCCACACTGGGCGTCTGTCCACTGATGATGACATGTCTTGGCATTGTTAGCAAGTTGTCACGTCCCATCCCACTCCGGCGGGCGCGCGCGGCGGACCAGGGTGCTGATCCACGGCCATACAGGGAGCAGACGACGTAGTGACCGTACGTCCGTTACTGTAGGTGATGCGAGTTTCCTCCTGGACCGTAGTGGTTGTCGTGAGCTTCCGTCAGGGTCTGTGCCCGAGGGCAGATGGCGGCGCCCACAACACTGTAAGACAAATGTCGACGCCTACAATACTGTTTGGGCTCTGACATGCCTGGAAGGTCTCAAAGTGTCCTTCTTGTCATATCCTGACGGTATTTTTCTGCAGGCGTGCAGGGTATGGTCCTCGGTATTGCGGTTGACTTGAGTGCCATGTCTTATCTGCGCGCGTCGTTAGGAAGGAGTCGCGCGCAGACGTCGGGCGAGGCGGAGCCACCCCTTAGGGGTCGGGCGAGGCGGAGCCATCCCTCGGGGAGGCATTCCCAACCCTCGAGGGTCGGTCGATCGGACGAAACGGAGCCTACGGCCTTGGTGGTTTGGACGTGGCGGGGCCCACTGAGAAATGTAGTCACGTTCTTGATCGCTCTGATGAATTAGCGTTGATGGGTATCAACTCCTCATCTTCGGGTACCCTACTATTGGTCCCCGACACTTTCTAGCCTCTAGTGCGCGGGAACGCGCAGTACCATCAAATGCGCACGCGTGCGTGTACCCTAAAATTTCTAAAAAAAATCCAGAAAAAGGTGCGACAACCAGGGTTTGAACCCACAAACCCTGGTGGGTAGCGTCCTACTGGACAGCCCTACCACTAGATCAAAGGCCCATTCACAACGCCTGTGAGATTTGATACTCCTTGATCTGCGAACCTCCACTCGCCTGCCACTGCCATAGTAGTCCAAAGGTCCAAGTTGCCTTTCTCATTCTAAATTGTAACACGTTTTAGCTTTTTAAAATAGAAAGTTTTTTCCTATACACTTAGATATACATCATGTCTAAATATATAGTAAAAGTAATTTACATAGAACAGGTGCATACTTGAAGAGCAATATGACTAGGTCAAGACCCAAGCAACTCTCAAAACTTATTACATCTACTGACACGAAAGTCTGTGTTGATCCACTGACTGTTGAGAGACTTGATCCTACTCGGACCTTCGGCCATAGCAGCCTCAAAGGTTCACTTGCCTTTTCTTCTAGCTTCATAATCATGTGTTCTAGAGGTTCCCAATCTTGTTGCTTGTATAATGGGCACCTTCTTCGCATCTCATCTATGTCACCATCCTTAGTACCATATTCACATCTTTCGAGCATACTCTCTAAAAACAAATATGATTCCTTAGTTTTCACAGACTCCGCAATATAGTTCAAGTACAAATATTCCCGGTAAGGGCTCCTCTACCACATAACCAGTTTTGAGTGACAGATTTAAAATCAGAGCCCACATAGCAATGCAGGGTTTTGCACACAATGTTTCAAATAGATTTGTTCTCATTGCACCGCAGACATGACTTATCATCCACATTGTCTTATTTTAGAAAAGCTATCTCTAGTGAGAAGTTTGTTGTTACTCAACAGCCACAAAACGATTAGAACTCTAGGAGGGATGCCAATCTTCCAAATAATAGGAGTATATAGGGGCAAAATGCCTTGGAGAGAAACATTGCTTATAAAGATTGTACAGAATAGACCTCCTTAGACTCATACCGCCAGATCACAGCGTCATAGTCCTTAGAAGTGACAGATTCATCAATAGCCAAAAGCTCAAACCATAAATTCAACATTTTGGAGGACAGAAGGTCCTTCTAAAGGTAAATTTCAAATCGTGCCCATCCCCAGGCCTCATGAAAAGAGCCATTTTTCTCATTCACTAAGATATATAGAGGCCAAAACTGGATTGACAAACTAGAATTCCCAAACCGGTTATCTTTTAAAAATATGACATTTTTACCATTCCCTACTTTCAATTTAAAACCTAGTTAAGCAGCTTTTGCAGCCCACGGGACTCCTCCCCTAAAAGGGAAGACTCCAATCTTAGGGAAACAAAGGTTTAATGGTGAAACAAACAAGGCCTGAGTGAGAATGTTTTGTGGAAAAGAATTGTAGATGAGAAGTGCGATGTGTGAAACCTCTTGGTTTAGGGATGAAACAAATAAGGACACAAGTGGTATCTAGATACCCGAGAAGTTAGGAGGCACATGTTGAAACAACATATTCGATGCCCAACCACCAAAGGCCATTTGGCTAAGTGGTTTTTTTCATTTCCTTGGTTATTCAAATATAAAAGGCGAAATAATAATATGCAGTGCAACATAATGTAACAATGAAATTTAATTCAACTAAACTATGGTCCTAATCTTTCGGTGAAAATGAGTAACTTTGATTTGACAAGAGAGATGGTTGCACCTTTGGTTTAGAAGTGGTTAATATGTTCATATCTCAGCCAGTGATGCCTTCATCATTATCACGTATTTAAAAATACCTCTAAAGTACAAAGAGTCAAAATGCACGGCGAAATTCTGAAACACATAACCGAAGGAAATAAAGAAACTTGGAAATTTTAAAACTTTTATATAGATCATCAACCCACTATAAAAAAGTTGAAACTTAATGGTTGTGTTGCTACTATTTCGTTAAAATATTACACAGACCAATCCACTCTAGAAGATATGCTGCAATTTCCTCTGCTGCGCCATGCCCATCCTACTCACAATCGCATAACTCCATCGCTGATGCACGTACAACACGATCCTGAGTAGGACGGCCCCAGCTGGTACCACCATGTCCCAAGCATTGGAGACATGCGTGCCGAGGGGAGCCGAGAAGCCATGTCATAGAAGCGGCCGAACGAGACAAAGCCCGAAGATGAAGGTATCAGGAAAATGAACATCAAGGCACTTGGAGTTTGGAAGCCTCTAGAGTTGACACTTGTATAGACTAGGGTCGTGTTTGTGCTCTTTTCTCCATGCCCTTTCGTCCCGCAAGGTTTTAGGGATACATTTTTTAGTGTGGCACACACGCGTAGATTGCGAAGGAAGATCCTTGCAACTAGGGTTTGATATATATTTGTGCCTCTTCTAGTATGAGCATATATTAGGTCATATTGTACCGGCCATGACCTAATAGATGAGGGGCTAATGTTGGGGGAGCCCATGTAGTATATGGGTCAAGACTGCCCCTTGAAGAGGACAAATAGGTGCTAGTGTAGTGGCATGTGAAATCTACCCCCACCAAAGGGCCACCAGTGAATAGCCATTGCATATATATAGTGCCAAAGGGCATAAGGGCAAGAGACTCTCTTCCACCCAATCTCATCTGCTTGTTATCAAACCCTAGCTCATGCTACCTCTCCTCTCAACTCTCCCCCTTAAGGCCTTGTTCGTTTTCTTGCCAAACCAAGGGTGTTGGAGGGGATTGAAGGGGATTTTAACTTGTAGGGGATTACACCCCTCTCAATCCCATCCAACCCCTTGGTTTCGGGATGAAACAAACAAGCCCTAATCTATTCGAAACTACTAGTTCCAACATCAATCACAAGTGTTGCAAAATATATACCTTCAAAATCATGTGGATTGTAGAGCGGGATGGGGAACCTGTACTTTCAAGTTTAATACCACTCTTATCTCTAGAGAGAATCTTAGTGCATTCAGAAACACATTCTACCAATACTTCTACATTGTAGCCTCCCTCAAGAACCAAATCTCATCAGCTAGATAAACAAACAAAAATGTGAGAAGAGCATAAATGATAAAAACAAAAAGGGGCAATAGATTAGACCATACTAACCATCTTAATTAGAGTGGCATAATCGTTTGGGGTCACTTTATAATCTCCGACAGCTTCCAAAAATCAACATTAAAGTCGTAAATGAAAATTAGCGTTCTGTATCATATTACCATTGAGTAAACAAAAAATAACATTGAAACCTCTATTAAGGCCATTACCAACATTATCCAAATGGTCACAATGTGTCTCGGGGTAGACTTTCTTGATCAAATCGTACATAGAAAATGCAGAATTAAAACATGGTAAAGTACTAATGCAATGAAGTAAGTTTGCAATATTAAGATCCATATTCATACCTATGTATGGATATGAACAAAACTTTGTTCTTTCCATAGAAGATTTCTTGAGTTCCGTTCCCATGATGAATATCATAATGTCATAATCCAGTATTACAATCTTTCTCTTCTCCTATATAATAAAAATTTATTCGCATACTTATTCATGTTAGCATATTTATTACTAGCTAGCTGATGTAATGAAGCTGCAGATAAGTATTTAAGTATCATATCATTGTGAAGCGTGTGCTTAGTACACAAATGGAACAAGCTAAAAAAATCAATGCAACAATCTATTTCAAACTAAATTTATTATCAACAATCATTGATGGTGGAAGTAGTAACAATTTTGAGCGCGACCGTGGGCCGCCTCTACCACTCGTTGGTGAACGACGTCGGCGGGGAGGTGTTGGCCTGCGTTGGGGCCTTTTTGTGGCTGCGGTGTGTTACCCCCAAGCCGCCTTAGGAGATGATACAGGACACCGGTCTTAACCTTTATTTGGAATTTCCTCGTTTATTCATCAAATACTTTCCATTTAAAACCTAGTTTAGCAACCTTTTGCAATCCACGAGACTCCTCTCAAGAAAGGGGATGCTCCAACTGTGGGAATAATTAGCTTCGGTAATACCTAACAGTATTCGCGCAAGATGAATCAGATGATAGCACAAAGACACAGGGAATATACTGGTTCAGTCATGTGGTGGCCTACATCCAATTTGAAGGTGGTTCTCTCTGTATTCGTATGCTCAGTTATAAGAATTGCTGCCTTTAGCTATGCGCTAGAATGTAGAAGATGAGATCCTATTGGGAGGCCCCTACCACTCCTTATATTTGGCCGTGGGTAGGGTTACTAGAGATCCGATTGGCTAACAGATTAGTTTCCTAGTTTGTTTCATATAATGCACAACAGAATGATTCTACCCTATCGTCAAGATATGCCGGCGCCAGATATCCTCGATATGACTTGATCTCCAAGCTGATGGATTCGCCTGACCTTCTTGGGCCCCATTCCTCGTCGTCTTCGGCCTGGTCGACAGGCATGGTCAAGTATACGGGCGGTGCAAGTACCCCGGGCCCGACACTAATCTCGGGGCAACAAAAGAGGTTGGGATTATTGGTTTCAAACTTCTCATCTACGATCATTTTTCACAAAATATTCCCATTATCTAGAGATATCCAGGAAGGTAGGGGCACGTACATATTGAGACAGACCAAGATCTAGAATGCCCAACCCTCCAAATTCCTTTTTTAATCCATTATTAAAGGGCAATTGGCTAAGTGGTACTTTTGCCATTTCCTTGGTTATTCATCAAATATGAAAATACATTAGAACAATCCAATTAGGTAGACAAAACAATAATATTGTCTTGAAGTACAATTTAATGTAACAATGAAACATATTCAAATAAATTATCACATATTTAAAAATACCTCTTAAAGAACAAAGAATGAAAGTGCACGACGAAATTTCGAGATGCATAACGGAAGGAAATAAACGAAGTTGAAAATTTCAAAACTTCATATAGATCATCAACCCACTAATGAAACACATAATAGAAGGGAGAAACAAAGTTGAAACTTAATGGTTGTGCTGGTGCAATTTCCTAAAAAAATATTACGTAGACCAATCCACTATAGAAGATGTGCTGCAATTTCCTCTGGTCCGCCATGCCCATCCTACTCACAATCGCATAATTCCACCGCTGCTGCACGTACACCACGATCCCGAGCAGGACGGCCCCGGCCGGTACCGCCACGTCCCAAGCAATGGAGAACACGGTCCGTCTGGCGTTCAAGTACTCGTGAGAGTACACGACCGACGGAGGCGGCCGCACGAGCTCGTACAGATGCGACAGCAGGCGCACGGCGGTGACACCCAGGTAGTAGCTCTCCACGAGAGGCCTGCAGTTGTGCGCCACAGCGCGTTGCCGATCACCTGTGCGGCAGCAGGAACAGGTCCTGCAGCAGTGCGACGTGCTGCTCGACGGTCATGGCTTGTCCGTTCAGCGCGAGGATGAGCACGAAGAGGGCCAGGTGGGCGGCGTAATGGACTAATGGTAAGTCAACACCTTGGCGTCGCCGGGAACGCGCCCCGGCTCGAGCGGCGACCGGGCAAGCATGCGCGCCCTCGACCGGTGCACCTTCTGGCCGAGGTGCAGCGTCACGACGAACGCGGCGAGGCTGAGGACCTTCACCGTCTGGTCGATGGAGCGGTACAGCTGGTCCATGGTGAGCGCGTAGGAAGGGGACGAGGAAGACGGCGGCATGGCGGTCGTGTCGCTGCGTATGGTGGCCTTCGCCACTAGCGCCTCGATGCCCGTGATCAGCGGCATGCCGAACCCGAGAGCTTGCACGCAGACCATGACGAGGGAGACGTACGGCGCCACGTCGGCGTGGGTCTTGAGGCGTCTGAGCTGGCTGAGCGCGGCGGCAATGGAGGCTGACAGCAGCACGATGCCGAGGACGCCATTGACGATTCCTCTATTGAGATCGTCCGGCCGAGGCTTGGAATATTTCATCGGTATAGCCTGGAGCTTCATCGTGTGGAAATGCAGCGGGTCGCTGGCGTCCCTTGTGCCCGCTACACGAACCTTCGCCGTCGACCAGATGAACCACTGCGTGTTCGTGGGTGGGTAGTCAACTCTGACCTCGATGGAACAGTCCATCCCTTCCTCGAGATCTCCGTTGGCTGACAAGTTTGGCCACCGGAGTCCAACATCCCGACAGCCGATGAGGTGCATCCTGCCGTTCTCGGGATCATACACGCCTTCCAAAGACATCGCCGAGCTTGTTGCAGCCCTGAAACGGCCAAAGACCGTGAGCTCGGCGGACACATTGATCAGCAGCTGCCTCATCTCCGAGATGGACTCTTCGCTGGTTACGGGTGACGCTCTCGCTCTGGAGGCATGCCTCACTCGTATCGCATTGCGATCGCTGACCTGCTCCAGAAAGATGATATCCAAATGCACGACGGGCTGATCGAGCCATCCAGGCCGGAACATGCTCGGCGCAGTCGTGAAACGGAGAGCAAGCTCGTCGGCGAGGTAGGCCAAGCTTGTATTGTAGTCTCGAGCGTCGAAATCTGCCCTCGGATATCTGAGGGGCAGTGAGCTTGCGGTGATCTTGCGGAGCCTAATTAATCCGTCAACCCGCTGAGCCCCGAGCGCTGCACCGCTGTGTGCCGGTCCTCCCACGGAGGCAAGACTCGGAGCACGTCGGACACACTCTCGGTGCCAGCCGAATCCGAGGAACACTGAAGGTCCTTCATCACGATGCCAACTTCGGTGAGCTCGTCTTCGCCCGCTGCCCAGTCCATCTCGAACGGGCCGAGGCTTCGGCAGGACGCGCCTAGCGTCGTCGAGCTGCACTGCCAGGTCGAAGGCGGGCGATTTGAAAAAATGGTACTCGAAACATCAGTCGTTTGCAAATTTGACACCGGACTACATTCATAGATACAGATGGACCTACTTATCATAATCAAGAGTCAATATTTCGAGTGTCATTTTTTCAATTTTTTCGGTCGAAGGCGAGGTGACCACACCCTGAAGGCCATAGCTGTAGCGTTCCAGGACTCTGCACAGGTAGCTGCCATTAAAGAGCTTGCCCCCACGGGTGCCGATGATGTCGCTTGACTCGATCGACGGGAGCGGACTGCACGCGTCAGCAACGAGCACTTCAGATTGGTACTGGTACGGGGAGTACCAGAGCTGTGACACCAGCTGCACAGGGTCGAAGTAGGCGGCGGCTGACCCGGCGCCGGTGCTCCTCATCTCGCCGAGCACCGCCCTGGTCGTCAGTGTAGCCTTCATTGGAAACCGCAGCACGAGCAGAATGTTGTCGTCCGCCCTGACCGGCGGCAGGAAGCCGCTCCTGCCGGAGTTCTTGGCCCAGTCCCACGGGTCCGCGCCGCCAGTGCTGCGCGTCGGGAGAAGGGCGCTCCCGACCATGCACAGCACCCTGTCGCCTTCGCCGCCGTCATCGCCCTTTGCTGTCTCCGTGTACACGCCTTCAAATTTGATCCGGAGCATCGCGGCGCCGGGGGGAAATCTTGAACTCCGGCGAACTGGCCGGGGTGGTCGTCCTGAACGACGAGATCTCCGCATCTCTGCTCTTCCGGGAGATGGAAAGCTCGAGGACGCCGCTGGCGTTGAGGGCTGTCCTCGCACCGCCGCGTCCCAAGTCGACGTGCGTGAGCATGAACGTCGCCAGGGAGAGAGGGTCCATCTGCCGGCGAGTGCCGCTCGGTACGTCGCTGCCATCGAAGGGTAGCAAGGGTGCGTGGCCTTCGGCGTCCTGAAGCCAGTCGCCCTTCTCGAAGGACGCCAGCCCGTTCTTCAGGTCGCTGCCGCGGTTGGTGTCGTAGGCCAGCACGGTGGCCGCCGAGGAGAGCACGGGTCGGCAGTGCCGCTCGACCTCGGCAAAACGGAGGTAGTCATGTGATGCTCGCTCATCTGGGCGTAACGGATCAGAGGACGACGACGAGATGCAAAGAGAAAGCAGTAGCACTCCAAGAAACAGCGACTTCAAGGCCATATCGACAGAACTTTTTGCTGCAAGATAGCACGTCAGATGTTTTGGCAATGTCTATAACATTTGGTAGTAGGAAATAAATCAAAATAATGGGATTTGCTATATTTCGGATGCCTGAAATATAGACTTTTCTTCAGGCGACAACCATAGAACATCACGTGTATACTATGCTAACATCACAAAATATATCATAGAACATTACGTGTACACTACGTGAACATCAACACACGTCGTCTGAACAGCAAACACAAATTCAGGCGACTATCGTATGTACGTGAACATTGTAAAATACATCATAGAACATCACATGAACATCGTAAAATTCATCGTAGAACATCACCTGAACAACAGACACATAATCAGGCGACAGAAGTATAGAAAAAGTGCAAAATAATATATTTCAAAATACTATACAGTTAGTTTCCGAGAGGAGTAAACCAGGTTACTGACCTCATGAGTAGTCTTCCAGATTATGTTGTCTCCAATTGGAGACCTATTGCGAAACCCAAACCCAAAACGGGTCTCTAACATAATACCTATAGTCTCCAACAGAGTACCTATATGGAAGACCCATTTTAAGTGACAGGAGAGGCATAACCCAAATCTGAGTATCCTCTCTCCTGAAGACCTATTTGCAGAAAGGGTTGTCTTTTAGGTTTTGTTATTGGAGAAGACCAGAAATAGATATTGAATCTTTTGCTTTTAGCTAAAAAACGAATTAATCTTATATTTTGGGTCAAGATGGCCGGATACGTTACAACCGTGGAACTGAATGTTTTTGGGATGGGTGCCTCCGAATCTTCACTGCATCACCGAGATACTACTAGTGGTAATGGTCAAGTACTGATCAGTGATCTCCAAGAGAATTGAATAGTGGTTCTACGACCTGTAAGTATTACAATACTAGTATTTCTAGAGAAAAGATATTAAGATGATCCGCTCCCATCCTTCTTGCCGATACTGAAACCTGCCCAAGATCGATGATCACATGCTTCAAGCATGAGAAAATTCCTCCATTGCCATTCAAAACTATAACAATCCCTTCGTTGTCATTCAAAATTACATGTTTCCTTCGTTGCCATCAGTTTTAGATTTTCCGTCCCTTCGTTGCCACTGCTGTTAGAGGAGTCATGGCGTGACTTCGCTCCCGTTACCGACGTCCAGACACCATCCGACGTCCCAGCCCCCTCGCGAGGTCCAGACACCATCCGACGTCCAGACACCATCCGACGTCCCAGCCCCCTCGCGAGTCATCAAGCCACCGTAGGCCGAACGCGAGCGCCAGCGGCTCAACTGGCCCAAGCCGCGGCCACACTTGTGCCCAAACCCTCGAGCCGCGCGGACACGCTCCCAGAAGCCGCCGCCGCGGCCTGCTGTCCCATCCATGCCTCGGCGTCCATACCAGGAGCCACAAGATAGACGCCGCATGTCCCGGAGCTCGCACGGACGCCTCACCTTGGATCCCTAGCTCGCGGTGCCTATAAGAACAGCAGCCGCCGCTCCTCTTCTCCATTCCCAGCGCCCGCCGTCACTCCCTTCTTCTTCTCGCAGCCGCCGCTGCGTTATGGGCGGAGCCGTGCGAAACCACCTCCTGAGCCGCTTCGCTAAGCGCGACGGCCAGAACCCTGCCGCCGGTGCTTTCGTCCGTTATCTCTGAGCCCGCGACGCTGCTCCTTTCGCCGAACGTCGCGCCGCTGCGAAACCTCGTCGTGCCTCTTCGCTCTTATGCCTCCGCGACGTCAGGCCCGCTGACGCGAAGCGCAACCATCCTCGGCGGCGTCAGAGCCTTCTCCGTGACACTGAGCTCCACCCCGCTTCCCTGCTGCTCTCCGTCGGGCACGCCATCATCTCCAACCGCCGCCCTGCTGCTCTTCGTGGAAGACGCCACCACCGTCGGCCTCATCATCTTCCACGTCGACGAGCACCGGCGTCCCTTGCACCGAAGCTGCCGTGGTGGTGTCTCTACGCCGAGCGACTCCGAGCCCCAAAGACCACCAAAGACATCTTCCTCGCCGAGCCGCCTTTCGACCGGAGCCATCGCGTCACGGAAGCCCTGCGGCATCGCAATCCACCCGGCATCGCAACGCCACCGCACTCGTCGCGTCCGCCTCAGAGCCAACCACGCGGACGCGCTCGACATCCCCGACCACCTCGACGCCGTGCCATGATGTCGAGCCGAACGTGGTTCCCGCTAGGGTCGCCGAACCGGACGCCCATGAGCGTGTTGAACTCGACACGCCACGGCGTCGGTGGCGACGGACACGCCGATGTAGGCGCCAAGTCACCAAAGATGGCCCCGTCGGTGGCAAAGACGAACGCCAGCCCGCCGCCGACCGAGGACGGGTTGAGCGATGCCACCGTGAAAGCGAAATCATGCGTTGAGAACCCGCCTCGGGCGGCACCACGATTGTGCCGTTCTTGAGGTGCGCTGTCGCCAGCAGCAGCCTCGATCGCCTGTGGTCGGCCGAGGCATAGTCGGCGCGCACCATGGCAAGCAAGCGCGGGCCGTGGTCAACGAGGAGGAGGAGGAGGAGGAGGGGAGGAGGGCGCGGCGGCGGCGGCTCGGCCCATGGCGGCGGACGCGAAGCGCCGGCATTGGTCTGCGCAGATCAGCGCGAGAGCACGGTGCCGCTTCTCGCCCGTGAAGCGATCCGTCATTGGGGAGGAGTCAAGGCCGGCAAAGCGAGGGAGATTGGGTCATTGGGGAGTGTGCGCCAGATCGGTGAGGTGGGGGGCTTGGCAGACCGCAGACACTCACATAGCACAGAGGGGGGGGATGGTGTCTGGACGTCGGTAATAGGAGCGATGTCACGCCGTGACTCCCGTGTAACAGCAGTGGCAACGAAGGGACGAAAAATCTAAAACTGATGGCAACGAAGGAAACATGTAATTTTGAATGGCAACAAAGGGATTGTTATAGTTTTCAATGGCAATGGAGAAATTTTCTCTTCAAGCATTCATCGCAAAATAGATCAAGAGGGTCCAGCTTTTGCACGGCCAGATATGCGGCTTAATGGTGAAACCCAAAACGTGGCAACCTAAATTTTACGAGTTTCCCTGTTTTTTTGGAAGTTTCTAAATTCAAAATTTTGCTAAAGAATAACCTTTTTATTCCATTTCACGGGCCAATAATTACACAAACCTTTTTCTATACTTTATAAGTTTACTAATTGAGTGTCCGTACGTTGCTACGGGTATACAAAACATCTCATGACATACAACTAAATAAGAAGAATACATATATAATCCCATGTCATCACAAATAATTAACATTAAAACACATAATTCAAACTAATTTCTTTGAAATAAAGAAAATTAGTACGATGTTATTGACTTCACCTAGTGGAGTGTCCGTGCGTTACAACGGGACAACACAAGTATGTATAAGTGATATATTTTGTCAGTGCAGAAAGTGACCAACACGTAAATATTTATAGTTTTGCCGTACGTTGGGATCGGATGTGGTCTAGCACTCAATGACACAGGGTTTATACTGGTTCAGGCAACGTGCCCTACGTCCAGTTTGAATCGGTCGATGACTTTATTCCTGAGCCCAGGTGCTTGAAGTTTGCTTTGGGGTTACAAACGAGAGGGAGAAAGATGTGGGTGCAAGAGGTCTGGTTGGACTCCAGACTGAAGGGCCGAGTATGACGAAAGCTCCTACGTGCGCTAAGTATTCGAGCGTGTGCTCTGTACAGCTTTAAAGTGTCTAAAGCTAGCAGAGGGTGAATCGATCGTTTGCTGTTCGAATGGTTCGAGAGTCCCTAGCGTTGTTCCTGTTATTGATCATTGGTATTGGGAGAGAGTGCGTCCCCTTTTACAGATAAAGGGGTGGCATTTACAAGTGAGAGAGAGAGAGTATGTATACTACTAAGTCTTGTTGCCTACGCCATCGGGTACAAGATGATTGTAGACGCCCATAACACTGTGAAAGGATCAAGATGTCCAAGAGGGGGGGTGAATTTGGCTAATTCTAAATTTTCTTGCAATAATCTAATCCTACGGATAGCCCAATTAACCCCTTGTGCCTAGAAAAGTGTTTCTATCAAATTAACGCACAAAAGACTTGCAACCTATGTTCCAAACTTACTCTAGCATGGCAATTCTATGAATGTAAAGACAAGTATTGAATTGCTCAAAGTAAATACTTAAAGTAAATGCTCAAGGTAAATGGAGAGAGGAACGCGGCGATGTTTTGCCGAGGTATCGGAGAGTCGCCACTCCCCACTAGTCCTCGTTGGAGCACCCGCGCAAGGGTATAGCTCCCCCTTGATCCACGCAAGGATCAAGTGCTCTCTACGGGTTGATTATTCAACACTCCATCGCGGTGAATCACCCAAAGCCGCTCACAACTTGAGTCAGGTCACCCACAGTCTCCACCGGGTGATCACCAAGCTCTCAATCACCACCAAGCTGTCTAGGTGATGGCGATCACCAAGACTAACAAGCACGAACTCTCACTTGACCACGCGAAGCCTAATGAGAAGATAGATGCACACTTGACTACTCTTGATTCACTAATGAGGCTACTCTCTTGGATTCTCAAATCTCAATCACCTCACTAGGACCTTGCTCTTCTTGACGCTCACAAACGTGTTTCTCAGCTGTTGGAATGAGCAAAAACAACTCCACACACGAGTGGAGCTTCTATTTATAAGGCAGCCTGAAAAACGAACCGTTATGAGCTTCTGCGGGGTGACCGGACGCTCTGGTCGTGTTGACCGGACGCTCCGGTCAGCTCAACCCACGAACCAGTAAAAATGTATTGACCGGACGCTGGCAGGGTCCGGTCAGCACTGACCGGACGCGTCCGGTCGCATAAAACCCTTACTGGAACCTTACTGGACTCGACCGGACGCTGAACCCTCAGGGTTCGGTCAGAACTGACCGGACGCGTCCGGTCGCAGATTCCCTTCACTGGAACCTTACTGGAGTCGACCGGACGTTGCCTTTCAGCGTCCGGTCACTTGACCTCTCCAGCGTCCGGTCACACCGAACGCAGACGTTGATCAAATGAACTGACCGGACCCTGCGGCCAGCGTTCGGTGACACGGGGGCCAGCGTCCGGTCAGTGTTTGACCCTCCATTCACTTCCAACTTCCGAACATATGTGAATGAAGTTTGCTCCAAAGGATCTTAGGCATTCATAGGAGCTACCTAGAGCTAGTTTTTACAAGTGTGCACCACACCTAACTCAATAGACTCAACTAGGTTAAGCTACCCATCCATACCCCCTTAATAGTACGACCAAAGGAAAAACAAAGTCCTAAACTACTCTAAGTGTCTCTCCAACTCCAATCGACACTTAGAACTAGTCATCCTTAACCTTGTCGTCCATCCTTTAAAAACCAAAACGATTTCCATTGAGGGGGCATGACAACTTTGATTGCCCAATCGATCTTCGTTACCATGACCTAACTTAATTGCCTCTGCAAAACACACGTTAGTCATAGTAATCTTGTATTATCATTAATCACTGAAACCCAACTAGGGGCCTAGATGCTTTCAATCTCCCCCTTTTTGGTGATTGATGACAATACCACCTCGAGTATGTGAAAGAGTGAGGTTTTTGATGGGCTTGGTTCATATAAGCTTTTGTCGATAAAAACAAAAGTGTTAGTCAAGCTTACATGACCCAAACCAACACAATGTACTCAAAAGATGTGAATTAAACTTGAGTACGATTAACAAAGCTCATTTGCATCGGAGTATAATCGCGGAAGCAAGGGCAAATGAACAATAACACAAGTGATATGACATATAAATAATGTAAAGTAGAGAGCACACATGTCATATATCACAATCACATAGATAACACTATCACATAGATAGAATAATATGCGTGAAAGTAAACACACGAATGCAAAAGTAATAGTGTATCACACAAATAAAACTCCAAATGTATATAATAAGCTAATACTATATAACTAGCTCCCCCTAAAAGTCGCTCCCCCTGAGTCTACATACTCGAACCCTCTCCCCCTTTGGCGTCAAACACCAAAACCTAGGGGTCGGATGGCGGGGCTGCAATGGACGAGCCGGGCGCTGAGGTGCGAGGAGCAAGCTGGAAACGAGTGCCATCATCATCTGACCCTGAGCTCTGAACTGACTGACCCTCTGTGGCAGGAAGTGTTGCTGAAGCGGTCTGGGTCTGAGCTGGGACAGGTGCTGCCTGTGAAGCTGCTGGTACATCTGTAGGATCTGATGATGCGACTGAGCTAGGAAGCCTTTGAGTAGTCACTGCGACTGGAGTTGTTGTTGAAGGACCGGCGGCATGCATATGAGGTGGTGTGGGCATGCCAGTCAGCTCGCTGAAAGATGCTCCAAGACTCCTGGAGACTGACGTGTCAGGCACAAATAGCGAGGGTGACTCCTCCGGTGTGAAGCCCGTCTGAAGTGGAGTGAACCGTGGGGCTACCACGGGTGAGGCTAACCACTAGGACACCTGTACAAGAGGTGAAACAAACTGAGCTGGAGGTTGTCCTCGACTCGAGCCCACCGGCTGTCTCACTGAGTCATCGGCGTGGTAGCAGTCGAGCAAGCTGGGCGGCGGCTGTGGGCTGTGGAGCCCCAAGTGCTGTCACAACATGCTGCATGAAGCCCATAAGCTGCTGCTGCAATAGTATCTCGCTCTTTGGAGTACTGCTGCTGCCGCCTCAAAACTCGTCCCCGACGAGCTCGAAACTATGCAAAGTTGGCACTGTCTCCACGTGCTCAAGAGCCCGGGTCTCGCTGCATCCGCTCAAGTATGGCAATAAGAGCGGGGTCCGTCTGAGGTGCAGGTGGTGCTGAGCTAGAACTGCCGGCCTCTGCATCGTGTCTGCGTGGAGGCATCTGAGGAATAGGCTGGTAGTCGCTCGCCGAGCTATCACAGCATTTCGCCACCTCCTACTATGCCTCAAGCTGCTCCTCCTCAGTAGTGGCTATGCCTCTGATAATCTCGTCCTGCTGAGCTGCTGACTCTGGAACATCTGAACGGTGACTAGGCCGAGTAGGTGCCTGTGGTGTGCTGTGCCTGATCCTCTGTGCCATGTTATAAGCTGGGAACTCTGAGTGGCACCCTTGTACTCTCTGCAACCATCTCTGGGTCCCGACCACGCATGCACTTGAGTATCAAGAATGTGATCCAATGTGCATAAGGGAGCTGCTCACACCCTTGAAACCCTCAAATAGTATCCTCCATCTCCGATAGAAGGAGGTCCCAAATGTCGAACACACTCTGCGCATCGTGGCATTAAGGAGCCAGAGCCGAGGCGAGTCCGACCCTCTCAGATCCCAACTGGGAAGAAGTGTCCTCCTGATGATAGCCTCTAGTACTCGAGCTATAGGAGTCAGTCACTGGGTTCCTCCTCGACCCCTCACCAAAGGGCTCCTTAAAGCAATGGCGCACAAGATCGAGAGGGGGGCACTATCCTCCATGAGGACGCCTAGGAGGCTCCTGCTATCCATAACACACCTCATGCAATCTGACAGTGCTGCCTCAGAGCCTCAAGATCTCCCCCGCCCTCTGGCTCATCACTCTGTAATCTCTGCCGCTGAGTGCAAAATGAATGAAGTTATGATGTGGGTCAACATAGAGCGATGCGAGAACTCGCGAACCCAAGATGGTACATACACTCCTGTCCGCCAATCGATCTCAGAAGCCCAGTGATATGACAAGTAAGGGCGGATATGCTCTCCGGTTGCTGCCACAATAGGCTATATACTGCAGACTCTCTGAGATCTAAACACAGCCCCACTGTTGAGATAAGCATTGTAAAAATCCTCCTGCAGTGGCGTGTAAAACCCCTCTGCTGCTCTCTCATCCCTCCTTGGAGGGAACCACACGTCAAACTCAACAAACCTGAGCTAGCGAACCTGTCTGGCTATGGCGGCCCTCAAGTCAAGGTGTATCACTGGAGGCGGACCCTGTGGTCTGGGCGGTGGGCGTGAGCCCCTGAGCTGTGTAGCTGGCCTCGGTGGAACTGTAGCACTAGTATGACCAGAGCGGCATAACTGAGGTGCCGGCTCCGTCTCCTCGGCCTGCTGACCCTCCTGAGTCTCCTGAGCAGGCTGAGGCTCTGCTGGTGGGGGCTGCTGTGATGACTATGACTCATGTATTGCTGACTGACCCTCCATAATGGCAATCCGCCGTCCTGCAAACGTGGCAGTCCATGCTGGACTACCATGACGACGCTCAACCTCCTCAAGAGCAGCTCTCAGTGCTGGTGAAACCGGCTGATTTGCAATGACAAATCCGCTACGGGCACCACCTCTCTCAGCACGATCTGCTGCCTCTGCAACTGCTGCTGCTCTGGCTGTCTCTCTATCTGGGTACTTCCTCTTCTTGGATGCAATCTTTTTTGTTGCCTTGCCTTTTGGATCTGTAGGCTTGCGAGGCGGGGGCCTCCGATCATCATCACCTAGGCCACCACCAACGTTCTTGGTGCGAGCCATCTGAACTGACAAGATGATGAACTGACACTGATGAAGATCAACAATTGAAAGGATTAAGATCAACAGACAAACTGACACTCTCGAGGCTTGGCCTCGATCCTTACTCGCGAGCTTGGCTCCGAGTTGACTGCCAACTGCCACAAGAACCACAACGGAACCGACTCGCTGCACGATAGAATAGATGGAAATACAAATAAATACAATATATCTAATAGATGTGAAAACCTAGGAAGCAAGCAATGTAGGTACGAAATTGAGACGACGGGCAAGCTACCTGACGAACAGCGATCCGAGAAAAGGAAAGACGTCGCGTGGGGGAACCTCGGAACTGGCTCGGGTTAGGTCGAAAAACCTTGAATGCGATTTGGAATCAGAACAATGCAGTTGATCTAGGTTCACAGGCAAATCGAATTTGGAGCATTGATCTGGTCTAACCAAGATGAGGGAGGTAGGGCTAGGGCACACTGCGCTTGATGACCAGCAGGATGACTGGAGGCGCGCGGTGAGGCTTGGCAGCGGGCTCGGCTTTAGGCGGCGAGAGGGCCGGGCGAGCACGGGCAAGGGAGGCGCGGTGGCGTGTGTGGCCGGCGCAAGGAGCTCGGCTGCGGGCTAGGCTGCGGCGGCGACCTGGCGGCGGCAAGGGCTAGGGCTAGGTCACGGGGAAACAAATCGAAGGCAGCGGTTATATGAGGGTCCCAAACGCAACAGAGAAGGAAACGGAGAAAAGAGACCTGAAGCTGCGCGAGATCCACTGACCGGACGCTCTGGTGGTAGCGACCGGACGCTACCACCCAGCGTCCGGTTGATTCCAGAGAGGTCCAATTCCTCTGGAATCGGGACCGGACGTGTCCGGTGGTCCATGACCGGACGCAGGCAGGGTCCGGTCAGCTCAGCTTGTTCTTCCTTCGATCAACCGGACGCTGGATCCCCTCCTGACCAGACGCACAGACGTAGCATCCGGTCACTCCTTCACCAGCAGTTCACCTCCTGTGAACTGACTGGACGCTGGACAGCAGCGTCCGGTGCACTTTTACCAGCAAAACTTCAAACTTCCTTCACGCTGCCTGTTCCCAATCAAGTCCCAACATGAATAAGATCCAAATAAACACCAATTGGGACTGATGTGAGTGACCTCTCTCAAACCCTCATATTTTTCAAAATATTTTACCTTAGGCTATAATTTTTTAAGAAAATAGGCAACAAGAGGGCAAATGGAACAAAACAACAAAACAACATTCATGCATATGCAATACTTGTAAATAAATCTAGTTGCTTGTCAAGTTTGATCCAAGGTTAAGCTTCTTCACACGCTTTGCGGCGGTTATCTTAACCATGTTAGACAAGCCCTATATGCATTGCCACAAATTAAGCATGTTGTATATTACAATGAATGCAAGGGACAACACAAGCTCAATTTTTAGTGAAGTTACTAAAATCAAGTATATTGAGCTCATTTCGCAATCTACAAAATGTAGCCTCATCTAGCGGTTTAGTGAAGATATCCGCTAATTGATCTTCGGATCTTACACCTTCTAGTGATATATCATTTTTAGCAACATGATCTCTTAGAAAGTGATGGCGGATATCTATGTGTTTGGTGCGAGAGTGTTGAACCGGGTTATTTGCAAGTTTTATGGCGCTTTCATTGTCGCACAAAAGAGGTACTTTTTCTAGAACTACACCATAATCTAGCAAAGTTTGTTTCATGTATAATATTTGTGCACAACAAGCACCCGCGGCAATGTATTCCGCTTCGGCGGTGGACAAAGCCACACTATTTTGTTTCTTGGAGAACCAAGACACAAGCGATCTACCAAGCAAATGGCACCCTCCGGATGTGCCCTTTCTATCAACTTTGCATCCGGCGTAATCCGAATCGGAATAGCCAATTAATTCAAATAAAGCTCCTTTAGGATACCAAAGGCCAATGCTTGGTGTGTGCTTAAGATACCTAAGGATTCTTTTTACGGCAATTAAATGTGTTTCCTTAGGACTAGCTTGAAATCTAGCACACATACACACACTAAACATGATGTCGGGCCTAGATGCGGTTAAATATAACAAGCTACCAATCATAGAACGGTAGAGAGTTTGATCAACCGGGTTACCTCCCTCATCTAGGTTGAGATGTCTATTAGTAGGCATTGGGGTCTTGATTGGCTTACATTCATCCATGTTGAATCTCTTGAGAATATCTTTAGTGTATTTCTCTTGAGAGATGAAGATGCCTTCTTTCATTTGCTTGACTTGAAAACCAAGAAAGAATGTAAGCTCACCAATCATGGACATCTCGAACTCCTTTGACATCAATTCACCAAATTCTTTGCATGAGTCTTCATTTGATGATCCAAAGATGATATCATCAACATATACTTGACAAATGAAGATATGCCCATTAAGCTTCTTGGTGAATAGTGTAGTGTCGACCTTCCCAATGGTGAAGCCCTTCACAATAAGGAAGTCCCGAAGGCGCTCATACCAAGCTCTTGGGGCTTGCTTAAGTCCATATAGTGCCTTGGACAACCTATAAACATGATTAGGATATCTAGGGTCTTCAAACCCGGGAGGTTGATCAACATAGACTAGTTCATTAATAAAACCATTTAAAAATGCACTTTTCACATCCATTTGATATAGTTTCATTTCATGATATGATGCATATGCAAGTAGGATACGAATGGCTTCTAATCTTGCAACCGGTGCAAAGGTCTCTCCAAAATCCAAGCCTTCAACTTGAGAGAACCCCTTTGCAACTAGTCTTGCCTTGTTCCTCACAACAACACCTTGATCATCTTGCTTGTTGCGGAACACCCACTTTGTTTCAATGACTCTTGCACCTTTTGGTCGCTCTTTAAGAGTCCAAACTTCATTGCGAGTGAAGTTGTTCAACTCTTCATGCATGGCATTGATCCAATCTGGATCTTTAAGAGCTTCTTCTACCTTGGTAGGCTTATAGCAAGAGACAAAAGAGTGATGAGCAATAAATGAAGTAAGTTTTTGAGATCGAGTCATTACACCATTTGATGGACTCCCTATGATGAGATCTTGTGGATGATCTTGTAGGAGAGGTGTATTTCTTCTATTGACCACTTGAGGAGGAGGTTGTGGAGCATCAACATCTTGTGCTTGTACCACCATTTGCTCATGGGAGATATGAGTATCTTCATTTTCTACTCTCCCATCTTTTTCACCATCTTGTGGTACACTTGATGAAGAAGGTTGGTTAATGACTTGTACATCATCTTCGTCATCTTTTGGCTTGATGTCTCCCACCGGAATATTCTTCATAGCCTCTCTTAACGGTTCATCACCTACATCATCAAGATTCTCATGTGCTCCTTGGGAGCCGTTAGATTCATCAAATTCCACATCATATGTTTCTTCAACCAAGCCGGTGGCATGATTAAATACTCTATATGCTTTGGACTTCAATGAGTAACCAACAAAAAAACCTATATCACAACGTCTTTGAAACTTCCCTAGGTGTTGCCGCTTCTTGTAGATGTAGCATTTGCAACCAAACACCCTAAAGAATGAGACGTCCGGCTTCTTCCCATTTAGCAACTCATAAGGTGTCTTGCCAAGGAACTTTTGAAGGAATAGGCGATTGGATGCATAACATGCGGTGTTGATTGCTTCCGCCCATAGAGCTTCGGGGGTGTTGTACTCATCTAGCATTGTCCTTGCAAGAGTGATCAAAGTCTGGTTTTTCCTCTCAACTACACCATTTTGTTGAGGAGTATAAGTTGCGGAGACTTCATGTTTGATTCCAACTTCATCACAATAAGCTTCTATGTTTGTGTTGTCAAACTCTTTGCCATTGTCACTTCTTATCTTCTTGAGCTTCACTTCAAATTTATTTTGAGCTCTCTTGGCGAACTTATTGAAGCAAGATGCAACTTCGGATTTGTCATGAAGAAAGAACACCCATGTATACCTTGAATAGTCATCCACAATCACAAGACAATAGAGATTTCCTCCCAAACTCTTGTATGTTGTTGGTCCAAATAAATCCATGTGTAGGAGTTCTAGCACTCTTGTGGTTGACATGAAAGCTTTGGTTGGATAAGTGTTTGCAACTTGCTTGCCGGCTTGACATGCACTACAAAGTTTGTCCTTCTCAAACTTCACATCCTTCAACCCTCTCACCAAATCATTCTTCATAAGCTTCTTGAGTGAGCTCATCCCAATATGAGCAAGTCTTCTATGCCATAGCCACCCAAGTGTTGTTTTGGTGAATAGGCAAGTCTTCAAGTTTGCATCTTCAGAGGTGAAGTCAACTAGATATAAGTTGTTGTATCTAAATCCATTGAATATCACTTGATTGTCATCTACCTTGGATACAACAACCTCCTTCTCGGTGAATAAGCATTGAAAGCCAAGATCACACAATTGCCCAACGGATAGCAAGTTGAAGCTCAATGAAGCAACATAGAGCACATTGGAGATGGAATGATCATTTGATATTGCCACTTTGTCCAATCCTTTAACCTTGCCCTTTGAATTATCTCCAAATGTTATTTTCTCTTGTCTATCTACCTCTTCATCTAGTGAGGTGAACATACGAGGATCACCGGTCATATGTTGAGTGCAACCACTATCAATAACCCAATGACTTCCACCGGTCTTGTAGTTCACCTACACACAAGAGATTCAAGCTTTAGGGATTCAAACTTGTTGAGGGCCCTTCACCTTCTCAACAAGTGACTTAGCCACCCAAATCTTCTTAGGCCTACTCTTGTTGGGGGTCCTAAGAACATGACTTTCATCTTTCCAATAGAATCTTTTCTAAGCATGTAGTGAGCATTGAAAGCAAAGGGTCTAGCATGCTTGGACAAAGGTTGTGGTGGTGGAGTTTGACACTCATGAGCAAAGTGGCCTTCTTATCCACACTCAAAACATCTCTTTGGCTTTGGCTTTGGCTTCGGCTTTGATTGTTGGTGTTGAGCTTGGGCCTTCATCTTTTCTACACTTGCCATATATCCAATGCCACTTCTATCCATCTTCATGACGGTATTCATGAGTAGCTCACTTTGGAGATGCTTGCCTCTAGCAAACTTGCTCAATCCCACCTTGAGATGCTCTTTCTTCATCTTGAGCTTCTTGTTCTCTTCCTTGAGAATATCATTGTTCTTCTCTTCCTTGAGTTTCTTGTTTTCTTCTTTTAGCTTCTCATTCTCAAGGATCAACTCTTTATCATGATTAAGAGTTTCTAGCACAATGGTGTTGTGACTTTTCATCTCTTCAAGATCTTTCATGAGCTTCTCATTGTCACTCTTGAGCTTGACATACTCATCATAGTCATTGCACTCAACCACTTGCTTGCCTTTGCTACTAGATCCATGCTCAATGCTTTCATCAATTAAATCATCGCATGAGGTAGCTATATCAATCTTGACAACATGGTTAGTAGCATCATGTGGCGCATTTGGTAAAAATTCTTGAGCAATAACAAGAGTATTATGATTAATCTTAAGAGTAGTGTATTCATCTTTTAGCTTATTGTGGCTAGTGATGAGTTCATTGTGCACCCACTCAAGTTTATCATGTTTATCTTTAAGCTCTTTCTTGGAGGATTTGAGCTCCTTGAGTTTGGATGATATATCATCATTAGTTTCTCGAAGCTCATCATTAGCCTTTTCAAATGTATCACACTTAGCTAAGAGTGAATTATTTTTAGCATCAAGCTTTTCATTTGTAGCTCTACTCTTTCTAATGATCTTAGTGTATTTTCTTAATATTTTGACAAGATCATCATATGTAGGTGAGTCATCATCATCGCTATCGCTATCATCATCACTAGCATGTTCATCATCACTACTATCATTACTCTTAGTTACCTTGCATTCACCCTTGGCCATAAGGCATAGGTGTGTAGAGGATGATGGCAATGATGGCGGTGAAGATGCAAGATCAATAGCAATGGTGGCCACCTTTTCATCGTCACTATCATCATCGGATGATCCACTTGATGAATCAATGTCCGTGAGCCAATCACCGACAATGTAGGCCTTTCCACCTTTCTTCTTCTTGTAGAAGTCCCTCTTTTTGCCATCTCTCTTCTTGTATGGCTTGTTCTTTTTCTTCTCATCATCATCTTCATTGCTTGAGTCATCTTTCTTGCCCTTGTTCTTGTTCTTGAACTTGTCTTTCTTGGGCTTTGTACATTGATGAGCTAGATGGCCAAGTTCGCCACAATTGTAG
Organism: Miscanthus lutarioriparius; assembly: GCA_904845875.1. Classification (NCBI taxonomy): domain Eukaryota; kingdom Viridiplantae; phylum Streptophyta; class Magnoliopsida; order Poales; family Poaceae; genus Miscanthus; species Miscanthus lutarioriparius. The sequence continues at coordinate 13,629,820 of CAJGYO010000004.1, forward strand.
CAATCCATTTCGGAGATTGGCTTTCTTCTTGAGCTAGTGAAGAACTTCTTCTTCTTGCCGTCAAACTTGATGCCACTCTTGTTTAGCCTTTTTAGCATCTTGGCGGTCTTTTTCACCATGAGAGCAAGGCTTTCTTCATCATCTTCATCACTTGAGCTCTCATACTCAAGTCTTGCTTTGCCCTTATCTTGGCTAGCTTTGAATGCTAAGTCCTTTTCTTTCTTCTTTGTAGAGGATGAGCCATCTTGTGGGGTGATGTGCATGTACATCTCATGAGCATTGATCTTTTCTAAGATTTGTGTCGGTGTAGCGGTGGAAAGATCACCTTGGTGTAGCACGGTCACAATATGGCCATATTTGTCAATGGGGAGGACACTCAAGATCTTTCTCACAACGTCGGATGGCGACATTTGAGTAAGTCCAAGCCCATTGACTTCCTCTACAAGAACATTCAAACGTGAATACATCTCATTAGCACATTCCTTGGGAAGCATCTCAAATGAATTTAGCTTTTTAATCACAAGATAATAGTGTTCCTCACGCTCACTCTTAGTTCCCTCATGGAGCGCACAAACGTCCGACAATAGTGCATGGGCGTCTTTGTGGTTCCTTACGCGGTTGAACACATCTTTGCAAAGACCTCTAAAGATGGTGTTGCGAGCCTTTGTATTCCATTTTTCATAATTCACTTCATCGCCTTGAAGCTGTGCGGGATTCTTAGGTGTTGGGAAACCTTGAGAGGCGGCTCTAAGTATTCCAACGTCTAGAGCTTCTAGGTATGCCTCCATGCGAATTTTCCAATATGGAAAATCAACCCCTCGAAGATAGGAGGAGGTCCATCCCCGTGAGACATCTTACTCTAAGCGGTTAAGCTTAAAAACGTGAGCACGAGGCTCTGATACCAATTGAAAGGATCAAGATGCCCAAGAGGGGGGATGAATTGGTCTAATTCTAAATTTTCTTGCAATAATCTAATCCTACGGATAGCCCAATTAACCCCTTGTGCCTAGAGAAGTGTTTCTATCAAATTAACGCACAAAAGACTTGCAACCTATGTTCTAAACTTACTCTAGCATGGCAATTCTATGAATGTAAAGACAAGTATTGAATTGCTCAAAGTAAATACTTAAAGTAAATGCTCAAGGTAAATGGAGAGAGGAACGCGGCTCTCCTCCTCCTCGGAGAAGATCATGTTATCCCCCACCTCTGTGGGGGCCTCCAACTCGAGCTCTAACTCGACGTCGCTACTACTTTCCCTGGCCTTCACACGCTGGGGATCTCCTTCTCCTTCTCATACTTCCACCGAGCCTCCTCGGCTTTCTTCTTCTTCCTAGCATCCACCGCCTCCTTCTGGGCGGCCTGCTGAGCCACGCCCTCCGGCCCCTTCGGAAGGTGCGGCCGGGACTTGTAAGCGTCAAGTCCCTACAATACAGGTGACTCAAAATCAAAAAGCGGGAAAGCAAAGGGGAAAAGATCACGGAGTAAAGAGAGGAAAGCATACCAGTTTGGACACCACTGAGGCGTTGAGAGGTCCGGGCTTTCCATCGACCTTCTCTTTGGGATTCAGCTACAGCACCCGGTCGAGGCAACTCCAGACCTCATCGTTCGGCAGCTCCTCCGGTGATGCATGATCAGGGTCCGTCGGGCCGCCGTACTTCCACATCGGCCGCGCCCTCTTCACCAACGGAGCAACCCAACGGCGGTAGAGGGTGTGGAACACCCGCACCCCATCAAGGCTGCGCTGCATGAGCTTCTAGAGCTCCGCCTCAATGATCTCCACCTTCTTCTTCTCCTGATGGGATGGGCCCCACGACCAACTATCCCGCCTCTCCGGCCTCCCGCTGGTGAATGCTGGGAACGCCGCCTCCACTAGGTTCCTGATATAAAACCACTCCCCGTGCCACCCCCGGTTGGAGTCATAGGGGATGTACGCGGGATACGAGCCCCCCGCCCTCGGTTTTCTCTATAGGGCAAAGGCCCCCACCGGCGTGGCCTCGGGCGGATTCCCCATTGGCAAAGATCGCCTAGAGAACAACCGCCAGAAGAAATCCATGTGCAGCTCCATCTCGAGGAAGGCCTCACAGACGGTGACGAAGCCGGCGATATGCAGCACCCCCGTCGGATTAAGGTGCTACAGCTCTAGACCCCACTCATTGAGGAGCCCGTGCAGGAACCAGTGCATGGGGTATCCTAACCCGTGCTAGTGGAAGGCAAGAAAGGAAACCACCTCATCGGGCCGAGGTTGCGAGAACTCCTCCCTCCCAGGAGCCCTCCAGTGCGCCACCTCCTTCGGCGGTAGAAACCCCTTCACGGCGAATGCCTCTAGCACCGACTCCCTCACCATGGATGACCTCCAGCCCAACATTTCGCTCTGGATTCATGGATGGATTTGTGAGTTTTTCTCCTCTCCCTTGCTCTCCCCCTTTTCTTTTTTTTCTCCTAGGAACCGCCACGACACTCAAACGCTCTTGGCGAGAAGGAAGAAAGAAGAGACGACAGATGAGGAATAGGCGAAGGAACGGGACGAAAAACCCTCTCCCTTCTCTTACTTAAAGAAAGAGGCGCGGCAGTTGGGGAAGGCATGGCGATCAGGGAAAGGCAAAATGACGGGGGCGAAAAAACCCTCTCCCTTCCCCATTTAATGCAGATGGGATACGATGGGACGCACCCTGACCGATGAGACGCACCCTGCCCGATGAAACGACGCCTGATCAGACAAGACATGGCCTGGGTATGGCCCACCACTACTGCACACCGAGCGCAAGAACCAAAGCGCCACCACGCGCAGGCGGCTCTCCGCCTCCCTAGGCGGGACTTGGAAAAAGCCCAAAACTACGGGATCTCCGCCAGAAGAGACCAACGGGCTTCCTGAGTCTGATCGAACGGCTTAGGCAAAAATCGAGAGACAGGTAAGGCGCAAAGGGATGCCTCATGTAGGCCATGCTGACTCCATCGTGAACGATGAGTACGGGTCCCGGTCAGACATTTCCGATTGGAGCTCTTCAAACCCCGTCGCTCGAGTCATCAAGGTAACACTACCGACCCCCACTATTTCTTTATAGTCATTCATATGTCCATACACGTATTCATTCCACATGCTCGTGCCCCACGGATGATTCGGGTCCTGAACCGCCTGGGGGCTCGGGAACTAAAGCATCGCACGTGCGGTGAAATGCACCACAACGCTCCGTGTTGCATCACGAAGCGGTAGTTGCCTCATTCAACATGAACAATGACCGACCAGGGTATGAAGGCTGGCCCACAAAGGGCTCAAGGCCGCCTCGCGTCAAACAGAGCTAGGGGAGAAAAACATAGATGAGCCCCGTGCGGCCCTCGCCTAGTCTACCTCGAAGCGAACAAGGTCATCTCAACCTTCTTGTTCGATCCTAAACCTCTTGCCAAACCCACAGAATCTCCATTGAGGGGAGGCCAGCAGGCCACCTGGGTTGGTCTCCGAAACGACCCAGGCATTTGCCGGGTTGCAGGTAAAGGAGCAATGGAATGTCACAAGAGGACTATACCGACCCCATCACAAACGACGGATCCGGATTCCACTCGATCATACCCGTTAGCGAGCTCACCGAGCGCGTCACTTGAGCCCGAGTGATCGTGGCAAGCGACAAAACTCAGCCCCTCCGGTTGTGAGAAACCAAGGACGGGGTAACGCACAAAACTCAAACCGACCCCTACCAAGCCCAACGGTGCTCGGGGGCTCAAGACACTAAAAAACGCCTGGGTCTACGACCCTGAACTCACCCCATCCTTCGGCTCCACCTCGACTGCACACCAAACGCCTGGGTCTGCGACTCCAAACTCACCCCATCAGGATCCACGACTCCGACTCGCCCGATCCCATGGCGCGCACCGACGCCAGGATCCACGAGCTCCATCTCGCCCGATCCCTAAACTAACTAACTAACTGCCTCGGCTGCACGGGCTACACCGACGCCAAGATCCACGACTCTGACTTGCCCGATCCCACGGCACGCATCGACGCCAGGATCTGCGAACTCCGTCTTGTCCGATACCTAAACTAACGGCCTCGGCTACGCAGGCCGCATCGACGCTAGGATCCATGACTCCGACTTGCCTGATCCCACGGCGTGCACCGACGCCAGGATCTGCGAACTCTGTCTTGTTCGATCCCTAAACTAATGGCCTCGACTGCATAGGCCGCAACAACGCCAGGATCCACGACTCTGACTCCCCAATCCCATGGCACGTACCGACGTCAGGATCCGCGACCTCCATCTAATCCCTAAAACTAACTGCCTCAGCTGCGTGGGCTACACCGACGCCAGGATCCACGACACCAACTCGCCCGATCCCACGGCGCGCACCGACGCCAGGATCCACGAGCTCCGTCTTGTCCGATCCTTAAACTAACGACCTCGGCTATGCAGGCCGCAGCAACGCTAGGATCCACGACTCTGACTCGCCCGATCCCACGACGTGCACCGATGCTAGGATCCACGAGCTCTGTCCGATCCCTAAAACTAACCACCTCGGCTGCGCAACGATGCCTTGGTTGACGACTCTGTCTTGACTAAAAAACACGCACACACGCCCGCTAACAGAACCCCCAAACGATTATGCCCGAATCGCCCGGGGGCTCGGGGACTACACCCACGGGTGCGCTCGCGTGCGCCCGCTGACAAAACAAAAACTTCCCCCGCTGGCCACATGAAAAAAAACCCAGACGATTCTGTCCGAATCGCTCGGGGGCTCCTGTCGGGTTCATAAACCCGGGGTCCCTCATGGACCGGCTTCCCAACAAAGGCTCGGCCCAACAGACAACATTGCGAGCAACGCGCAACTCATGGGTCAGCCCAAATACCTAGATGACAGGCCAGAAAGACGATCCAATCTCCAACCGAAAGGCCTGACCAAGGAGGAACGACGCCCGCTTCCGACTCTGCCCACCTCTCCGACCGGAGCCATCGCTTCGGTCTCCAGCCTGCCTCCGGACGGACTCTCCGACCGGAAGGCCTGGCCAAACATCACTTCCGACTCGACCCACGTCTCCGATCAGGGATACGCCAAACCCCTGCTTACAAGCTCCTTTCCAATTGGCGCAGTAAGTGCCGACTGGGGCTAACCGACTGGGGACGCCCGCTCGGTAAGGACCAGGAAACGGACGGAGAAGGTAAGGCAAGGCGCACAAGTCAAACCGCAATACCAGGGACCATACCCTGTGCACATGCTAGGCAGTACCCTGCGACCCTCCTGGCACGACAGAACCCAAGCAGTGTTGTAGGTGCCAACATTTTCCCAATAGTATTGTGGGCGCCGTCAACTCCCATACTAGACAAATACGGCAGGGCTCCTCCACGTGCCTCTGAGGCATCGACAATGTTGTGGGCGCCGATATTTACCGTAGCAGGCAAACGCGGTAAAACCCCTCACATGCCTCTATGCATCAACAGTATAGCAGGTACGACGCAACCTCCCACGTGTATCTGACATTCCACAGTATTGTGGGCGCCTACCATCGTCTTGTACCCGACGGCGTGGATAGCAAGACTTAGCAGCGAACGTACTCCCTCCCTCTCGCTTGTAAAGCCATCCCCTTCATCTATAAAAGGGGAGGCACTCTCTTCCAACAGAGAGGTTGATTCATTCAGATTTCATTTGGATCGTTCAGTCAACTAGTCCACCACAGCAGAACCTCCAGGTTCAAACCATGAGCACACACTCAAACGCTTAGCGCATAGCGGGGCTCCCGTCACTCTTGGCTCCTCTGATTAGAGTCCGACCGAACCTCTTGTACCCCATCTTTCTCCTTCTCGTTTGTAACCCCACTGTAAACTTCGAGCACCTGGGCTTAGGAATAAAGTCACCGACCAACTCAAACTGGACGTAGGGCATGTTGCCTGAACCAGTATAAACCCTATGTCATTGAGTGCTAGGCCACCTCTGATCACAACGTACGGCAAAACTACAAATATTTACGTATTGGTCACTTTCTGCACCGACACATTGACATAGGAAAGACAATCTCAGGCCAATGCTGACATAGCTGAAGACAAAGATGAAGACTATGCTCCAGGGATAGACTTTGAATCTGAGACTGATTATGAATCCAACTCTGACGTGGATTATGAGATAGATGAGATAGCTAAAGATAGTTGCCACCTCACACCCCTAAAAGTAGTGTAAGACAAAATGACCCTCCCAGAGGATGCAACTTTTTGCATTGGAACCTTTGTTGATGGTTTCTTTAGAGGATGCACACCTTATTTGCCTGTAAATAATACATTTTTAACTAAAAAGTTTAGAGGTCAATTGTGTGTTGCTTGTGCATAAGATGGGCACAACTTGATATCCAATTGCTCTAGGTGACTAGGTATTATTAGACTTGAGCAAATTGAGCCCGGCCCGAGCCCGATGGGTTTTAGCTGCCCACGTACCTTACTGGACAGAGCCTGGGCATAGATCCCGCTGCCTAGAAATTTTTTTTTGCTCGAGCCCGGCACGAAATACTTTTTATTTGCTATTTTACACCACAAAATACGTGGGCGGCCCGCCCTGGCCCAGGCCTAGCCCAAAAAATAGGCCCGACTTGCCTAGTGGGACAGTCATGAGCGAGACTTTTTTGGCCAAAAATAACCGGGCTTTTTTTAGGCCCAGACCGAACTCGGTCCAGCCCACAAAATGCTTCGTTCTAGGTGTTATTGGTGCAGAGACCAATGCGAATTAGCAATGGTTTATAGAAAGACTTAAAGAAGCAATAACTTCCTCACCTGGTGTACCATTCTGCACAAATTTTAAAAAGATCTCGCTGAATTCTACAATTTTTATATAAATTTTATCTCCATCTAAGTTAATATATAACGCTACACATAGTGGTGATTGAATTCGATTGAGTTTGTGAGATTAACTCTCTCCATAGCGATGTGACATTTCTAGAATTTTTTTAACAATCATCATATCAAAAAATAAATATAAAAAAAGAACTCGTAATTATGGAGAAAAGGGGTACTCCGATGATCCGCTTGCATTCCTGACGCACTGACGCCGATACCGAAGCTGCCCAAGATAAAGACGGGTCAGGAAATAAACTTGGGCCGAGAGGTCGTCGGGCCGTATGGGTAGGGTTGGTGCAGCACGCCAGCAACACTTACCCGCGGCCCGCAACCACAACCACATGGACTGGGCTGTCTTTTACGGCCCGTGAATCCCGTGGTCAAAATCGAACGGTATCCCGTATCCGGATCCCGGCACACGGTCCACGCCTTCACGGCGGCGCCAGATGGTCCCCGTCCGCCCTCTGTACCGTCCGTCCAGTTACCGCTGCCGGCCCGGCCGCACCAGCCACGGACGGCTTGACCATGGCCGAGGATGAGGCGGGGCCACGTCTGTCCCGTACTACGCCCTACTGTGAAAGTGTGAAACTGTGAATCATGAGTGTTTCAGTACGGTCCGGTCAAAGCAACGGAGCTTTGAAGGCACTGTCACTGGCTGTCTCACTGACAGCCTTGTCTCTCCCGGCGGGCGATTATCCTAATCACGACCTCAGAGGTGAGAGGCCTTTCCCCCGTGACTGATTAACAACGGAGGAGTGAGGACATCATCCGGACTAGGATCTCCAAAGAGGCAATGCCCGTCTTTGGCAAGGAATGGTGGAGGCGCCATTGTTGGACGGCGGCACAGGCGCTGGAGCTCCGCCGTAGGCAAAGGAAGCGGCGGCAGCGTACGTTACGTTACGTACATGGGGTCAGCGGATCAAGAGACGTCAGAGGCGATACGCATCATCAGCTCGCCGCGCTGCGGTTGCTGCTGCTAGTCCCTTCCACCGAGGTCATCAAATCTTCATGTGAGTACACGCTACGAGTACACTGCGGCGCCGCATAAAGTGCCGCTGTATCGCTGGACGCTTTCTCTCGGTTGTCTGATTCGTTTCGTGGCCATACTTCATAAAAAAAATATGGCCAGTTAATTTGTGTTAGGAAAAAATACTGTTCTAGTCACATGCCAGCCAAACGAAAAGGCCAGGACGGTGGCATAGGCGCCGTAAGCTCGCCGTCGCAAATCCCAAGGCACGTGCCCGGCACCGCTGCGCCCGCGCACCGGGCCTACCAACTAGTAGTACTAGTACACTCACCTCGCTCACGCGCAGCACCCTCTCGTCTGGCTCACCAAAAGCCGAGCCGGGCAGAGACCCCAGGCTCCTCCAGGGAGAGCAGAGAGGCCACACCCACCCACCATGGCCGTGCCAGTAGAATCTAGCCAATCCAGTTGCAATAAAGTAAGGTTACCGTACCACTACCACCCTCGTGAGCTCTCCCGGGCCCGCGAGGTAGAAAGCTCAAAGCAGCTCGCACGCCATGCCATGACACAACACTCTACTCGTACTCTACTACAGCGCGCCAGCAGGCAGCACACAGCAGCCTCCTCTCCCCCTCTCGGCAGTCGCCTCCCTGGCTCCCTCCCTCGCTCCCCTAGTCAATACTGTACTGTGCAGTACGCCACCCACCACCTCTCCATTAAAGAAAAGGAGAGGCAAGGCAGGTTGCGGGAGGAGACGGGGCTGAGCATGACGTCGGGAGCGGCCGCGGCGGCGGCGGCGGGAGCGCTGGGGCGGACGCCGACGTGGAAGGAGCGGGAGAACAACAAGCACCGGGAGCGCCGGCGGAGGGCCATCGCCGCCAAGATCTTCACGGGCCTCCGCGCGCTCGGCACCTACAAGCTGCCCAAGCACTGCGACAACAACGAGGTGCTCAAGGCGCTCTGCCGCGAGGCGGGCTGGGTCGTCGAGGACGACGGCACCACCTACCGAAAGGTGAGGGAGGGAGCTTTATTTCGGCAACGCTTTTTACTTCGTTCCTGGTCCCCGATCTCTCTCCCGTTCGTCCCTGGATCTCGCTGGGTGCTTTGTCCGCGCCCGCGCGCGCGCGCAGATCCGGCGGTCGACGGAGCTAGCTTTGGATGAGCCCAACTAAGCTTACCGTGCGTTTCTTGGGTCGGTCTTGGCAGGGATGCAAGCCGCCGCCGGGGATGATGAGCCCGTGCTCGTCCTCGCAGCTGCTGAGCGCGCCGTCGTCGAGCTTCCCGAGCCCGGTGCCGTCCTACCACGCCAGCCCGGCGTCATCCAGCTTCCCGAGCCCGACGCGCCTCGACCACAGCAGCGGCAGCAACCACCACCACAACCCGGGCCCCGGCGCCGCCACCGCCACCGCCGCCGCAGCCGCGGCCGCCTCCTCCCTGCTCCCGTTCCTCCGGGGCCTGCCGAACCTGCCGCCGCTCCGCGTCTCCAGCAGCGCGCCCGTCACGCCGCCGCTCTCCTCGCCCACGGCGGCGTCGCGGCCGCCCACCAAGGTCCGCAAGCCCGACTGGGACAACACCGTCGCCGACCCGTTCCGCCACCCCTTCTTCGCGGTCTCCGCCCCCGCCAGCCCCACCCGCGTCCGCCGGAGCGAGCACCCGGACACCATCCCCGAGTGCGACGAGTCCGACGTCTGCTCCACCGTCGACTCCGGCCGGTGGATCAGCTTCCAGGTGGGCGCGGCGACCACGGCGCCCGCGTCGCCCACCTACAACCTCGTCAACCCGGCCGGGGGCGCGTCCGCCTCCAACTCCATGGAGCGGGACGGGATGGCGGCCGCGGACATCGGCGGCAGGGGCGGCGGCCCCGCGGAGTTCGCGTTCGACAAGGGACGTGTCACGCCGTGGGAAGGCGAGCGGATCCACGAGGTCGCCGCCGAGGAGCTCGAGCTCACGCTCGGCGTCGGCGCCAAGTGAAGCGAAGCGTCGTCGCGCTCGCAAGCAAGCTCGGGTCTTTGAGCTCCCGTACTGCAATGCCGTGAGCTTCGAATTATCGAGTAGTGCTCCTAGCTGATCGCGAAAGAAAAAAAAGGTTGCTGTGAGATCGACTGCAAAATGTGTAGTACGTAGCCGCACGAGGAATTGTCGACGCATTCGTGCTGCGATTGGATCGGTGTAGGTGTAGGTGATGCTGTTGTTTCATTCATGGACTGGGAAATTGAGGTGAATCAGAACAATCGTTTGTTCGTTCGTCCAATCGTCCGTCTGGATTGAATTATTGATCACAGACTGATTGTATGGTGACTCTTTGGATGTACTGTACTCTCGTAGTAGCTCGTTCTTTGCACACTTTACTGTTTGTTCTGTGTAACGCCTCAAAATGCGTGACCTCGTGGGTAAAAAGAGATGAGGGAGATGGGATGGGCTGAACTTTGTGACTCGATCTCGTCTCTCTTGGGCGTGGCTGTACTATAACCCGTGGTTTTATTTGATTTTTTACTCGTGGTGTTATTTGGTTTTTTTTACAGTTTACTATTGTAGTGGGAGTATCTTCCTTTTTTTATGATGTGGGGTATCTTCTCTGGGAATGTGACCTACTCCTAGGCCACCGCCTACAGACTGTACGTACAGACTGTCCACAGTCCACTAGTATTTCACCAGTTTTGCCGACGCCTCGACAGCATGTCTGCAAAATGCAAACACTCACGCCTGAGATTTCTGACGGGAGACCAATGTTTTTATCTTTCGTGCACATCGGTCTTTCGCTTCTTTTATCATCTGTCTTTTTTTTCGGCTCAATTTTTTAGTTAGAATAATATTTTTCTCTCACAACACAGCAAATTAGTTGGAACAGTGTTTTAATTTATTTTTTCAACGAAACGAACAGGCCCACTATCAGATCAGATGCCATTATGCCAAATGGCTGGGATTGCTCGCACAAACCACAAAGACAATCTATTTCCAGCGACAGACGAACGGAACTCAATCAGTCGGTAGGGTAGCTACCGGGCGGTTTCCTGTAGATGTTGTTGCCTCCGCACCAAACCAATCATCCGTTCGCGCCGCGCGCGCAGCCGCGCAAGCACCTACACGAAAACCGGAAGCATCAACACAGGTTCCATCCAGCTGCAAAATCATTGGGAGCACGAGGAGCTGGGTGCTGCTCGGCCGTATCTTTCCACAGCCTCCGATCTCTCGCTCGTCGCTGGCACGGGTATGCTATTATTCTGGAGCACGGTGCAGCGCATCTTGTAGCACGTTCAACTGGCTGAAAAAAACGGCTAATACTTATTTATTATGAAAGAAAAATATTATTATTTCGTTCAAACGAACAGGGCAGGGATCTAGCAGATCGTCCGAAACGGCCCCCTCCCCAGCGGTCGTATCGGGCTTCCAGCGGCGTCCAGGAGGCAGACACGCGATGGCCTTTGTACGTGCGCTGCTCCCATTGGTCCCGTTTGCATGTGCTTAAACCGACTTCCGTTTCTTTTTTTTATTTAAAATAGTGTTTTTCTCTTAAAAATTTCTTCAGCATTTTTCCAAACCATCTAAATTTGTACAGAATTACTCCGCGCGAACAGGCCCATTATTGCCCGACGCATACACACCGCGGCACGCGCGCGCGGGGCCGACCTGTGTACCTCCAACAGTCCATCGCACAGTCCCGCAGTGGCTGCGCACGTCGGCAACCTTCCCAGGTCGGCCAGGCGGCCAGGCCAGGGCTCAGGAGGGTTCACGCACGCCTCCCGGATACGCCTTGGTTCAGGGCTCGTTTGTTGCGTGACTCGGCGACCGACGCTCGGCTCCTAGCCTCCTGTTCGCCTGGACTACTGCCAGCAGCCGCGATCCGCCTCGGGTCGGTACGCGTCCAGAACTGCGGCTGCACCGCTGCAGGGAAAGCGACGGACGGGGGAGTCGGGAGCACCGGCCGGTGCACGCACGCTCAGGCTGATGCCCCGCCCGGTTTGGCCGCCGCTGCCATCTGCCAAGGATTTTACTCATAGATCCGACGCAAGTTGAGCCCGATGGTGCACGGGGGCGGGGCCCCGTGCGCATGTGCCATTGTCTAATCAGTCGCGCGCGTCCGCCGCACCGAACGCCCGACGGCGACGCGTGAATTTAAATTTGTTTTAGGGACGCCCTGCCAGCGCCGACCGACGGGTGGGCGGCCGGGGTGTTCTTTTTTAAAAAAAAAATGAATTATAACTAAATAATCCGCTCGTGCGCCGCGACCCACTGGGCGGAGCACGGTGGTTCGGGCTCTGCAATTGGCGACAAAACAACCGGGGATCGGGGGATGTATGTAGTGAACACGTACACGTACACGTACCATGTCTATGCGACCGGTTCCTCGCACAGCAGCCGGGGACTACGGGGCACATGGACGGACGTCGCTGTCTCCCCGTGCGTTGATTGTGTTGAGCACGTAGTAAGCCGTTAGCAGCCTCCGTTCGTATTGACCTCGGGCTCTCAAGAGGAAAAAAAATCCCCAGATCGTACACGTGTTGGTAGAAACAAGGCTGGAGGTCCTCCGTCCTCGCGCGTGCACTTGGCAGTTCACGGGATCCGCATCGGCGTGCTCTGCCGTCCCAGTCGTAACCGAGCGACGGGGAATTGACAGTGATGTAGCTGGTGAGTGGTGACGACCACTGCGCTGGCATGTGGCGGGCGGGCTTGGCGGGGATACAGAACCGTGGCGTGCAACACCCGGCACCGGCACCGCACGCGCTTCGTCGCCAACGCGCATGCGATGCGAGTGCGAGCATCCTCTCCCCGCGGGCCGCGGATTCTCCCGTCCAGAGCCATACTGCTTCTGGGCTGGTTTCGCACCGCGTCAGCTAACAAATCGACGATCTATATGCCACTCAAGCTCAGGGCCACAGCCCACAAGTGCCTTGCAGGCTTCAACGTGTCCACTAGGCCCGAAAATATGGGCGTCTAGCCACGATGGGCGCAACCTATCTTTGGATAGGGACCAAACCAATTAATTAGTTTGAACCTCAAATTTCAAATACATTTTTCCCCAGGCCCGCGTCCTGCGCCCCTCGATGGCTCTTGGCGCTGCCGGTCAACCGGTCCCGTGCCCTGCGCCTTGACAGATCGACAGCGGCCTCCGTCCAGACGACGGTTCCGCGACTCCGTATATCGGCCCCATTAGATTGGTTGAAATTGAGTGAAAAATACTGTTTTGATTGAAATATTGTAAGAGAAAAATACTGTTCCGGCTAAAAAAAAAATCTAGCCAGATTTAAGGTAAGCCAAACGGGGCCAAGCTGAATTAGTTTTTAAGTATAGGTAGCGTGCCCGTGGGTTGCTACAGGACAACTAAATTTTTGTACTAAAAACATATGTGATCGCACGATAAGATACCAATACTGTAAAATTAAATACCGACATTAAAGTGACATTTAATCAAAAAGCAAAATTCGTGAAATGCCCGTGTGTTGCAACGGGAACAAAATAATGGCTTAATTTAATTTGGACATGTGTTGTTTTGTTACCAAAGAAAAAAAAACTTGTTGCCAGGCTATCTTCCATAAAAGAGTCGGTCCAACAACGATGCCACACAAGAAGCTACGCGGCGCAAACATTCTGTCCACGATGACGGACTGGGCACGCGTAGAGGACGCTCGATTGCCCTTGAGCGTTTGATCTCAAGGCCCGGTCCATCCATCATCGAACTCGCCTTGTGGACAAGCGCCTCCATTGACTTTCTTTTCTTCCATCCTTTTAACTCTTTCTTGCTTTTTTGCATCAACTCAGGCTATCAAATAGAGGTTTCGAAGTTCAAACCACTGCAAGCAGTGAAACTAAAGAAAAAAAAGCAAGTGTAAAATTATCAATGTTTTCCTAAACGGTAAACGGTCATTACACGGTCGCCCTTCGTTTAGCGTTTAGGCTGTTTACACGGTGTTTAAACGAAGTTAAACGGTCTAAACGGTTTTATACTTTAAAAAAATACATATAATTATATATGTGCATGTAAAAAAACAAGTATTCTAACATTTATACATATTTATCCGAGTAAAAATCAATTATTTTGGTATGTATATATATTTATGCATGTGAAAAGAACCAAATATAGATATTTATGCATGTAACATATCAAGTGTACACATTTATAAATATAATAAACTTAAGTATACAAATTTATCCATACAAAACTGAACTAGATTTACCTCGTGTTCGCCTAAACAGTCGTTTAATCAGCTGTTTAGCCCGTTTAATGCTGTTTATCTCCGTTCCGTTTAGGCCGTTTAGATCATTTTTTCCGTTTTTTGACCGTTTAAACAGTCAACCATTTAATTTCCGTTTACCCCCTAAACAAAACAGTTTACCACTATTTACTATTTACTGGCCGTTTAAATCGCCGTTTAATCTGTTTAGGCGAACACTGAAAATTATTTCTGTGTTGCATGAAAGTTCGTACACCGAGACCAGGTATGCACAATTATTGCAAATTAGTAGATACAAAGCAATAACACATTAAAGATATACAATTATGGCAAATTATTAGATACAAAGCAATAACACATTGAAGATGTAAGCATTGGTTATGTCTCCTGAAAGTTTGAATGACTAAGAATTGGCAAGGTAGGGTAGGAAATGATCAAATAATCAATAAAGAGAACTCACTATGAAGCTTTGACAAAAGACTCGAGTTACATATTTGGATTGACCCGTCTCATTACTTTCCACCCATCTCTTAGAGAGGTGCTCTTGAAATCTCCAATGTTCATCCGGGTACAGATGAGCGAGAGCTAGGACGCGTCACACAATCTGGCAAAAGGTGCTCTTGAAATCTCCAATGATCATCCGAGTACAGACGAGAGCCAGGACAGTTATCTGTAAATGGCGATGGCCCTTTTCAGAACATGAACAACTGTGTGTGAGTTTCAGCACAAACTTAATGATAGGCTTGCCAGAGTCAATATTGCCCAATTTTTTTTATCACATGGATGTACAGAGTACGATTGATATTAACAAGGCTAACCATACTCTCAGGTTTCACCTGAACCAGAGGCTGTTGGATTGTATCACAACCAATAATTGCAGATAAGCTTCAGCATACCATTTGGCTAATAGCATGCAGAGATAAAGAGTGCTAATCACATAGAATTTGGATCTTGATTGATTTAGCAGAGGATGCATGATACAGAGAGACTGAATACTTGATAAATTAGAAGTGTTTCTGAAATATGCCAACAGATAAGCGAAGTACTTCATCCAACAGAGTTTGAACCTTTTAGGCCTTTGGTTTTTGAGTATTACATATCAGTTGCTATTTTAGACACATAAATAATATTGATCCCAATCAAGAGGAGTGAGCACTTGATTTGATGTAAATGGGTATCTGAAAGCCAAAGAAAAAAGAATATGACAGCAGTGTTGCCAAGAGAGAAAGATTAACATAACTGTAAAAGTGGAGATGTGGCAAATCAGTAAAACACTGGATAACAAATAAGCACAAAAGCTTACTGTTGCACTTTGCAAGTCTCATAAAACTGTATTGCCATCTCTAAGATTATGGTTTGATTGTGCTGCGATACGAGCAACAAATCCAGGTGGAAGATGCAGGTTTTCTTTCTTCCCAATGAACTCTAGAACTTGGACAATATAGGAAGTGAAGAATAATGGTGTCAATCTCTAAAACTGGTATAAAAAACTTGAAGCCTTATGTGCTGTAGCAAAAATACAAGATTGACAAAATTAAAGGAGTGTCCCTCTCCATTTCCGTATTAGAGAAGCACAGACTACATATGCGATCAAAGTGCTTAGTACCTAATCATAAGGATAGTTCAATTGCTTTCTTAATTTACTTAAGTGACATCCTGAGTATTCAGACTGTTTTTGAAATGATTTCTGGGTAACTGAAAAATTAATAAATCATCTATCCTCACACGCAGGAGAATTATTAGCCTGCAGCAGTAGGTCGATTTACAAATTTGTGACGAGCGAATGGAGTTTATGTATCAGATAGAGGACCAAAGCTCTTTTTTAATGGTAGGTGAACCCAAATTATACCACTAAATCTTCTAATGTGAAAATGGAAAAATGATGCAAACCAAAATATTTTCATCTCCAAAGAAAAGCAAGTCGCGGGTCTGAGCAGGTATTCATCTTCACAAATAAAAATCATCAATTTGTAATTTGTATATAAAAAAGACTACTTTAATCTCGGGGCGTGGACATGAAAAACTATATAAGTGCTTCTTTTTTTTATCTCTATCTATCATTTGTTTACTGAACCAAACCCTGCAGCTATTAGATGATTTTTCAATGTGTTAGTCCTAGCTGAATCCAAAGCACATGGGATAATACAATCTTAATTCCAAAGCATGTCGCACACATGAATCTCTGCTTAGCACGCATCTACAACCCATCCATACAATAATACCATGTAAATGTGCAGGATTTGGAATATGAGCTTTACAAACGAGACATACAGGTGCTGAACAGAATGATGCTCCTGATCCCAGCAGCATGCTCCCAAGAGCTACTTAAGCCTTGGAGGATTGAGCTTAGACGGGGCGATGCTGCATTCATAGAAAATCAAGTTCAGTGCACAGGAAGCATGAGGCTGAAAATCAGATTTTAGACACACAAAAAAAAACTCAGGGGGGATTTCATCAAACACGTTACCTGCAGAGACGATGATATCATGGAGACAGGCGGATGAACGACGTGCACGAGATGGGCCAGCCCCGATTGGATCTGAGTCCTGCTAGATTTGGCAGGCAGCCCTTGCCACCAACCGCAGCTCCACCTGACCACCTCCCCCAAACTCTTGTAGCTGAGCGGCGACGCCCCGACCTGCTCAAGACGATGAGAAGCGGGCGGCGGTGTCTGGTGTTGGAGGTCAACATCCACGACCGCCGACGATAGGGCGTTCTTGAAGCGCATCGGTGAGGAGTGGGGCAGCGTCAGTGCCGGTCCTGGGATTGTCGAGGCCTAGAGCCAAACTCAAACTCAGGCCCTCTTAATATAAAAATCATATCAATAATACTAAATTTATAATGGATACTCTCTGACTCATTAATTCATTTACTTTTATAAAAGTGGTTTTTAAGTATCTCCTCTTGAGGAGCTATTCTATCATAACTGGTTTGGCAAAAAAAATATGTTTCATATAGATTTCTTAGCTTGTATGACTCTTAAAAGATTTATAATGGATACTCTCTGACTCATTAATTTATTTACTTATTTCTTCTTACTCTTTTTGGTCTCATTTTCTCATTTCTGGAAGACTATTTTTGACATAACATGGTGGTGTTGAAATTTAATAAACAGACAAAAGAAGCAAATGAAACAAAGTATAATGAATAAATATAGATTGTTATTACGGGCTGCTACTTTCTAGCACTAGCAGCTACTAGCTTTCAAGGTGGATGTCAATACGCCCCGTTTGCCCCCCTCCAGGGCCGGGCCTGGGCAGCGTGGATGTTGGGGGACAAGCGGGCGGCGGTTGCTGGTTGTAGGGAGAGTGGGAGACCTGATGGTGGAGGTCGACGTCCCAGCATGCGAGCGAGCGCCAATGGAGGGGGAGGGAGGCCGGGGGGCACCCTGCGGGAGGGAGGCGATTTGTGCTGGGGGACGACGCAATCGCTGTCGCATGATCGGCGGCCCAGTTATCGCGCATGCAGGCGAGGTGATTGGCGGCCTTTGCTTTTTCTCGCTCGCTCCTTTCCTTTTTTCTTGCTCATCATGTGTTGGACTGCCGGGCCTAGCGACGCATGCAAGCGAGGTGAATCAATTCTTTCCATTTATATCTATTGCACGGGTGGCATATGATGAGACGTGATCGTGTTGGTCCCGCATGGAGTGGCATTTTTAGGGAAGAAATAACGCCGTGCATTTGTAAACACGGGATCACAGTAGGCAGGACGATGGACCCACGTTGAAATATCGCACTAAAAAATATCCACGCTTTGTTCTTTTTAGTTGTAGGAGATATGATGAGTAGTAAGCTAATAAGTTAGCTCCTCAAGTCTTCTTTTGCCTAAGGCCTCATTTGAAGTTGCTCTTATTTTTCCCCATAAAACTACCCATATGATAATACCTTTAGATTGTATAATGCATGACTATTCTCTGTATGATATATATGGGCAAGTATATTGATATCGTCTCAAAGACCGATCCCATGTGTCACATAATCTTGAACCGACTTAAGATTATGTTTGCCAAGGCTCCTTTCATGACTTTGACTCTAGGCCTCTGGCTTCACTAACTTGTGCCAAATGTTAACTAAAAAATGGCTCCATAAGAGCTTTTCTAAGAGACTCTTTATATTCTTTCTAATTTATAGCAATAGAGATTTTGGTGAAAAAAATACCCTCCAACAGTCTCTTCAATTGAATATCCAAATATAGACATCCTGCATTCCAGATTTGTCGCTAGCCAAAGATGGAGAACGAGGATGGCTCTTTAGACTGTGCACGAGATATAGAAAAGTTATTGGAGAGTATAAATATATAGAAAATGATTTTTACTTAAATGACTCCCCAAATGATGATTTAGAAAATAAATCTTAGAAAGACTCTTGGGATGCTCTAAGAAAAGCTCTAAGGGGAGTGATCATTTTTTTCTACTACAAAAGTGAACCCACTTAAATGTGGTTTCTTTGGATGCTTAAATGGAGCCGTTTACAACAAGGCTTTAACAGGGTTGGTCTTTTAACGTGTCTCGTAGTAACACATGATTTCTTCATTTAGGTATAGAATAAGTAATTTTATGAGTTGTATAACAACTTATAAAATGGCATAAAAGCCGTTTCATAGTTTTAAAATTTAACTTATGAGGCAGTTGTGAAACAAGGATCTCATTCTCTCACCTCTAACTATCTCCGTCATTTATACGTTATAAAAGAAATTCTGGCCTACATCTACATGGCCTTGCAATCAAACGATGTACGCAGGTCACAGCCGGGAGATCCGAAACCAGACGGGATGCCACAACCGTCGCGCCTACGGATCCTTTTCCGAGTTGGAAACAAAACGAGACAACCAGCGGACCTTTTTAACCCGAGCGTTTCATCTTCATCGTCACCAGTATCCCAAACGCGTACCGGCATGCGCCCTCGATCGTTCACTGTAACACCCTCGGTGTTACACAGTAAATATTTACTAAAACATATTATGAGCGTCATGTTTATGTGTTAATGCATGTTATAAAGTGTGTAGATCAATTCCTGTATCTCGAAACGATCAACTAAAATACGAAACGAAAGTTGATTTAATAGTTCATGCATATCAAGTAGGGTTTAAAACCAATTTTTATTAAGAAATAATGCTATAGAACATGTATATGATACTTAAATAAAGTTTAGAGTACAAACTTTATAGATGACAATGAAATAATTGTTGTAGAAAAATAATGTTACTAGCTAGTATTTCTAATAATCTAGAAACGGAACTTGCAAAGCAAATCCAGCTCAAAAACTTAGAAATTTCCAAGTCTGTCAACAGCTAGACATTGCTATGTTTAGCAATTTATTGTGAGAGATTGGGTTAAGGAGTGGTGTAGTGTTATAGCTCGATTTGGTAGTCTCATGTGCCATCTTGAGTGTAGTGAAGCTGGTTTAGGTTTAGGAGCAACGGTTTGGTCATGATCAGCACTTTCAAATTCGTGCGCGTAATCAATCTCGGGCCGCCGGGTTCGGGCGCGTGGTCACCACGCGTGGCCGTTCTGCGTCGCTGCGCGGCTGTGCCGTGCGCGCGCGTGCGTGGCCGCACATTGGCCGGTCGAGGCTGCCCTTGGTCTGGCCGCATCGCTTACAGCCAGCCATAGGCCGCCATGCCCCGCCGGCCCTCTCTGCGCCCGACCGCCGCTGCCCTCCATGTCACGCGTCACGACGCAATCGCGGTCGCAATCGCTGCCGGTGCCGTCGTGTCACTCCTGCACTCGCGTCTGTTCGCTGCATCACGCTGCCCCCTGGCACGGTTGGGTGTCGTCCGCACAGGGCTGTGCACGCCGTCATCACACCATTAATGGCGTTACGGCGCGCGGTCCATGGCCAGTCGCGGACGCTCACGCTCATCCCCTCGTGCTTGGACGTAGGTCCCTCGGTCACGTCAACCGCGTCTCGCCAAGGCTCGCCTCGCCGAGCCCACTGCCATGCCCTGTCTCTCTCTCTTTCTCCCTCTGTTTTCTGCCACCGTCGAGTCGCGGTCACGGTGAGCCAGAGAGCGAGCACCTCTCATCAATTCCTCGTGCCCGCGTCTCCGCCTTTACGTCCGCTTGCCGACCGCCCCCACCCCGCCTTGATTGCGGCTCAGCTGAGCTCCAATTTTTGGAGCTTTGCTCCTGCTGCCGCGCGATTAAGGCCCAACCCGCCTCGTCGTGGCCAGCTCCAACCTCACCATCTCGCATCGAATTGACTGCATGACTAGCCTCACCTAGAACCCCTCTTCATCGTGCGCACCCAAGTCGCAGCCCTATAGCCACCTCCACGTCGCCAGCACGGCCGTGTCGCTACGGTTCATCGTCGAGCTTGCCGCACGCACGTGGCCAGACTTGCTCGAGGCGTCTCCACCCAGGCCACCGCCACGGGTAGGATCATGGTGCATCACTGATGCTTACCCGTCACTTCTATTATCTGTTGTACGCTGTGGCTCACCGAAACGCGGTTGCCACCGCCGGGGAGAGCTCGCTCTGCTTCACCCCCGTTCGTGCAACCATCACCTATCGTCGCGTGTTGGCCCATTGGTGAGCGTCGTTCTCCTAGCTAGGTCCGCAAGGGTCCCGGGTGGCTAACGTACCACCTAGTGTCACCGCCCGCCGTGCCAGCGAGCGCGGGGCGTCTCAGGGACCGGTCCGGTGCGAAGGTGAAAAGATACAAGGGCTCCGTTGCAAAGTCGTTGTCTATAGAAATATTACGTGTAGAATTCGCGCTATTGTCTGATAACGCGAGGGTGTTTTTGCAAGAATGTCAGCGCGCGCGGCTCCCCGCCGTGGGCCGCCTCCTCGCGTGGGCCGCGTTGGGCCAAAATCGGTTTACCTTTTTCGTGGAAAATAGAAATAGTTTTTCATTTTAATTCTGAGCTGAACTTTGGTAATTAATATAAAATAATGTAGATATTCAAAAATTATGAAACAAATTTTGTTAGATTCCTAAAATTGTGCTATATCTGTTAGTGTCTTTAGTTCATATATGTGCTTGTTGATACCAGGAGCTATTAAATTATTTGAGAGTGCTCAATATTATTAAGTTAATTATTGTAAGAATTTTAGTGGTAGATTGGTAATAGCTTTAACTCTAAAATTTCTGTAGTAGCTTCATGGTATTATTAGGTGCTTGTTGTAATTTTTGTAGCCCTAAAATAGACTAGTTAATATGGTAGCTAAATACCCATTAAGGCTAAATGAATAATGGCATGATATTGATTTATAAAAATTAAGCACTTGTTGGGTGAGCTTGGAATCTATTTGGTAGAGATAATGATTAGCTTAGTATCTTAGTCATTAGAGCTAGCTTAGTAGCTTAGCATGTGTATTCTTATTTTAATAGTTGATGTTGCCAAAATACTAAGTGTTGCATCATCATTGCATGCATGTAGAGAACGAGTTGGTGGAGTTCGTACCCGTCGGAGAGCAGGAGTACGAGGAGATGATCGAGGAGTACGAGAAGGAGGTCCTCATACAGGAGGAAGCCCCACAGCCATTGACTGACTCAGCTGACACCGTGCCTGCCCAAGGCAAGCCCCGGTGCATAACCCTTATTTTGAATGATCACTGGATATATATGTGTGATATGCATTTACGTTACAGGATTTATATTGAAACTACATATATAGATAAATCTACCTATGAGTCCTACTAGCATAGGTCGAGTAGCGGCTATGCTTAGGCTATCAATAGCGTGAGTAACCTGTCGTTACTCACAATAGGTGATTATTATTACTCTCATGATAAAATGGTGAAAGAAAATGGAAACCGGGCAGGGATATGGTACGGGTATTGGTGGGTATAATAGGTTGTGTCCCGCGGCCAACGGGGCATAGCTTTGTTACACTGTTTTCCAGGTCCGTGTCGGTTAAAGACTGTCCGTTGATGTGGATTCTAGTCAGGTCATAGACTTATTATCCTGAGCACATACTTACTTATGTGAGTGGGAAGGCTCGTTGCTCTTTTGTCGTGGGTTCTGACTCTTTCCGGACCGACTGATTAGAGGCGAGGATGATGGAGGTCTAAGCACCACACTGAGTTCGGGACTCAAGAGTGGGGGCTTGGAGTCCAGGTTTGGACAGGGACCTAGACCCCTTGACAGGAGAGTGATAGGTTGGTCTTGCTTGTGCCTGGGGTACAAGCGGGGCGTGTATTTTAGGGTACCTAGCTGGGATACATTGGTTCATGAATCACCGTGTGATACGGTACGACTTGTCTACGATCTAGCACCGTAGTAAGAACTAGAAGATGAAAGAGGGTGAAATAGATCTGATTGCTCAACTCTTGCTTGAAAGTAGAACAGGTGCTTACATAGAATGGTTAGATAATGAACTAATCATGATTGCTAATAAGAAACATACATAAGGATTCACTACTAGTAATGCTTTTCGCAAAAAGGAAACCCAGCAAACCATAAAGCTTATCATATCCTTTGGAGTCGTGAAATTATTCCCACTAGTCGGGTAAGTCTTGCAAGTACATTGTGTACTCAGGGTTTATTTACCCCTGTTGCAGGTGCAGCTGGAGGACTGGCTATTGTATGGAGGATTCTTCTGGTGGGTACAGACGGATCCTTGTATCTTATCGTTAGATGTTTATTTCAATTCCGCTGTTTCAATTCCGCACTCTGAACTTGGTATTGTAATAATGTATTTTCAAGAACTCTTGTTGTATGAAATGGCAGGCACGGGCGGCATGGCCGCCGCGGTGGCTTCTTCACACAACTCCCACTATCGCCCTGTGGCAGAACTGCCTAATCTAATGCCTCCCAGGAGTGCTTGTCTTTCATTAGACACTAAGCACTTAGGGGAGAACACTAAATTACTCGGTTCCGTCGGGCACACCCCTGAGGAGAACCCGAAAATCAACATTTTTGCCATCAGGATCACAAATGAGAGAATAAAGATTACATCATTCTTAACCGTTTTTACATCACTTTACATGTACATCAGAGTATAACATTTATTATTATAACAGCGAAATGTAATCATATTATCAGAGTTATAAACAATTTAATGTAACAGCGGAATATAAATATGTGATCAGAATTACAGCGGAAATAATTATCTATTCATGGCATGGTGAAACATTGATATCTAAACTATGACAACAGTTTATCAAACTTTCATTTATAAAAACATTTAGTGAGAGTTATACATAAAAACTACGATCGCAGCGTAAAGAAAATCCTCTCTGAGCCCACCAGGAGGAATCTACACACAAGCGTTGGCTCTAGCATCCACCTATCACCTGCAACAGGGGGAATAAAACCTGAGTATTCAATTGTACTCAGCAAGACTTACCCGATAGGAGAAAAGAAAAGACTCCAAGGATATGCAAGGCTATCTGGTTTGTGGGTTTATTGCATTTGCAGGAAGCAT
Source organism: Miscanthus lutarioriparius (assembly GCA_904845875.1). Classification (NCBI taxonomy): domain Eukaryota; kingdom Viridiplantae; phylum Streptophyta; class Magnoliopsida; order Poales; family Poaceae; genus Miscanthus; species Miscanthus lutarioriparius. The sequence goes on from CAJGYO010000004.1 coordinate 13,653,129, forward strand.
TACTAAGTGTGCGTCCTTATATTTGATTTTTATTAATAGCCGTATTGGTTCATTAACTAACCATTTTATGTAATCACCTGTGCTACTTTCAAGCATGTGGTAAGCAATCAGATTTTCTTTTTCCATCTTTCATCTTCAGTTCTTACTACGGTGCTAGGCACAAAACAAGCCGTACCGGATCGCCCGGTGATTCACGAATCAATGCCCTCAGCTGGGTACCCTGAAAACACACGCCCCGCTTATAACCAAGGCACAAGCAGGACCAACCCATCACCCTCCTATCCTGGGTTCTTAGGTCCCCATCCAAACTGGGACTCCAAGCCCCCGCCCCTGAGTCCCGGACTCACTGCGGTGCAAGGACCTCCTCCACAAAAAAAAACCCTGACAGTCGGTCTGAAAAGAGCCGGTACCCACGATAAGAGAGCAACAAGTCTTCCAAGCGCTTATACCCAAGTATGTGCTCTGGATAATAAGTCTGTGACTTGCCTCAAGTCTTATGCAACGACCGGTCCTTAACCGGCACAGACAGGGAAAGCAGTGTAACTAAGCTATGCCCCGCGTCCACGGCGACACAATCTCTTACACTCACCAATACCCAAACCATATCCATGCCCGATCACCAATTTCCTTTCCATCATTTATTTTTTCCAAGTGATAATAATTCAGTAATATATTTTCTATCTCTCGCGAGTGACAGACAATCACTCGACTTCTATCGGAGTCCTATGGCATAGCAATTTACATGATCCTGTCATACTAGTAAGACTCATAGGATAAAGATATATATATATATATGCAAGTGGGTTTCATTCAACTCCTTAAAACTTAATGCATAAATATAATTTAAACTGCAGAAAAGTAGGGGTTATGCACCGAGGCTTGCCTGGGTAAGATATAACCAAAAGTTAGTATTTACATCTTCAGATTATCCACCATCAACTGGATAGAAAGCCTATTGCATCATCTCCTAGAGAGAATACCATTACACCATCTTCGAATTCCCAATCATCCTTCATTTGATCCGTTGATCCACCATTGTACCTATATGATATGCATTGATGCAAATGCATAGATGTAAATAACCAACGACAGTCGAAACACTTAGAAATCCGATCACGCCTCACAAGTTAACGAGATAGCTCTAACAACTAACGTACTAATCTACGTATCCATGGGGTCGAATAAAATGTTGTTCCCCAACAATTATTTTAGTTATATAAACTCAAGTGGTTTCTTTATTTCATTCTATCGATTTAATCTTTATTCGAAATAGGACATTATTATCTATTTAGCAATCTAATTATTATTGAGCTACAAAAATTACAATGAGCACCTAATATTGCTAGGAACCTACTTTAGAAATTTCAGATTCAACAATATTACTAATTGATCACAACAATTCTTACCAGTTTATATTTTTACAATGTTAAGTATCTTAAATTAATTATATAGCTTACAAGAATATTATCAAAGTATGTGAACAAAATACACTACTAGGTAGATCATGATTTTAGAAACTTAACGAATCTGGTTTGACATTTTTATGATTTTTCTACTATTTACTATGAATTTTCAAACATTCAGTCGATTACTAATATTAACAAAATACCAAAGAAAGAAGAAAAGACCCTTGGGCCCGAAGCGGCCCAGCTCACCTGGACCAGCGGCCACGGCAGCCCAGGCGGGGTAGGCGCGGCCCAACGCGGCACAACCGGCGGCCCAGGAGCAGGTAAAGGCGCGGACGGCCCAGTGAACAGGCAGTGGCCCAGGCGAGGGCGCGGCGCAAGCGGCCCAGTCACGTCGGTAACAGGCCGGCAGCGCGACTTGGCCCAGAACGGCGAACGCGCGGTCCAACTGGCGAGCCAGCCGGCCCAAGAGGGGAGGCCCAGCGGCGACGACGCCATTATGCGAAGACACCCCTACGTTTTCTCAAAATTAATCCGCAGGACACAAGCACTATTCACTTGAGTCACGTATTTAGCGTCGAGGACCCTGTACAAGATTTTACTTGGACTCTTACCCTTCTCGTCATCCACAAGGCAGAGCACGGACGGGGGAAAACACCGGCCGGCGGCGGAAAACGGCGCCTCTAGGCGTGTGACTGCGTAATAGCGGCGCGCGTGCGCGGGGAAGGAGTGTGCGGCAGGCGGTGGCGGGCACGGCGCAGCAAGCTCCATGGCACCGGCGGCATAGCGTACTCGCGCGCGCGGCGGCGGAAGCGGACGACGGCGGGCGAGGCGCCATGGAGCAGCATGACAGTGCTGCGGGCACGACGCACGGGAGGGCAGAGAGCAGGGAAGGCGGCGTGGTGGCACGTCATGACGGAGACGTGGTGCGGGACAGCGCGGGGAGGAAGAGGAGGGGGCGCCGGCGCGCGGGGAGACGGAAGGAGCCGCGGCGTCTCGGGCGCGCTGTGAGGAAGGCGAGGCCGGGGAATGGAGATGGAGCGGAGTAGCTCGGCTCGGCACAGGGGCAGGCAAAAGCAAGGAGAGGCAGACAATCAAGGTCGGCAGACAGAGGTAGAGATCGGGAGAGTAAAAGGGAGCAAAGGCGAGGAGGAAAAGGTCTGCTGCAGCTGTGAAGGCTCGGCTGCTTGTGTTGTAAATTGCGCTGGTCTTATCTTACGCGACGCGACTGAGCGGCACACACTGGCACTGCGGACACGTCGGGTGCTCGGCACAGAGAGAGACAGCAGCAGCAGCTTGACCTCAGCACAGAGACAGATAGCAGCGGCAGGCAGCATGGACAAGCAGAGGCAGACTAGCTCAAGAGGAACAAGCCAGGAGACGCGTGCAGGCTCGGTTACTTCTTAAACACGACGGCAAGACGGCCTGGCCCAACGTGGCCGGCAGGGCGTGCCGGTAGGCACGGACAAGACCGCGGCATTCATTGCAGCAGACACGACGCGATGAAACGGGCAGTCGAACGGTGGCGCTCACATAAAAAATATCGGACACGACGCAAGCGACGGAGAGGGAGCAGCGGCACGACGACGGGACTCGACGACGCGGTGCGACGCGAATTTGAAGAGCGATACGTCATCGGCACTCCAAAAGATTTAAATCATATCGACCACCATCCCTAAACATTTCACGCGGCAACTCCTACTTCACACCTAGCCATAGAACAAAATATTAGGTGCTATGTAATTATTTTGCGCAAAACAATTCGCCACAATTAGCGATTTAAAATATAATTTCCGATTTTTACCGTTGACACGAAAAGCTGGTTTTTAAAATTTTAAAATCCGAGAAAATCGTTTCGGTAATTTTTCTTAGGCCTAAATCACGGTGCTAAACAAGGTCGTAATACCAGGGGTGTTACACGCCCTGCCTTGTGCAGCAGCAGCAGCCCCGTCGTCTCGCCTCTTTCCAACAACTATCGCATGCGCGTCAACCCCAGCCCCGCTTGTGTCGCTAGACCAGAGGACGCCGTGTACAGGTGCGGGCACTGTCATCGTGCCCACGACGAGAAGCCGCGACCGACGACGTCGCAGCCGGTGATGAGGAGCCGAACGACACGATGCGTCCCCCGACAGGAAGAGGAGGAGGGGAAGCGACGATCGCGTCGACTACTACAGGAGACCGAACGACACTCACCACCGTGGCCACGACGACGACGCCCACCGCGCGGCCGATAAGAGCAAGGAGGGCGAGGAGCGCGACCGTGCGCGCGAGCACGACACTAGGAGGAGGAGCAGCTCGCGATCGTCCAAAGAGCGGAGAGCGCCGCGGGGGTATCCATCTCCCTCCCCCGCCACGCATCATCATCATCATCCGGCGACCGAGTCCATCGCGAGGCCTCGAGCTCTCGCCGGAGAAGGAGGTGGACCAGGCGGAAGACGCCGAAGCTAGGCGTAGACGGGACGAGCTCCAGCAGAAGAGGGAGGAGGCTCGGCGGGAGCTGGACAAGGTGGTGAGGACTGTGTGGTTCAACGACCCCTACATCTCTCCCACGTGCGTGCTCAACACGATGCCAAGGTGGTCGTGGAGTGAAGTAGAGGAAGGAGAGGTTGTAGGATCTTGAGATTTTGATTCTTGTACTAGAGTTCCATTGCCCAATTCGAAATGTAGCCAAAATGTTCTAGGAGAAGAGATTTATTTACAGAGGTTGGTCTTCGGATTGGGTGACCATGACCGTTGACAACAAAGGTGAGTTCCGTGCGTTTTGTAGAACGATAACGATTCAATGTACGTTTTCCTTTCGCGAAATGTGGTTAAGGGTTTTGCAATATTTGGTTTGTCTTCAGACTGGTTGATCATGATCAGTTGTTCAATATAAATCGCAGTCCACGTGTCTTTTTTCTCTAGAGAAATATCGATTTTTTGAACACGGGAATTTGTTGAACTCCTGGGCTCCTGGCTGTATGCAGTTCTTCGAAACCATAAGGGGACCGACCCATGAGGCTTTGAGCTAGGGTAATGCTGATTATAGGGTGTCCGTCCGCCTAGAGGGTGCCGATGGTGGGCCGTGACGTAGCCTTCTCCACGGGACCTGCCGCGGCCTTCTCCACCGGAGCAGCGAGCTCCACACAACTGGTGAGCTCTACACCGGTGAACTCCACGCGCCAACAAGCCTCCATTCCCAAGCAGCAAGGAGATGTTGCGCTGAAAGCGCATATTGCAAACGTATGTTTCAAGTGTTTCAAAGATATGATGTGAGTGTTTCGTATAGATGTTGCAAAGTAGATTGGAATGTTACATATGCTGCAAGTGTTTCAGAGGCATGTTGCAAGCGTCTATTCAAAGTGTTTCATCTGTTTCAGACATATGTTGCAAGCGTTTTGATCTGGATGTTGCATATGTTTCACACATATGTTGCAAGAGTATGTTCCAACTATTTCATTCTTATGTTGCAGTAAATATTTTCATGTTGCAAGTGTTTATCTAGATGTCCTGCGAACGGTGTATGCTCGTCCTCATCCGGGGTCCTAAGTCCTGCCCGCGCGAAGAGAGGAGGGGGTTAGGGGGAAGGAGTGGCGAGTGCAGCCTGGGTGTACATGTGCGGCGAGGCGAGGCAAGATGGACGGGAGCAGGGTATGCGTGCGGGACGGGGCAAGGCAAACGCGGGGTGGACGTGCGCGTGCAACAGCGATACAGCACAGCGGCAGGCGCGAGCAGGCAGGCTGGGGCAACAGCATGCGCAGGACATCTGAGCGCGCTTATCTGTTCCGGACGTCCGGACGTTAGTAAGTCCCTTCGAGTTAATGCAGCACAACTCCCTTGGATCTAATCATTGACGATTCCTTTGCAAGTTGCAACCATTACTCTACAAGTAATATGATTATCTACTTTGCCTCTAGAAAAAGTCGGATAAAGTTTTATTAGTTTTCCCCTTTTGTGGCGAGTGGCGACCAGCTAGTCCTGAAGATACATTATAAACTCCCAATAGCATGTCAGGTCTACTGACTGTTTTGCTCATCAGGATGATTTACATTATAAATCTATAAATCTAAAGTAGCTGGAATAAGGAGTAGACATCCAGTCCGCCTTATCAAAAGATGATACAAGAGAAAGCCACAAGGGGGGAAAAAAGGGACAAATTCCCTGAACTGCTGGTGTATATTTGCTAGTGCAACCCGGGATCAGAAGAAGGTGCTTGTTGTCAAAGCATGACTAGAGTCTAGAGAGACCAATCAACTTCACTGCATCCTCTGCACCGCCGCAGCACTTATTGGAATGACACCAGAGGATGAGACCAGAGCATCAATAGGAACATCAGTTGAATTGACTGGGATGACACCCTCGTCCATAATTTGCACCGAGTATAAAAGAGCGACTTCAAATAGGAAAGCAAAACATTACTATGGCTAATTTAGTAATAAATAAAAAAAGGCTTGGATGTGACATACTGTATTATCAATTATCATCCCATGGATTCCGTGGATGACAAAATAGCAGAACTAAAATGTATTTCCATTTTTATTAATGTATTTCATGTCACTCTTTGATGCATGATATACTGTTTTGATCTGGAACAACAATAAGTGCTCGCTCTGTCAAACATAGCTCATATTCTGATCTAGCATACTTAACTCGACAGTTGTGAAAGGTGTAGGTAGACATAAACCCTAAAAGTTAAAAGGATGTGACTGTTGGTATGCTTCCTTGGGCCACATCCAAGTTTACATCAACCATCCCATGATTTAGAAATCAAAATGAAACTTTTGGTCACTTGATCTCTGTTGAGAGTTGATGCAAGCACAAGCTTAGCAATTTTCATCTTTGAAACCAATTTACTAAGTTTGGAACATTAGTCAACTATAAATCAGAGACCGATGTTCTACAAATAATAGTAGTTTGATATTAGAAGATCTTATAATACGAGCATAATTTTGCTCATAGACCTAACACCAACAGCCTCTCCCAAATTTTTTTATTTTTCAGCCCTTTTTTGAAAAATATTCACAAATAGACCCCTGGTGGTTTCATTTATGGACCCTGGCCACGGCGCCATGGCTTTTGGAGCCGAGAAAACACGCCGAGGTCTTGGCGAGGCGTCGGACGTGGCGGTGACCTGGCGCCGACGTGGACAAGGCCTCGGCGCCATAGATCTTAGCGCCGAGCTCGGCGCCGTAGATCTTGGCGCCGAGCTGTTACCCTATAGATCTCGGCGTTTGAAATAAAACAAGTATAATTGTTCCGAGAAACATACAACAACGTCATTGTAGTTCAGCTAGTTAGGACGCGCGCGACTTAGCCCAAGGGCCTGGGTTCGAACCCAGCGCTAAATCTTTTTTGTTTATAAAATTAACTCGATTTTTAACCCTTTTGATATATCGTATCGAACTGCCCCCAGCAAAAACCAAAATTCTTACTGAACAAATTATTTATTTAGGACGCGCGCTATAGTGCGATGGACAGAAAGATGCATCCACCGTCTGGAGCAGGACAAATCGAGATGCTTGCCGTGTCTTCTAGGGTCAAATGCGGTTCGGTGTTGTTGTTATTATTAATCTGTTTCATTCACAGACGATGTGGTTTGTAGATCAAAGGGTTAATGACGCAAGTCTCGGTGCACATTGCAACCAGAGTGAGATCCATGCCCCCACATTTCCTACTACTCCTAGCTACTAATACTAGTAGCAATGAAAGGCAGCATGGTGCCAAGAGAAAGCAAACAAGAACACTGGTTTTTTTTTTACCTGCAAAAAAAAAAATTAGTGGAACGCTAGCTAGCTAGTCAGTGAATAAAAAAGTTGCTACACTGACACTGGTGTCCATAGTGTCCAGCATGATTACTTTACCCATTGCTGTAAACCTGTAACCATATTTTTTTTCTTTCTTTCCGTGTTAAAAAGATCACCAGTACTCCGTACATATTACACAGTGCATGAGATAATAAGGAGATTATGCGTGGAATGGGGATATTATCAGGACGGTCTAGATATATATGATATGAAGGACTGGCCCATGTGGCACGGCTCCGAAATCTCCAGCTAGCTCGTCGTCCTTTCCGAAACTAATCATATTTTCGCACAGTACACCACATTTACGTAAATTTATTTATGCCGCTCACGGTCGACTTGAGTTCACACGGATGATATATCGTTTTCGGTGTGGCGGTGGTGTGGCCACATGCTGGTTCACATGCGCATGTCGATGCATGTCGGAGAGAACATAGTTTTAACCGGCCTCAGAAAAGAGCGTTTGCCATACCATACCTCTCACTGCTTAAAAAGGAGCAAATGGCAGGAACATGCAACAGGGAAGAAAAGAATGTGATCACACCAAAACAAAAGTCTCCTTAACCTAAATAAATAATTTGTTCGGTAAGAATTTTGGTTTTTGCTGGGGGCAGTTTGATACGATATATCAAAAGGGTTGAAAATCAAGTTAATTTTGGCCCCGTTCGCTTCGCTGAAAAAATAAGCCGAAACACTGTTCCGACTGATTTGTTGTGAGAGAAAAACACCGTTCCGGCTGAAAAAGCAAGCTGAAAAGTACAGATTATAAGAGAAGCAAACAGGGCCTTTATAAGCAAAAAAAAGATTCAGCGCTGGGGTTCGAACCCAGGCCCTTGGGCTAAGTCGCGCGCTTCCTAACCAGGTGAACCACAATGGCGTTGTTGCATGTTCCTCGGAACAATTATACCTCATTTCAAACGCCGAGATCTATAGGGTAACAGCTCGGCGCCAAGATCTGCGGCGCCGAGGCTGTCCACGTCGGCACCAGATCACCACCACGTCCGACGCCTCACCAAGACCCCATGGCGCCGAGACGTGTTTCCTCGGTGCCAAAAGTCATGGCGTCGAGGTCAGGGTCCATAAACGAAAATAATACCACCAGGGGTCTATTTGTGAATATTTTTCAAAAAAAGGGCTGAAAAATAAAAAAAATTGGCAGCCTCTCCATACTAATAAGATCAGAATTTGGGTCAGCTATGCGATTAAGCGAGCAAGAAACCAGCCCATTGTAAAACAATAGGTCAGCGATATGATTAAAGTATAAGTGTATAACTAATGGAATCTAAATTAGCTTGCACTAGATATTATTGGGATCTGACACTCAAACAATATAAGCTTTATGATTGAAGTTAACAATGGAATCTAAACGACAAGTAGCTTCTAGTAGACTTTATCAAGACCTAATTCTACTCCAAAAGATCCCTGCATCAACTCTGGCCTTCCACTTCAAAACAGTTCATCTTGCTTCTGTTTTGAAGTAGACTGGCCAATATGGTTCCAACAGCAAAGTAGAGGGGGCAAAGCATAATTCAACCAAATATCACAAACTAAATATAATAACTAGCTGAAAATAGTATCAGAAGAAAAAAGATCCTTAATTATGAATACAAAAGTTTAAGGAAAATATTAACAAATATGTATAGCAAAGATAAGCATAACATACCCAAGAGAGGCTGATTCCACCCTTTCTCTTTTGCAAGTTCTTGGTATTTCATCAAGAATGTGTCATAGTACCTTTTAATTTTGGAAAAAAAGAAGCAATCATATAGCAGCAGAAAAACCTTTAAGTAAATTAAAATCATAATAGTCTACTTTAGCTGTTTAGCATAAACTTAACAATCCATTAGAGTAGAACACTATATCTTTGAGGTTCATGTACCCCTGGCGTTTTATGCAATTGAGATCTATTAAAAAATTCATAGAGCTGCGGTTTATTTTGTTGATATCGCTAACAGTAAAAGCAGCATAAATAAGCTGCAAAACCTAATTGCATGATGGTACTTCTGCATTGAAGAAAACAAATATATACCATGGATCTTTACCAATCTACAGATTGAAGAAAGAAACAGGACGGTGACAGGCTTATTACCGCACCAGCATGCACTGGCCTTTCCAAACTTTTATACTAAGATGTCATTATACAGAATTCATGCTCATACATTTAAGCTTGGATCTAAATCCACAGGGCCAGGTTATAAACTTTCAATTGCAAGATCCAGAATACAGATGTCATGACAAATATTTGATTTCTTAGCCACATAGAGAGTTTGTGTGAGTATGAATCAACCTTTCCAGCAGTTTTTGCATCTGAAAAATATGATTACTGTCTTAGGTGGTAACTATTGCTATAATCACAAATGGCTCCTCTGGTACCACAATCAAGGTATTCAAACTTCAATATTACTGAATTGAAACAAAATTTGGAATTCATGCAGTTTGTGATCACATTTCTTATAGGGTATTCATATATTCTGAAGTATCCCTGAAAAAATAGCAACATCAGGACAGGCAAATGTAATTTTAATATGTAATCCTACCCTCCACCACGCCCCAGCCTTCGACCAGTTCTATCAAAAGCTTGTCCTGCATGAACAACAAGTATTATCCAATTGAGTTTACGTGGTGGAGCATTTATGAAGTAAATGATAGAGGACATACCAGGCAATAATAAAAGATCAACAGGGGAAGATGATGACAATACTGCGAGGATAAAAGGAGGATAAGAAGTGTGAATACATGTCAAGTTAACCACCCCATGGACGCAGTAACATATATATATATATATATATATATATATATATATATATATATATATATATATATATATATATATAGACAGGGCAGGTAGTGAATACATGTCAACTTAAACACCCCATCGATGCAGTAACTTATATAAATTAGATGCGGAGAAAGCTTTGCAGTAACATAGAAATGAATGTTCATACCATCTTCACGATCGTTCCCAGTAGCATCCACAGGTGAGGGTTCCAGAATGTTCATCGAACTCTTAACTAAATCATCCATGGTGGTGATTTTGAGCATCCGCATATTACGGTTCTTATCCTCCACTCGAGGAACATAAAGATCCTTTGCCAGTTCCTCTTGTCCTTAAGGAAAACCTAATTGTTAGCGACAGAATCAATAAAGAGCATAACTACTACAGATGGACTCACCAGTATTCGATGGTAGACACTGTGCTAGTATTTTTGATGTATCGACTTCTCGCAACTGCTGACAGCTTATATAAGCACACAACCGTTTGCTTGCTTTGAACCAAGAGGAATCCAAGATTGTAGTTTGAATAGCCAGATCTAGAAAATCAAGAAATTTTTTACCTCCAAATACTCAAATCAAACAACACAATGAAAATCCACTCTGTCCTAGAAGGTAAGCAATAGTGTTGTATAGCCATCCCAATACTAGTTAAAGTCTCTAGATACCAGATAAAAACTAAGTGTAGTCCACTTCGTTGCAGTAACCTAAGAGCAAAGTTAGAGCACACAAATCTTTATTTTTCCTAGTGTCTGCTCCGACGCTTTCACTATCAGTACTTAACTGTAAATACACCATTTATCTTCTGATCTTAGTCAGGAGACAGGAGTCAAATATCAATTCTCATCAGGTTCTCAGACATGCTACATAGTCTCATGAATCTGAAATAAAATATAAAATCTACCGTGAAGTTGCACAGCTTTTTTCACAAACTTCTATTTCTAGTTCTACTCCTAACTGCTAAGAGTCCAGAATGTGTCTGCTTAAAAAGCTAGCCAAGAGCAGCACTGGCAAAGCGCACTCAGTTGGCAAATCGACGAACATGTGGTGACCAACGCTCCCCAACAACCGCGTTACAAAACCGGAACCGAAGCAGACAGCCAGACACGCTCGGAGCAGGTCGCGAGGCATCACCTTCGCTGGCGCGCTGGTCGGGAGAGAGGGCCTTCAGCGCACTGCGGACCTCGGCGCGCAGCGCGCGCTTCTGGTCGGCGACCGCCTGTTCCGCCGCCGTCGACATGGCGGCAGCCGATGCTCGCGGCCGCGGAGAGGGGCGCGAGGTGGCGGCGGCAGCGGTAGGTGGGAGCGGGCGCGGCGCGGGGCAGGGGCAGGTGGTGGAGGCGCACCATCAGCGTGGCCACCGCATTTTAATCATCTCCCCTCGTGCCAGCGGCCACTACCGCCGTGCCTATAGTCATCGCGCTCGCCCGGCCGGCCATCGCTGCCGCAGTGCACCTCCGGGCTGCGGCCTGTGGATTCCGCGGCCGCGGAATGAGCGGTCCAGAGGCCAGAGCGGTTGGGCCGAGAGGAAAAGGGAAAGGAAAGGGGCCAAAGTTGTGGTTCAGAAAGATTTTGTTTTTTCGAAAGGAAAAAATCCACGTTACCACACTCAATTTTCGGAAAGTCCATTTTTCCTCCGTGAACTCCAAAATCGAGCAAAACATCTCCCCAACTTTTAAAACCGTTCATCTTACCTCCCTGACCCTGTTATAAGCAGTTTTGAAGTCGGTTTTGTCTTTTTATTTATTTATTTCGGCTGAATCTTTGAAAAAACATAGTAAATCACAGAAAAATCATAAAAATAGAAAATTCAATTTTGTTGGACTCCACATGAGTAGATCTATACAATGAATATATAATATGGTATGCTTTAGTACAAAGTTTTTGTTGTAGTTTTATATCTATGCTTTTCTGTTATTAAATGAAATAATTCATAGCTGCAGTTTCTATGGTTCAATTGTGGTAAAAAATTTATGGTGGGCTAATTATTATATGCTTAAACTGTAGTAAAATTTTTATACTCATTGGATCATATATAACTTAGTTATAGATTTTATTTAGGTTTATGCTTGTTAAATATAAATAAATCTATAACTAAGCTATACATGATCCAATAAGTATGGAATTTTTATTACAGTTCAATTATATAATAATTAGTTCACCATAAAAAATTTAACACAATTGGACTATAGAAACTACAGTTATGAATTATTCCAATTAATTACAGAAAAATATAGATCTAAAGTTAGAGCAAAAACTTTGTACTAAAGCATATCATAATACATGTTCACCGTGTAGATCTACTCATGTGGAGTCTAACAAAATTGGATTTTCCATTTGTAGGATCTCCGTTTGGTCTAGAGGAGGGGTGAATAGGCCTGTCAAAACAAACACTCAAACTTTTATCAATTTCACCCTGCAGCACTACCGCTCTGACGTGCAGCACTGCCGGACTACGGCACTGTCTGCCCAGAACAGTGGCACTACCGCACCTGCAGATAATCTCGAGTCACAGTTCAAAATTAGTGAACGAAAACTTAGATCGGAGAAATTTTTTAGCTTACTACAGGTATGATAGTCACAGATCGAGAGCTAGAAGTGGTAGAAATACCACATAAGTGAATGGACTAGAAACCCTAAAAATCACCTTAACAACAATATGATAAGTAAGTAATATAAATCAAGCCCAAGAGACATAATGATTTATCCCATGGTTCGGCTCGCTACCAAGACTTGCCTACATCTACGTTATTGAGGTTAGCCACTAAGGCTTAGGGTTTTCTAACCCTTTCTTATTCTCAAGTCAAGAGACTTAACTCTTGAGATAAGGGGTGAGTTTACTAGCTTCAAGAGATGGTTACAAATCTCCTAGAACTGCCACACAAGTTGGCAAGCTCCACGGGCGACGCTCTAGCCGGCTAGGAGCCAAGATTCAAGAGTAACAAACACAACCATCGGTCAAAACATGAACCAAGTGCTCTATAAAGTTGAGGAATCAATGGAGCTACTCTCTAGTTGAGTTTTGAACCCTTTTCTCTCAAGGATTGATGGGAAAATCAATGAATTTGCTTGAGGACTCAAGGTCACTAATGGAGGGAGGGAGAGAGAGAGAGAGCTCCTTTTCTAATTTGGACGAGCTGGAATGAGCATAAGAAGATGACCGTTGGGAAGGAAGAGGATAGGTATAAATACCCCTCAGCCCCAACGGTCACTTAAGTCCCGGCAGTGCCTCTCTTCAAGTGCGGCAGTGCCGCACCAGTCAAGACAGCAAGGGTAGGAGTGAAGTTTAGGCTATCTTGGCTGTGAATCTGAGGATGCATGTGTATGTTTAAGCACTTGGTAGCACATGTTAGCTTAAGCATTATGTCTGTCGATGTTTCACCACCGATAGCCTGCCACTGGGGTACTCGGGGCAATTTGTTCGGGCTTCAGCGTATGCAGAACTCGACGGTAAACGCAAGAGACAGTCGATTTATCCTGGTTCGGACCCTCGATCGTGATCGAGTAATAGCCCTACGTCCAGTCGGCGTTAACCTTTGCGTTGAATTGATTGTAAAGTGTTCGTTCTCTCCAGGAACCCCGCCCTCCTTTATATAGTCAGGAGGCCAGAGTCCTAGTCGGTTTACAATGAGAGTTTCTAGTAGGATTATAGGATAATACTACTACTAAAATTACATGGAAAGAATCTTAGTTAGACTAGATCTTCTCCTTTTCTTGTGGGGTTTCCCGTGGGTCCCGCATCGACAAGCCCCCGAGCACTTCATGGTTAAGCTCTAGAAGCCTCGTCTTGTTCCTTTAGGTCTTGCCGAGTAGGAACAAGCGTCGTCCGAGTGCTTTCTTGAGCGAAACCGTATTGCGCTTCTTGGGATCTTCGAGTGGTTTGTGCTTTTTTGAAGAAAAAAGTATACCCATTTGGGTGTAGCCCCCGAGCCTCTTGCTTTTTGGAACAAGGAGCTGGAGGGTCTTGTCTTGAAATTGTTTTGATTCTTCGTCGAAGGGCTTCCGAGCATATACCCGGGTTCTTTATCAAATAGAACTCAGATATAGTTTTGTCTGGGTTCTTTTTGTCGTGCAGTCTTGAAGTGGTCTGTCTTGAAGAAGTCTTCTTGGTGACGTGCGCTTTTTCGAAGAAAAAAGTGCACTCACTGAGTGTAGCCCCCGAGCCTCTTGCTATTTGGAACAAAGAGTTGGAGGGTCTTGAATCTAAGTTGTTCAAAGAACTAAAAACCTCTCATGTTGCAGCCCCCGAGCATATACCTAGGTTCTTTTATTCAAAAAGAACATGGATACAGAATCTTGGCATATTCTCTGGTAGTCTGCTATTGTCAGATGTAGTTGTATGGTGGTGGTTGATAGTAAATGTTGTTTGTTCACGAGTTGTACAGTGTTGGTATATTCTTCCGAATATGCTCGTTCTTGAGTATTGTTCCTTCACGCCTGAGTCCTCTTTCATTGAATTCTGTCTTTTAACTGTGTCCTTTGTTAGTTTTGTTCTGTTTGTGCTCTCGGTCCATGTGCACCGCTTCTTTGGTCTATAAATACCTTTCTGATGTGTTGTTTTGATTCATCGAGCATTTTGTTGCGTGGTCTGAAATCTCCGTAGTCATGAATATGATAGTTTGTGAAGTAGAACAGCCCCCGGGCGTATTTTATAGTTCTTGTGTATCTTGTGGTAGCTGGAGGGAGTCTTGTGATAGGGATTGGAGGTAGACTAATCCCGCAGCGGCATTGTACCGGGAAGTACGTGGCGGTAGTTAAAGTCTTGTGATATGGGATACGTTCCTTCATCCAGCAGATCTGGGTTTATCCTCATCGCCTGCCCTAAGACTGTCCGGTGCAGATCAACACCATATCCAGTATCACATCGGACTTGAGTAGACAGATGCTTGCCGGCCTCCCCTAGTCCATGTTGTCCCACCGTGCTGCTGATTTCCGCCTTGGATGCACTGCGTTCGTCCTTTGAAGAAAACAGTGTAGCCGAGTGCGGTTTGTTCTACCCAATAACAATTTGGAACACGTAGTCGTTCTAGAGCCTAGTTGTGTCTGGGTTCCTCTTTGCTACCTTGCTTGTCGTAGTACCGAGTTCGTTGGGTCTTGTAAGATGTGTAATCTTCTATTTTTTGAAGCCATTTATAATGGAAAGAATCTTGTTTTCTGAGTTGTCATTTTTTTTCTGCTGAAGTCCTGGTTGTTTATGAGATTCCTGAGTTCTTTCTATAAGAACCAGGTTCTTGTGTTTCTTGTGAGGTAACCCTTCGTTGCTTCATAGTTGATGAGTTCTTTTTGTAGCAATATCATAACTCCGCTGTTGTGCTGGATGGATAAGTCTGAAATCTGCCCGTTGAACTGTACCGTTATGTAGAAGTGTGCCGTCCGTCATTTCAACTGTGTCAGTTGTTGTGAGAAATGAATCATTGCATTCTCATGCCATGTTTAAACGGGTCTGGTGGGCCACGTTTTTATTACTGTAAAATCTATTTAAAGGCCTTTCTTCTTCTTTTTCTTTGCTGCCCTGCTTTTGCCTTGAAACCCAAGTCTTCAAAACTCTGCCGCCGCCATTGTCGCTGTCATCTGAGCGCCGCCGTCTGAGCCTCCTCATTTCTTAGTGCTTTATTGCTTTCGCTAGTATAAGGGTAGGAAGAAGTCAGTGAGCAAGTCCCAAGCAACCTTTATAGACAAGGAGGCATCGCTTTCTATGATTGAAAATCAAGAATTTATGGCCATGAGGGCTGCTCAGAAGATCTGGCCGGCTCCGACTACGACTGAGGATCAGTTGCGTGAGCTTGTCAGTGATGGTCTGATCCAGAGCAAGGAGTTTGCTGATTGGAAAGCTCTAGGCCAGCATCGGGTCCCAACTCCAGGTCCTGATGAGATTATTCTTTTTATCTCCTTTATCTGTGCTGGACTCTGCCTTCATGCTTCTACTTTTCTTCATCGATTTCTCAGTTATTTTAGGATTATCTTGAACCATCTTGCTCCCAATGTTGTCCTTCATCTTTCTGTTTTTGTTCATCTTTGTGAAACTTTTCTTGGAATTCCTCCTTCTCTTTCTCTCTTTCATTACTTCTTCCGTCTGAAGCCACAACCCCACCGTGATGACACCCATGTTCTTGGTGGCTATGGTATTCAGTTTTGTTAGGGTCTTAAGAGTAAATTCTTTGATTATGACTTGGTTGATTTTATGAGGGAATGACGTGCCGACTGGTTTTATACCACCAATTTGATTCCTCCTCTTGCTGTTCATTTTGGTTCTGGGCCCATGGTTACTGACCGATGGGAAAAGAATCCCCTGACGATAGATGAGCTCCAGGCGATCAAGTCGTTTCTTGAGAGCATATGTACTCTGAAACAGCAGGGCTTGACCGGCTTCGGTATCGTTTCCAGTTTTCTTCGCCGTTGAGTTCAGCCTCTGAAGGAGCGAGAGAATTATGGTTTTGAGTATTCTGGGGCGGAGGATCCTTCTTGTATGGTCCCTGCCCTTGAGTTGACTGATGAGGAGGTGCTCGAGCACCTTCAGAAGATGTTGAAAGGAGTAAGCATTGTTCCGCATGCTGTCCTTGAGTATTGTGCTAACAACCTGTCTTCTGCTGTGAGTTGTTTTTTCTTATGCGGGTACTTTTTGTATTTTCTTTGCTGTCTCCACTTTTTGCTTAATCTTTCTTGTCTGGTTGTTTTACTCTTTTATAGGAATTGGGGCGTAACTTCGTTGATCCGATCTCCCTTGATGACTGCCCTGCCATTGTGGAGACTAGGGATAGTCTTGTTGGGCATCTCTAACCAGTAAGTTTCAAACCACCACAATGTTTCCTGGTGTTTCTTTCGCAGTTCTTGACGTATATGTAGAGTATGTTCCTCGTCCAGTTCCTCGAGCTCCTCGTAGTGTCGGAAAAAGGGGGCGAGCAGATTGTTCTTCTTCTAGTTTGTCTGCTACCAAGAAGCCTCGCCAGTCGAGTTCTCGTCCAGGTACTCAAGTTTTAGGTAGCATGCTCCTAGGTGAGCATATTAATACGCATTGTCTTCTTGTTGTTTGTTTGTCCCTTTGACCGAGTACTTTCCTCTTTTTTCAGATGGCGCTGTGGTTGCCATGTTTGAGGATGAGGAAGATGAGGATGATGATGCGGCCCTTGTCATGCGTCGATGAGTTGTTTTCTGTTTTTCTGTTGTTGAACACCTCCTTTTGTTCTGACTTTGGCTTTGTTCTCTTGTAGTAAGCGGTCGTCGAGCTCGAGTTCTCCTGGGGCTCTGGTACCAACCATGCCACTCCTGTCGTAGAGTGGTGGTGATATTTTTGCTACTATAGTTTCCCCTCTAAGATCTTCTGTTTGTCTTGGGGATTTTATGAAGAAGAAGATAGCTAAGTGAGTGAATCCTGGTTTTGTTTCTTTGCTTCTGTTTTTCCTTTTTTCTGATTCATATTCTTATCATCAAGTTTCCTTATCATCTTGCAGACCTTCGCCTTCCCTTAACCCTCAGTCGACTTCTTGTCAGTCGTCTGGTGTGCCCCTGTGTGCTGAGTCTCGGGACTCGGAATGTACGGTCGACGAGGTGACTGTGAGGGAGACAGGGTTCCCTGGTGATCACGCTGCTGCTGATTTGCTGGCTCCAGGGGTGACCATGGCCGCGGCGGTGGGTCCATCTGAGGAGGTAGCCGGGGCTTCCCAAGATACGGCCCTGGTCTTGCCTTCTTTGCATCAGCCGGCTTCTCCCTCTGCTCCTCTTGGTACTAGTGATCGGCGTTTGGATGATGATGTGTTGCAAGAATTCGATGCCACACATCGTTTGTCAGAGCTGACCGCTGCCTGGGGAACCTTTGCGACTTCTTTTGGGAAAAAACTCCATGTAAGTTTTTTCTGAAGTTCTTTCTTTGGATGTTTGTCTTTCTTCTGTTCTTATGTCTTATTTTCCTCTCTCTCTTTTTGTTCAGTCTTTTTCTCGAGATCATACTGGCTTCTTTTTCTCGTCTGAAGCCGAGAAAAAGTTGTCTTCTGAGGTTAGTGCCCTAAAAACATAGCTTGACCTCTATCGGGCCGAGATGGAGACCGAGCATCAAACGCACCAGAAGAAGGAAAAAGGCTCTCCGTGCCTGAGTGGTTGAGGCAGAAGAGCAGAGGGATGCTACTATCCAGGAAGCCTTGAAGAATGTGGAGGCCATGAAGAAAGAGTGCAATGGTATTGCGGGTTCTTTTTTGTTTCCTTTTGTATTCAAATTTCCCTTTCTGCTGACTTGTTTTTTGGTGCCTGGTCTAGCTCTCCAGGTTGAAAAGCAGAAGCTCTCGGAGGGTATTGAGGAAATGAAGATACTTGTTCGCAGTAATCACACCAAAGCTGAGGAGGTAATTACTCGTGCTGAAGAAGAACTCGCGCTTGCTAAGTTGATTAGGCGTAGAGCTGACAGGGATCTTGTGCAGGCTCAAAAAACTATTGAAGTCTTGACTGGTAAGTTGACGACGGCTACTGAGAACTGGAATGCTTTGTGAAAATCATTTCGGTCAGTGGCCGACCTTCTCCGGACTCCAACAGATGATGGTCAATCTTGGGCTCAGTTTATTCCCAAAGTTCCGACCCGTTTCTAGGAGTTCATGAAGAGGTGCGCCTAACTATGTACCAGAAACGTTCTTGCCCAGGTCCGGGTTCTTGCTCCGAAGGTCCCTTTGTCCAAGATTGCAGAGGAAGCCGAGAGTCAAGAATATCTGGATGCCATTAAAAAGGTGGAGCCTGAGGTCGAAGATTTAGCCAGGAGGATTATGGATAATCTTAATATTGATATTTCTTCTCCTGATGACAATGCTTGATGTAATTGACCTTTGTACTCCAGGTCTACGTAATAGGACATTATACTTATTTTTGAATGAAGCTCTTTTTTTTGTTGATGTCTTCTTTGCTCGGATGTCTTCGCCTTGTAAACAACTCTCGGTATCTCGAGATTGTTGTCTTGACAAACTTTCTTGATTTGTCGAGTGCTTGTCCATTTGCCGCTTTAAACAACTCTGGGGTAAGTAGTTCTTTGTCCTTACAACCTTTTTGTTCTTGTTAGTCTTGAAAAGGCTTAGGACCAAATGATCTCAAGTATCTTCACTTCTTCTTTTTTTAGCTTTTTTGCTTAACTCGAGATGTGGCCAGCATGTGGCTTTTTTACTGGTTGTAAAAAACATCTTTGGATCGGTTTGGTTGTTGGCTTATCAGCTACCCTCATCGATAGGCTCAAGCATCTTTTCAGCTCTTTTGCTCTCGGCCAGTATGCTCAGGCATAATTTCAGCCATTTTGCTTTTTGGTTTGGGTGTTAGCTTATTAGCTACCCTCATCGGCGAGCTCAAGCATCTTTTCAGCTCTTTTGCTCTCGGCCGGTATGCTCAGGCATAATTTCAGCCATTTTTTGCTTTTTGGTTGGTGTTAGCTTATTAGCTACCCTCATCGACAGGCTCAAGCATCTTTTCACTCTTTTGCTCTCTCGGGGTATGCTCAAAGGCGTAATTTCACCATTTTGTTTTTTGGTTGGTGTTAGCTTATTAGCTACCCTCATCGGCGGGCTCAAGCATCTTTTTAGCTCTTTTGCTCTCGGCCAATATGCTCAGGCGTAATTTCAGACATTTTGCTTTTTGGTTCGGGTGTTAGCTTATTAGCTACCCTCGTCGGTGGGCTCAAGCATCTTTTCAGCTCTTTTGCTCTCGGCCGGTATGCTCAGGCGTAATTTCAGCCATTTTGCTTTTTGGTTCGAGTGTTAGCTTATTAGCTACCCTCCTCGGCGGGCTCAAGCATCTTTTCAGCTCTTTTGCTCTCGGCCTGTAAGCTAAGTGAAAACAACTTGAGGAAAGCCATAATAAGACATATGTTGTCGAGAAAAACCATCTTTATTGATCATGAATGTTGATAAGCCATAATAATACATATCTTGTCGAGGAACACTATCTTTATTGATCATAAACGTTGATCTCTTGTGGCTTGTATATATATATTCTTCCTTGAGTTGTTTTCATGCGTAGAATCTTCTTAGTTGGCTGATGTGCCATGTATTGTTGACTTCTTTTCCATCTTTAGTTATCAACTTGTACGTGCCTGGTCCGGTGACTTTTGTGACAATAAAAGGACCTTCCCATGGACTGAGTAGTTTATGGCATCCGTCAGTTTTTTGTATTCTTCTTAGTACTAGGTCTCCGATTTGGAGTGATCGAGGCTAGGTATTCCTGTTGTAGTGGCGTCTTAAACCTTGTAGGTATCTGGCTGATTGAAGGGTAGCGTTTACTCTGACTTCTTCTGTACTATCGAGTTCTAATCTTCGGATGTGTTCTGCTTCTCCTTCGTCATATTGTTCTATCCTTGATGACATCCAGATCAAGTCGGTTGGTAGTACGGCTTCTGATCCGTAAAACAGGAAGAAAGGTGAGTATTCGGTGGCTCTGTTTATTTGAGTTCATAGCCCCCATACTACTTTGGGTAATTCTTCAATCCATTTGGATCCATAGTCCACTAGTTCTTCATACAATCTTGGTTTTAATCCGGCTAGTATGAGTCCATTAGCCCTTTCTACATGTCCGTTGGCTTCTGGATGTGCGACTGATGCGTAATCTATGTCGAAGCCGCAATCCTGTGCGTAACTTTGGAATTCTATAGCTGTGAAGGGAGAACCCAAATCTATGATGATTCGATTGGGCATGCCAAAATAGTGCATAATGTCTTGGATGAACTCGACTGCTTTGGCTACGCTGTATTTTGCGACTGGTTTGTATTCAAAACTGCCCTTTGCTTTCTTGAGAGGTCCTACTTGATCCAGCCCCCAGCAGGAGAAAGGCCAAGCGGGTGGGATGCAGATGAGATTGTGAGTTGGTACATGAGCTTGTCTTGCGAACATTTGACAACCTTTGCACTTTCTAACAAGTTCTTCTACGTCTTTTAGAGTGGTTGGCCAGTAGAATCTAGTGCGGAATGCTTTGCCAACTAGTGTTCTTGAAGCGGCATGATTTCCATAGCAACCTGAGTGTATTTCGTCTAAGATCTCTTTGCCTTTTTCAAATGAGACACATTTTAGGAGTACTCCTGATGATGCGGCTCTTCTGTAGAGCTTGTCCCCCACTAGGACGTAGTTCTTGCTTCTGCGAACAACTCGGGTAGCCTCCTCTTTATCTGCTGACAACTTATTCTCTTTGATATAATCAATAAAAACTGGGTCCATGAGGTGTTGATTACCAAAATCTGGGTGCCTTTGGCTGGGAGTTCAGGGGTTATCTCACTGGATTGTTTGATAGAGGGAGCCGATAACTCCTCTATGAATACGCCGGGTGGGACCTTCGCCCTGTCTGATCCGAGCTTGGCGAGGACGTCTGCTGCAATATTAGAATCGCGCAAGACATGTAGAATTTTCAATCCTTGAAAATGTTTTTCGAGTTTTCGTATTTCAGCACAGTAAGCGCCCATATTTTCTTTGGTGCAGTCCCAATCTTTGTTGACTTGGTTGACGACTACTGCCGAATCGCCGTATACGAGTAATCGCTTGATTCCGAGGGTAATTGCCACTCGGAGCCCATGGATGAGGGCTTCGTATTCTGCTTCATTGTTTGTAGCTTGCCATAATATCTGAAGGACATACTTGAGTTGTTTTCCGTCTGGAGAAATGAAGAGAACGCCTGCACCGGCTCCGCCTAGCTTGAGCGATCCATCAAAGTACATATTCCAATGGTCAAGGATGGTATTTGACATAGGTTGTTGAATTTTTGTCCATTCGGCAACAAAATCGGCAATGGCTTGAGATTTAATTGCCTTCCGTGGCGTGAAATCGATATTGAGAGCACCAAGTTCAACTGCCCACTTAGATATGCACCCTGTTGCGTCTCTATTGTGTAGGATGTCTCCGAGTGGGAAATTCGTCACCACGGTAATCTTGTGGCTTTCAAAATAGTGGCGAAGCTTGCGTGAAGTGATCAAGAGGGCGTAGAGTAGTTTTTGCACATGCGGGTACCGAATTTTTTATTCTGACAGTACTTCGCTGATGTAGTATATGGGGTGTTGTACTTTATATACGCGCCCTTCTTCTTCTCTTTCTATGACTATCGCTGTGCTGATCATAGTAGAAGTTGCCGCAATGTACAACATCATGTCTTCGTATTTCTTTGAAGGTGTGAGAACGGGCGAGGAGGTGAGGTATGCCTTAAGTCTTTTGAAAGCTTCGTTGGCTTCTTCTGTCCACTCGAACTTGTCTGTCTTCTTTAGTAGTTTAAAGAAAGGTAATCCTTTTCCGTCGAGTCTTGATATGAAACCATTGAGGGCCGCCATGCAGCCTGTTAGTTTCTGCACATCTTTAACACTTCGAGGAGGGCCCATCTCTGTTATGGCTCGAATTTGCTTGGCGCTGGCTTCGATTCCACGATGACTGACCAAGAATCCGAGTAGTTGTCCTGAAGGAACTCCGAATACACACTTGTTTGGATTCAATTTTCATCTCCACATTTTTAGGTTTTCGAAGGTTTGCTTTAAGTCTTCAATTAGTGTGTACGGGTTCTTTATTTTTACTACTACATCATCCACGTATGCCTCTACGTTTTCACCAATCTGTTCACCAAGGCACGTTTGGATAGCTCTTTGATAAGTGGCACCAGCATTCTTTAGTCCAAACGACATGGTCTTGTAGCAGTAGGCACCGAACGGAGTAATGAAAGATGTCTTGCTCTGATCTTGTTCTTTTAATACGATCTGGTGATATCCTGAATAGCAATCAAGAAAGGATAATAGGGCAGATCCTACCGTCGAATCAACTATCTGATCAATGCGTGGTAGTTCGAATGGATCTTTCGAGCAGTGTTTATTGAGATCTGGGTAGTCGACGCACATGCGCCACTCATCCGTATTCTTTTTTTGTACAAGAACTGGATTTGCTAGCCAATCTGGATGAAGGATTTCTCTAATGAATCCGGCTGCCATTAGCTTTGTGATTTCTTTTTTAATTGCTGCCTTCTTGTCGGGTGAGAATCATCGTAGACGTTGCTTCACAGGCTTGGAGCCTTCATTGATATCAATTCTATGCTCAGCCAACTCTCTTGGGACACCTGGCATGTCGGCCGGCTTCCAAGCGAAGATATCTTTGTTGTCCCGAAGAAAGTTGGTGAGCGCGAGTTCCTATTTTGCCGATAGGTGAGCGCTGATGGTTGCCGTTTTGGAGGGATCACCGGTGCCCAGGTCGATTTGCTTGACATCGGCTTCTTTTGGTGGTGCAAGGATGCTGAGCTTTTTAGCCGGTATCTCTAGCTCTTCTGGGCTTATTTCTACGGCGATAGTGGCTATTTCTTTTCTATCATTGGTGGCTTGTGCTTTGGCTACAATTTGGATTGCCTGAACGTCGCAGTCAAAAGCGCGCTTCAAATCACTTCGAAGGGAAATGACACCGTTTGGCCCTGGCATCTTAAGCAATAGGTACGGATAACGCGGTATCGCCATGAACTTTGCTAGTGCTGGGCGCCCGAGGATTGCATGATATGATGAATCGAAGTCTGCAACTTCAAACTTGATGAACTCTGTATGGTAGTTTGAGGGAGTTCCAAAAGTAACCGGTAGAGTGATTTGTCCAAGTGGCATGGCTGCCTTGCCGGGTACGATCCCATAAAAAGGGGTGCTCGTTGGTGTAATCATCCCGGTGAGTTGTAATCCCATCTTCCTTAGCGTTTCTGAAAAAATGATGTTGAGTCCGGCTCCTCCATCGATTAGTACTTTTATGACAGTCATACCGGCGATAGTTGGATCTAGAACCAATGGGTAATGGCCTGCGTTTCCTACGCTAGTCCATTGGTCTTCTCTTGAAAACTAGATTGGATACTGTGACCAATTGAGATATCTTGGAGTAGCCGGTTCTACTGCCATGATGGTTCGTAGAGCTAGCTTTTCTTGATGTTTGCTTCTGGAATTTGGGGCCCCATCGAAGATTACTGCTACTGTCCCCCTAGATTTTTGGAATCCCTTGTCTTCGTGGTTGTCTTCATCTTTTTTCTGACTGTCTTCTTTAGTATTTCCCTTACTATCTTTTATTATGTATCGATCATTGAAGGTGTAGCAATTTTCGACGGTGTGATTTCCTTTAGGGTGCAAGATGCAATGCATGTTTTCAATGTCGTCATACTTTCTGGGTTTGGAAAACTTCCTTGATTTGTCAGCCACCGCTATGGTGTTGTCTAGTCCACGTTTCCTGTCCTGATGTCTGATGTTTTGATGATTTTGCTTGTCCGGGTTGTCTCGGTTGTTTCTATCCGAGAACCTTTCTCGTGTCTTCTCTTCTGCAGTAATCATCTTTTCTACTGCGCGTCTGAATTCTTCATTATTTCTCAGGTTTTCTTTGCAAAAGTTCTGAAATTTCCACCTAGCTATGATTCCGCGGGAGAAAGCCTCGATTACTTCTCGTTCGGTGATGTCATGTACTTAAGCACGTAGTTCACCAAATCGTCGATAGTAATTTCTGAGACTTTCGCCCCCTTTCTGCTTGAGTCCTTTTAATTCTGCATGGGTGATGGGGTGCGTAATGATACCCACGAAATTTTCATAGAAAACTCTTTGCAAGTCCTCCCAATTTCTTATTGACCCTGAATTCAATTTGTCGAACCATTGGAGGGGCATGGTTTCTAGGGCCATGGGAAAGAACAAGGTCTTGATATCGTCGTCTCCTCCGGCTAGTTTAATCGATTGTGAGTAAATTCTGAGCCACTGCCTTGGTTCGGTTTTGCCATCATATTTAGAGTGGTTGGACGACTTGAACTTGTGAGGTAGTCGTATTGAAGCAAGTTTGTTTGCAAAACAGGGGAATCTATCGTGCATTTCGGCTTCTTTGTATTCTGATTTAGCACCTCCTTCCAGCCAACTGTTGTTTTGGTGAGAGTAATTCTACGGGGCTGTCTGAATGGGTGCTTCTCTTCTGATCTTTCTTGGCTGTTCGACTTGGTAGTTTTGACTGTGGTCCCTTCTACTTTCTTTGTTGTGACTTCCACTTGGTCCAAGTCTCTCGAATGCAGACTTCCTTTGATTTTGATCTTCCTTCCTATAAGATGTTGATCTGGTAGGTAGCCTTGAGCGGGTCCTTCCATCGTGCGTCCTTAGGGCTGCTGACCGGAGAAGTTCCCAGAGCTGTTCCTATTTTTCGCTGGGATGCGATGTCGCTCTGAGTTCTTCTAGTGCTTCTCGGATCTTATTGTAGGGTATATTCACCGCGCGTCTTTCTTCGACTTCTTGTTCTGATTTTCTTCTATTGTACTTGGCCATATCTGACTCATATCTGATCCAAGCTTCCTTGCGCTGCGTAGCACGGCGTTGGCGTCCTTGTTTCAATTTTTTTTTTCTTTCTCTGACTTGCTTCTGATTCTTAGTCTCACCATCGTGCCCCTGGATAAAGGGTGATATGTTGGACTCAGATTCATCTGATGACCTGACGTCGGGTGCTTCTGGGGGGACCAATGGTGATCGAGGATGGCGAACCATGAATACTTCTCGTGCGTGAATTGTTCCGCTATCGGCGTCGGTTTCCACACTATCGGAGTTGTTGATAACTTTAGTAGAGGCTTCAAGGTCGCAGATCGAGTCTCCTTCTTGGTAGGGTAGAATTGTTGTTGTCATTGTGCTGACTAGTTGGGTACCACTACCCTCAGGAATAGAACCTGGCTAGTGGACGATGCAGTCTTGAGATGTTATAGTTAGTACGAGACCTTCCTGAGCTCCTTTCAGTGGCACTCTAAGCACCGGATCGAGGGACCCTTCGAGCCATGCCTGATAAGATTTTGCCATGTTGTGGAGTCCAAACGAAAAAGGATCTAACTTCTTGAAAAGACTCTGAGTGTACTCTGAGTTGTATTCTTGATAGGCCGAGGCCACGTTCTGGAGTCCCACCGGAAAAGAACCCAGTTTCTCGAAAGAACTCGAATAAGACTCCATCTCGGATGCGGAGCCTGAGTTTGAATTGGATGCGCAAAGCCGCGAAATCTGAGTTAGATCGGACATCACGAGCCGTACGAATCTTCCGGCGAGTTGATCTGTCGCAGTCGCCGAAATAGAAAGGTCTTCATAGTGATCCGAATCTTCGAGGAGACGGCTTTGGAGCTTGCCAATGTCATCCACCTCGTAGATCCATGAGCCGAAGAAGAAGGTTGATCCCATTGAGAAGATTATGTTGTCGAGGTCCGTCGAGCTCTCGGATGCAGATTCGCCGAAAGCCCCTACCTGGCACGCCAGCTATCGATGTTTCACCACCGATAGCCTGCCACAGGGGTACCCGGGGCAGTTTGTTCGGGCTTCAGCGTATGCAGAACTCGACGGTAAGCGCAAGAGACAGTCGATTTATCCTAGTTCGGACCCTTGATCGTGATCGAGTAATAGCCCTACGTCCAGTCGGTGTTAGCCTTTGCGTTCGATTGATTGTAAAGTGTTCGTTCTCTCCAGGAACCCCGCCCTTCTTTATATAGTCAGGAGGCCAGAGTCCTAGTCGGTTTACAATGAGAGTTTCTAGTAGGATTATAGGATAATACTACTACTAAGATTACATGGGAAGAATCCTAGTTAAACTAGATCTTCTCCCTTCCTTGCGGGGTATCCTATGGGTCCCGCATCGACAGTGTCCCCCTTTATAGTATGGCTTTTCCTATACTCAAATTCAAAATATAAAAGAATTTAAACTTTCTTTGAGTTTCAAGCCATCAACATTTGTAATTGGAGGCTCCTCCGTTTCGTGTAGCATCCTCGAATATAAATTCCCTGCTTGTCAACTCGATAAATCTCATTAGTTCTATAATTGCATAGTCATTATCACCAACCCACAATTAGGGCTTGATTGCACTTTCAATCTCTCCCTTTTTGGTGATTGATGACAACCCAATTAGAGCTTACAAAAGATATGAAATAAATACTGAGATTTTTCAAGCCATGGGTGTAGAGCCTCCCCCTAAATGTGTGAATAGAGAATTGAATTCTCAAATTGGTATAAGAAGCTAAGATTCACATTTTAGTGAAAGTGATGGGGCTCCCCCTATATCCTTGCTCCTGTGGGGTGCTGCATACTATGTTAGATATGTAAAACGTGTTGCAAATGACAGTTTATGCACAACATGTTTTGCTGTTACAGCTGGGCGAGGCACTGCCGCACTTGCTGTAACAGCACAAATCAGAACAGACACCACACAATATGTGATACATATAAAGATATACATTCTAGCACAATTGTATCATAAGCGATAGCATAGATTAATATATGTCCATATCCATTACATATGTAAAGTATTTAAGTAGCATTATTACATAAATAGAGTTTCTAATGGACTCTCAAACTCTCACCTAACAAAGACTACTCTAAACAGATACGAACATGACTCTAGCTACAGCAACCTCCTCTCCATAGCGTTGAAAAGTTGTTGACCCCTCTAATTTTCTCCCCCTTTGGCATAAAGCACCAAAAAGAGAAAAAAAGAAGAAAGACCAACACTCACTCCTCATCCTCTTAGATGGTGTCCCAATCGACATCATCCCCTCCAGCAGCTCCACTAGCACCAGCAATGTCCTCCTCTCCACCATTGTCATCATCGTTGTCGTCGTCGGAGGAAGAAGACACCACCATCCTCCCTTGGCGATGAGTGGTCAAAGTGTGGCGCTCACGCCTGGTGCTCCTCCTCATGGACTGCAAGGTGGACCTCAAACTCATGTGAGGATCAAGCTCTGGCTGCTCTTACTCATCCTCCTCCTCTGAATCTATCTCAGAAAGGCTAAGGAGATCATCAAACCTCAGCGATGACTGAACTAGAGAAAGAAGTGGTAGCCCTGCATGCTCTCTAGCCTCCCGGTTGGCTTCACGGTTCTCTAACCGGTCCTGATATGCCATTCTCACTGCATAGGTGCATGTGGTGAAAATAGCCTTGATGGAACACTTGTAAAACACTCTGGATGGATGAGATAATTCAAATCTTAGGTTAGGAAAGCACCCTGAACCAATCTGGTCAGAAGGTACGGCACTGCCGCACCTAGTGCTTCACCTCTCACATGATTTATTTCTTCTCAACTATTCAGACTATTTCTCAACTATTCACCTTAACCACTACACAATCTCAGAATGAGTAGACCTAAACAAATACATAGAGTTGTCTACAATGTAGGTAAAGTACCTACATGTTTAAGATAGAAATGCATCTGGTGCACAAATCCAACCAAAATAGAGAGTCATCGATGGAACAACATATGTATTTACATATTCATTCTGTTGAGTGCGTCACTGCCGCACCCAAAATGTGGCACTACCGCAGGAATCAAGTATATTTAGCTCACTATGCAAAGCACAAAACCTTGACTCATCAAGAGGCTTAGTGAAGATATTGGCTAGTTGCTTTTCGGTGCTCACATGGCGAATTTCGATATCTCCTTTGGCTTCGTGGTCTCTCAAGAAATGATGTCGGATGTCTATATGCTTAGTTCTTGAGTGGCTTATGGGATTGTTGGCTAACTTTATGGCACTTGCGTTATCACACAAGAGTGGGATTTTAGTGAAGTGACATACAAAATCTTGAAGGGTTTGCCTCATCCAAAGTAGTTGAGCACAACATGCAACGGCTATAATATACTCGGCCTCGGTGGGAAAAAGAGCTACACAATTTTGCTTTTTAGAACTCCAAGACACTAGGGACCGTCCAAGGAATTGACATGTCCCCGAAGTGCTTTTCGATCTACTTTGCAACCGGCGTAATTAGAATTTGAATACCCAAGTAGATCAAACCTAGAGCCCATCGGATACCACAAGCCAAGGTTAGAAGTGTGTACTAAATATCTCAAGATTCTCTTAACGGCCACTAAATGACACTCTTTCGGGTTAGCCTGAAATCTAGCACACATGCACACACTAAACATAATATCGGGCCTAGATGCGCATAAATAAAGTAGAGAGCCAATAATAGAGCGATATACCTTAGTATCCACAACTTTCCCTTTATCATTGAGATCTAGATGTCCATTGGTTGGCATGGGAGTTTTGATAGGCTTGGCATTCACCATGTCAAACTTCTTGAGCATATCATGGGTGTACTTCATTTGACTAATAAAAGTTCCATCCCTCACTTGCTTGATTTGAAATCCAAGGAAGAACTTCAATTCACCCATCATGGACATCTCAAATCTCTTGGTCATGATCCTACTAAATTTCTCACAAAAAGAATGATTAGTATTATCAAATATTATGTCATCGATATATATTTGGCATACAAATATATCTTTGTCAACTTTATGAGTGAAAAGGGTAGGATCGGCTTTACCTATTTCAAAGCCTTGTTTAAGCAAGAATTCCTTAAGGCATTCATACCATGCTCTTAGTGCTTGCTTAAGCCCATAGAGCGTCTTTTGGAGTTTGTAGACATGGTTGAGAAACTTGGGATCTTCAAAGCCCGGTGGTTGCTCAATATGGACAAGTTCTTGAATAGGGCCGTTGAGAAATACACTCTTCACATCCATTAGATATAGCTTGAAGTCGTGATGAGCGGCATAGGCTAGAAGCATTCAAATTGCTTCAAGTCTTGCCACCGGTGCATATGTTTCTTCAAAGTCCAAGCCCTCTACTTGAGTGAAACCTTGAGCAACCAACCTTGCCTTATTCCTTGTCACCACTCCATTCTCATCTTGCTTGTTGTGGAAGACCCACTTGGTGCCAATGACATTGGTATTGGGTCGTTCCACCAAAGTCCAAACTTGGTTTCTTTCGAAGTTATTGAGATCTTCTTGCATGGCCATCACCCAATCCGGGTCTCCAAATGCTTGTTCTACCTTAAGAGGCTCCAAAGAGGAAACAAATGAGTAATATTGACAAAAGTTTGCTAAATATGAACGAGTTGTTACCCCCTTTCAAAGACTCTCAAGGATGTTATCAATGGGATGATCTCGTTGTATTATTTGCCTTAGCCTTAGATGCTCAATGGCCTCTTGTTCATCTTTTGGATCTTCATCATCATCTTGCTCAAATATGGGTTGTAGGTTTTGTCCATGAGCTGGAGTCGAATCAGCTATTGTTGACTGTGTAGGTGCGGCACTGCCACCCTCAAGTATGGCACTGCCACGTGTAGGAGTTGTAGCAGGTGTTTGCTGCAGTGTAGCATCAGGTACGTCAGCGGAAATAGGTGTAGCAGCAACTTAAGGAACCTCTACTTTAGTGACTTCATCTTCTTGTGATCTAATATCACCAATGGTCAATTGCTTGATTGCTTCATATGGTGGATCCTCCTTTCCTACAACACTTGAATCAACTTGCTCCACTCGAGAATCATTAGATTCATGAAATGTCATGTCTACCGTAATCTCAACTCTCCTGGAGGTTTTGTTGAAGACACGGTAGGCATGCTCATTTGATCCATAACCAAGAAGAACACCTTCATCAACTTTAGGTGCAAACTTAGAGGTTTTGGGTTTCTTGTTAAGTATGAAACACTTGTACCCAAACACTCTAAAGTAAGGCACCTTAAGCTTGTTACCGGTTAGAAGCTAATATAAAGTTTTCTTCAACTTCTTGTGTAGGTAGAGGCGGTTGATGGCATGACAAGCGGTGTTGATGGCCTCACACCAAAAGATGTCCGGCGTCTTGTACTCATCTAGCATTGTCCTTGCCATGTCAATGAGTGTACAGTTCTTCTTCTCTACTACACCATTTTGTTGAGGGGTGTATGGAGTTGAAAACTCATGCTTGATGCCCTCTTCATCAAGAAACTCATCAACTAGAGTATTCTTAAATTCAGTCCCATTGTCACTTCTCACTTTCTTGATGGGAAGACCGAACTCCTTTTGAGCTCTTCTAACAAATATCTTCACCTTCTCTTGAACTTGGCACTTGTCATGCAAGAAAAATACCCAAGTGAAACGGGAATAGTCATCAACAATAACAAGACCATATTTGTTACCCCTGATATTTAGGTAGGTGACCGGTCCAAAGAGATCCATTTGTATTAGCTCCAATGGTTGCTTGGTGGTCATGATGCTCTTTGGTGGGTGAGGTACGCCAACTTGTTTTCTGGCTTGACAAGTGCTACAAATCATATCTTTCTCAAAGTGAATATTTGTTAGTCTAAGGATGTGTTCATCTTTTAGAAGTTTGGCCAAGTTCCTCATCCCAACATGGGCTAGTCGGTGATGCCAAAGCCAACCCATGCTAGATTTTGCCACTAAACAAGTCTCAAGCTTAGCTTTACTTTTGTTGAAATCAACTAAGTAAAGCTTGTTCTTTAATTGACCCATAAAGACAATAGAGGAATCTTTCCTTCTAAAGACTTCCACACCCTTATCCGTAAAGAGACAATTGTAGCCCATCTCACACAATTGAGAAATGGACAACAAATTGTAACTCAACGAATCAACATGTAATACATTTGTAATTGAATGTTCAAGAGTTATAGCAACTTTACCGAGATCAATCACATCCCCCTTTCAATTGTCTCCAAAGACAATATTTTCATTTGAGTGCGTCATCAGTGAATATAATGAGAACATACTCCTTTCTCTGGTCATATGATTTGCACATCCACTATCAAGCACCCAACTTGATTCACCGGAGGAGTATGCCTACAAAATAAGTTTAGTTGCTAGATTTAGGTCCCCAATTTGACTTTGGCCCTTGCATGTTAGTCACAAGGATCTTAGGAACCCAAATAGAAGTATTCCTATATATGTTGGTTTCATTTCCAACATATTTTGCAACCACTTTCCCACTGCTGTTGTTCTTTAAAACAAAGCATGATGTCAAGCTTTGTTGACGTGCATAAGTCTTTGGTTGATAGGCATACTTGTTCTTGGTGGCCCACAATGATTCCTTAGGCTTCTAGAAAACCTATTTCTGTAGGTACACCTTCTTCTTGCGCTTAGTTTGATCAGGAGTAGAATTGATAGCCTTCCCATTTTTGCAGGGCGCGGCACTGCCACTGTGCGACACTACCACTCTGGGACGCTACACTGCCACGGTCTGTGCAGGCTGATATGTACCAATTTTGTCCTTCCTCTTAAATTGCACACACTCATAGCCATTCACTATCCTTCTTCCATTTGTCTTGGCTTATTTTGTGTGGCTGAGCCCATGCTTGATTGAGGGATGCCTTCCTTGCTTAAATTGTGGCCCTTTTAATTCATCATTCTTCTTGTCATTGAATTGGGTCACACTCATCCACCCTTTTCCAATGATTTCATTAAGCCTAGCAATCTCTTTTCTCATAGCCTCCATGTTTGTAAGGTTAATGGAATATGCATTCAAATCAAGATTAAAACATTTTCCACAACTTTGACTAGTGGAGAAAGTAGAGGTTTCCTTTGCCTTAGAGAGATGTGAGTTGCTATCCCAAAGAATGCCATATTGCATCTCGAGTTCTTTGTGCTTTTCATCCAAGTCACAATATTTTTTTGGAGAGCTTTATTTGCTTTCTTTGTGATAGCATGGTCCTCTTGCTCTTTGGCCAAGGCCTTACGCAAGAATTCCACCTCACTTTTCTCTAATGCAAGAGCTTCTTTGCTAGCAATGTAGAGATCCTCTTGTTAGATAAGAGTCTCTTCTTTAGATTCTAGCTTGGCTTGGACACTCTCTAGATCCACCATTAGC
Organism: Miscanthus lutarioriparius; assembly: GCA_904845875.1. Lineage (NCBI taxonomy): Eukaryota > Viridiplantae > Streptophyta > Magnoliopsida > Poales > Poaceae > Miscanthus > Miscanthus lutarioriparius. Next base: position 13,685,643 of record CAJGYO010000004.1, read on the forward strand.
CTAGCGATGAATAATTTTATCTTTTCATCTAAATTTTTACTTATCATGTTTATTTCTTCATCACTAGATTCATCATCACTAGAACTATCACTAATATCACTACTAGAGATATCACTAGAAGGTGGAGGAGATTTGGCTTTTGATTTGGATTTTACCTTCTCATATTTTGCCATGAGACAAATGTGAGGGGGGTAGTACTCATCATTGGACATGTTGTTGAAGAGCCTTGGTGTAGGGGATGACTTGTGAATGGCAACAGTTGCAATCTTCTCATCCTCTACACTTGTGATCTTTTTAGTTGAGTCCCATTCATGTGCTAGGTGCAAAGTGTCCCATATTTGCTTGGCAACATCAACTCCAATCAGTCTATTGTACTCATTACCATCCAAGGCACTAAGCAACACACTTGTGGCTTAACCATTGAGGTGAATGATTCTCATCTCTTCTAGTGTTGGGTTCTTGGGATCAACCGAAGACTCAAATCCATTGCAAACAATCTCCCAAATGCTGGGGTGAAGACCTATAAGATAGGCTCTCATCAAGTGCTTTCACTTGGCAAAGTTAGTCCCATTGAAAGGAGATAACTTGCCCGTGGGCACATTGATGAAAGACCTCCGATCATGGTTAATCATAGGAATATAAGAGTAGTTAAAGGATATGGTGGCATATTTGTCGTTGTTGGCCTTGTCCTTTCCTTTCTTCTCCTTCTTGTTCCCCTTCGACACTTGGTATGACTCATCATCTCCATATTCGGAACTACTTGATATGCTTAATGATGCACTTGTTGCCTTCTCTTCTTCTTCCTTCTTCTTCCTAGCTTCTCTTCTTTTTCTTCTTGCTTTTCTCTTGAGCCTTCTTTCTTCTTTCCTTTGCTTCATCTCCTCTAACCGTTGCTCCTCCTTCTTTTTCTCTCTTGCTTCTCTTTTTAGCTTTCTTGTCTCCTTCCTTCTTCTTTCATTACCATTGAGAGCTCTTTCGACATCGGTAGCCTCAAGATGTGGTAGTGTGGTGTTGCTTGCTGTCGATGCGATCAGCTCGCTGCTGTCCATGTCGACATTCACTGGCTTCATGCCACTAACTCCTCCTCCGGGCTTCATACCTCACGCGGTAAAGCATATATGAGGTAACATGCTCTGATACCACTTGTAGGATCTCTGGTTGGCCTAGATGGGGGTTAAATAGGCCTGTTAAAACAAACACTCAAACTTTTATCAATTTCACCCTGTGGCACTACCGCTCTGACGAGTGGCAATGCCGAACTACGGCACTGCCGTACCTACAGACAACTTCGAGTCACAGTTCAAAATCAATGAATGAAAACTTAGATCAAAGAAATTTCTCAGCTTACTATAGGTATGATAGTCATAGATCGAAAGCTAGAAGTAGTAGGAACACCACACACAAGTAGATCGACTAGAAATCCTAGAAATAACCTCAACAATAATATGACATGCAAGTAATGTAAATCAAGCACAAGAGACACAATGATTTATCCCGTGGTTTGGCTCGCCACCAAGGCTTGCCTACGTCCACGTTGTTGAGGTTAGACACTAAGGCTTAGGGCTTTCCAACCCTTCCTCGTTCTCAAGTCAAGAGACTTAACTCTTGAGATGAGGGGTGAGTTTACTAGCTTTAAGAGATGGTTACAAACCTCCCAGGGCTGCCACACAAGTTCGCAAGCTCTACGGGCGATGCTCTAGCCGGCCAGGAGCCAAGCTCCAAGAGTAGCAAACACAACCGCCAGCCAAAACGTGAACCAAGTGCTCTTTTGAGTTGAGGAATCAATAGAGCTGCTCTCTAATCGAGTTTTGAACCCTTTTCTCTCAAGGATTGATGAGAAAATCAATGGATTTACTTAAGGGATCAAGGTCACTAATGGAGGAAGAGAGAGAGAGATCCTTTTCTGTTTTGGACGAGCTAAAATGAGCAAAAGGAAGAAAATGATCGTTGGGGAGGAAGAGGATGGGTATAAATACCCCCTCAGCCCCAACGATCACTTTATTTCATGGCAGTGCCATGGCTTAAGTGCGGTAGTGCCACTCTTCAAGTGCGGTTGTGCCGCACCAGCCAAGACAGTAAGGGTAAGAGTGAAGTTTAGGCTATCTTAGCTGTCAATCTAAGGATGGATGTGTATGTTTGAGCACTTGGTAGCACATGTTAGCTTAAGTATTATGTCTCCCTTTATAGTATGGCTTTTCCTAGACTCAAATTTAAAATATAAAAGAATTTAAACTCCCTTTGAGTTTGAAGCCATCAACATTTGTAATTGGGGGCTCCTCCGTTTCGTGTAGCATCCTCGAATATAAATTCTCTGCTTGTCATCCCGATATATCTCATTAGTTCTCTAATTGCATGATCATTATCACCAAAACCCACAATTTGGGCTTGATTGCACTTTCTCCATTTTATGATTTTTCTGTGATTTACTATGATTTTTCAAAGATTAAGCCAAAATAAATAAAAAATAAAAAAACAAAACCGTCTTCAAAATTGCTTATAATAGGGCCAGGGAGGTAAGATGAATGGTTTTAAAAGTTAAGGGAGGTGTTTTGCCCAGTTTTGGAGTTTAGGGAGGAAAAACGGACTTTCACGAAAGTTGAGGGAGGTAATGCGGACTTTTTCCTTTTTGAAACTGGTTCAGGAAGATTTTGCCTCCAATGCGCTCTATGTATGCAGTCCAAACTAGACGAGTGCAAATCATCAACTACTTGTCATCCCTCTGCCCAAAAAGAACGTGAATCTCGCTTTACGAGGAGTAAAAACATCTTAAGTTTGACTAAGATTATCGGTAGTTCTGGAAAGCGGACGTCCGTCCGCCCGAACGCTCCGTTGCTACGCCACAATGCTTGCCCAACGACTGCCTCTTATCTTCTCGTCCACTCGCCCCACAACCATTTAAAAAAAACTCACCTCAGCAGCGCCACAACAACGCTCCAAACCGCTCTCCGCCGCGCCGCCTTGGCGACCGCGCCTCCGCTCCATCGACAGGCATCTTCACCGCGCCCAAGCGTAGCAACCGGTCTTCCTCCCTCTCCACTGCGCCTCCTGCCCGCCACAGCCTTCTCCAACGCGTAGACCCACCATGGCCTTCTCCACCAGACTTGCCATGGCCTTCTCCATCGAAGCAGCGAGCTCTACACCGGTAAACTTCACGCGCCGCCGAGCCTCCATTCGCAAGCAACAAGGAGATGTTGCGTTGAAAAAGCATGTTGCAAGACTATGTTTCAAGTGTTACATATGGATGTTGCAAAAGTAGATCCTGATGTTGCATATGTTGCAATGGTTTTACACGTATGTTGCAAGCTTCTGCTCCCAATGTTTCATCTGTTTTTCTCAGACGTATATTGCAAACGTGTTTATTTAGATGTTGCATATGTTTTACACATATGTCGCAAGTATTTTATCTGGATATTGCATATGTTTTACAATAGTTTCAAGTGGTTTTCACATGTTTTTGCAAGTGTTTCATATACATGTTTCAAGTGTTTCATCTGTCTTGAGACGTATGTTGCAAGTGTTACATCTGAATGTTTCAAAAGTAGATCGAGTGTTGCACCTTTCTCCTCGCCTTCTGCTGCCTCGTCTCGGTGTCTCCCCCTCCTCCTGGCGTCGGCTGGGCATCTGAACCAGAGACGCAAGCGGGCGCTGTCCCCTCCCCCTCTTATCGATGTCGGTGACGTTCAGGGCGGCGCGGGCCCCCGTGAGGCGCACGAAACAGAGTGCAGGCATGAGCATCCGGACGTCCGAGTGCTAGCCCTATCGTAAGTTTATAGAAAATATTATCTATATTTAGAAAATATTATCTATGAAATATATTTCCATAATAAATCTAATGATATTTATTACACACCGTAAACATCAATACTTTTATATATATTTGATAAAAATAAGAATCTTTGACTTCTCGAAAAGCGAGATTTACATTTTTGTTGGGACGGAGGGAGTACAGACAATGTGAATCGTAAATACTCCATCTGTCTCTGAATAAATCAATTCCTAGAATCCATGCAAGTCAAACTATTTTAAGTTTGACTAACTTATAGGAAAGAATAACAGCAACTATGACATAAAATGAGTATATTATGAAATATATTATGTAGTATATCTAATAATATCAATTTAATGTCATAAATCTTGACGGATTTTTTTTAGAGATTCGGTCTAAGTTTTAAAAGTTTAAAGACAACTCTAAAAAAATTCTATTTATTTAGGGACTGAAGGCTTTTCTCCTGTGGCTGTGGGTCCATAGCTGAAAGCTACTCCGTCAGCAAATCTCAGTCTCATAGTCCGATTTGTTTGTGTTTGGGTTCACAAACAACTCGATCCATAACTCCGTCAGCAGTTAGTCCACGGTCACCTCACAGATCGAATTGGACGAGCGGCAATCAAGTTTCCAGCTGGGGAACTCCCTTGACCAGAGAGTCTGCAGAAGCTTCCATTTGTGCCAGTCTGCCAGAGTACGACATGAAGTTAGGTCCTTTCGGTTTGACTCATCTAAAGAACTCACAACGAAGGATTTTCGACTGGTGCAATGCAGTCTATTCAGTTTGCCTAAAACATACTCCGTTGATAAAAAAAATAATTTTAGGTGCGTATCTAGAATTGAATTTATTCTGAGATGAGTAAAGTATATGATATCTATGCTCGTTTCTGTAACTTTGAAATCCTGAACCAACTCACAAATGTTTGCATGATTATAACGAAATAAAATATTGATTTTTAACATGTGATGCACATATGCTTTCCTGCTACTGTCAATATGAGTCTAATGACCAGCATACGAGTCTTGGTCAAATTTTGTCTAGTTTGTGTGGTTCATATTGCTTTGCACGTACATGAGAGTTATGCGCTTGAGCATTTTTCCAACCACGCTTGAGCATTTTTCCAACCATGTCGTGGCACGTTTTTATCAAGAGGAATACAAATGAAGTACAAAGCATCTTCAGTGAACCTAGACTCACCAAGTGGCAAAGAGTTTAGTCATTAAGTTTTTATACCGCAGAAGTCATTTGCGACCCACTAGCTTTAGCTCTAGAGAATATACTACTAAGAAATTTGCAAGTGATGCCAAAGTTCACCCGAGTGCGGTCTCAACTAAGAATGACAGCGGCTCGAGTAAGGTGTGGGTAATTTAATGTTGGAATGTGATCGATCTCGGCTAATTCCGAGATTAATTATGAAATTAATTAACCGTTAAGTTAGTGGTCTTAATGGTTAAGTTAGTGGTCCACCTGACATTAAATATCCAACACTGATTAGAACTGCCGTGATCGGCAGCAATCCTTGGATCTTCTAGGGTTTGGCCCCCTAGCCCACAACGCATCTATAAATAAGAGGAGACGCCTCTGACGACTCTAACCACGTGACTATTCACATAACCGATCAATTAAGCGCTTGGAGGGTTTAGGAAGGCCGTCTATTGTAACACCCTCGGTGTTACGCCCTAAACCAACTACTAAATCATGTCATGAGCATCATGTTTTTGTGATAATGCATGGTAGAAGGTGTAAAAATAAATTTCTTGGCATGAAAAATGATTAACACAAATGATACATAAAAAAGGATTCAATAGTCATGTTATATCACTTAAGGTTGAAAATTAATTTTTATTAAGCAAAAATACTATAGAACATGTGTGTGATACTTAAATAAAGTTGGAAGTACAAACTTTGTAGATGACAATGCAACTTTAACTTTTGGAAAATATATGTTGTTAACTAGTGTTTTGAGAGCTCAAAAATCAAATTTGACGTTAAGATAAGCTCTTTTCGTTAAGTCGGCAAACACCTGAACTATTCTTAAAATGCCATTTTTGGCATATTATATTGAGCAAAATAGTTAAATGGTTCTTAAATATTTTGCTCCTACGGGTTAGTGTAAGCTATGGACTATCGCATGAAATACTTGTTGGTAGCGGTTAATAGGGTTTAGGCCTTTTAAAAATTGTAACAAAAGTGTTAACGGCTGTTAGTTTGAATTGAGACCTTAACTTTCCTAAGTATGGAAAAGTAGTAAGACAATGCTATTTTGGTATTTAATTTCTAACAAAAATGTTTAAACACTAGTTGCATGTTTTGGTATTGTTGATTACATCAAAGTGAGTGCTTGAGCATGGCGTAGGTTGACATTGTGTTGGATGTCATGTTGTCCACTCCAAAATTGCCCTAACTTCAGTAGAACACGTTGTCAGTGTTGTGTCGGGCTTCGTTCGTGAACCGGCATTCAGCGCTACGAGCTCATGTTGGCATCCTTCTATCCCCCTCTCTGGTTGCTCTCGGGCCATGTCGATGGCTTTGCTAGGTCACTGGTCATCTTGACTTTAGGATAGGGAAATTAGTTAGGCCTTAATTGTGATCGTTGGTAGTTTTCGCATCGCTTTAAAATGCGTGCACGTCACCAATAACAGTCGCTCGGTCTGAGTTCACGGTCACTGTGGCACAACGCTGTGGCGTTGGGCTCACGTCGCGACCAAGCTACGGTCGCTGTCTAGCTCGTGCGCCAGGCCGATGCCGCGCTGCGCCCTGGCCTTGCGTTGGCCGACCCGGCTGGCTTTGGTCTGGTTCCACTACCGCGGTGTGCGCGCGCCATCATCCAGCCGTCGAGCTACGCGCGTGGTCGAGATGGAGCTACGGCTGTCACCGCCTTGCAGACGTGGTGCTCGCCTCGCCCTTCATTTTACCTACCGCGTTGAGTCTCTGAGCATGTGCCGCTGCCCGCCGCGCCTGGGTTAACCGACCCTAGTCACTGGATGACGGTGACGCCTCTCTGCTCCCCCTGACTCGCTAGCCGCTATGGGAGCTCCCTACTCGTGTGGGACCACTCCAATTCAAGAGCATCATGCCGAGTCTCTTGGTCGTGTCGTCCGTGCATGTATGCTCATACTTCTGCCATCAATCGGGGCCGCCTTATCTTAATCTGCTCGAGCTAATTTGTGTGATCTCCCCACAACCACGCTGAGCACAGAGCCACCATTCCTCCTTCTTCCAATCACTAGCTCAAGGCCTCCCAGTCCAATTCCTCATACCGGTGAGTAGCTTAGCAAGTGAGCTAGCTGTCGCGTTCTCATCGAGCCCAGCCTTGATAGGTTAGTGGTCAATTTTGGCCTCTCCTCGCTGCCGGTCATGCACGCCGCCGTGATCAGTGGGTTGGGGGTAAGGCGTGTAGGAGTGGTAGTAGTTCAACTGCTCGTACCCCTGAGCTCGCCTTGACTCTCCATATCCGGTGCTCGCACTGTTTTGGCCAGGGTGCTCGTCGTTGGTGGGGTGACACGCCGGTGTCCTTCGTAGAGCGCCACCGCCCCACTCGGTCGCACGTGGCCAGACCGCCGTAGCGCTCCCCAGCTTCAACCGTCAGTAGGGCATGCACCACAGTGAGCTATTGATGCTCCTCCGCCATCTCTACCTTTTCGTGAGGGCGTAGGCTCGCCGAAACAGTCGTGTCACCACCGTGGATCGTTGCTCGCCGCTGCAGCCCACGACAGTGCGCCTCCGAGTCCCTAACCGCCACCCATCCTTGCGCGTTTAGCTAAAGATGGTGGTCGGCCACTTACTTCCGTCGTATTGAGCCTAGTTTGCCCGATGTAACCGCCGTTGCCGCTGGTGTGCCGCGCCGCCACATGCGGGTGCGCCGAGGACCGCCCCATTGCAAAGGCAACACATTCCAGGGTCTTTAATGTAAAACGTGAGTCTATAGTAATAGTGTTATGTTGCTCCACGTGATTATCCAAAAACTCGAGCCCTTTTCTACAAAGCCGCCGTCACGCGCGGGCGCCCTCGGCATTGGGCCATTGCTGGGACGCGCTGGGCTGCCGGGCCGAATGGTCGCCACCGGCCCTTTTCCTTATCTATGCATTTTCTAATTTAGTTTCTAAGGTAAACTTGCAAATTCAGTATAAAATTGTGTAGTTAACCAAAAATTATGAAACCAATTTTATTAGGTTCCTAAAATCATGATCTATCTGCTAATATATTTGGTTCACATAGTTTTATAATATTCTTAGGAGTTATATAATTAAATTAAGATACTTAAGATTATCAAAATATAAACTTGCAAGAATTGTTGTAATAAATTGGTGATAGTGTTGGCTCTGAAACTTTCACAGTAAATTTCTAACATTATTAGGTGTTCACTGTAATTTTTGTAGATCCATAATAATTAGTTGCTAAGATAACTAAATGAGTCTAGTTCAAAAATATATGTTTAAGCAATAAAATGCCGAAACACCTTAAGAGTTTAGGGCTAAAACACTTGTTGGGAAACGAAGCCTTACTTGACGAAGTGGATACGTAGACTAGTACGTTAGTCATTAAAGTTAGCTCGTTAGCTTGCGGAGCGTAATCGTATTTTAGAGTTATAGTTACCATTGATTAATTGCGTCTCTACGTTGCATCCACGTATATCATAATAAAAACAACAATGGATCATGGAGTCGACCGAGGTAGCGGAAAATATAGTGCCTTGATGATTGTGTTACCATGATGGATTGCTAACTTTTGGTTATATCTTACCCAGGCAAGCTCCGATGCATAACCCCTATTATTCTACACTTTATCTTATGCTTGTGCATTAAGTTTTAAGGAGTTGGATGAAAACCACTTGCATATATATATATAGACCCTATAGCATAGCAATCTATACGATCCTGACATACTAGTAGTACTCATAGGATAAGGATTTGCTATGCTATAGGATCCGGTATAAGTCGAGTGATTATCTGTCACTCGTGATAGATAGGAAAGATATTATTGTTGTTATTATATTACTATCACATGGTGTATATATATATATGAATGATAATTGGAGACCGGGCGGAATGGTACTTTGAAGATGGACTTGGTTAGGCATTCGAGCGAGGCTTGGATTGCACTTATTTTGCCTATATCAATTGAGGACCGCCCGTTGTTGTGGATGGTAGTCAGGTCACAAACTTATTATCCTAAGCACATACTTGCTTATGGGAGCAGGAAGGCTCGTTGCTCTCTTGTCGTGGGTTCTGGCTCTTTCTAGACCGACTGATTAGAGGCGGGGATGGTGGAGGTCTAAGCACCACACTGAGTCCGGGACTCAGGAGTGGGGGCTTGGAGTCCAAGTTTGGACAGGGACCTGGACCCTTTGATAGAAGAGTGGTGGGTTGGTCTTGCTTGTGCCTGGGGTACAAGCAGGGCGTGTGTTTTGGGGTACCTAGCTGGGATACATTGGTTCATGAATTACCGTGTGATACGGTACGACTTGGCTATGATCTAGCACCATAGTAAGAACTGGAATATGAAAGATGGTAAAATGGTTCTAATTGCTTACCACCTGCTTGAAAGTAGCACATGTGCTTACATAGAATGGTTAGTTAATGAACTAATGATGACTGCTAATGAAATTGAATATAAGGATGCACGTTTAGTAATGCTTTCGCAGATGCAATAACCCATAAGCCAGATAACCTTGCATATTCTTGGAGTCTTTTATTTTCCTCCTATCGGATAAGTCTTGTTGAGTACATTCGAGTACTCAGGGTTTTATCCCCTATTGTAGGTGATCGGAGGATACTTAGAGCTGACTCTTATATGGGAAAACCTCCTGGTGAGGCTCAGCGGGGATTCCATTCGCGCTACGACCGTAGTGTTTATTTATAACCCTCATGAAAGTTTTTATAAGAAAATATGTAAAATATGTTAGCATCTCTTGTATATAAATGTCCGCTATGTTAATACTCCACCATGTCATTAAATTAATCATGCTTTCTCTGTAACTTTGATAACATTGTTATATTCCGTTGTTAAAATAAATTGAGGTATTATCCTAGTACTATAATAAAGTGATGTAAGAAATAACTTAAGAATATTGTAAGCTTTATTCTCTCATTTATGATCCTGATGGAAAAATGTGGATTTTTGAGTTCTCCCTTGGGGTGTGCTCGATGGAACTGTGTAGTTTAGTGTCATTTCTTGGGTACTTAGTGTCTAATGGAAGACAAGTACTCCTAGGAGGCATTAGATTAGGCGGTTCTGTCACATCTACCCACGTCCATCCTGGTATTGCAAGATCTACGTCGTGTTCTTCACCGACTAGGAGCATCAAGCTCCGATTTGGTGAAGATTAAGATCTACTTCATCTACATCAACTTCATCACATCTCTAGCGACACAAATGGCATCCACAGGCTCTTGTTAGTATCTAAGATTAGTTTCCGCATTAAGATGAGTTAGTGATCATGTTTAGGCTAAGATTAAGATCCTATTTAATCTAAGTTTTAATTCAACAACCGGTATCGGAGCCTGCTCAGTCAACATGATCCTAGGCCAGAGTCAGTTTTGTTTATGCCTCTATTAAGATCCGTTCAGTTTTAATCAACTGTGTTATTTTAAGTTAGACATTAGCACATGATCAGATTTACTAAATAAGTTTAGATGGCATTAGCAGTTGGAACATATATGTTTTAGATTGATTCGTTAGGTTCAAAGGATAATTAATTGAAGTATGACTTGCTTTCACTACTTCTGGCCAAAGCTAATTAGTGTTTGCATGTTCACCAAGTTTCTTGTTCTAGTTTATTCTGGCCAACTCTAATTAGACTAGTTCATAGAGCTTGTTTTTTTGGGATACTTATATGCCTTATGTTTGTCATTCTGGCCAACGCTGATTGATGAATATTTGATCATAAAATTTTTACTGGGCAAAACCTTAGCAAGACATGAGTATAGTCTAGCTAAGGATAATAAATGAGATTCTAAGTAAATGAGCTATCCACATGGCACCCTGATTATGTTCCTAGAGAACACAGAAATCAGTGAGAGCAAAGTCCAAGGGATTGTGTTTCTACTGTTATAACTGTTTCACTAAGTTGTTAAGATATGATGTGTTTCTAGATAATACAAAAATCAATGGGAGCTAGTGGGAGTTCACAAAGGAGGAACATTAAATCTTGGAGAGATAGACTTAGTTTTCTATATCAACAACTCAAGAAGACATAAATATCTCAGTTTGTGCCATAAGTCATTAGTATACCTCCATTTAAATTACTACAATTTCTATTGTGGATTTTCAAGAGTCAATTAGTAAGCCACAACAGATATATGTAGCAACCATTAGTTAATAAGTAGGCACATAAGTAAATCTGTATTGTTGTTAATCTATTTGTGATCCATGATAAATCTATAAGATAATTACATCAGATGAGGAATTTTGATATTCTAAACTAAGCAATTTTATAAGTATATATAAAGTGTGGGTGTTAATAAGTTTTCTAATGAAGTCGAGCCAGTAGGCTATAAAAGGGTCTACAATTCTATGCGTGGCTTCAAAGAGAGTTTTGAAAGATTTAAACTAAGAATATAGCCCACTATGGTTTAGAATTTCATTAGGTGGACAATTATGTTTATAAAAAAGTGAAAAGTTTATTGTCCTAATACTCTACATGGGTGAAGTTGAGTTACCTGACAATAGGAATGTCATGTAAGAGTTTTCTACTCGCCTAAATCTTTAATTAATATGATATATTTTGGTGAAGCCTCTGAGTTTTTGGCTATTAAGATACACCAATACAGGACCAAGTACTAGGATTATCAGAAAAGCATATCAAGTGAATGCATAAGTGATAGAGTTTGAAATGCCATGTTTGTCTACTCGCATAATGCAGATTGCATAATGCATTAAGTTTAATTATCCCAAATATTCTAAGAATAAGTTGATGACAGTTGAACAGGAAGACGTTCCATATGCTTCGGCTATCATTTTTAACTTTAAGAATGCTCAAAGTCTATACTAGTCTAGACTTGGCATCGAGATACTTGGCAAAATATTAGTTTATTAATCCAGAATAGGTCCACTGGAAGGTGCTAAAAGAATTTTTAAGATATTGATGAGGCACAAAAAGAATCATCATGTCACTTATAAGAATTAAGAATTAGTCGATTGCCAACTCTCTTGAGTAGGTAGATTATACCTACTCTTGCATAAAAGGATAATTTCATTGAAAGCTCAAAATATAATTAGTATTAAGGTGAGCTCAATTAGCGGCATGTTTAAGAATGAATACGATAGGCCGTGTGGCTTAAGAGATATTATCTCAAAATTGAGTATTGACATACTGCTATAGGCCTGCAGTTGAGTTACAGGATTATTTCGAGTAACAACACATCAAATATTGATATCAAGCACATTGATTAAATGTTGTGAAAGAAAGAACCCATGATCAGATTATTAAGCTTGAGAAAAATAAGAACTAAGCTGACGCTTGCATATTTGGTTATTTGAGTCTTAACACTTATCCATTTATGAGCGCGTAAATCAGTTTGGGTTTTAATGTAGAGTATCTAACTTGATTCCAGGTAATATGGCCATGTACTCCTAATAAGTAATAAGCTGTTCTAACAAGGTATTACAGTGAACTATCGGTAATGGGATCCCAGTGGCGATTAATGCTGCTGACGACGCATTGGTCTAGTTTTGTTGTAGTACTGAGTGTGAACATAAGTGTAAAATGAACATTAGTTGCATAAGTGCATTAGTCGTTGATCAAGTGTGAGAATGTTGGAATGTGATCGATCTCGGCTAATCTCGAGATTAATTACAAAATTAATTAACTGTTAAGTTAGTAGTTTTAATGGTTAAGTTAGTGGTTCACCAGACATTAAATATCCAACACTAATTAGAACTGTCGTGGTCGGCGGCAACCCTTAGATCTTTTAGGGTTCGGCCCCCCGGCCCACAGCGCAATAAGAGGAGATACCCCTGGCGACTCTAACCACGTGAATATTCACATAATCGATCGATTAGACGTTGGAGGATTTAGGAATGCCGTCTACCTACGTCCATCCTGGTATTGCAAGATCTACGTCGCGTTCTTCACTGACTAGGAGTATCAAGCCCCGATTTGGTGAAAACTAAGATCTACTTCATCATCAACTTCATCACATCTCTAGCGACACAAATGACGTCCACAGGCTCTGGTTAGTATCTAAGATTAGTTTCCGCATTAAGATGAGTTAGTGATCATATTTAGGTTAAGATTAAGATCCTATTTAATCTAAGTTTTAATTCAACAATTTATCCGCCCACGAGTATGTCCATAATTTTAGCTTTATACTTTTCCGTGAGTACGTTCATAGGTAAGATTTTGTACCTATATCCGCGCCCCATGGCTACCCCTCAGGTATCAGGTACACTGATATGATCAAATAAATTCACAGTGAAACAACATACAACTACGCTAAGAACACCATGTTGTTTTGCTTTTTCCATCGCAACCACCAAACGATCAAAGCCTTTTTGGCAAATCCATGGTGAACATGTTCCTGGCTAAGATCCACCAACCCGCCATTAATTGATCCTGCATGGCGCGGTTGCTTCCGATCTATTGATAGCACCGCGGTGCATCAGTGCCAAACAAATTTATCAACAATACCTTGCCAAGGGCAGATCTATGTTATCCGCTGCGGGTGCGGCCACAGGCAAGCCCAAACCAAAAGTCAACTATCGTATTTTTTTTTTTGACGAAACGCCCTCGTGTTTTTATTACCATATATATTTTACCTAGTAGCTATATAGCGATATAATAGTCCTGTTTGGATCCACCAGATTCAAACATATCATAGCTAAACCTAGCTAAACTTTAGCGGGGGCTAAAATATAGACAATCTTTTTAGCTATTTCAACGTAGCTAAAACAACTCAATGACCAAACTACTCCAAGCTAAAGTTTAGCTAGCTAAACAATGGAATTAATAAGGGATAGCATGGTCAAACAGGACCAATATCGCATCCCATTTATTTTACTCTGGCTCCGCCCCTCTAATAACTTGCTGCAGCGGCCACCCATCAACAACCTCCCAAAGCATCACGTAATGATGGAGCATCGGAATAGTAAAGCGACGCTGATGTCACCCACCCATTTTCTGTCAGTTAAACCTTCTTGGAATGTTGTTTTTCCTGTACCTCTCTTAAGGCACCGCTGCAAGCAGGCAAGGATTATGCACTTGAATGAAACTGGTTTCGCTGCTCAACTGCTGCATAAATTCTCCCGCATGTTAATAGAAACTCAGTAAACAGTAATACTGATGCAGAGTCCACCTCAAAGATGCAGAATACATGAATGTATACAACAACACTGCAGGAAAGCGTCGTTTGTATATAAAAAAGTAACGTACAGCAACGAATATCCGACCAATTATCTTTTTTTTTGTGCTTCATGAAAGTAAGCATCATTATAGGCGTGTTTGCACCGATCAATCCACTGTTGACACAGATTTGGCGTATCTTCACAAGGATTTCTTATAAGCATATATAAGATTCTTCACTGATTATATGGTCTCACCTCTCTGGAAGGATTTTGTTCAGATCATGATAAGATCTTCAAGTATCTCTGTTCTCTGCCCCTTGATCCTTTGTTTTGGTTACAAGTCCATTTCAGACAATCCATTTTTGCACCCAGAAGACATAAAGTTTCAAATAATGACTAGTCTAAAGCTGTGGATAATAATGGATTAATCTTCATGTATGGATTTTCTAGTGGTGACAGGTATACCTAGGCAGCAGCAAGGCTCCCAGCTGTCTCCAAAGAAGAAGACAATTCAAAGTCATAGCTCCAATCAAAAGAAGCAATGGAGCCACATGAAAAATATTCTTCAGTAGGGACCCATCCTAGTCTAAAGAGTGGAAAACTTCAGGAATTCTTGACGATGAACAGCTCCGAAGCTGATGTTTAATTTACAAACCGTATGGAGCATCGCCCTGTTCGTTTGGGTTTATTTGGCTTATAAGCCGTACTTTTTCAGCCAACGAACAATATTTTTCTCTCACACCAAATCAGCCAACAGTACTTTCAGCCATGGCTTATCAGCCAGACAAGCCCAAACGAACAGGGCGCATATAAGTTATCTGAAATGTTTTAGGAGAAAAGCATGCATGATTTGAGTGGACCACAGAAAAGGGGCATCCTGATCACCAGTCTTTTCCGGGTTTTCTCATAGCATGAAAATGATAGACGGATGGATATGGTAGATGCATCCATTTGTATTTTTGATTTTTTATAATTCGGCTTCAGAGTTCAGACCACTTCAAAGAGGCATCATTTCGCATTTATTACAACACAATAGTATTGCATAAGCAAGAGTTTCATATTAAAAACCTATCCGAAAAATTAAAAGCCATCTACATTTGATAGGAATAAGTGCAATGTCATCCCGTAGACGACCGAATGAATCATAGCCTCCATTAGTGAGCTCAAAATCGTAGCTATTGTATCCATATTTTGATAGCAACGTGGATTAAATGTTTCATCTAGAAAGAAGAAAAATAAGTGCGGAAGGTACAAACAAACACACTCTTAGCAAGGAACATGTTCACCATGGAGAAAAAGAACACGCGAACACCTGCACCTGGTACCTCAACGACCAGTCCATCTCCCTGCTTTCACCATGCTCTCTTCTCCTTTCACGAGGTAACGCGATGGCTCCTTCAGCTTGTCTGCTCGTTTTAATGTCCGTTTTTCTAGCAGGTGAGGCGTGAAGTGAGAGCACTGGCTTGGCATGGCATCCGATCCGAGGCAGCAGGAGATGGTGGACCAATCATTCGGACGAGATTAGCCATGCATCCAGAATCAGAGAGGTACCTCCTGGCTCCTGCTTTTTGCGTCGCTGAAAACAACCTCTCAGAGCCTAACACAGGCCGTTTTCAGAGCGCCTGAAACATCCTGGGCACCTGGCAACATCTGTGTGTGCTCTTGGAGCTTTGCGCTCCACTCAGGATGGATTCTCGTTCGATCCATGCCTTTTTCTCTTCCTGCGAGTGCTGGAGACGATGTGGCTTAACATTAACGTCCTCGTATGACCTGCGTCTCTGAAGAACACGCTTGGGCCCTCTGCTTCCATGGCAGGGGCAGCCGCGCAGTTCTCAGCCAAGCAGCAATGCTAATCATGCTGGCCTCTCCCGTCTGCTTTTTTTAATTTTTGAAAGATCCGGTCGCCCGGCCTCTCCCGTCTGCTGGCTGCTGATTTCTCCAGGGACAACTTTTATGTCTCTGATTATCCTTTGCGGACCGCGAGAAAGTTGTTGGCACCTGACATGTGTGTTGTGGCCTTGTGGGTGTGGCTTTGGCTTGGACGGGTCGAGAACAGGTCGGTTCCAATCTGTTCTGTGCTGAAACAACTCGTTCTCTGCATTTATTTATTCTCTTTTTCCTTTGATCCGTCCGGGCTGTTGTAGTAATAAGGCAAACAAATTTCTGCATGACAGTAACACTGCAATCTTTGAATTAATTTACTACTACTGTTGGCCAATACTGAATTCTGAAGAAGTCGACTTCCCAAACTAGTACTGGTTGATTCACATGTCACAGTACAGGTGATGGAATCTTTGATTGGAGAAGGGACACAAAGAAGCTTCTCCGGAGTCAATCAAAAGAAATCATACAAAAACAATACTATCTTAATATTAATATTACTAGTTTGAGACCTTATAATTTAACTGTAAGCACTATTTTTTTTTCTATAAACAGTACTACTACACACATATATAATTCTTTGAATAGAGAAATTCAATATCTTTAGTACCATGGTGCAAGATGGAATGATTTTAAGACATAGAACCCATTTTTTCAAAAAAAAAAGTGTAAAGGAAATTTTTGAATAAATATACAATAAACACTAGTAAGAACAAAGTTCTAAATACATATTAAAAACCAACATAGGTGCAGTGCAAACGATGATGATAGATATAAATATAGCTTAATTGATAAATTTACCACAACCGAATCGATATTGAGTACAATATAAATGGGTATTGTGTTAGGAAATTAATAGGAGATAGTAAAGATAATCACTAAATTTATCCATGAAACTCTTAATACATATGTAAACGTGCTAGACCGTACTGGAGCATGAGTTGGTGCTCTAGTATTAGGCCTCCAATGAATCCTTTTGATCCTCATGAGACATGCTAGAAAAAAATAAATCCTAAAAGATTTCACAAGATAAGAAACATCTAGTCTAGACTTTAATTTGATAGAGTAGAATCATTAATTGCTAATAGTAGACATTGGATGTATTCTCTTTTTCTAAAAAAATTACTCACTGCTCCTATATTATTAAAATTACATAAAGTAAACCCTAGATTTCATCTATATTACCCGTACAAGCCATCACGCAAAATGTTTTAAAATAACCTCTAAATTTTTATCTAAGTTATCCACCTGTCATTATAAAGAATAAATTAAAGTAATCACCCAAATTTGCATATAAATTACTCGTGTTTGTCATTGTGAAAGATGATGCAAAAATAACCCTTAAATTTTATTACTACATATAACATTATAAAATATAATATGAAGTAATCTATTTAATTTTCATCTAAGTTACCAACCTTTCTACCATTATAAAAAATAAATTAAATACCAATGGAAGCTATTAGGAAAATAATTCAATTCAATAACAGAAAGACGTGGGCCCAACCACATCGTCCGCGACTCATGGTCCAGGCGTTCACCCTTCCGTGTGTCAACCTCGGCGCCCGTTAAGCCGACAGGCTCACGGCGTACATACACTCGGCGACTTACCCGGTGGCATCTATCCGCTACACCTGCCGCACGGTCACCGGCGAGAACCGCGCCCCGGTGGTGCCGTCCTTCTCGTCACGCGGGCCCAACCACGTCGTCCGCGAGATCCTGAAGCCGGACGTGGTGGCGCCAGGCGCAAACATCCTTGCGGCCTGGCCGGTCGAGTCGCCGCTGACACGCAGAAAGGGCGACGCGAGACGGGCAAGCTTTAGCATCATGTGTCCGGCACCTCCATGGCGTGCCCGCACGTCGCGGGCGCTGCTCCGGCACAGGCATCCCGACTGGACGCCGGCCATGATCCGGTCGGCGCTCATGACGACAGCGGCGACGCTCGACAGCTACGGCTAGGGACATCGCGAACAACAGCCACACCACCACAAGCGGCGGCGTTGCCGCGACGCCGATGGCGGCCGGGGCCGGGCACGTCCGGCCGCAGATGGCGCTCGACCCGGGCCTGGTCTAGTGGTCTACGACGCCGCGGAGGGAGGGCTACATCGACTTCCTCAGTTCCTCTGCACCCTGAACTACACCGCGGCCCAGGCGAGGACGTGCCTACCTGGATTCGCCGGCTGTACGAGGACGACGCTCCCCGGCGGCGCCGCGGGGCTCAACTACCCGTCGTTCGTCGTGGGCTTCACCAACGGCGCCGACGTCCGCGTGCTGACGCGCGCACCGTGACGAAGGTGTCGGAGGGCGCCGGACCACCTGGTGGCGGTGACCGGTACGGTGACCGTCACGCCAAGGACGCTGGAGTTCGATCGACCAGCGGAAGGAGAAGAGGAGCTACAAGGTCGTGTTCAGGAGCAAGAAGAGCTACAAGGTCTAGGTTATTATTCTTATTCCATTCCATCATCGCTGTACGTGTTCGCGGCACGAACGAACGTTTCATTAGACGATTAGAACTAGGAGCACGAGAAGCAGTAGCAGTGGCCCTTGATGAAGTTTCCCCTGCAGTGTCCGCCATGGCGCATCTGCACCAGGCAAGCGGCCGCGCAGAGCATCTCCACGCACGGCCCTCTGTACAGACGCGTCTCGTCGCATTGGCTAATGGGGAACGCGCCGCCGGCGACGGGGGGAGGAGGCTCCTGCTCTTCGCTTCCGCCGTCCAGATGCTGGCTTTCCACGTGACCTGCCGTTCAAATGACCCGGCTGAGACCATCGACAAATCGACAGACGTGGAAAAGTCATTTGGAAAGAACAAATCTATATATAGATTTTAGAATTTATTAAGGCCTCCAGCACTTATTATACTCTAACAAAAAAATGCAAGGAGATCCAAGTTTGTATTAATTTAAATATTTTAGCTTTGACCATGAACATCTAAAATTTTATATAAGCTAGCAACAGAAGTTTAATATACTCCCGCCGTCCACAGAAGAATGCAATTCTCATATTTCAAGGAGTCAAACACTCTGAACTTTGACTAAATTTTTATATAAACATTCATGATACAAAATAAGTACTATTAGATTAGTTATAAAATATATTTTTTATAATTAATTTATTTGGAGACATAAATACTAATACTATTTACTATAAATCTGTTTAAACTTGAGTTCGATTAACCGGCACGGATACTAAAATTGCATTTTTTCCGTGTAGGTAGGAAGTATCAAACTACTTCCATGACATAGGAGTAACTCTTTACGTATTGCTAGTCAATCGAAGTGTATAAAGTTTGTCCTCAACTCCTCATTGAACATATAAAGATGGGCTTATATCTATGATCTCGAAAAGAAAAGAAAAAAAATGCATGGAGGATGCGGCTGTAATACAAGCCTACCTGCAAAGACAAGAGCGACCAGCAGAAGCATCGTGAGCACGACAGTCGCTGGAGCCATTTTGCACAGCTTTGTAGTGTACTTCGTGGGTCTTATCTTCCGAGGGTCCCTTCTGAGCTCTGGGCCTCTCTGGCCCCCTCTTTTATAGGCGCCTGGCTTGGAGCCCTGCACAGAGCAGCTAGTTTACAGTTTTTAGCGTTTTCACGTGTAGTTTTAATGACTCCTTTCTAGTGGTTTTGGATTCTTCAAACAACCTTATTATTAAATGGAAAATGGATACGCTCACAGCCTCACCACTAATATAATATATGCTTTCTACTACCATTCGAGTCCAGCTTAGGATACGCAACTATTAATTCTGTAATTACAACTAAGAAACTCCGTGTTAATTTTCTTGCCAGAGATTCCAATCGTTTTACCTTTTCATATCTTAGTGCAAAACAATGGATTTCACCGACACAGGATCATCCCAACAAGAGAGAGAAAAAAGACATAAAATAAAACAACTACTCCCGCCATCCCGCAAAGAGTGTTATTATCACTTTAAAAAAGTCAAACATTTCTAACTTTGACCAAATGTACAAGAGACTATTAATATTTATGATGCACAATAAGTATCATTATATTAATCTTTGAATATATTTTTTATAATAAACTTATTTAAAGATACAAATATTGCAATATTTTCATAAATCTAGTTAAACTTAAGAAAGTTTAACTTGCACAAAACCTTAGGCGTCTTTCTTTTTAGGACGAATGGAGTACTCCCTTCATACATGAGCATAAGTGCTTTATGACGAATTATTAGGAAGGAAGGAAAAAGTTCATAGTGCCGCTAATCTATATCTATATATTTATATATCTTATAAAAGTAAACTTCATTATTTTTCTATCTCAACATGCAAGTTATCTATCCCCTATTAAATGTCATACCATCCTTCACTAACTTTGAATCTTAGCATGCAAGCTATCCACGTCATGCCCACTAAATGCTACATCCCCCTCTCCCTTAATTTTCAATCTCTTGATGCAAATTATACAAGTCATTTAAACTAATTGCACTTACTATTTTCAATCTATCAAGAATACAAGGCATCCATATAATATATTTGTTTGTTGTCCATGATCTTATAATTCAGTATAATATTTTAATAGTTTTTTATTAGGTTCATTCTTTATCTTACTAGATTTTGACCAAATCGATACAAGAACATGTAAGTCCAATCATACTCTATTTCTAAGTCCCACAATAATGCGCGGGGTCTTCTTCTAGTTAAACAGTTGGGACTACACCTGACTAGCGTAATTGCATGCTGACCTAGGGCAATCGATACAAGAAAAAACAGTTTTAAATCTATGAGTATACAATTCGCTACATCTATATCTATATATCTAGTCTACATCTATACCTACACCTATATTTATATACATGTAATTTTTTTACTTCAAAAGTGCAGAAGGTTAGTACCTCAGCACAGCACATCTCAGTGATTCATTGGATGACTTTGCCCCTAGTGGGAAGGGTTAGAGGCATGATCGTCCCTTATCGGTACCACAAAGTAGGTACATATTGGGCTTGCCCTCATCACCATGGCATGTCGATCTTCCTCTTCTCTTCATCTCAATAGGAAGTCCTCACCCTAGATAACATGGATTCTACGGAACTCTCCATTACTTAGGACATCTAACCTGGAGGACATGGAATTTCGAAGAAAATGCATACCTACTTGCTCTTGCAATTGAAGAGGGAAGTTCAATTAACCCCGTGAACTTGTCATTGAGTGTGAAAACCCCCTCTCAACTTCAACACCAAGAATTATATGTCCTCCAATTTTTAAAACCTGACAAAATAACGCCCCCCTCCAACCATTTCAAAGTAGTTTCTCACACGGTTTTGGCTGATGTGGCATGTGGGGGCCCACATGTTATCGGTCTTTTTAGGTATGCCATCTTTTATTGAATATTTGAGCTTTTAAATAATCTCAAATAAAAGCAATTTCAACAAGAAAGTTTTAGATCTTGTTAAGCACTACAACTTAGGTATAGTGTGTCTCATATTTGGTCATTTAAAAAATAAATAAAATAAATTTAAAAAATCTAAAAACTAAAAATGAATATTTGGGCATCTAAACAATCTGAAATAAAAAGTTGTCAACTAGAAAATTACAGACCAAAGTAAAAATGGCAACTTTGGTATAGACCATGTAAACATTCAAGGTCATTTGAAAATTTTAAAATAATCCCAAAATATGAGAACTTAAAACAAATATCTGCATATTTAAACAATCTTAAATAAAAAAGTTATCAACTAAAAAGTTATAAATCGCGTTGAAATTTACAACTTTGGTAAATACCATGTTAACATCCAATGTCATTTCTTTTCTCGGACACAACATCCAATGTCATTTCAAAAATTTAAAAATGTGAATTACAAAATGTGATAGTTTAAAACGAATATGTGCATCTAAAAATGATCTCAAATAAAAGAGTTATCAAATGCAAAGTTATAGAACATGTTGAGGTTCATATGAAGTTTGTCTTCATATGATTTCATATGGAAAGGTTGTAATTTTTTATATAAAAGAAAGAGGAGAGAGAAATGGAATACTACCTAACATGTGGGCCTCTACTGCCATGTCAGAAGCTATTTTGAAATGGTCATGAAATGTATTTTGTCTGGTTTTAAAAGTTAGAGGATGTATGATTTTTGGTATTAGACTTGTGGGGATCTTTCAAACTCAGTGACAAATTAGAGGGTTAAATGGACCTCACTGTAGTAAATTTCCAATTGGTTTCATATTTAGGCACGTCACGTCACAAAAGAATGCTTAGTAGAACACAAGAAAGAAACTAACCCATTGTTTAATATTGATAGCTCACACAAGAGCAAATTTTCCATGACCGCTCAGCTTATGAACATAGCATCAGTTCACCTGATCTTATTTTTTTCGAAAGGCAACACCTGATCTTATTGTTGTTGTTGTTGTCGTCGAAAGGCTTTGCTGTTGTTGTTGCTGCTGCTGCTGCTGCAACACCTGATCTTATTCTCCTGCAAAGTTTCTACGAAAGAGCCATCGCCCATCAGTTCTTCCACTCGAAGGCCACTGGGCTCCTGACTCGATGGTGGTGGTTCTCCTAGATGATGTGTCCGAAATCCCACACCCTGGGTTTGCGAAGGCTTCATTTCTGAATATCAGAATAGCGCAGTATATAGAAGGCTGAGTCGACTCGGCCATTTATAATCAAATACAGTCCACTAAGAACAGTTAAGGATGCATTACATACAAGCCATATAGTATACTTAACCATGTAATTAGTACTAAATCCGTTTCAAATTATAGTTCGTTTGACTTTTTTGACCTCAAGTTTAACCACTCGTCTTATTCAAAAATTTGTGCAAAATATCATTTCTTTTGTTGCGGTTTGCTTTATTAACAAAAGTTCTTCAAGAATGACTTAAATTTGACTATGTTGACATAAATTTTTTTAATAAGACAAGTGGTCAAACTTGAGGTCAAAAAAGTCAAACGAACTATAATTTGGAACGGAGGGAGTAGAAGTCTTCTTGATCCTATGCTACTTTTGATTCACACTAGCTCATTGCATACATTCTTGAGGGATGCAACACACGAAAGCACCAAATTGGAGAGGTGTGTTTGTGTAGTACAAACTTAGCCTGACGCACTCACCTTAAGGAATAGGTTGTAGTCCGTATAAATAAATTTCGTTAAACAATGGTGTAGATGAATTTATTTCTGGTATACACTTATTATGATGACACTAGTATCCTATGTTACATGACAACTTTAGTAGTGCTAGCTAAATAGGTAAGGTAGTAGTGTGCTTAATCCTATAGCTAATGGCCACTAGCTGCAGCTTAGGTAAGTTTATCTGTGATTTTTCTTTGTATCTACTAATCCCTTCAAAACAAAGCAGACCTTTTTATGCACTACATGTGAGAAGCCTTGCCAAAGTTAGGGTTACTTACTGGGCTAAATTCATCTGGTTTTGAGCCTGTTCGCTGGTTGGTTTCTGGGCTGATAAGCCCGGCTGGTGCTGGCATGTGGTGAGAGGAAAACACTGTTGACTGGCTGATAAGCTCTGGCTGAAACCAACAAGCGAACAGGCTGTTTGAATAAAATTGCAGATAAGAACTGTACTAAATGTGTCTTTGCAAAGCAGCTGAAATAATTTGGAATCTCATGCAACAATAGCACATTTGGGAGACCAAACGTGTATTGGAGGCTTTGCAAGTTGCTACAGGTGCCGTGCCACATTGTACGCACACTTTTTTTTTAAACCGCCATCGGAGAAAGAAATCCTTAAAATGAATTGCAGCTTCTATCATCCAACACTTGGACATAGCCGTTTTCATTTCTATGATAGAACTGCTGAAGGAATCAGTTTAAAACAATATCAAATTTGGAACTCTCTCAATTGTATATTACACGTATGTGTGAATGTGATAGGGTTGGAAGGTGGCAGATGACAAGTAAACATGTTCCTAGAAGAATTTCATGTTCATCACGCCACTAGAAATAGGGCAGTTAGCTTCCATACCATGTCTGTATCAATGATGAACTGTTAGCATGCCTCCTGAATATCAAAAATAATTTACATGAGCATGGGCGACATTATTTCATCCATCAATATTATATAAAACGTTTCTTTTGAATCATGATTCTATATGTACACCCTGCGAACATTTACAATGAAATTACAGTCCTGTAAAACAAGGACCAGAGACATTCTTTTCCTTGCCAATTACTATATGTGCCTAGTTGGCAGTTTTGCTGCTTTCGAAAAAAATTATCATACAAGCAATGCGTTGTCCTCAACAATGAAGCTAAGGTTATATTTACAATCTTCTTGCCCTCAGTACATTCTTTCCATCATAATTTATTCAGACTATATATATGAAGTCAAAACGAATTGACCAGGTACCCGATTCCTCCTTTTTTGCCTATAATGTCGTTAGTATCTTCAGGCTCCAGCAGCAGTGTCATTCTATCGAGCAATTACTGTAAATGTTCACTGTGAAACTGTAATAGTGCCACCAGTGAAGTTATGCTAGAAGGGGCTCCACCAAAGGTCTCCGCCGAGTATCAGGGAGGTCCATGGTATAAGCTACTATTGCTGAAAGCAGTGAACAGACAGCTGGAACTAAACCCAAGCCAAGTCTTGTAACTGAATAGCCAAATGCTGTTCCTAAATTTGATCTGATCTTTGTACTTCCTGCCATGCGAAATTCCAACCGCATCAAAACTTTTACTGGAAGATTACAAATTCAATTTTGCTTATGATGATGTTCCAGTATTAAGATAGTGACAGTAATTACCTTGATAGGACTCAAGAACATACAGAGCTACTCCACATGAAACTTTGTCAACAAAACTTAATGAGCCATACACAAAAGCACAACCATTTAGATCTTCTCCTACTAAAACACCTTCCATGCTAATACTTGTCACCTGGTATCAACGAAAGCACAGGAAAGATAAAATTATCTAAGAGAACTCCCGTAACATCACAAGAGCATACACTAAAATATGTGTAAATGAAATTCAGCTGAAATTAAACAGGATACAGTAACACTTAAATTGAAAGGGAAAATAAAAAGCTCATAGTAAGAAGTTTAACATATGCAGATATATACAGGTTACTCACAAGTGTTGCAGCACAATGTTAACAGTAACACATCAACAAATAAACTAAGACATACCTAAACAAAATTTATCTGATCATAACATGGCATGTTGAGTCCGCAACATCTCACCAAGGTATATAACAGAACTGAACAGCAAGGACACATTTGCTAAACCAGATAGTCCTGAAGGTCAGGATTGAAATTTAAGCGCCAGCATACCAGATACATTAGCAAGCTAACAACTAGGTACATGGACGGTGGGCCAGAATAAGAGCATACCACTATGACATGATAAATTGATAATATACCTTCTTACAAGTATATTTTTTCTTTAAATGTGTGTATTATCAAATTAGCTACAAAGTATAAAATTTAATTACCATACTATAATAAATCTCCTAAAGTTTTTATCATCTCTTGGAAGTACAGGTGTTAATTGAGATTACAGTATACTTACTGTCATAAGTGCATTCGCAGCTCCTATTATGGTTGAAATGGCATACATGAGGTTGTGCATTCTGCTCGGTAGAAAAACAATTCCAAGACCTGACAATATCCAAAGCACTGCTCCAGCTGAAAAGTAAAGCTTAAGACGCCAACTTGACCATCTAGTCTCCTGTAAACAGTTTTGAAAGTAATTGAGTTGAGTAACGAAGTATTAAATTAGACAAATTAGATATTAACAAAATAGTCTGACCTGTAATATTACAGATACTATCAAACTGCAGATGTAGATAATAGCAGGTACCTGAAAAGGAAAATGAAAAATAATTAATCCAGGGGAAAAACTATATGCAGATGGGACAAACTACTAATTCTAACAAATACAGGTCATTAAAAATGCTATTGTGTCTTCACTAGGGACGAATAAAAAACCATTTTTATTTAACATATGATTCAGTATTCAAATTATTAGCCATCAGATATCTGTGACCACCAAATGTACTAGAGTTCATAGAAAGCAAGCTTCATTTCAGAAAAGGCTTAAATTCAGAAGCTTTTGAGGATTCAAAGTTCTTAATTCGTTGACAATAAGTTATACTGAATATAATAAATCACTCGTTTGTTCAATCATTTAAAATTTCTACAGTAGCATGTTCATCAGTTGAGTACGCTCTCACAAGGATATATCAAATGATAAAGACAAACTAAATGCAAGAGCCAAAACAAATGGAAGGGACTTACCAATGCTTTGGAGTATTGATTCATTTCTAAATCATTTATTACATAGAAAGCGAGAAATGCCTGTTCAGAAAAATGAAATGTTATCACTGACTGGTCATCTGGTTGAAGCTCCAAGCAAAATGACAAGTCTTATAGTCCAAATCTACTTAAAATAAAGGTAATGCAAGTCTACGTACACCAGAACTTTGTGATAATGAACAAAAGAAGTTTGTTAATTTGTCCAAGAAACATAAATGGTAATCCAGTAACATTCATGGCTTCAAAATATGAATAAACTATAACGTATAATAAGAATTCACTTAGTCTAGGATGATCTGAAATTGGTACATTTTAACACAATACTATCTTGTTGAAACAATGTATATATTTACATTTATAATACAGAAATGAACAAGTAATTTTGAGATATGTAACATTTAACACCAGGAAAAAATGAACCTATATGTACACTTTCTCATTAGCATGTGAAACTGAAGACGGATACAACAATTTATGCTATTTTGAGCAAGTCGAGGTTCTATAAGGGCATGTACAGTGGACTAGTGGAGGTCACCGGCAGCCTTTTCCGCCTTTTGACCATATCATAAATCATACACGCTAGGTTCTTATAAACTGGATACAATGCTTAAGCTCGCTCGGGTGCTTAAGGTGTGCTAATAATGTAGTTAAGCCCATTTAAGAACTAGTTTGCATTTGAGGGATTAACTTTTATGCATGTGCTTAATGATGTGACAGCATTCTCTCTCTTTAAGCACTCATGCCTAACCACCTTGTGTAGCATGTGCCCTTAAGAGAAACCACAACCAACTATAGAATACATGCTCAACGTAAAAGCAAAGAAAAAGGTAAGGAAAAACTTAGATAGGGATATGCTCCTAACATGAGACATCTACCAGCATAAAGAAAAAGGCACTATGCCCAGAAATATTCTAAAGCTTGCTATGTATCTGAAAAACACTCTCAGAGCCACAAAATAATATATTGTGGTACGTACTGGCATGCCTTATGCTGGTAACTTTATGGTAAAAAGGGAAAGTCTACTCTTGAGTACAGTATATTAATCTACTGTAGATAGTGAGATACCCTCTGCCACAGCTGGTAGAATAATGTTAGGGCCGAAAAGGAGCACATAACATAAATCAACAAGAGTAAACAGAATGCAAAGTATAAATGCGTTTAGAAGCTCCCAAAAGAAGAGATAATTTCATCCCTATATCACAGAGTAAAAGATTACAAGGTACCTGTGAAACATTGGTCACCAATCTAGTCAGAGTGTAGACTAGAGCAACTTGGTAGTACAATACTTTCTTGAACCAGTAGGCCCATGAAATTCTGGAAAGACTCTTATCCATGCAGTGCCGGATTGATCTAAAGATAAGGATTTTGTTTAAAAATAGCAAAAGAAAAAAAAAGGAGATGAAAAACCTAGGGGAAGTCGATAATTTTTCCAAAAGAATGTTAACTATGAAGGTTTCCATCTTACCCAGGCTCTTTGGTTCCAACCAAGAAGATGACAACAAAGCAACATCCGAGGGAAATGGACACATAAGCAATCCAACGATACTGGCCAAAGTATTAAAAAATATAATGAAAACGAAGAATATCAGAAACATAGCAATACAGATTAGTAAATATACAAGAGAGTACCTGAACTAGTACGTTCACTGACTGCAATAGAGTAAATATCAACAAAGCAATGCCATACAGGCTAAGATTTGCAACCTAGCAAAAGCATGAAAATTAAGAACATCAGATGCAATTACTTTGTTATTATTTGGACATGGTAGAATGAATGATCGAGTAGAGTGTTCTAACCATCGTGAAGGCATTACGACAGCTTACAAGTGAAACCCGGCTAGTTGGATTTGATGACATGCAGTTTACCATAGACCTTAGGAGCATATGAAAGATATCTATAAATGTAATGCTGAAACCATAGAAAAGCATGGAGAGAAATAGGGAAAGAAAAGCCAATACATGTGAGCGACTTGAGTAACTGCCCAACCAACATTAAAAATAGCGGCAAATGTGCTGTATCCAACAGTCTCCAAAGTAGATGAATCAGTTCCCATAAGTTTGCAAGGAACACAGCTACCAAAAACAGACGAGAAGGAAATTGCCACTAAAATAGATCCTCCTGCATGCCACAGTTTGAAATGCCCAAAGCGATCCATCTGGAACAGAAATGGTATGTTCACAACTTTATATATCTACCCCCAGAATCATACACAGTAAATGCTAAAATGAATCTAGCTTGTTGTGACTAAAAGGAGGAGAATCAATTAAATGTTGTTTTATTGCAGCTTCTAATAAATGAATCATGTTATTTCTTGGCTCATACCAATTCCCCAACAAAGATTGTTGTGAAGCCATCCGCCAATTGTCCAGAAAGCATGACAGTAGCAGCATCGCTGCAAAAGTGAATTATAAAGTAAAGTGTCTGAAATAATCCTGAAGCTTTTACTTCCAAGCTGTCAGCATCTCAATATTTCTCAAAACCTGGATAAACAAACATGATCGAATCTGACAACTCAAGATTTTCGGCAGACTCTACGACATGTCATGGATCAGAAAATTAGTAAGCACTTTCTTAGTAACTAACATGTTGGCATTGTCTTACCAGTTTTTTAGCATTGTAAATCATTATTTTTCTTTCTGAACATTACTAGCACTAGTAGTAAAAAGGGACAGCAGAATTTTGATGATCAGTTGTGCAAACATTTGAAAGTTTTAAAGTTTTTTTTTATCAAGGACGTTTTAGAGTATATTGCAGTAAAATGTTTTATATAGTAACTTGGAATTAAACATGAACTTACTTCCTAATGCATAGCAGCAGAGGTAAAATTCCTCTTGCAGTAGAGTAAACAGAGTTAGAGTAAAGCTAAAGTGAGTGCATAAACACCTCCAATTTCACATGATTTAGCAACATGCTAGAGAACAGAATATAACCATATGCATTACAATCGGAGAAAAAGGAGATGTAACCCAGAGAGCACATACCCTGGACTAAGTCCCAAATCCGTCAAGAACACCAGCAAATAGGTAAACCAACAAGATGATGTGATGTCATTGAGCATATGCCCAGAACCGTAAGAGAGTATCGACACTCGCCCTAAGGGCTCATCCAATTGTGCATCATCTGATGACTCATTGTCCCTCATATTAACCATCAACTGAAGTTAGCAAGACTACAAAATTGTCCACCTGCACCAAATGGCACTCATGTTACATTCAGTTATTAATATGTAAATAGTATATCACTCCCAACTTCCGAAAACAGAATAATACTGCAAAGCTGCTGTGCAGAAGATCCACTAAAACTGAAAATGTTTGCATGTTACTCATGAGTTTTGGGAAACAATGTAAAATTGCAGCTCAAAAACCAAATTTCAGTTCATCTGAAATATATTTGGATTGATCAACTGGCAACAAGCTGATAAATGAGCATAATTTGTGAATTTATACACGATTCCTACAGTAACAGAACAGGATTCAAATTTCACTTGCATGACTGATCCTGACATGTACTTACATTGTTCTGCAATAAATACGAGGCATGGACCATCTTACTGATGGCGATTGGGAAAGTACAAGACCACTGCGGAAGGTCAACCAGGCTTTAAGTCGATCACCCAACTCGAACACATGTTCAGCTGTGAGCTGTGTTTAGTTCGCGAAATAAAAAAATTTGGATGTCCCGTCGGATGTTTCGGGGATGTCGGAAGGGGTTTTCGGATACTAATAAAAAAACTAATTACATAGCTCGTCTGGAAACTACGAGATGAATTTATTAAGCATAATTAATCCATCATTAGCGCATGTTAGTTACGGTAGCACTTATGTCTAATCATGACTAATTAGTCTTAAATCATTTATCTGGAGATTTCCAATCAAACTGTGCAATTAGTTTTTTTTTCGTTTATATTTAATACTCCATGCACGTGTCGCAAGATTCGATGTGATAGTTTGGGGTAGCCTCATTTACCCAGCCCCTACGGTCTATACAGGCAACAGCAACTACTTCAGTGCGCCATAGTTTTAGGAAGAAAGACTCGAACGAAATTGACAGGCGGAAAGATATATTCCCATTTCCACCAAGGCACTAACCCCGCCGCCCTCCCACTCATTCCAGAACTTTAGCCTCCTCTGGGGTTACCTTTTCCCATTCCGATGAAGTATTCCCACGTATTCACGCCCACACATCCAGCCTGCCCAAACATTTTCAATAGGAATCGAGATGCACTAAAAAAAAGTTTCACCACAAGATCGATTTTTTTTTGGCAATCCTAGGTTTAGGACTGAAGGTCTCGTTTGGATGCACGTGTATCCACTTTATTCCACGTGGAGTGAAATAAAATATAACTTAGTTCAATTTCACTCCAATACATTCAACACATGTAGATTAAGATTAATATATATGCATCCAAACAACGGCTCAAGTGAAAACCAAATTGAGTCAAACAGTAAGGAGTACGGAGTACGCATTAAAAACTTGCGAAAAGGATCGGTTTTTTAGCATCCCTGGTCCACACGAACTGCCCGCAGGCTGTAAAAGAGAACTGCACACATCCGTCCTAAGTCACGCGGTAAGAAGCATCCCCCAGCCTCGAAATTCCATGGCGATCAAGCACGGACAAAGGCGCAAGCCTTGTGAGTTCCGTCCCCAAGAACCTGGGAACCAACGAAGCGGAGGCAGAGAGGAGCTCACCTGCAGCAGCGAGGGCCTCCGGCTCTCCGCCGCCCGCGCCGCGCTGCTCCTCTGGTTCAGAACTTTCTTAAAGAAGGAAACCCCGCCGCAACTATATCTCGGGAGTCGGGACCCAGCCCCAAGGAAGGCGACGGGGACACGAGGAACGTCGCGTGGACGGCAGGCAGGCAGGGCCGCAGCCGCAGGGGTGGAATTGAGGAGGAGCGGGGCGCGGACCGCGGAGGGAGCAACGGAAGCGGAGACGCAACGCAATTCCGGAGGAGAAATATATAAGAGTAAAGTGCAACTTAGTCGGCTGTGTCGTTCCGGTCCTTAAATTTATAAATTGATCGGTTATAGTCCTCAAATTTGTTCATATGTGTTATTTTGGTCCTTAAACTTATTTGGTTATGTCATTTCAGTCCCTAAACTTACAAATTAATCGTTTCCTCAAACTTATTTAGTTGTGTCATCCCGATCCCTAAATTTGGTTTAGAGTCTCATCTAGATCAAAACAAGGTGATCTAATAATTTTATATAAAAAAATAATTCATAACTTTTTCATATGAAATGAACATAAACTTTATATAAAATTGAAGCCCTCGACGCGATCTACGACTTTGTAGTTGAAAAGTTTTTGAATTAAAACTGTTTAGGATTCTAAAATATTATTGTATGTTTATAGATTTTAAGGGCTTGTTTGGTTCCTTCCCCTCCTCCTAAAATTCCTGTCACATCAAATGTTTGGACACATAAATGAAGATAAATATATATCAAATTGAAGCCCTAACTTGCGACTAATTTGCGAGACGAATTTTTAAGCCTAATTTGTCCAATTTGACAACGTTTTTGCTAATTAGATTAATTGTTTAAAAATTGGTCCTCCATCTAAATTAGTTTTGTATTAATTTATATTTAATGCCCTTATTAGATTTAATCATTTGATGTGAAAAATTTTAGGAAAATTAAATTTTTAAAATTAAATTTTAGGACACTAAATAACTTTAAACGAAAAAAAATTAACTACAAGGTTACGATCCTACTGAGAACTATAACTTTCGTAGGGACTTGGGGGCGCGCCGAGCACCGAGCGCCGAGCGCCGAGGTAGCGGATCCCGCTCGGGTGGTGGGGTCGCCGGTTGGAGACGAGACGCGGAAAGATTTTTTGGGATTTTATAATCGTGGCGGGGGCGGCGCGCGTCGCGTCACATCACGGCCGTCACCCCCATCCCCTGGACCGCCTACCCAGTACCCACCGAGCGGCTCCCGGCACGGGTGGAGTGGTCAGTGGCGGGCATCGGACACCGAAAAGGGGACGCCTGACCGGAGCAGCCTGTTCGGTTGGCTGGTTCATATCGTTGCTGGTTCGTGAAGAAGTACTGCTGGCTGATTTGTGTGAGAAAAATAATGTTTCGGCTGAAAAATTTACGATCGTTTACGATAAGCCACAGCCAAATGAACATGCTAGCAGCGGTTGGGCACCTTTCTATTCTACCCGTATACCGGGTGTGGGCGATTGGGCGGCGACCGGCGGACGAATGGTTGCCCGAAACGAGCAGGCGCGTTCTCGGGCGGCACAGAGGCCTGCGAGTGCTTGCCTGCCGGTCTTCCCTGTAAGAAGTGGTAAAAACGGAACGCTAGTACCACGTACGTTACGTGTATGCCGCTGTAGCGTGTACGTATCCGGTTGCTGTAGTCCTCAAAGACGGCTCCCGCTGCACATCTCCTCTGCAGCCGCGCGGCGGACGTCGGTCAACAAAGGACACAGTTGGAGACGTAACGTATGGGAGGCCACATGGACCTGTTGCTGAGAAGATAACGCTAGCTACCGGATTCTCTCTCGTTTTTTCCCCTGGAACACTATATATTGTGATTCAGTGATTTGAGGATAAAATAAAATCGCTGGAACCGATTGGCTGCAGAGGAATGGCAAGCGCGCAGGAGATGGCCCACGCATCGGTTATGGCACATCATTCTGCAGCCACCCAATGCAGATCCCGTTCCCATACACCCACCACCCAAGGACTTCGGAAGGAACCGAGCAAAGACAAGCTCACCTGTCCTATCCTGACTCCTAGAGCCGGCCGGGAGAGTCTGAGGACGTGGCCGAGGGCGACGGGGGGCGAGGGACGTACGTCGCGTGGACTTCAGGCAGGGTGGAGCGGGACTGCGAGAGCCGGGAGTCGCGGAAGCAGAGGCGGGGAAGCAATCGTGGGAGCTGGGACGGACAGGGAGAAGCAACAAAAACATGCGCGGGGGACAGTGCACCAGCGCCGCCGCGCGGAGGTCGACTGGTTGAGGAACCCGCCCGGTCTGGACTCTGGAGCCGGGACGGTGCACAGATATCTCGGGGCATTGGGGCAAAACCCAAAGGATATCGCTTCGATGCGTGCCTTGGGGGACGTGGGCATCGCACAGCTCAGCTCATTCGCCGCCGCCCGCCAGCCCCGGGCGTCAGGGGCGGCGACTGCATGCATCGTGCTGCCTGCAGCCGCAGCGCAGCGAGCAATATCATGCGTGCGTGCACCCTGCACGTGCTCGGCGGCCAGTGCGTGCATTCTTCCTCGCCGTCTAAAGTTCTGATGAATTCTGAACGGCTCGCTATGAATGATACATCGATGCAGAAAATCAGAAACCAAACACGCTACAAGTGATTCGCTAAAGCCGGTTGCGTGCAACTCATGCTGCCGTTGCTCGTGGATGTGACCAGGCTACGGCCCCCAGAGGCCCAGGGCAGGAGCCATTGACTACTGTTGCGCCTAACTAAGGGAGTGTTTTAGTCGCTGTCCCATCGGATGTTTGAGATATATATGGAGTATTAAATATAGACTAATTATGAAACTAATTGCGCAGCTTTGCGACTAATTTGTGAGACGAATTTTTTAAGCCTAATTAGTCCATAATTTGACAATGTAATGCTACAGTAAACATTTACTAATGATGGATTAATTAGGCTTAATGAATTCGTCTCATGGAGTACTGACGGTGTCGGTGCGAAAAGTGACCAACAAGTGAAGATTTGTAGATTTGTCGTACGTTGTGATCGGATGTGGCTTAGCACTCAATGACACAGGGTTTATACTGGTTCAGGCAACGTGCCCTACGTCCAGTTTGAGTCGGTCGGTGACTTTATTCCTGAGCCTAGGTGCTCGAAGTTTGTTGTGGGGTTACAAACGAGTGGGAATAAGATGGGGGTGTTAGAGGTCCGGTCGGACTCTGAACCGAAGGGCCGAGAGTGGCGGGAGCTCCTACGTGCGCTAAGTATTGAAACGTATGCCCTGTGTAGCTTTAGAGTTCTAGAGCCTTGAAGCTGTTCGAGTGCTCAGAATGTATAAAGCTAGCAGATGGAGAGTCAGAATGATCCGTTTTTTCCGTTCTCCTTTTAGGAGGGAGCGCATCCTCTTTTATATATGAAGGGGACGGCCTTACAGGTTAGGAGAGAGTCTTGTTGCCCACGTCGTTGGGTACAAGATAGTTTGTCGGCGCCCACAATACTGTTGACGCCCAGATGTATATGGTAGACTCTATCGTGTTCTTCTAGTACGACAAATGTCGACGCCTACCATTCTGTATGACAAATATCGACGCCCACAACATTGTTCGTGTTCTGACATGTCTAAAAGGTCGCAAAGCTCCCTTCTGGCATGGCCTGATAGTATTGTCCCGCAGGTGTGCAGGGTACGGTTCTCGGTATTGCGGTTGACTTGAGCGTCTTACCTTATCTGCTCCGCCTGATTTCTTGGGTCCTCATCAAGCGGGCGCCCCCGGCCGGTCGTTCCCAGTTGGCTCCGACCACGCTAGTTGGAGAAGAGCCGTAAGCAGAGGTTTGGTGTATTCTCGGTCGGAGAAGCGGGTCGAGTCGAAGCGAGCGTCACCCCTCTTTAGCCAGGCCTTCCGGTCGGAGAAGCGGGTCGGAGTCGGAAGCGAGCGTCGCCCCTCCTTGGTCAGGCCTTCCGATCGAAGAAGCGGGCAAGGATGGCAACGGGGCGGTTTTGGGTCGGATATCCACGGGTTTCGGGTTCGGGGATGATTTCTCACCCATGATTTCGGGTCGATATTTGCGGGTTCGGGTTCGAGGATGATTTCTCACCCACGATTTTCGAGTTCGGGGCTCCAAAACCAATCAGGTTTGGTTTTTCACCCGTGGATATCCAATGGATATCCGAAATAAATCATTTGGAATTAAAACTCATGTTTTATAATATGCTAATAATAACTTGTTTACTTATATTATTAAATTTATTCTAAGTTGACTCATGAAAATATTTATTATTTGTTGCCTCTTGTTTATACATGTGAATATGTGTATATATATCATGCATATGTTTATCAAAAGTTGTTATTTCTCTTACTATGTTGCCATACAAAGCGGGTTTCGGTTATCCATTCGGGTTTCGGGTATCCGTGGGTTCGGTTTTGGGGACGGATTATCACCCGAATCGGTGTTCGGTGCGGTTTTGGGTTTCGATTTTGGGTTTCGGGTTCGGGTGCACAGAGACTCCACCCGATCCGAATCCGCCCCGTTGTCATCCCTAGAAGCGGGTCGAGTCGGAAGCGAGCGTCGCCCCTCTTTGGCTAGGCATTTCGGTCGGAGACTGGATCGCTCTTCCGACCTGTTGTTTAGGTATCTGGGCCGGCCCAGAAGTTGCGTGTCGTTCACAACGTCGCCTGCTGGGCCGAGCTTTTGCTGGAAAGCGGGCCCATTAGGGACCCCGGTTTATGAACCCGACAGGAGCCCTCGAACCCCCGGGCGATTCGGGTAGAATCGTCTAGGAAATTTTTTGTTTTGCCAGCAGGTACGCGCGAGCGCACTCGGTGGGTGTAGCCCCCGAGCGATTTGGGTAGCATCACCTGGGAGATTTTTTTTACTTGCCAGCGGGTGCGCGCGAGCGCACCTGGTGGATGTAGCCCCCGAGCCTGCGTCCGACTGGTGAGTCGATTGGAGGCTGAGTATCTTGGTACTCTTTCCTAGATCTCAGCGTCGTTGTTTGGAATAGGCAAATTGTTCATACGTTAAAAAAAATAGACCTTGTTGCATGCTCATCTAAACGACTAAACAACTGGTAGCTCTGAGATTTATATAATGTTCATGTTATCTTTTCCAATATACATGGGAATTGGACTCCGTACCGTCATTGGACACACTAACGTGCGCGGTTTTAACTTGTCTGAGCATGTGTCATAAGTCTAAAGTCTTGCAGGAGACAAAGCGAAACATAATGGCTTTGTGGGAAGTAAAAAATAGGATAAAAATATCTTTTGCTCTATAATATTATTATTAGAGAAAATATTAATGTTATGTACTATAGAAAATATTAATTATATGTAGCACCAACTGATGACTATCTACTTCAAACAAATAATTATTTTGTGATGTATAATGAATTTAGTTTGATATTTGTGTGTTCTTATATATTTAATTAAAGTTAGAAGTTTGACTTAGAATAGAACTGAAAATAATTTATAATTTGAAACTAAAGAAGTATTAAGAAGTCAGCACGCTTCTAAGAATCACACTGTCCTAAATTTGCCACTACTTTTACATTTTTTTTTCATTGAAGTAATATTACTTGAAAACATTCTGCAGTGACGATGATAAGGCCACTCTCAAAAAGACTTGATGTTCTTTTATTTTAGGAGCACACCATGTGTAAAAGGGAGAATATAAATTGAGACTGATACAGTCCTTCCAATGGACTTTATCACCTCTGATGTTTTAGAGGCAACGTAAGATATAGAATATCGTGTTAGAAAGTGGTCAGGTAATTTCGTTTGAGGTGGCGTTTATCCCTCACGGTGAAAATCCATTGCACTATAGATACGTACTCGTAGACTACAGCAGTGTGAGAGGAGATTAGGTCGTTGTCGCTGTCTCCTGTTACCGAAGCCCTAGGATCCTCTGCGCTACCACCACAGGTCACCTCCTCCCCCGTGCGGTAGCATAGCCAGTAATAATGAGGAGCGGGAACTCTCCTTTCCAATTTAGGCCCCTTTGGTTCACGGAAGAAGCCTAGGAAAAATGGAGGAATCACTTCCTATGGATTTGCTGACGTCACATGGTGGTAGGAACGGAGGAAAGTACAGTGCCAATTCCAGAGGAAATGATTCGTTCACCCGCAAAAACACAGGAAATAAAATATCCTGTTCGAGCTCATGTTTTGGGGAAGTCCGAGGCAAATGACCAACCTAACAAGTTGAACTACACTGCACTGCGCAAAAGTTGGCCAATGATTTACGCAAATCACTACACTGCGTACTGCAAAGTGATGTTTCCTCCTGTCAAATCGGCATCTCACTATAGTATTCTAAATGAAAGTTTCCTCTATTCCAAATGACCACGATGATTTCGTTTCTACGTTTTTCCTATGCCTCTCCTGTTAGCCAAAGGGGGCCTTAGTCGTAGTAGTTAAGAGTTTGGATTTAATATATACGAGAGCAGGCGCGCGCCATTGCGCGCATACACGGGCACATGAATGATTTTGAACGCAAGTGTCCTGTTCGCTTGTCTTATAATTCGTACTTTTCAACTTGTTTTTTCAGCCAGAACAGTGTTTTCTCTCACAACAAATCAGCCGGAACAGTGTTTCGGCTTGTTTTTTCAGCAAAACGAACGGGGCCAGGGTGTCCTGGGTATATATTAAAAAAACACAAGCATACCAGATTGATCCTAGTACATAGTTCAGATCCGAAGATACGTATGCAGTTCGGAGTGACAGTTAAATAAACAAATACATAGTGATATTACACATGCATACTCCCTCCGTCCCTATTTGATCGTCGTTTTAGTTGCGCTTCCAGCTGTCCCCATTCAAAGCATCTTGCATGCATCTGGGTGAGCTTCCGTCCAAGTTCAAAGAATCTTGCATGTGCTGGGTGAAGGCTAAAACGACGGAAAAATGGGGACAGAGGGAGCAGTGATTACAATATATTTTTAACAGGCTGCCAATTTTTTTAGCCTGGTAAGGAAACGACGTGTCCCTTTAACGTAGAAAATGTGACCATGCATGTCGAAAACGCTGGAGCAGGCATCTTGTTGGCTATCGTCACCTGCTATAGGAAGGAAGATAATGAATTGATAAACGATAGGGAAGAAATAGGCGAACTGCGTCTTCTTTCTTTGGGACAAAATACAGTGGTAGGCTAGGCAGGAAGAAAGTACCATATGGAGATCAAATTAATATTTAAATTAGAAGGCCTGCGTATAAGGAATCTGTAACGATGCAGCCTGCTGTACCTGTGTAGCAGCAGGAGGTAAAGGTTGTATAAGTACATTCAATTTAATAAGTTTAGTAATGGATATATAATTGTGAATTACAGGGCTGATGAGTTTCTTTGTGTCTTACATTCACTTTTGAGTATTGGTTACCTAGAATTGGGGTACATATTGTAAAGTGAGGGATTGTAGGGGGTGTGGTTTGTTGGGCACAAAAACAGGGGAGCAAGAAAGATTGCTTTGGTTCATACAGATGTATTCAGTGAATAATCGCAGACACAGAAATTGGGGAAAATGGTGATACAATATGTAATCATCAATAAGGGTGTACACATGTTTAGACCTTATCTATTCTGGGGCATGGTTTGAGGAAGCCCTACGGTTACTGGCTCTAGGATTCCACGCCGAGGCAGAGAGGCAGAGACTGCGAGGTGGGGCCGGTCGGCCGGCCCCTAGGGCCCACTGCCAGCCTCCGCGTTGCAATGCCGGTTCTCCACCACCTCCTAAATTGCATCTATGCCATCCTTTAAGTCGGTTTGATCCAAGGGCTCACGTTGGACGCTCTGGCCTATATATACCAGCCTCTGCCACCCCTTAGGCATAACCCCAATCATTAAGTCATTTGAGAAGACAAAAACCCTAATCATCCTCAGAGCTCCATCATATTTTAGGACATAGCTAGTTAGGCTAGGTCTAGAGGGAGACAAGCAGGCTTTGCTTGGATTCTCGATCGTGTTAAGAGCGTGGTTTGGTATAATCTTTGTACCCCCTCTCTTTTATATCTCCATTACTTTTATATGCTAGCTACAATTGTTATGATAATATTAGTATCCATCTTATTCATGTTCTTTGTTATAATGTTCATGGTCTACTTTGATTATATGCTTAGTATAATTGAATTATCATCATGTTCATGCATAAGTTCTTATAGCGCTCACTCTAAGGATCCATGGGTGGGTGGTTGACATTGTGTAAGTGTGGTGCGTATACATTATTTACCTGCGGATACACCCTATATTCCGGGTCATATGGTAGTTCGTGGATGTGACACTC
Organism: Miscanthus lutarioriparius; assembly: GCA_904845875.1. Taxonomy (NCBI): domain Eukaryota; kingdom Viridiplantae; phylum Streptophyta; class Magnoliopsida; order Poales; family Poaceae; genus Miscanthus; species Miscanthus lutarioriparius. Next base: position 13,724,749 of record CAJGYO010000004.1, read on the forward strand.
CCGTTAAGTCATTTGTAGTCCACTCCCCGAATATAGGTACACGTAGGGTCTGGTTACGAAGGAAGAACAAGATCTGCCCTTAATCTTCCTTAGTAATATCCCTTATGTGCAGATATGATAACGATCTTAACAATGATTACTAGGTATAATTGCATTAATCAATGTATGCTTTGACTTGTAATTAAGAATGACTTAGGAATTATTCCTCTAATATTCTACCTGACCATGCTAATGCCATAGAAAGGAGTATTCTGAGTGATTTATTATTATTATTAATCAATACTTATCATATATCTTATCCTATGAGTTATCCTTGTTATGAGTAGAATATTGGTTATGTCTTATTTCTCCATCATTAGTATAAATTATCAATACATGTCCGTGCCAGACCTTCCCTGTGGTAAAAATATAAATAACGATACCTGTAATACTCTTGGATGAAATGCTAAAATGATATATTATCTTTGCGCTTGTAGATTCCTTTCATATAACGATACCTTATATAAGCTCGTTAATAGAACCAAAATTTTTAAAACAACCTAAAGATTACATAAGCTATGAAAATAATAGAGAGATGACTAGTATTAGGTTTGTAGATTATAAAGAACAAAGTTTAGATGATTTAGAAGCATCCAGTTCAAAGGCAAAATTAGAGGAGAATAGAAGACATAGCATATGTGAATTTATGAAAAAATTAGATATAGATAATGAAATAAAATATTATAAGCAAAAGTTAAACAAAATTTATAATGAATACAAAACCTCTATGATATGCCAATGGGCTACTATAAGAGAAAAGAAACTTTGCTTTAGACGAGAGTTATATAAACTTAATAACATCAAGAAAGATAGAGAATTAAATAATAAGAAATTTAGCATTCCAATAAAAAATAAATTTGTGTCAAAACAAATAGAAAATTGGGTAAGGGAAGCCCAAAAAAAATTAGAATATAGCAAAGATAAGATAAAAGACATAGAAGATAATGATATAAGCGAAGAGGAGCAATGAGAAATTAATAATAAGTTTTTACTAGAAAGCTATGAAAAAGAGGATGAAGATACAATTGAGATATGCAGTAACTCAGTAACTTTCATAAACTCCTTAGAAAATAAAGAGTTACATAAAAATAATGCTATAGAAGCAATAGAAATAGATCCAAGTTCATCAAAGAGAACACGAGGTCCGAAAATAAAGATAGGAGAAAAATAGAGACCAACTAGAAAACTAGGAACTTGGCCACCAGAAAAAGAAGAACTTGCATATAAATATATACCTGGATAATATAAGCATATGGGTTCAAAAAGAAGAGAATTTAAAAAGACGGTTCAATTCCAGAATTATAGAACTGATGGTGCTATTTTAAATTTAGCAGCACATGATCCTATAGATTAGTCAAATATAATTAGCATATGGAAAGGATTGATAGTCCAAAAGTATATATAAAATCAGCATAAAATTAGAAATAGAGTAGAAGATATGATTACATATTTAGAAACATTTTTAGGAGAATCAGTCAAAGTTTTATGGGAATAATGGGTAGAAGCTTTCCCTAATCATTATGCCCAATTAAAAATGTCTGGTAGTAACCCATATAATTTTGCAAATATTATATCAAGTATTGTAATAGGTGAAGATCGTGAATTAGGATTAACTATTTTACAGAATGAAAGATTAAAAAATAGAAAATTTGTCACTAACAAGCTGGAAAGGAATAAAAAAAATTCTCAACACTATTTGTATAATGCTATGACTGCCAAGCAAGGCTATAACCAAAGTATAGTTGAAAGATATTTTAATAAATTGCCAGATCCTTTAGGTTCTATGATATTCGAAGAATATAAAAAAGAAACTAATGGTAAAGAATATAATATCTCTCAGCCTATAACATTCATTTTCAAACAGTTATGAAAAATATGCACAAACATACAAGCCCAAAAATCAAAGAAACAATTAGATTATAATTTTTGCAATAAAATAGTTCAAATACCATTGACATATGGAGAAGAGAGATCTAGAAACAAGAAATATCCTAAGAATTATAAAAAAGAAAATGTAAGGATAAAGAGACGTTATTTTCTAAGATAAGACAATAGAGCTCCATTCCTCCATAAGAGAAATGTAAGAAGATATAATCCTAGAAAAAATTATGATAGTACATGTAGATGTTTTATTTGCAACTCGCTAGATCACTTAAGCAAAACATATCCTAATAAAGACAAGAAAATGTATTCCAATAAGCAAGAAGAACAAGAAAATGTTCTAATAATAGATAGTGTGAATGAAAATATTGGCCCCGTTCGCTTGTCTTAAAAATGGCTTGTTCGGCATCTTTTTTTAGCTGAAACAGTATTTTTTTCTCACAACAATTCAGCTGAAACAGTGTTTTCAGCCAGTTTCAGCCAAGTTTCAGACCAGCGAACTGGGTCATTTTAGTCTATGATGATGATATATGGACGATGAATCGATATACTCAATTATAGAGACAGATGTGAAGAAGAGTTAGACTTAATTGATGAGTTAGCAGAAATAAAGATAGAAATGATGGATCATGTAAACTGCGAACACAAGTGGGATCATAAAAAAGGTGATTCTAATATAAAATATGTATTTTGCATATATTATCAAGATCCAGCAAAAAGAGCAACATGTAGGTTATGTTTAAGATAAGCATGTATGCCATGTCTAAAACAGCATAATGATATGAAAAATGAGTCAAAAGCTAAAATAATATATGAGAAAAATAAAGTGCAATCAGAAGAGGAAGTAATTCTATAGAAAAAAAGGAAACAAATATTTAAACAATATTCCACAAAAGTTCCTCATTCCTAGATTAAGTTTTAAGACTGAACAAATTTTATCATACTTTACTCATGATATTATAGATCTAATTTGAAAAAAAAAATAATGAAAGACAATACAAAATCTTTCATAATATACAAAACTATTTTATGAAATGATACTAAGAAAAAGAAAAGCCTCTACGAATAATTGCGAATGCAAATATTTTTCCTTTACTTCATCTCGGTGATAAATTAATTGTTAAGCCTCATCAAAGATTCTTAATATTTAGGGCTGATATAAATTTAAAATATTTCAGAAGCTTACAAAGAAATATTAGAGATGATATCTCTCTACAAACTATTATTGATCATGGGTTAGTCCATGATATATATGGTACACTTGAAGAGATTTTCTAATTAGACCTTGGAATAGCTATCAAAAAAACTTGTAAGAAATTAGCATGTATTCAAGAGAGATACAAAATTAAGTTTTGTTCTAATCCACCAAAATTTACACAACCAATAAGACCAGCATGCCATGATATATATATCATAAAGGGATCATACAAATTTCCTACTACATGGACTTCAGACACATGGCAAAATTATGAAGAGCTATTCGTAAAAGACACGAATCGTGATAATTGGAGAATTTTTAGTGAAGCAAAAGAATTAGAAGAAAATACCAAATTTGCTCCTGAATATTATATGATGTACCAAAATAAAATAATAAAAGTATTCTTACGAGAATACTATGGAAGATATAGTATAATACAAAGAAAAGTTGGAAGACTAATAAAGCCTAGTTATGGCAAATAATGTCAATTACAAAAAGAATATCGTGAATTGTTGTCCTAGTATGAAATATGACAATCAGAAGAACTGGACAACGAAGAAAATATTGAGTAATAACAAGAGTCAATACAGATTCAGTTCAATATCAATATATATATTCTAGAAAAAAAATATACTCCCTATGTTGATAAGGTGTTATCAACAATTCGGCCGAGGGAAGATACTATATGCCAGAATCCTTAATTTAATGTTTGCAACATCAATCATTTGGGCGTGGAAGACCATACCAAAGAATATCTAGAAGGATAAGACCGTGCGCGACGGTGGACAGTGCAAAAGGAATATATAGTCACTCTACTATAGCCAGGACAATTATTGAAGCACGTAGCTCCGTTCAGCTTGAAAGGATCAAGATGCCCAAGAGAGGGGTGAATTTGGCTAATTCTAAATTTCTTTATAATAAATAAAATCTACGGTTAGCTCAATTAACCCCTTGTGCCTACAAAAGTGTTTCTATTGAACTAACGCACAAAAGTTTAGCAACATAAGTTCCAATCCTATTCTAGCATGGCAATTCTATGAATGTAAATGACAAGAATTGAATTACACAAAGTAAATGCTCAAAGTAAAGAGAAGAGAGGAAATATGGCGATGTTTTGCCGAGGTATCGGAGAGTCGCCATTCCCTACTAGTCCTCGTTGGAGCACCCGCGCAAGGGTGTGGCTCTCCCTTGATCTGCGCAAGGATCAAGTGCTCTCTATGGGTTGATTCTTTGACACTCCATCGCGGTAAATCACCCACAACCGCTCACAATTTGAGTTGGGTCATCCACAAGCTCTCCGGATGATCACCAAGCTCCCAATCACCACTAAGCCATCTAGGTGATGGTGATCAGCAAAAGTAACAAGCACGAACTCTCACTTGACTACGACAAGCCTAATGAGAAAGGTGGATGCACACTTTGCTACTCTTGATCTTACTAATGAGGGCTCTCTTTAGGATTCTCAAATCTCAATCACCTTACTAGGATCTTGATCTTCTTGGCACTCACAAACGTGTTTCTCAGCTGTTGGAATGAGCAAAAGTACCCACATACACGAGTGGAGGAGGTATTTATAACATGGGCTAAAAAACGAACTGTTATGTGCCTCTGCGGGGTGACCGAACGCTCCGGTCATATTGACCGGACGCTCCGGTTAGTACACCCCAAATTCCAGTGTTTACAGTGTAATCGGACGCTGGGCAGCGTCCGATCAGCACTGACCGGACACGTCCGGTCGTGATTTTCCCTCTCTGGAACCTTACTGAGTCGACCGGACGCTGTCTCTCAGCGTCCGGTCACTTGAGCTCTCAGCGTCCGGTCAAACCAGATGCAATCACTTTGGTCAAATAAACTGACCGGACCCTGAGCTAGCGTTCAGTCACACCAGAGCCATCGTTCGGTCAGTATTTGACCCTCCATTCACTCCAACTCTCGATCATATATGAATGAAGTTTACTCCATTAGATCTAAGGGCTATTTTAGAGCTACCTAGTGCTAGTTTAAACAAGTGTGCACCACACCTAACTCACTAGACTCACCTAGGTCAAGCTACCTGTCCATACCCCCCTTAATAGTATGGCCAAAGGAAAAACAAAGTCCTAAACTACTCTAAGTGTCTCTCCAACTCCAATCGACACTTAGAACTAGTCCATCCTTAACCTTGTCGTCCATCCTTTAAAAACCAAAACGATTTTCATCGTAGGGGCATGACCACCTTGTTTGCCCAATCGATCTCTATTACCATGATCTAACTTAATTGCCTCTACAAAATATACGTTAGTCATAGTAATCTTGTATTGTCATTAATCCCCAAAACACAACTATGGACCTAGATACTTTTAATCTCTCCCTTTTTGGTGATTGATGACAATACCACCTCGAGTATGTAAAGGAGTTGAGGTTTTTAACACGCTTGGATCATATAAGCTTTTGTCAATAAAAACAAAAGAGTTAGTTAAGCTTATATGAACCAAGCCAACATAATGTACTCAAAAGATATGAAATAAGCATGAGTAAAAGTAATAAAACTCATTTGCAACGGAGTAAAACGTGGAAGTAAGGGAAAATGAGCATAGCACAAGTGATATGACATATAAAAAATTCAAAGTAGAGAGCACACATGTCATATATCACGATCACGTAGATATCACTATCACATAAATATAGTTTAATGCATAACAAGTAAACACACGATAAATGCATAATAGGTATCACACATAAAAACTCCAAATGTAGTATATAAGCTAATATAATAACTAAGCTCCCCCTAGATATGTCGCTCCCCCTAGGGCTAGCATATTCAAACCCTCTCCCCCTTTGGCGTCAAACACCAAAACCTAAGGGTCGGTCGGCGGGGCTGCAGCGAATGAGCCGGGCGCTGAGGTATGAGGAGCGAGCTGGAACTAGGTGCCATCATCATCTGATCCTGGGCTCTGAGCTATCTGACCCTCTATAGCTGGAAGCGATGCTGTAGCGGTCTGGGTCAGATCAGCGACTGGAGCTGCTGTAGACTGAGCTGGTATGACTATAGTAGGCTCTGATGATGCCACTAATGAAGGAAGCGTCTCTATAGTCCCGGTAATAGGTGCAACTGTAGAAGGACCTGGGACATGTAGATATAGAGGAGTAGGCATCCCTATCAACTCACTGAAGGAAGCTCCAAGACTCCTAGAGACTGAAGTGTCTGGCACTAGCAGCGACGACGTCTCAGTCGGTGTGAAGCCCATCTAAAAAGGTGTGAACTGTGGGGCTAGCACTGGCGAAGCAAAATACTGGGACACCTGCTCTGTAGGAGAGGCAAACTACGTTGTTGGCTGTCTCTGACTCTAAAGCCCACTGGGCTGTAACACTGGAGTCATCGAAGTAGTGGTAGGCTGACCAAGCTAGGGCGAAGGCTGTGGCGGTGGAGTCCCAATAGCTGTCACTACATTCTGCATAAATCCGAGAAGTTGCTGCTGCATGAGTATCTGTTGCTGATGCATGGCCTGCTGCTACTGCTGCTGTAGAGCATGTGTCTGCTGCTGAATAGCCAGCTGCTGCTGCTGCTGTTGGAACTCATCCTGCCGAGTCTAGAATTGTGCAAATGTAGCAGCTGTCTCCTGAGCCTGGCGTGCTTGGTCCTGCCTCATCCGCTCAAGTATAGCAAGGAGAGCGGGGTCTGTCTGTGGGGCAGGTGGCGCTGAACTAGAGCTATCGGCCTCATGATCATGTCGCTGAGGAGGCATCCGAGGGATGAGATGGTAGTCATCATCAGAACTGTCACTAGGTTCACTCACGACTACTCCCTCCTGCTGAGCAAGCTCCTCCTCCTCAGTAGCTGCAATGCCCCTGATAATATCATCCTGCTGGGCTGTAGACTCTGGCACCTCAAGACGTCGGCGCGACTGACTGGGTGTCATAGGTGTACTATGCCTGATCATCTGTGTCATGTTATAGGCAGGGAACTCTGTGGTGGCACCACTGTTCTCGGCAAGCATCTCTGGCGGCCTCACTGTGACTGCTCTATGGATAAGGAATGTGATCCAATGAGCATAGGGTAGCTGCCTGTGTCCTCTGAAGCTCTCAGCTATAGTGTCCTCCATCTCTGACAGAATAAGATCCTAAATATCAAAAACTGTCTGCTGCATCAGAGAGTTGATCAGCCACAACTGTATGCGAGTCAAGCCCTCACGATTCCCCATCCTCTGTAACAAAGTCCTCCTCATAATAGCCTCTAGCACACGAGCAGTAGGAGTAAGATCACTAGAGTTCCTGCGCGATCCTTCGCCGAAGGGCTCAGTGAAGCAGTGGCGAACCAAGTATGTAGGGGGCACCATGCCACCATGTGGGTGTCTAGGAGGCATTGTCTGTCCATAACAAACCTCATGCAATCTGATAGGCTGCTCCTAAAGTCTGAGTATCTCCCTAGCCCTAGTGCTCGTCAGCCGGTAGTCTCTGCCTCTGAATGCAAAGTGTATGAAGTTATGGTGCGGGTCAATAAAAAGAGAAGCATAGAACTGACGAACCCACGATGGGACATATAATCCGGTTTGCCCAATTAGATCTGTCAGCCCCAACAGATATGCAAGGTAGGAGCGAATGTGCTCTCCAGTTGCTGCAACTATAGAATCAATGTGGCACACCCTCTGAGATCTAAAAACTGCCCCACTGTTGAGATAGGCATTGTAGAAGTCCTCCTGTAGTGGAGTGTAGAAACCCTCTGAAGCTCTCTCATCCCTCCTTGGAGGAAACCACACCTCAAAGTCCACGAACCTCAACTGCTGCACCTGCTTTGCCGTGGCGGCCCTCAAGTCAAGATGGGTCACTAGAGGCGGACCCTGTGGTCTAGGCGGTGGACAAGAACCCCTCCGCTGTATGTTTAGCCTAGCTATGACTAGAACACGGGTATGACCAGAGCGGCGTAACTGTGACTATGGTGCCTGCTCTGTCTCATCTGCCTGCTCGGCCTCCTGAGCCTGCTCTGCTGGTGGTGCCTGCTGCTGTGACTCCCCCTAAGGCAGAACCTCATCAATAACATGACGCCGTCGCACAACCATGACACTCCCAGGTGGACCACCATGAAGGCGCTCAACTCACTCAATTCCAGCCATCACTCCTGGTGGAAGCAGATCTGCAATGACAACTCCACTGCGAGCACCTCCTCTCTCAGCACGCTCTGCGGCCTCAGCGCTGCAGCTGCTCTCGCTGTCTCTGTATTTGGATACTCTGCGCTTTCTGGTTACTAGCTTCTTCATTGCCTTGCCTTTAGGATCTACAGGCTGGCGAGGCAGGGGCCTCCGATCCTCATCACCGGGACCACCATCGACATTCTTCGTGCGAGCCATCTGATGAATCTAAAGAGAAAAACTGCCGCTAACAAAGATCAACTATCAATCTGTCGCTTTCAAGGCTTGGTCTCGATCCGTACTCGCGAGCTTGGCCCCGAGTTAACTGACAACTGCCACTGACATCTCAACGGCACCGACTCGCTACACGATGGAATAGATAGGATATACAAATAAATACAATATATCTAATAGATGCGAAACCTTAAGAAGCAAGCAATTTAGATACAAAATTGAACCGACTGGCTTGCTACCCGACGAACCGGCGATCCTAGGAAAAGAGAAGCGACACGCAGGTGAAAGTTCCTAATGGCTAGAGGGGGGGTGAATAGCCTAATAAAAATTTCTATAACAACACTTAACAAAAGGATTAGACAATTAAGAGGCGAAGCAAGTTTTGCGCTAGCCTACTCAAAAATGCAAGCCACCTACCACAATTCTAGTTTAGGTAGAATCTATACACACAATAGCTATGACACTACTCTATGTTAGTGTGCTCTCAAAGGCTAGCTAAAGAGCCACACCAACCAACCAACCAAGCTCTCACAACTAGCTACACTAAAGAGCTTGACAACTAGTTTGCGGTAATGTAAAGAGAGTGATCAAGTAGGTTATACCGCCGTGTCGAGGAAGGAGCCAATCAATCACAAAGATGAATAACAATGAAGACCAATCACCTCAGAATCAAATGATGAACACAATGATTTTTACCGAGGTTCACTTGCTTGCCGGCAAGCTACTCCTCGTTGTGGCGATACACTCACTTGGAGGTTCACGCACTAATTGGCATCACACACCAAACCCTCAATAGGGTGCCGCACAACCAACACAAAATGAGGATCACACAAGCCATGAGTAATCCACTAGAGTACATTTTGGCGCTCCGCCGGGGAAAGGTCAAGAACCCCTCACAATCACCACGATCGGAGACGGAGACAATCACCACCCTCCGCTCAATGATCCTCGCTGCTCTAAGCCATCTAGGTGGCGGCAACCACCAAGAGTAACAAGTGAATTCCGCAGCGAAACATAAACACCAAGTGCCTCTAGATGCAAACACTCAAGCAATGCACTTGGATCACTCCCAATCTCACTATGATGATGAATCAATGATGGAGATGAGTGGGAGGGCTTTGGCTAAGCTCCCAAGGTTGCTATATCAATGCAAAATGGCCAAGAGTGTGAGCTTGAGCCGGTCATGGGGCTTAAATAGAAGCCCCCATGAAATAAAGCCATTGTACCCCTTCACTGGGCCCAACGCGGGGTGACCGGACGCTCCGGTCCGATCGACCGGACGCTGGCCCTCAGCGTCCGGTCACTTGATTCACGCCACATGTCCCTTGCTTCAAATGTTGTTCGTCAGATTTCAACGGTCGTCTGCTGACTGGACACGTCAGTTAGAAAGTGATCGGATGCTGGACCTTAGCGTCCGGTTGTTTCCAGTAAGGTTCCAAACACGATTTTTTTTCCGACCGGACACAGCCAGCGTTCGATCACACAACGTCTCCTCTGTACGCCATACGTCAGTGTACGTTAGCACTGACCGGACGCACCCCGCCAGCGTCCGGTCAAGAGACCGAAAACGCATGCCTCCTGCTGCCACTGACCGGACGCGCCGGTCCAACCGAGACCAGCGTCCGGTCACTTACAGTGACCTTCGTCTTTTCTGTCTAGGGCGCCGGTGGAGTTTCTTACCCTTGCTCCCAAACTTCACCACCCTTGATCAAATGTGCCAACCACCAAGTGTATCACCTTGTGCACATGTGTTAGCATATTTTCACAAACATTTTCAAGGGTGTTAGCATTCCACTCAATCCTAAATGCATATGCAATGAGTTAGAGCATCTAGTGGCACTTTGATAACCGTATTCCGATATGAGTTTCACTCCTCTTAATAGTACGACTATCGATCCTAAATGTGATCACACTTTCTAAGTGTCTTGATCACCAAAATAAAATACCTCCTATAATTTATACCTTTGCCTTAAGCCTTTTGTTTTTCTCTTTCTTCTTTCCAAGTCCGAGCACTTGATCATCACCATGGCATCACCATCATCATATTATGATCTTCATTTGTTTCACCACTTGGAGTGTGCTACATATCTCATGATCACTTGATAAACTAGGTTAGCACTTAGGGTTTCATCAATTCACCAAAACCAAACTAGAGCTTTCAGCAGGGAACCACCGAATCAGCAATGAAGCTAGGGTTAGGGTTTGCGGTGAGCAGAGAATCGATGGCCCTAAATGCAATTGAAATCAATGCTTGCAATGTGGGTGCTGAGCTAGGTCAATGGTGACGGCATTAGGGCAGGGCCTTACCGGCGCTGGACATGGACAGCACTGCTGCTGTGGATCTTCGCGGCGTGCTGGAGCAGGGGCTCGGCGGTGCTAGAGCTCGGGCAGGACACGGTGGCGACATGAGGAGCTGTGGTGACGCACGGGAATGGTGGCGCAGGCAGGGGCACGGCCTCGCGGTGGCGCTGATGCAGCTAGGGCACGGGCACGAGCACGCGGCGACGTGAGTAGTGGAGGCACGGAAGCTGTGCGAGCGAGGGCACGGCGGCTAGGGCAGACAGCGGCGCTAGGGTTGGTAGGCGCGGTGAAATAGATCAAAGGAGCACGGCCACTTTCGGTTATAAGAGGATTCCCCGACGTGATAGAATAGGAAAGGAGAAAAGAGTTCGTATGTCGCACGAATCTTAATGACTGGACGCTCCGGTGGCAGCGACCGGATGCTGCCACCTAGCGTCCGGTCGATTCCAGAGAGGTCCAATTCCTCTAGAATCGCGACCGGACGCGTCCTGTGGACATCGACCGGATGTAGCCCGAGTCCGGTCACCTAGCCTTGACGTCTTCATGATTGACCGGACGCTGAAGCTCCTTCTGATCGAACGGTGGGAAAACACTGTTTCAGCGTTCGGTCACTCCTACTCGGCAGCTGTTCACCTCCTGTGAACTGACCGGACGCTGGACATCAGAGTCCGGTGCAGCGTCCGGTCACTCCTTTTCTAGCAAAACTTCAAACTTGTTCGTGCTGCCTGTTCTCAATCATGTCCCAACTTCAATAAGATCCAAATAAACACCAATTAGGACTGATATTAGTGACCTCTCTCAAACCCTCATATTTTTCAAAAATATTTTGCCTTAGGATATAATTCTTTTTAAGAAAATAGGCAATAAGAGGGCAAATTAAGATAAATGACAAAACAACATTCATGCATATGCAATACTTGAAAGTAAATCTAGTTGCTTGTCAAGTTTGATACAAGGTTAAGCTTCTTCACACGCTTTTCGGCGGTTATCTTAACCATGTTAGACAAGCCCTATATGCATTGCCAAAAATTAAATATGTTGTATATTACAATATAATACAAGGGGCAACACAAGCTCATCTTTTAGTGAAGTTACTAAAATCAAGCACATTGAGCTTATTCCTCAATCTACAAAATGTTGCCTCATCAAGCGGTTTAGTGAAGATATCCCCCAATTGATTCTCGGTCCTTACACCTTCTAATGATATATCATTTTTAGCAACATGATCTCTAAGAAAGTGATGGTGGATATCTATGTGCTTGGTGCGAGAGTGTTGAACTGGATTATTTGCAAGTTTTACCGCACTTTCATTATCACACAAAAGAGGTACCTTTTCTAGAACTAAATCATAGTCTAGCAAAGTTTGTTTCATGTAAAGTATTTGTGCACAACAAGCACCAGCGGCAATGTATTTCGCTTTGGCGGTAGACAAAGCCACACTATTTTATTTCTTGGAGGACCAAAACACAAGTGATCTACCAAGCAAATGGCACCCTCCGGATATGCTTTTTCTATCCACTTTGCATCCGGCATAATCCGAATCGGAATAGCCAATTAATTCAAATATAGCTCCTTTGGGATACCAAATGTCAATGCTTTGTGTGTGCTTAAGATACCTAAGGATTCTTTTTACGGCAATTAAATGTGTTTCCTTAGGATTAACTTAAAATCTAGCACACATACACACACTAAACATGATGTCAGGCCTAGATGCGGTTAAATATAACAAGCTACCAATCATAGAACGGTAGAGAGTTTGATCAACCTTGTTACCTCCCTCATCTAGGTCGAGATGTCCATTAGTTGGCATTGGTGTCTTGATTGGCTTACATTCATCCATCTTGAATCTCTTGACAAGATCTTTTGTATATTTCTTTTGAGAGATAAAGATCCCTTCTCTCATTTGCTTGACTTGAAAACCAAGAAAGAATGTAAGCTCACCAATCATGGACATCTCGAACTCCTTCGACATCAATTCATCAAATTCTTTGCAAGAATCTTTATTTGATGATCTAAAGATGATATCATCAACATACACTTGACAAATGAAGATATGTCCATTAAGCTTTTTGGTGAATAGTGTGGTGTTGACCTTCCCAATGGTGAAGCCCTTCTCAATGAGGAAGTCCCAAAGACGCTCATACCAAGCTCTTAGGGCTTGCTTGAGCCCATATAATGCCTTGGACAACCTATAAACAAGATTATGATATCTAGGGTCTTTAAATCTGGGATGTTGATCAACATAGACTAGTTCATTAATAAAGTCATTTAAAAATACACTTTTCACATTCATTTGATATAATTTCATTTCATGATGTGATGCATATGCAAGGAGGATACGAATGGCTTCTAGTCCTACAACCGGTGCAAAGGTCTCTCCAAAATTAAAACCTTCAACTTTAGAGAATCCCTTTACAACTAGTCTTGCCTTGTTCCTCACAACAATACCTTGATCATCTTGCTTGTTTCGGAACACCCACTTTGTTCCAATGACTCTTGCACCTTTTGGCCACTCTTCAAGAGTGCAAACTTCATTGCGGGTGAAGTTGTTCAATTCTTCATGCATGACATTTATCCAGTCCGGATCTTGAAGAGCTTCTTCAACCTTAGTAGGCTCAAAGCAAGAGACAAAAGAGTGATGAGCAATAAATGAAGCAAGTTTTTATGACCGAGTCATTACACCCTTTGATAGACTCCCTATGATGAGATCTTGTTGATGATCTTGTAGTAGAGGTGTATTTCTTCTATTGACCACTTGAGGAGGAGATTGTGGAGCATCAACATCTTGTACTTGTACCACCATTTGCTCATGGGAGACATGAGTGTCTTCATTTTCTACTCTCCCTTTTTTTCACCATTACGTGGCACATTTGATAAAGAGGGTGGATCAATCACTTGTACATTATCTTCATCATCTTTAGGCTTGATGTCTCCAACCGGAATGTTCTTCATAGCCTCCCTCAATGGTTCATCACCTACATCATCAAGATTCTCATGTGCTCCTTGGTAGCCGTTATATTCATCAAACTCCACATCATATGTTTCTTCAACCAAGCTGGTGGCATGATTAAATATTCTATATGCTTTGGACTTTGATGAGTAACCAACAAGAAAACCAATATCACAACATCTTTGAAACTTCCCTAAGTGTTGCCGCTTGTTGTAGATGTAGCATTTGCAACCAAACACCCTAAAGAAGAAGACGTCCGACTTCTTTTACATTGAGCAACTCATAAGGTGTCTTGCCAAGGAACTTTTGAAGAAATAGGCGGTTGGATGCATAGCATGCGGTGTTGATAGCTTCCGCCCATAGAGCTTCGGGGGTGCTGTACTCATCAAGCATTGTTCTTGCAAGAGTGATCAAAGTCCGGTTCTTCCTCTCAACTACACCATTTTGTTGAGGAGTATATATTGTGGAGACCTCATGTTTGATTCCAACTTCATCACAATAGGCTTCTATATTTGTGTTGTCAAATTCTTTGCCGTTGTCACTTCTTATCTTCTTAAGCTTCACTTTAAATTCATTTTGTGCTCTCTTGGCAAACTTTTTGAAGCAAGATATAACTTCGCATTTGTCATGAAGGAAGAACACCCATGTATACCTTTAATAATCATCAACAATCATAAGACAATAAAGATTTCCTCCAAAACTCTTGTATATTGTTGGTCCAAATAAATCCATGTGAAGGAGTTCTAGCACTCTTGTGGTTGACATGAAAGCTTTGGTTGGATGAGTATTTGCATCTTGCTTGCCCGGCTTGACATGCACTACAAAACTTGTCCTTCTCAAATTTCACATTCTTCAACCCTCTCACCAAATTATTCTTCATTAGCTTTTTGAGTGAGCTCATCCCAACATGAGCAAGTCTTCTATGCCACAGCCACCCAAGTGTTGTTTTGGTGAATAGATAAGTCTTCAAGTTTGTATCTTCAGAGGTGAAGTCCACTAGATATAAGTTGTTGTATCTAAATCCTTTGAATATAACTTGATCATCACCCTTCTTGGATACAACAACTTCCTTCTTGGTAAACAAGCATTGGAAGCTAATGTCACATAATTGCCCAACGAATAGTAAGTTGAAGCTCAAAAAAGCAACATATAGCACATTAGAGATTAAATGGTCATTTGATATTGCCACTTTGCCCAATCCTTTAACCTTGCCCTTTGAGGTATCTCCAAATGTGATTCTTTCTTGTCCATATACTTCTTCATCTAGTGAGGTGAACATACGAGGATCACCGGTCATATGCTGTGTGCAACCACTATCAATAACCCAATGACTTGCACCGGTCTTATACTTCACCTACACACAAGAGATCAAGCTTTATGAACCCAAACTTGTTGAGGGCCCTTCACCTTCTCAATAAGTGACTTTGCAACCCAAATTTTCTTAGGCCTATTCTTATTGGGAGGTCCTAAGAACATCATTTTTATATTTCTACTAGAATCCTTTCTAAGCATGTAGTGAGTATTGAAGGCAAACGGTCTAGCATACTTGGGCAAGGGTTGTGGTGGTGGAGTTTGGCATTCATGAGCAAAATGATCTTCTTATCCACACTTAAAACATCTCTTTGGCTTTGGTTTTGGCTTTGGCTTTAGCTTTGATTGTTGTTGTTGAACTTGAGCCTTCTTCTTCTCTACATGTGCCACATATCCAATGACACTTTTATCCATCTTCATGACGGTGTTCATTAGAAGCTCACTTTGAAGATGTTTGTCTCTTGTGAACTTGCTCAAACCAATCTTAAGATGTTCTTTTTCCAACCTGAGCTTCTTGTTTTCTTCCTTGAGTGCATCACTACTTTTATCTTCCTTGAGTGCAACATTGTTTCTCTCTTCTTTGAGTTTCTTGTTTTCTACTTTTAGCTTCTCATTCTCAAGAATCAAGTCACCATCATGATCAAGCATTTCTAGCACAATGGTGTTGTTGATTTTGAACTCTTCAAACTCTTTCTTGAGCTTTTCATTGTCATGCTTGAGCGTGATATACTCATCATAATCATTGCACTCAACCGCTTGCTTACCTTTGCTACTAGATCCTTGTTCAATGCTCTCATCAATTAAATCATCACATGATGTAGCTATATCAAACTTAACAACATGGTTAGTAGCATCATGTGGCTCTTTGGTTAAAAATTCTTGAGCAATGACAAGACTATCATGATTAATCTTGAGAGTAGTATATTCTTCTTTTAGCTTGTTATGGCTAGTGATGAGCTCTTTGTGCACCCACTCAAGTTTATCATGTTTATCTTTAAGATCTTTTTTTAAAGATTTGAGCTCCTTGAGTTTGAATGACATAGCATCATTTGCTTCTCTAAGCTTAACATTAGCCTTTTCCGCTATATCATACTTAGCTAAAAGAGAATCATTCTTTTCTTCTAGCTTGTCATTCTTAGCTCTACTCTTTCTAATGATCTTACCATATTGATTTAGCAATTTAACAAGATTATCATAAGAAGGTGATTCATATTCATCATCACCACTATCGCTATCACTATTATCATTTTTAGCATGATCATTATCACTACTATCATCATGTGATACCTTTCGATCACCCTTGACCATAAGGCATATGTGTGTAGAGGATGATGGCGATGGTGGCGGTGAAGATGATGAAGAATCAATAACAATGGCGGTCACCTTCTCGTCATCACTATCATCATCGGATAATCCACTTGATGAATCAATGTCCGTGAGCCAATCACCGACGATGTAAGCTTTTCCACTCTTCTTCTTCTTGTGGAAGTCCTTCTTGCCATCTCTTTTCTTGTATGGCTTGTTCCTTTTCTTCTTATCTTCATCTTTATTGCTTGAGTCATCTTTCTTGCCCTTGTTCTTGTTATTGAACTTGTCTTTCTTGGGCTTTGTGCATTGGTGAGCTAGATGACCAAGTTCTCCATAAATGTAGCAATCTATCTCGAAGATTGGCCTCCTTTTAGAGCTAGTGAAGAACTTCTTCTTCTTGCCATCAAACTTGATGCCACTCTTGTTGAGTTTCTTTAGCATCTTGGTGGTTTTCTTCATCATGAGAGCAAGACTTTCATCATCACTTGAGCTCTCATACTCAAGCCTTGCTTTGCCCTTCTCTTAGCTAGCCTTGAATGCTAAGTCTTTTTCTTTTTTCTTTGTAGAGGATGAGCCATCTTGAGGTGTGATGTGCATGTACATCTCATGCGCATTGATCTTTCCCAATATTTGTATCGGTGTAACGGTGGAAAGATCACCTTGATGTAACACGGTCACAATATGCCCATATTTGTCAATGGAGAGGATACTCAAAATCTTTCTTACAACATCGGATGGTTGCATTTGAGTGAGTCCAAGCCCATTGACTTTCTCTACAAGAACATTCAAACGTGAATACATTTCATTAGCACATTCTTTAGAAAGCATTTCAAAAGAGTTGAGCTTCTTCATGACAAGATGATAGCGTTCCTCACGCTCACTCTTTGTTCCCTCATGGAGCGCACAAACGTCCGACCATAGTGCATGGGCGTCTTTATGGTTCCTCACCCGATTGAACGTATCTTTGTGAAGGCCTCTAAAGATGGTGTTGCGAGCCTTTACATTCTATTTTTCGTAATTCACCTCATCGCCTTATGGGTGTGTGGGATCCTTAGGTTTTGGGAATTCTTGCGAGGCGGCTCTAAGTATTCCAACATCTAGAGCTTCTAAGTACGCCTCCATACGAATTTTTCAATAAGGAAAATCGTCCCCTCAAAGATAGGAGGAGGTCCATTCCCGTAAGATATCTTTCTCTAGGCGGTTAAGCCTAAAAACATAAGCACGAGGCTCTGATACCAATTAAAAGGATCAAGATGCCCAAGAGGAAGGGTGAATTGGGCCAATTCTAAATTTCTTTGCAATAAATAAAACCTACGATTAGCCCAATTAACCCATTGTGCCTACAAAAGTGTTTTTATTGAACTAACGCACAAAAGTTTAGCAACCTAAGTTTCAAACCTACTCTAGCATGGCAATTCTATGAATGTAAATAACAAGAATTGAATTGCACAAAGTAAATGCTCAAAGTAAAGAGAGGAGAGGAAACACGGTGATGTTTTGCCGAGGTATCGGAGAGTCGCCACTCCCCACTAGTCCTCGTTGGAGCACCCGCGCAAGGGTGTAGCTCTCCCTTGATCCGCGCTTGGATCAAGTGCTCTCTATGGGTTGATTCTTTGACACTCCGTCGCGGTGAATCACCCACAACCGCTCACAACTTGAGTTGGGTCATCCACAAGCTCTCTGGATGATCACCAAGCTCCCAATCACCACCAAGCCGTCTAGGTGATGGCGATCACCAAGAGTAATAAGCACGAACTCTCACTTGACCACGACAAGCCTAATGAGAAAGGTGGATGCACACTTTACTACTCTTGATCTCACTAATGAGGGCTCTCTTTGGGATTCTCAAATCTCAATCACCTCACTAGGACCTTACTCTTTTTGGCACTCATAAACGTGTTTCTCAGCTGTTGGAATAAGCAAAAGTACCCCCATACATGAGTGGAGGTGGTATTTATAATATGGGCTGAAAAATAAACCGTTATGTGCCTTTGTGGGGTGATCGAACGCTCCGGTCATGTTGACCAAACGCTCCAGTCAGTACACCTCGAACTCCAGTGTTTATAGTGTGACCGGACGCTGGGCAGCGTCCGATCAGCACTGACCGAACACGTCCGGTCGTGATTTTCCCTCTCTAGAACCTTACTGGAGTCGACCGGACGCTGCCTCTCAGCGTCCGATCAAACCAGACGCAATCACCTTGGTCAAATGAACTGACCGGACCCTGAGCCAGTGTCCTGTCAGTATTTGACCATCCATTCACTTCCAACTCTCGATCATATGTGAATGAAGTTTGCTCCATTGGATCTAAGGGCTATTTTGGAGCTACCTAGTGCTAGTTTAAATAAGTGTGCACCACATCTAACTCACTAGACTCACCTAGGTCAAGCTACCCGTCCATGCCCCCCTTAATAGTATGGCTAAAGAAAAAACAAAGTCCTAAACTACTCTAAGTGTCTCTCCAACTCCAATCGACACTTAGAACTAGTCCATCCTTAATCTTATCGTCCATCCTTTGAAAATCAAAACGATTTCCATCGTAGGGGCATGACCACCTTGTTTGCCCAATCGATCTCTATTACTATGACCTAACTTAATTGTCTCTGGAAAACACACGTTAGTTATAGTAATCTTGTATTGTCATTAATCACCAAAATCCAACTAGGGACCTAGATGCTTTCACAGCTGTCCAAGCAACAGTAAAGGAGAATAATTAAAGACACCAGAAGACTTAAGCACGAAGTAACTCTAGAAGATAAGCATAAAGGACAATCCAGAAGTCTCCCTTCGCGCTATAAAGAGAGACACATCGGATCGAAGACCACCAGCATCATCACCATGAACTCATCCACTGAAGACTCCCCTCCACACCACCACTCCACCATCTCTCCACTCACACATACACCATGAAGACTACGATCTCAGGAGTTGTCTGAGTTCGTCCACCTTTAGTACTAATACTCCACTTACTTAGTAGCCACTCCACCGTTATAAATTAGAGAATAAAAGAAGTCTCGTGACCTTTCTGAGCTTGTAAGGTATTCCCTAAGGTTTATGCTAAATGCTTAGGGGTTTTCCGAAAAGAAAAACCGTATGTAAGCTTGATATGTGGAAATGAACTAAGCTTTACTGTTTTAATCCCTGTCTTTCTTTAAGCTCGTTCATATGGGTTGATGTCTCTATACTAGGGACCCTAGAGGAGAAACATCTGCATGTGTTGTTCTCGTGTTAGCCCTGGTAGCGACGTTTGTAGAGAACCCTTTATGCGCAGAGAAGTGTTATCTTCGGGTGGAACTGTCTGGAGAAACGATAGAGCCTAAATCCTGTGTGTGCGTGGCTGGAGATAGTGAGGGAGGAGACCGAGCTAGTCTGGCTCCGAAACGAGCCAGTGATGTATACGGTGAGTACCGAGTAGGACTGACACAAGCATAGTCGTACGATCGGCTGAAACGTTAGTCTCGTCAGCCTATAAAAGATCTTAAGAAGCATAATCCGCGGGCGTGTAGTAGGCTCGGACGTCCAAATACGCGTGTCTGTCTAGATGTCCAGACACGAGTAGCAATGATTTGAGTACCAAACAGATCAAACAGCTTCCATTAAATAGTAATTAAAATAAAAGAAGACACACACTGACACCTGGGACCCAGCGTCAGAGACATGGCTTTTCCATCTTTACAATTTTTGATCTTCTCATTCTGTTTGTCTGAATTTATCACCTGACTTGTCAGCCAATTATCAGCCCGGAATCAGCCTGCCTTATCGGTCCCGAATATTTTTTCGGCGTGGCTTTTCAGCGGAGCCGTCTCGTTTCTACCGGTCTCTCGGTTCTACCGGTCTCCTCGTCTCGTTTCGACGTTTCGTCTTCGTCCCCCGTGACGTCAGTACCTCACCCATCCTCACCGGCTGTCGGCACCCAACCGCCGCTGATCCCCGCCGCCGTGCCACGACCACTCGTGGGTTCAGATCAGGCCCAAATCGCGAGCGGCGATCTGTACGCCGTCCGCGCTCGCACGCCTAGCGCGATGGCGCACCCGATGTACGGCTCCGGGCCGCTCCGATCCAGGTAAACCCTACCGTACCACCTCCGCCTCATCTGGCCCCGTCGATTTGCCCCCTTGAAATTGTATCGGTTCCCATGATGGATTTGGGTTACTTGCTTGCGGGGTCGCAGGAACGCGGCGAACTCGGACGAAATCCAGCTGCGGATCGACCCGGTGCACGGGGACCTCGACGAGGAGATCGACGGGCTGCACTCCAGGGTCCGCTTGCTCAAAGGGGTAAGGTTTGGTTCCCCTTTTGCCTTGATCCTTCGTGGTTTTTCATATTTGTTGCGTGATGCGTGATAGCTTTGCTTGATTCTAGGGTCCTTGGTTATCCGTGATTTTTGAACTACAAAACATATTGGTTGGTACGCACGTTGTAGATTTTTTATGGGATGATGTAATATATATTTCATAGTTGCTTGTTTCTGATTTCACATGTAACCCGATTCGCGATTTAGTGCCTGGTGGTGGTGCAGCTTGCTAGTTCGGCTAAAGCTGGTTCCATTGTCTTCAAACCTAATTGAATTGCTCGATTCTGCTTTAAATGTTATCCGATTTGTGATTTAACACTTTGTGGTGGTGCACAGTTCAGCTAAACTGGTTCTGTCATCTTTAAACCTACATGAACTGTGAGTGGATGGAACTTGAATTAGAATGTCAGGTGGGAATAAGAGACAGTCATGTTGGTTTCATGTGAGGTGCTAGCAAGCCTTCTAAAACCAGTTCCTTATACTGCTACATCTAGGCTGTCTGCAACACAAGGATATGAAGGGAATTGTACAGGGGATAGTTCAATTCTTATGGGAATAAGAAAAAAGATTGCGTCTTATCAGAGTAAATTGTGTGCAAAATTTCCATAACTGATGTCATCTGGTCTATTTGCAAAGGCAATATATTATTTAGTGAGTCAAGGTTGTTTGATCTACTTTGAAGTTTGAATCTTTTTGTTAACAGTCAATCAACATACATATGGCTCAGTTGGTGCCGCATTGTTGTAAGTTTTCATCAGTACATCAGAAATGCTGGGTCCTCTTGGTTTATCCATTGCTTCTGTCCTTGTTGATTTCTACTTTGTTTAATCTACTTGTCGGGGACCAATACTAGGATACCCGAAGAGGAGGAGCTAATGATCATCAACATTGATTCATCCGAGCAGTCAAGAGCGCGACTATAGCTCCAACCGACCCCCGGACGCGTGGGCTCCGCCTCGCTCGGCCTTTGGGGGAGGGTTCCTCCTCGCCCGACCCCAAGGTCGCGGGCTCCGCCTCGCCCGACCCTTGGGTTTGCGCTCCGTCTCGCCCGGCTGTTGAGGGAGGGCTCCGTCTCGCCCGACCCCAAGGCTGCGGGCTCCGCCTCGCCCGGCCCTTGAGTTCGTGCTCCGCCTCGCCCAGCCTCTAGGGGAGGGCTCCGCCTCGCCCGACCCCGAGGCCGCGGGCTCCGCCTCGCCCGACGGAGACCCGTGTCGCCGCAAACCACTCCAGGTCCAAGTGTATGGGTCTGGGTCAAAGCTCTGACATTAGGGAGGCGACCGGCACGCCTCGATGTAACCCGCGGCCACGACGGGCCATACCCGAGGATTCACATCCGGAACAGCGTTGGGCGTACTAGTGCTGTTCTGCCTAACCCTCGTATGAACACTGACAGGCGTGTCCGTTCACCATGACGTCTGCTAGGACGGAGTGGAGCGCCATGACCGGCAGACGACGCCTGGCGCCAGTGGCGGACAGGGCCACGACATGGAGCCGTCCCTGTTGACATCTACAGGGTCGGTGGGACCCGCATGAAGGATAAGAAGGACCCGGCGATCCTAAAGGACTTCTTCTCCCTCTCGTTCTTCTCCTTTCCTCCGCTGTAACCTGTGCTTTCTCTTGGCCTATAAAAGGGAAAGCAGGGCGCCCCATTAGGGGGATCGAACGATCGAACTATCACGAATCCATCGGGTCGATTCAAGCCAGATCCGAACAAACCCATCGAACCCCGAACACACGGCTGAGCAGCGACCGAGCTCTCGGCACCCGTTCACTCTTTACACCAGAGACTTGGGACTTATCCCTCTCTCGCCCGTTTGTAACCTCTGCTATGAACTTTTAGTGCTAGTAACACGAGCAGCAGCAACGAACTTGACGTAGGGACATTCTGCCCGAACCAGTATAAACCTCGTGTCCTCTTAGCACACCATCCGAGCCAGACGCGTAATACTAGAAATTTACTCGTCGGTAGTAACTTGAAACACCGACACTACTATAATGAACGGCCTGTTCGCTTGTTGGTTTCAGCCAGCCCAAAGCAGCCGGCCAACAGTGTTTTCCTCTCACACAAAACCAGCACCAGCCAGCCCAAACCAGCACCAGCACCAACCAGCGAACAGGCCCGAAGTCTCAATGATTTCATTAAACCGTATTGTGCCAGTGGCTTCGTACTGTTTGAGGCCTTACTGTTGCAAGCTCTCTCACATGTTGGATTTGTTGAAGACCAGTTATTTGCATTCTTGTAGAACCAACCTTATTAATATTTCAAATGTATTGCTTATAGGATCTATATCAAATGTTTGAACAAGTTAACAAAAATGCCTTAAGATAATGATTGTTCATTCTTGCTACAGTTACACATACAATCTGATCTTTATACTATTTGTAGTTAGCTACTAGTCAAAGAATTTGTTCTTTTTTGGAAGGTAAGTTTGACTTTTGGTGTTTGATCAACTGTTTCTCCAGGTGGCCCAGGAGATAAATTCTGAAGCCAGGTTCCAGAATGATTTTCTTCATGAACTGGTACTTGCCAGAACTTTTTTCACTCTTTGTATTCTAAATTTTTGTCTACATATCAAAGGACTAAGTATTTGTTTCAGCCTTTTCTGAATTTAATATGCTGTACAGGTCAGGTACTTTGTATGGCCTTGAAGTCCCCTTAGACAAACACTAGCAAACTGTTAATTTCTGGATTTATGTGTTGCATCCTATATTCGTAAAGCCTATGTCATCTTTGAGTAATACAACAGCAATATTATTATCTTCAGAAACAGTTAATCTTTGCTATGCTCTTTGACAATCTATATCGGAGTTATGCTGACTTTGGTTATTGCTTGTGCATGTACAGCAAATGACCCTTGCAAAAGCTCAGGCTGGAGTGAAGAACAACATGCGGAGGTTGAACAAGAGCATCATCCAGCAGGGCTCAAACCATGTTCTCCATGTTGTCCTCTTTGCACTGTTTTGCTTCTTCGTTGTCTACCTCTTGTCAAAGTTCTCTAGAAGATAGTTCCCGTCTTCGGTGGGAAAATCTAGGATACCATGACTTGTATGTAGTCTAAAGAAAAAAAATGCTATTGTACTTTTGTCTGGCCTTGTATCCTCAGTTGTTATGTTGAAATTCGAAACAAACCAGAAAAGAGGAAATTGGTACCCCTAAAAGATCAGTCTAACCTCATCCACTGATCCGTATGATTGGAGCTGTTGGGATTTCAGTTTGTACTACAGAGACGTTCCCCCTTGGGCGTTTTGTTGAGTGTATTCAACGAGTTGAGCGTGGATCAAAAGTGTGGCATATAGTACAACAACAACAACAAAAAGCCTTTAAGTCCCAAACAAGTTGGGGTAGGCTAGAGTTGAAACCCAACAGAAACAATCAAGGTTCAGGCACGTGAATAGCTGTCTTCCAAGCATTCCTATCTAAGGCTAAGTCTTTAGATATATTCCATCCTTTTAAGTCTCCTTTTATTGTCTCTACCCAAGTCAACTTCGGTCTTCCTCTGCCTCTCTTCACGTTACTATCCTGACTTAGGATTCCACTACGCACCGGTGCATCTGAAGGTCTCCGTTGCACATGTCCAAACCATCTCAACCGGTGTTGGACAAGCTTTTCTTCAATTAGGCGCTACCCTAATCTCTCACGTATATCATCGTTCGAACTCGATCCCTTCTTGTATGCCCGCAAATCCAACGCAACATACGCGTATTTCCGCGACACTTAGCCGTTGAATATGTCGCCTTTTCAGAGGGCCACATTCTGCACACCATACAACATAGCGTGTCTAATCGCCGTCCTATAAAAAACTTGCCTTTTAGCTTCAGGGTACCCTTTTGTCACATAGGACACCAGACGCTTGCCGCCACTTCATCCACCCTGCTTTGATTCTATGGCTAACATCTTCATCAATATCTCCGTCTCTCTGTAGCATTAATCCTAAATATCGAAAGGTATCCATCCTAGGCACTACTTGACCTTCCAAACTAACATCTTCCTCCTCCCGAGTAGTAGTGCCGAAGTCACATCTCATATAGTCAGTTTTAGTTCTACTAAGTCTAAAACCTTTGGACTCCAAAGTCTCCCGCCATAACTCCAGTTTCTGATTCACTCCTGTCCGGCTTTCATCAACTAGCACTACATCGTCCGCGAAAAGCATACACCAAGGGATGTCCCCTTGGATGTCCCTTGTGACCTCATCCATCACTAAAGCAAACAAATAAGGGCTCAAAGCTGACCCTTGATGTAGTCCTATCCTAATCGGGAAGTCATCCGTGTCTCCATCACTTGTTCGAACTCTAGTCACAACATTGTTGTACATGTCCTTAATGAGCCCGACGTACTTCGTTGGGACTTTATGTTAATCATATCATTGTTGTACATGTCCTTAAAAGTGTGGCATATAGTAGTAAGATAAAAAAGACTAATGTTAATCACATCATTCAGAACAACGCATAGCCCATATTTTTATAAGATTATATTCCAATGTAACTAGCTGGGGTGGTTTCGTGTACCATCATGTATGTTATTTCTGATATTCAGAAGACATTTGCAAGCAAGTGGTTTCATCATTGATACATACAAGGGAAGAAATCTAACTGGCCACCATTCCTTACAATTTATGATGTGACTTTGCCTGGTGGAACCGGATTTTGTTGAACTGAGAGGATGTTTAAGGCCCTGCAGGATTGCTGTGCACGCCATCTCATTTTGAATAAATGGCTGTGGATTAATTTAAGAGGCGGCCGACTACTCAAAGTGAGGAGTATCCGTATATATGGGCTTATCATTGTCACCTTGAGTTCAAATTGGCAGAAAATATGATGGAATTATAGTTGAAAGAGACTACAGGAGGAACTGTCTAATCTTTTAGGAGCATCCTATTGCTTCAGGGTTCATCTTTTCATAATGGACATTGCTTCATAGTTCACATTTGCTGTCTATATTGATTTTAGTCGCCTGAAGAAGTTGAAAGTTTAGCATTGCCAAGGCTGCAATCACCGCCTCTCTTAATGCGAGAACCGCAATTCTGGCTGCTGCAAATCCAGCCTGGTAAGTTTTGATATGAATATATTTTTTTTTCTAAGGGATAAAAAGAAAATCTCATCAGTTGACAATGGCAATTGCCTTTAACCATTCAGGGGCAGGTACGATATGAGGACTGAGGAGGACTCCAGCAGAAAATATAAATCTACCTCCAGCACTTCTGTCTCGTTTCGATCTCTGGTTGATCCTGGATCGTGCAGACATAGAAACTGATCTTGAAATGGCAAGACACGTTGTTCATGTGCATCAAAATCTAGAATCACCAGCGCTGGGGTTCACACCACTTGAGCCATCTGTACTCAGGCAAGGACACTAGTCCTCGAGTGGCAGTGCTCATGTTCACTTAATTTCAATTTCATAGTTGAATTGCTCATATTTTAGTTGGAAGTTCCAGAAACTATAAAACCTGAAATACAGATAAAATCATTGTGTAGTATCTTTGCATTATCTAATACTTGCTAGTCTACAATTTTTATCTGTTCATTCACAGAGCATTCCTTCTGTTCCTAGAGAGCTCGAGGAATACATTGCAACTGCATATTCCAGCATCCGTCAAGAGGAGGCAAGTCAAATGCACCAACCTCCTACACAACTATCAGGACACTTTTGAGCATACTCCGTATTTCTATTGTAAGTAACTTGACTGTTTTCCCTTCACAATACCATATGAAAATATCTCTTTAAACATGATGCTGCTTGCCTATTTCAGGCCTTGGCAAGACTTAGGTTTTCAGAAACTGTGGCTCAGAGTGATGTCGATGAAGCACTGCGACTGATGCATATGTCCAAGTACTCGTTATACTCAGATGACCGCCAGCAGTCTGGCCTTGATGCAATATCTGCCATATATTCCATCCTGAGAGACGAAGCTGCTAGGGCGCGCAGCATGGATGTGAGATATGCTCATGCTCTTAACTTTATCTCCAGAAAGGTACAGTTTCTACTTTCTACATACACATACTGGTACAGGTGCACAACTCGGTATGGCCTGATTACTGAATAATTGGTTGGTGCTATTGAAGGAGTGCTTGGAGGAATAAGCTTCCTGAATGTGTGGCAGATGATCCATCCAAGCACCTTTGACATCCATTTCATCGATGACTGATGCAGAAGCCAATACCGACCACTTAACATGTCATCATCAGCGAAGGAATGGAACATCAAGAGTTTGTAGCTTAGCCTAACAAGATTTAGAAGTTCCAGTATATGTATCAAGGATGAAACGAGTTGCTTGCAAATATCTTCTAAATATCAGAAATAACATACATGATGGTACACGAAACCACCCCAGCTAGTTACAATGGAATATAATCCTATAAAAATCTGGAATGGATTCACATTACAAGCTATGCATTGTTCTGAATGGTTTGACTAACATTAGTCTTTTTTTATCCTACTATATGCAACTTTTGATCCACGCTCAACCCGTTGCATACACTCAACGAAACACCCAAGGTAGAGCGTGTATGAAGTACAGAGTGCAATTCCAACAGTTCCAATCATACGGATCAATGGATGAGGTTAGAATAAATCTCGGTTGGCTGGTTCATATCGTTACTGATTCGTTTATGTGAGAAAGAAGTACCGCTGGCTGGTTCATATGAATAGTATATGTGAGGGGCTTGCCAGCCCAGCCGATCGGGCTCACGGGGGCACGTGACTATCTCGTGCTCTTCTCTCTCTTCTCAATTATCACCCGCGGAGAGAAATCAAACCCTAGCCCCCGTCGCTGCCCCTTCGGATCTCCGGCGAACGCCACCGCGTATAGAGTGATTCCACCCCACGAGATTGAAGCCCCTTGGTCTGGGAATTTCAAGGTGGGTGCTTTGCGGTTGGTGATTTGGGGGTGAAGGAGGTGGAAGGCTATGGGGTCGTCCTCGAAGGTGGTGCGGCCGGAGGAGGTGCTGGAGTCGCTGAAGAACGACGGCAGCATCGATGCGCTCCGCATGAAGATCATCGCCCAGCTCAAGGCCAACGTACGTGCAGGCTTCCCTTCCTCTCCCGATTCCCCTCCTATTCCTTTGAGACCTTTATTTTGGCTCCTCCTTACTATTATGTTAGTTTTTTGTTGTATGATAAAGAAAAACATTATACAGTTCCTCTAAAAAACATTATTCAGTTAAGAAATCACTTCCAGCTTAAGTTGGTAGACCTGCTTAGGAGATATGCTCATAGTATGCGACCCTGGGACGGTCTGAATTAATGAACTTGCTATCCAGGTTGTGCGCTTTCTGTAATTGATGGAATCAGGAAGTCTGACTAAATCGTTAAAATTAAGTTAGAGTTCAGTAGATTATTTAAATGCTGTTGCAGTTCAGAGGCGATCGTGCATGTCCCAAGGGACCGTTAAACAGGGAATTGGTTTGCATGAGAGTTAGGGTATTTAGTTGTTCTTTGCTGTCACTTGGCACATGTTTCGTCGTCTGTTTCAATCTGTACTTCTCTTATATCAACATGCACGAGAATTTGGGTATTTAGTTGCCCTTTGGTGTCACATGCCGTTTCCTCATTGGTTCTGTTCTACTTTTCCCCATATCAACGTGATGTATCAGGAATTTGTTTGCACAAGAATTTAGGTGTTTCATTTTTCCTTTGGCGTCACTTGGCACATGTTGTTTCCTCAGTGGTGTCATTCTGTTTTGGAAAACTGTTCTTCTTTCCTTATTTATTAGCATAAGGTTCCATATGTGCATATGGCAGGATATTCTTGTTGATGTAGAATAAAATCATTTCTGCATTGTCTTATGCTACATGTACCCTTCATCATGCTCTTGGCATCACTCTATGTCAGACTCACCTGACCAATAGAGTAGTGAGAAGTGGAGACTTGTCGATGAACTTTCTTACTTTGATTTCAGGAAGATATGAAGAAAAACACTATGATGATGGTGGAGCAAAGCAAGGTACTGAATACTCCTGGAGCTGAGAAAAAGACCAAGAGGGAGTTATTTGATGCACTTCGACAGGAACTGGAGTAAGCTCCTGTCTTTCTGTTTGAATCTATGCTCAGTAACAGTACATTGCCTGGTTTCTATTTGGCCTTAACAACAAATTGCTTATCTGGATGTTATAAAATGCTTATAGCAGTTTTTACTAACAAGTAAAAACATGTGTAGCCTTGACCTCATACACAAATCTCCAGGTCTAGGATAAGTCATCTTCCTACGTATTGTTGCCCTTTGCTGGTTGTTCAAAAAGTAGTGAAGTGATATAGTTCCCATGATTTTATTTGTTCTTCCTTTGTTCTGGTGTATTGTTTATATTGTGGAAAATCCAAATTTACATCTCCTGCATTCTGCAGTTTTTGACTCCATTCCCAGCTTCGCAATGCTAACTGTTTTATGCAATGCAGGACTCCAGTCCTTGAGAAAGCCTCCAAGGCAGTTTGGGAGCTGATTCTAGACAATGGTGGATTAGGGAAAGAGATAACTGAAACAGTTGAGAAAGTCTTCTGCCGGCTCAGTGGAATTGACATGATGCCACCTCCGCTTTCAGCCGCTGGTGCTCATCAAGAGAAAGATGACATGGCTGTTGATGAAGTTGTGAAGAGCAAGGAGGTGGATGCTTTTGAACCATCCTCATCAAGGAAGAGACCCTTCAGCGACGTCAACCGAAAAGGAGCAGGTGCTTTACCAAATGGCAGTGCTACAGACCAGCATGATGAGTCCGAGGATAGTGACCAGAAGATATGATGCTGCTCTGTGCTGTAATTTTTAGTTCAGGCTGAAGTAGCTTTGGTGCTTGAATGATAGCAAGTCGAATTCTGATCCCTGCATATTCTAGGGTTGTATGGTATATTGGCAAGTTATACTTCTTGTTCATACAAGTTCTGTGAGCAACTCTGCAACTGCTATAGGATATTTCAGTTTTCAAGAAAGCAGCTGCTGTTGAGTTTCTTCTGAATATAGGATAAATTGGTTGACTAATTCCTCTTGATAGTTTTGTGGTATGTTTAAGTTGTAATCATTCAAGAGTTATGTTAGATGCTTCTTCATTTTGCAAGGACTGCATTTTGCAAATTAAGAATCAGTCTCACCCAGTCTTCTTCATGATGGTTGCTATCCTGATGACCTGGACGATCTGGACAGTAAGAAACGACTACATATTCAGGAATGTTCAGCCGAACCTTCAAACAGCTAAGGAATTCTTCAGAAAGGAATTAACCTGTTATCTTTGAGGGCAAAGACTAAAGTTTCAGTCACCTTTGATCTATGGATACAAAATCTGTTGTAATCTTTCTGATTGGCCTTATTTTCTTCCTTTCTTTCTTTGTTTCTTGATTTTACTCCCTGTTCTCTGTACTCTGTACTCTGTACTCTGTACTTTGTAGTCTGTACTGTGTTTCCTCTTTTTAATAAATCTTTGTAGGGGTGCAAACCCTCCAGTTTCGTTAAAAAAAATATTTATTCATTTTCTTGAGAGGGATTTCACTAACAATTTTGCCAATGGTACCTTGGCCTGAGTTGGATGGTAATCTTTTATTTTTTTTCTTGTTTAGTTTTGACTTTTGAGGGATGGAATGGGGATCCATCACAACATCAAAAGCACTTGTTTACTGTAGACATGAAAGAAAGACCTTACATGGTTCGTCTAATCTATGATGACTTCAAACCAAAAACACCAATAGCAACCAGAGAGTTTTGTCCCCACTAAAACGTCCCTCCTTTTGCAAAAATAATCCCCAGTGTCCTTGGTAACCAAAAGCATAAAACCTTACCAGCAAATTCGATAAACCTTACCATATTGTTGTGTGCTAGTTTCCTTTTGATGCCCAAACAATGGCATAAATGCACTGATACAACTATTTTGGTTTTGCTAGCGGGTTTTTTTCTTTTTCTTTTTCTTTTCCGGTTCCATGAGAAGCTTCACCAATGGAGCTGAAGCTGTTTTCGAAAAACGTTTGATAAAACAGCTTCTCGGGAGGATGGTAGAGAGGGAGCTAGGAGACTAATTTTTAGCTTTATCAGTGTTCCTGGTAGCAGAGAGGGAGCTGGGAGAAGTATTTTTTAGCTTTACCACTTACCAGTGTTTCCTGGACATTTAAGAGCACATTTTGAGGGACTTCTAGGGAGAAGCTTTTCCAAGAAACTGAAAAATAGCTTTGTAAAACTGGACCATAATCCATACCAAACAGTTAATAAGGAAACACGGCAGGGTACAATCCACTTAAGAGTTAAGTATCGCAATAGGAGATTGCCAGAAAAAAAAGCTACTCATAAGTCAAAAAAGAATGGCTCTACTAGTACAGTTGTGACAGGCTTTTCTGCCCAGCATTACAATTGACATCATGAAATGGTCTGTTGTTCACTACAATGGAGTACAAGGGAAGAAATCTAACTGGCCACCCTTTCTTACAATTTATGATGTGACTTTGCCTGGTGGAACTTGATTTGGTTGAACAGAGGATATTTAAGGCCAGGCAGGATAGCTGAACACGCCGTCTCATTTTGAATAAAGGGAAAATTGGTTCTGTAGCATCGAAAGGTTGCGACCTCCGTAAAATACCACTGAAAGAGTTTGGCCCCGTAAAATAGCGCTGAAAGTTGTCACCGTAAACTAAAAATAACACTCCGTCAGGTTTTACACTCAGGAGCGTTAATTTGACCTAGACTCCAAAAGTTAAGTGACATTTTTGCCCTTGCCTTATCCTCATCCATGTCCTCATACGGGAGCTGCGCCGCGCAAGTGAGACAGCCGCGCCGCGCTCGGTTCTGCCTGGGAGCGCCGCCTCCGCCCGTCCACCGGCCGCCTGGGAGCTCCGAGGGCCTCCTGCGCCGGCCGCCGTGGCTTCCTCTCCTCGTGCAGGTCGCTCCCCGTGTGGAGGCCGCGTTGTGCGCCGCGGGCTAGTACTCGCGCGGAGGCCGCGCCGCCTACGCCGTCTGCCGCAGGCCGCTCGTCGTGCGGAGGCCGCGCCGCCTCCGCCCGTCCGCCGGCTGCCTGGGAGCTCCGAGGGCCTCCTACGCCGGCCGCCGCGGCTTCCTCTTCGCGCGCAGGCCGCTCCCCATGTGGAGGCCGCGCCGTCCGCTGCGGGCCGCTCGTCACGCGGAGGCCGCGCTGCCTGCGCCGTCCACCACCTCCTCCTCCTCGACTGCGTGTTGCGCCGGCCGTGACTTCTCCTCCTCCAGTGCGCATGCGGTGGAACAATGCATCGATCTGAGATCCCCGACGGGTAAGAATGAAACCCTAGTTATCTACTTCATGGTTCGTAGTACAACTGAAATTAGTTACGAAGTCCGATTTGTGTGTGCGATTTCACGTGGTATGAGGATGGTCACCGATGAGAAAGGGCATCTGGAAGCAGTGCTAATTTTTTTTGCACTGCTATTTCAGGATCGATCCAAACAATGCATGTCGAGTAGTGATTGATGTTTCTTCCTACTCAACTATTGAGGATGGTCGATTTGTGTACAAAAAGGGTAGATGCTTGGACTAGTGGGTGGATGCAGAAGAGTACTCCATCATTGATATGGAGAATGATGTGTTCAAGCACTTTAGTTGGGCTAGTTATCAGGAGGCAAACTTTTGGTTTGTGGGTGAGAGTAATCTAACAATTCGCCTTGGTACGGACCAAGAGCTTCTAACTTTGCTACGAGCCTAAAAAATGGTGGAGTTTATCAGGACCGTAGATAGATGTGAGTATGTTGATATGGCTTTGATTGAGAATGAAAGACAAGTGACAGATGAAGAGAATGACTTACAACTTCAGGTCACAGAAAAATTGAAGGAGATGCATGTGAGTGTAGAATTGGATGGTCTAGAATGGGCCATGGAACCTCAACTTGGTGTTACAGCTGCTGGTCCTTCTAGAGTAGAAGAGGAGGAGGAAGGTGACCAATATATGGAGCCGGGTGTTGACCATGAGGGAGATGATCCAGTTGGAGTTGATGAAGAGTGGAGGTATTTCAGGAAGGTACCTGAAGTAGGAAGCAATGAGAAAGTGCAGCAAGAAAAGAAGAAAATAGAGAGCAGCAAGAATGTAACTAAATCTAGGTAAATTAATTGTATTCTCCTATCACTTAGTACAATATCAATTCCTTCTGAGTATAATTGTTGATTACCTTGCTATTATGTAGGAAAAGGAAAGAAAAACCAAGTACTTCAAACTCCACCAAAGCTCCTAAAAAATCTAAGAAGGCATCTACAGGAACCTCTACTTCTTCTGAGCCCCCTACTGAACTTGCTGTTGAACCTAGGTAAGTTAAACTTCAAGTTTCATGTTCTAGCTGAACCTAGGCAAGCAGTCAGTGCTTTTCAGAAAAGAAGTAAATAAAGAAAGAGGTTTTTTACCTTGTTGAGCATGCCAAAAACTGAGAACCTGCAGGCCAGCCAGGGCAGTCTGTTGCCGCTAACTTCTTCACAAATCTATTCCTTATGAGTGAGTTGATTGGACTTGCTATGCTAACATTTTTCTTGTGGCATGTTTATACTTGTAATAAGATATTCTTTCGAATATGTCTTTCAGTCTTTGTGCTACATTGCCTCAATGCCTCCGAAAAACTGAACCAATAATTGATGGTTTTTAACATTTGGATGCAGAACGTTGAATATGACTTAGTTTTTGCATTGCATATAAAGTGTTGCAGTAGATGTCTTTGCATTAATGGAAAGGAAAACTATGATACTAATATACATCATTTGCTGACTTAGCCAATTGGTTGCATTTTTTTATACAGTTTTGTCATACCTTGGGCATTGCAGGTATGTTAGTCCATATGCATGACAAATGCCCCAAAATATTACTGTAAAATCATTTGTCAAGCCACACTAATCCAATAAAATAGGTTGTATAACTGATGCTATTTGGGTGACTGAACAAGTCATGTCACAATTTTATCTTGATATTCTTCAAATTTATCTTGACCTTGAAGCATATAAGGATGTATACTAGTTTCATTTATTTGGGAAAAAAAATCCAAACCGATGTCTCTGCGAGAGTGGGTACAGTGTTACTACCACTTACCGCTGCCCACGATGGACCAGCTTGTAACTTGGTTGGTTACTTCGCTTTACAGAGCCATTCCAGATTGGTTTTTAAAATATTAGTGTTAGCTGTTGGCTACCCATGGTGATTAAAGTTCATGAAAGTTCTTATGTAGATGTAATGGTGATTATTTGCCATTTGTATACTCTGCTTCAGCAAGACTGCACCTGATATCTTCCATGTTCAGTTCACGCCAAACTGGTTTCACCTCCTTGCATTTAAGTACGAGATGTCCCCCATCTTCATCTAATCTACCACACAAGCAACATCTTGTATCAAGCTTCATCCCTCTCTTTTGCAAAACTCTTCTAACAGCAAGTGTACTGTGGTTTAATCTCCACAAGAAGTGCTTGATTTTCGGAGGACAGTCTATGTTCTAGATTTTCTTCCAAAGGATAAAATGAGATCTGTACCACAGAATCAATTTCTTTTTTTCCCACATGCAAAATGATTTGATTACATTGTTGTTCTGTAGTAAAAGAAAGGGAGGATGTGGTACTTCAAAAATGCAATAATGCTTCCAAAAAGTCTAAGAAGAATGCTACAGGAACCTCTACTTCTCCTGGCCCCCCTACTGAACTTGATGTTGAACCTAGGTAAGTTGAACTTCAAGTTTCATGTTCTAGCTGAATTACCCTACATGCACAATGACTTGATTACATTGCTGTTATATAGGAAAAGAAAGGGAGGAGGTGGTACTTCAAAGAATGATACAGGAATAACCTCTACTTCTTTAGTCACTCAATCACCTGGTACAGCTACAGCTAGCCCCTCTACTTCCTTAGCCATCCAAGCACCAGTTAGTTCAGGACCAACAACAAGAAGGATGGCGGCTTCTGTTTCTACACCAACAAGACCACCAGGCACACCAGTGAATCCAGGGCCAATAACAAGACGAATGGCAGCACAACTGGATACATCACCAGGAGGCATTGCTAGGAGGGTCATCATAAACTAGGCTAGTGTGATCCTGAATCATTTTATTGAACTGTTGTTGTATGAAAAAGTCATGTACTGAACCTATTTTGGGCATGTGTTGTTCTGCATGTGTTGGACCAGACCAATATGGTTCATGTACTGTGAACCTATTTGGCCATGTGCTTGCAAGATGTGTTGGTCAGTATTAGTCCATGTGTTGAACCAGAATATTTTTCATGTGCTTGGTCAATATTTAGTGCATATGGTGACTTGTATGTGTTGAAATACTGTCAGTTCATGCCCTGTACTTCATTCTTATGTTTTTAGAGCTCATGTACCGGTTTGGGGCTTGATTCTTATGTTTTTAGAGCTCTTGTACCGGTTTGGGGGTATTTTGGTCTAAGTTAACAGATCTAACGCTCAAATCTAATAGAATGGTACTTTCAGTTCACGTGTGCACCTTTCAGTGGTATTTTACGGGGCCAAACTCTTTCAATGGTATTTTACGGAGGTCGTAACCTTTCGATGCTACAGAACCAATTTTCCCTTGAATAAATGGTTGTGCGTTAATTTGCAAGGCGGCCCACTACTCAAAGTAAGGAGTATCCATATATATGGGCTTATCATTGACACCTTGAGTTCAAATGGGCAGAATATGATGGAATAGTTGAAAGAGACTACATGAGAAACTGTCTAATCTTTTAGGAGCACCTTATTGCTTCAGGGTTCATCTTTTCTTAATGGTCATTGCTTCGGAGTTCACACTTTCTGTATATATTAACTTTGGTCGCTTGAAGAAATTGAAACTTCTGTCACAAATCGAGATAGCTCCAAATTTTTATTTCTTTTGTAGCCCAGAATGCTCACTGGGCTTTCTTCAGTGCGGGTAAGCGTAGCACTGGTTTCAACTTGCACGCCTCAGATACATATTTGTGGCCAGGAATTTGCTATTGTCTGGTGCAAGATGACTAGTTGTATTGGATTTTAAGAAAGGAGCATGTCCAAATGGAAAGTCGCGTGAAGTACTCTTCTGCAAATTTATTTAAATATGACAAACTTGTCTTAATACTTTTTTAAAGAAGGGCACAAATTCTGGCAAAAGCTCCTCACCTTGGTTCCCAAAACTTGACATCTTTCTTTTCTTTTATTTATTGGGATGAATATCTTTATACTAGATCTTTAAACTCGGTAATCACGCAAAAATTTCTCTCCCTTTTATTTTTCCAAGGGGTTCATGTTGATTGAATTAAATCTAGGGCATGCAATTCTCAGGTGAACTCACTACTCACCTGACGTTGGGGTAATGCCCATTAACCATGAGACACAACTTCCTTGCGGATTGAACAAGCATAACCAAAGTTCTCACATTGAATACTAACTAATATAGCATAAGCTCACACCACAAATAAATCCATGTAATCCTTGCTTAATTGTACACTAGAGGCACTTGGCTAGGCACATATTTCTTAGTCCTGGAGTTTACTGTGTTTTCCTTGATCAAATACCAAGCAAGTTTTGCTCGATAGGACTACATATATTGTACAATATAGAATGACATTGTTGTCACTGAAAAAGGGTCCTAAGCCCCACATGTCATCATCAGGAGTATTACATCTCTAACAATCTGTTAATGAGCAAAATCTTCTAGTGCAATCCACCGACCACATGGCCTACCACCACACCAGCTTACCACTGTTTGTGCTGTGTAGTGTAGCAATGTCCAGGGCTCGGCCTCTATAAAAGGCTCACACCGGGCACGCATTCCTTCACCACGAGCTCACGCACCAACATCCATCAGCAATGGCGACCACCATCACCAGGCTCTTGCACCACCTAGCACTCTTCCTCCTCCTTGTGCAGTTCGCCGACGCAGTTCTCATCCCAAAGACCAAGTACAACGCTGCGCTGAAGCCTTGGTCATCGCGCACCACCTACATCGTCCATGCCAACGACCTCGCCAAGCTATAGTTGGCCAAACGGGCCACCCGGCACGGCACTAGCACGGGCACGGCCAGGCACGGTAGACTAGCCGTGCCGTGCCTGTCAGTGCCGAGGTGCCGGCCCAGGTACGGCACTATTAGGTCTTAGCCGTGCCGTGCCGTGTCACTGGGCACGGCGGCCTAGCAGTGCCCGTGCCGGCACGGCACTACAAGTGATCAAACACCTCAAACTGATAAGAATATCAGGGACAAGTTCATCATCTCAAACACCTCAAATAGATCAGAATATCAAACACCTCAAACGCTTCATCATCTCAATCTTAAGTTACAAGTTCAGAGAACTTATCAAAGACTCAAAGTTACATGTTCACAGAACTTATCAAAGACTCAAAGTCACATAATCACACAAACACAGGCAGAGAACTAAGGGTTAGGGTTAGGGATCCATCCATCGCCACTCGTCGGCGCCTCGGTCCCTCAACGGCTTCAGACAAAACAGAGCAAGGGTTAGTAGAGATTGAGGGTTAGGGTTAGGGATTGAGCAAGGGTTAGGTCGACGGCGACTTACCTTCAAAACCGGAGCACCAGAGTCGCCGGCGAGGTCGACGAGGCATGGATCCAGCCAGGAAACCGACGGATCCGGCCAGGAAACCGATGGATCCGGCGAGGTCGACGACGGATCCGGCGAGGAAACCCACGGATCCGGCCAGGAAACCGACAGATCCGGCGAGGTCGATGAGGGATCCGGCAAGGACAAAGCGAGATCAAGGGTTAGGGTTAGGGATTGAGCAAGGGTTAGGGTTAGGGATTGTGCCAGTGCCGGCCAGCGGTGGCTCCAGAGGCCACCGGAGAGCGAGAAGAAGAGAGGAAGTCGAAGGCAAGAGAGGAGAGCGAGTCGCCGACGCGGCGACGCTGACTCGCCGAGAGAGGAGAGCGAGGCGAGAGAGGAGCGGGCGAGACGGCGATGCGGGGGAGAGCCGAGAGCGAGGCGAGTGAGAGCAAATGAATTAGGGCAACGGAGACGCGGCCGGCCGGCCGAGACAGGCAGTTTTATACCCCCCGATTCCAACGGTCCGATGGAAGCGAGGCCGGGGAACCAACGGCCACCTGCGGCCAAGCCGTGCCGCTGTCGGGCCGACTCATATAGCGTGCCGTGCCCGGGCCGGCACTATGGGCCAGAATGACGGCCCAGGCACGGCACTAAGGCCGGGTCGTGCCAGGCACTGGCACGATTGCCGTCGGGCCGGGCCGTTCCTGGGTCGTGCTAATTAGTGCCGTGCTTGGGTCGGCCCGTAGTGCCCGGGCCAAATGGCCAACTATACGCCATGCCGCCCCACTTCGGCTCCCTGGAGGAGTGGTACCGTTCCATGGTGACCACCCACGCCTCTTCCACTCGGGTGGCGAGCTCCAGCGGCATCCTGTACACGTACGACACCGTCATGCAAGGCTTCGCTGTCCAGCTCACTGGTGACGAGGCCCGGCTCATGTCCAGCGCGCCCGGCGTCATCGGCGTGTACAAGGACAGGGTGCTCTACCCTCAGACTACGAGGTCGCCGGGGTTCATGGGCCTCGAACCCGGCAACGGCGCCTGGAAGCAGACCGACTTCGGCGACGGCGTCATCATTGGCATCATCGACGGCGGCATATGGCCCGAGAGCTCGAGCTTCCACGACAGCGGGCTCGGCCCCATCCGGTCGAGCTGGAAGGGCAAGTGCGTCGACGCCGACGACTTCAACGCCAACTTGTGCAACAACAAGCTGGTTGGAGCCAAGGCCTTCATCACTGCTGCGGACGCCGTGGCGGGGAGGAAGAGCTGTGGCATCCCCTCCCCGAGGGACGAGGAGGCACACGGCACGCACGTGGCCTCGACGGCCGCCGGCGCTGAGGTCCGCAACGCCAACCTATACACGTTCTCCCGGGGAACCGCGTGGGGAATGGCGCCCAAGGCGAGGATCGCCATGTACAAGGCATGCAGCGAGGTAGGCTACATGTATGCGGACATCGTAGCGGCGGTGGACGCTGCGGTGAAGGATGGCGTGGACATCATTTCCATGTCCCTCGGAGGCAACCCACCAGACCCTCCTTTCCACGATGACGTTGTCGCAATCGCCTTGTTTGGTGCGTAGCGCAAAGGCTTCTTCGTCGTCCTCGCTGGCAGCAATGATGGCCCGCAGGCATCTACGGTGACCAACTCGGCGCCGTGGATGACCACCGTAGGCGCCTCCATCATGGACCGGCTGTTCCCGGCGAGCCTCACCCTCGGGAACGGGTCGTGCTCGCTGGGCAGTCCCCTTGGGCATGCCAAGGGCACGCCCATGATCCAGTTACTATCCGCCGACTGCCGCCGCCGCGATGAGAGGAAGAGCTGGACCACTGTCAGAAACGTTAAATTTGCCGAGTGTTTTTCTGTTTGCCGAGTGTTTTCTCTCGGACACTCGGCAAACAAGTTCTTTGCCGAGTGCTGCCATAAAAACACTGTGCAAAAAAAACACTCGGTAAAGAGGTGGTTTGCCGAGTGTAAAAAAAAACACTCGATAAAGATGGGGTTTGCCGAGTGTTTTTTTAACACTCAGCAAAGGAAAAAAAATTCTGGGAAAGAAAGAGAAGAAAAAAATAAAAAAAATCTTTGCCGAGTGCCCAGATCTAGGACACTCGGTAAAGTAAAAAAAATCTGGAAAAGAAAGAGAAGAAAAAAAATAAAAAAAAATCTTTGCCGAGTGCCCAGATCAGGACACTCGGCAAAGTAAAAAATATTTTTTCTGGTAAAGAAAGAAAAGAAAAAAATGAAAAAAAACTTTGCCGAGTGCCCAGATCTAGGACACTCGGGAAAGTAAAAAAATATTTTTTCCGGGAAAGATAGAGAAGAAAAAAAATGAAAGAAAAATCTTT
This sequence comes from Miscanthus lutarioriparius, assembly GCA_904845875.1. Classification (NCBI taxonomy): domain Eukaryota; kingdom Viridiplantae; phylum Streptophyta; class Magnoliopsida; order Poales; family Poaceae; genus Miscanthus; species Miscanthus lutarioriparius. The sequence goes on from CAJGYO010000004.1 coordinate 13,764,136, forward strand.
GCCGAGTGATCTGGACACTCGGCAAACGAAAAAAATGCTTTTTTAACCCTAGCGCCGTGGGCTCCCCTTCTCCCCGCGCCGTCCGCATGCCCCCTCCCCTTCTCCGCGCACGGGCACGCGCCGCCCCCACCCCGCGCACCTCCCTCGCGCCGCCCCTTCCTCCCTCTCGGCCCCGGCGTGGCCCCGCCCTCCCCTCCTCCCTCTCCGGCGCCGACGCGGCCTGCCCTCCCCTCCTCCCTCGCCGGCACGGCCCGCCCTCCCCTCCTCCCTCGCCGGCGCACCTCCCTCCCTCCTCCACCGCCTCCACCAGATCCGGCCCCGACGCGGGCGGATCCGGCGACGGTGGCGCACGGGGAGGCCGGATCCGGCCTCGGCGCGGCTGCCCCCTCCTCTCTCTCTCTCTCTCTCTCTCTCTCTCTCTCTCTCTCTCTCTCTCTTCCCACCTCCGGCGCCCCTCCCCCTCCTCTCTCTTCCCCGACGGCGGATCCGGCGCGGCCGCCCTCTCCTCTCTCTTCCCCAGATCCGGCCCCGGAGTGGCCGCCCCCTCCTCTCCCTCTCTTCCCACCGCCGGCGCCCCTCCACCTCCTCTCCCTCCTCTCTCTTCCCCGACGGCGGATCCAGCGCGGCCGCCCCCTTCTTTCCCTCTCTTCCCACCGCCGGCGCCCCTCCCCCTCCTCTCCCTCCTCTCTCTTCCCCGGCGGCAGATCCGGCCCGGCCGCCCCCTCCTCTCCCTCTCTTCCCCGGCGTGGCAGGTGGTGGTGTGGTGGTGGTGGGCGGCGGTGGCCGGTGGTGACTCGTGGCCGCTGGATCCGGGTGGCTTTTTTTTATGGTGGTTTTTTCGGAAAAAATGTTTGCCGAGTGTATTTTGGGCACTCGGCGAAGTCTTTGCCGAGTGTCCGATATAAAACACTCTGCAAAGTCTGTTTGTCGATAAAAATTCACCGAGTGTCGTTTACCGAGTGTGCCGAGTGTGACACTCGGCAAACCCTTTGTCGAGTGTTTTTTAGGCTTTGTCGAGTGTCAGGGACACTATCTCCTGACGCCCAACAAGGTCATGGGAAAAATCATGGTGTGCACGAAAGGAGCAAGCGACGGGCACGGCATCCTCTTGCAGAATGCTGGTGGAGCAGGGATAGTTGGTGTGGATGCTCTTGAATTGTCTCGAGATGGTTCCGCAACCTATTCCTTCACTCTTCCGGGTCTCACGCTCAGCTACACCGCTGGCGAGAAGCTCAGGGCGTACATGGCCTTGGTGCCCTATCCGGTGGCGTCCTTCAGCTTCGGATGTGAGACGATCGTCCGCAAGAACCGGGCGCCGATGGTGGCGGGGTTCTCATCGCGGGGCCCCAACCCTGTCGTCCCCGAGCTCCTCAAGCCCGATGTCGTCGCGCCGGGGGTGAACATTCTTGAGGCCTGGTCGGGCGACGTATCTGTGTCGGGAGCTTCCGACGATGGGAGGAGAGCCGACTACAACATCATCTCCGGGACGTCCATAGCGTGCCCGCACGTCGCTGGCATCGCAGCAATGATCAAGAAGAAGCACCCAAGCTGGACGCCTGCCATGGTACGTTCGGCGCTGATGACGACCGCCGGGATGGTCGACAACAGAGGCGGAGACATCCTCAACAACGGTAACGGGGCCATCGTGGGCCGCGCCGACAACGTCAGGGTCGCGACGCCGCTGGTGGCCGGGGCCGGGCACGTCCAGCCGGACCTCGCGCTGGACCCGGGGCTCGTCTACAACTCCGGCGAGCGCGACTACGTCGACTTCCTCTGCGCCCTGAACTACACCGCGGAACAGATGCGGCGGTTCGTTCCGGACTTCGTCAATTGCACGGGAACGCTCGCCGGCGGCCCCGCCGGCCTCAACTACCCGTCGTTCGTCGTGGCCTTCGACAACCGCACCAACGTCCGCACACTGACGCGGACGCTGACCAAAGTGTCCGAGGAGGCGGAGACGTACAATGTCACTGTCGTGGCGCCAGAGCACGTGAAGGTGACCGTCACGCCGACGACCTTGGAGTTCAAGGAGAACATGGAGACGAGGAGCTACTCGGTGGAGTTCAGAAATGAAGCCGGAGGGAACCGGGAGGCAGGCGGGTGGGACTTCGGGCAGATCAGCTGGGTGAACGGGAAGCATAAAGTCCGGAGCCCGGTGGCGTTCCAGTGGAACAACTGATGACTTCTTCTGCACAATAATAAGCTATGGATGCTTAGACTGCCATATATCGTCATGGTGATGAGTTCGTTGGTTAGGGGGGAATCAGTAATTCCGCATTCTGAGTCGTGAGCTGTGAGACCTATGGATGTTAAAAACTGGATGGTGTTAAAAAAATAGCTGTTAATTTTTTAAAATATTTCCAAAGCTCCCATTTTATTTTGGTATAAATTAGTATTTTGGTATTCCACTCCATTTTTCTCCTCAAGCTGAACCATTTTTCACAACACTGAGTCCACTGTTTACACAATAGGCCATATTGCTAGTGCTGCATCTTCCTTTTGCCTGGGTTCCTTGCTTGCCCTGAATCATTGCTTTTCACAACACTGATTACTGAATAATTTTTTTTTGAAACAATCTGATTACTGAATAATGACTACTTAACTGAATTAGATGGCGTGAACCGTGTAGAGTGGTGTAGTTTAAACTGTTGCTGCAACATTCATTCAGCATTAGTACTAAGACTATATTGATAGGTCGTGACTTCACCTGCAGGCAGCTGGATTTTGTAGAATTCAAGCAAGAGACAAGAGGCCCAGCTCGAAATTTAGGATGGAAAATTAGTTGAGAATTGCCTTGGTTGCTGCAACTTATTACTGCATCTACCGCAGTCGGCAAGCTGATGTGGCTGTTGTTCATCACACTATTTTCGTTGTTGTCATAGTAGTTATTTGCGTCGAGGAGGAACATCTGCGAGTTGTTTCAGTAGAGTCGTCCATGTTGTTTCAGTAGAGTGTCTAATTCCTCCACAGGTTGTGCTACGTAGTAATATAAATCTCACCCTTATGGAGGATCCTTTGCGTTTGCTGCTCTTGTCACCCTCATAGAGTGGTTGCTGATGGCTCAACCATATATGACTATATGAGCACAACCATAGCTTAAACAATTTGGAGCAGTTTTTTGAGAAACAAAAGTGCTGAGCAGTCTTAATTATATGGCACTTATTTGTCAGTGCAGCTAGCTCAACTTAACATTTGTGGTGTCTTAGGTACAGATTTTCCTAGTTTTTTTTTTTTTGGAATTCAGGTCTTGCTACTATCCCAGGTTTAGTTGTCTAGGTCCTTCCAGTAATGACTAGAAGGGCGGGCCTGGTATAAGAGGTAGAGTCTTATTTCATACGTACTTCCAGTTGAGTGATCATCCCAGCAAATTATTGGCCACACTGATCTGCCCAGCTCTTTCCACTTTTTTTGTTTCAGGAATTCAGGGTGTATATTAGTGCCCTTTCTTATTAGTTGTATATCTATATGACATTCTCCGTATCCACACTTACATGGTCCTAACCAAAAGAGCCATTAGGGTGCTGTAAGTTGTACTGGTTGTAACATGACAACAACTAGAAACAGTATGCAAGCTATTTTAAATGCTATGCTCTTTTGCGATTCTCTCCAGATTCTAGACGTGTTATTGGAGTAAACCAGTAAACTGGGCAAAAAAAAAAAGTAGTATAACTGTAGTGTAGATTAATGTTCTTCTTTCTAACAAATTGTGCATCAGGTTATCAAGCAAGTCTGTTTCTGTTTAGAGCACTAGCTAGGCATGTCTGTATTTGCAAAATCCTGGTAGAGAGACTGTTATGCATCACTTATCTTCACAGCCAAAGACCTTTGCTGGATTACACATGAGCACAAACTGCTGTTTTGATGTTAATTTGTAGTAAAATGACCATTCCATACAGGATTGAAGGGCTGAAGGTTTCTGAACTGCAGAGTTCTCAATTCATGTCATCTCATCTCAGCTTTGCCTTTGGAGTTCAAGGACTGAAGGTTTCTGATGACTTCTTGTCACTAGTTGTAGTCTTTAAAGGACTAAAGGTTTCTGATAATTATTATTTATTGTTTAAGATTACTCATTCTTCTCCTTTTAAGTTTAATGACAAATGGCTGTAGATACTACCATTGATGGCATTACTCATGGTTTGTCATCTAAACTGAAGAAAATGGAATCTTAGTTTTCTTGTGCCAAGTTTTGTACTAATTAATAAGTATATGTCTATCAGTAGAAATGTCCTTGTCATGTTTTTATATTTCCAGATTTTTTTTCTGATTTTTTTGTATTTTGTTCAAGTATGTGAATGGATTGTAAATTGAGAGAATTATCTATTTGGCACTAAAACAAACCAGTGTTTCATATTTGGCACTAAAAATTTTAAACTTTCTTATCTGACATCAAGTTGAAATTTTCATCCGTAAATAGCACTACTGTCTATTTTCACCGGTAACGATGTTAAGTGGCTTGCAAAATGACGTAAGTGCCCTTGTTTGTAGTAGGCGTTTGTAGCATGCATGTACGCTGTTGCTACTTCTGCACGCATGTTGATGCTTGCTGTGTTCATCGTGACCTTGGACTCGTCGAAGCTGAGCACGCCGTCGCCGTCGAAGTAGTAGGCCAGCTCACTCTCGCTGCTGACGGTCGACTCTGGGGAGGAGACGTCGCTGGTGGGCGAGTTGCTACTCCACGCCGGGGTGGTGTCGCCGTCATCGTCGCTGCAGGACTGCCATTATTCTGAGCGCAGGTTGCTGGTGCCGCAGCAGATGCTGGCCAAGCGCGGCCGCGGCGGCCACGCGCTGGATGGCCTTGGGCAACATGGCTGCGGGGGGCAGGTAGAACGGGAGGCGGAACGGGAAGTTGAGATCCACCGCGGCCGCCGATTCCTCGAGGCAGAGCAGCGCGGCGTCGTAGGCGCGCGCCGCGGCCTCGGCAGGGGAGTGGGAGCCGAGCCATATCCGCTGCCGGCGGCGAGCCCGGGGCGTGCGAGAAGCCGCAGCTGGCGGCGCCGGATCCGAGGAACGGCCGCTAGGCGAGGTCCTGTCCTTGCCGGCGAGCTTGGCGCTCTAGTAGTAGAGCCTGCCGGCCTCCGCATGCAGGCGCGTCACGAGCCGCGCGAACTCGGCGGCATCAAGGAGCCCGTCGCCGTCCGCGGCCGCCGACGCCACCATCACATCCGACGCCATGCGTGGCCCACGGCTTTCCGTGCAGCCGTGCGAGGTCCGCGCCAGCGGCTTTCCGTGCGCACCCAGGCACTCGAAAACTCCGGGGCGGGCGCGTGGGAGCCGGGCGAACGCCATGCTCACCCACGCTCGCTTGTGCTGCCCACGCCGCCATGCTTGCTCGCTAGCCGCGCTTGCCCGCGTCACCGTGCTAGCCAGCGTGGCCGCGCTCGCCCGCGCCACCGTGCTCGCTCGTTGGCCGCGCTCGCCCATGCCGCTGCCTTGCTCGCTCGCTGGCCCGGTCGACCGTGCCCCCACCGTGATCGCTCGAGCTGCAGCGCACCGGATCCGGAGGAAACCAGTCGTTTCTCCCCCAACGCAATTTCTCTCGTTTTTTCCTGCGTTGAACCGCGTGAGGACGTCATTCCTTCGTAAGGAAACGATTTCTTCTTTCTATACCCTCTCTCTACAATAACTACTGGCCTGGTCAAATTGCACGCGTGAGTAACACAGGGGTATATTTGACATACGGAAACCAAACTGACGAGGTTGAACCAGTCAACTAACAAATGGACGGTGAAAATAGACGGAAGTGTCATTTATAGAAGAAAATTTCAATTTGGTGCTAGATAAGAAAGTTCAAAATTTCGAATGCTAAATATAAAAGAATGATTTGTTTCAGTGCCAAATAGATAAATCTCCCTTGTAAATTTGTGCAATTTTAGAGATGCAAGTTGACATGAGTGAACGAGCTACTTGACGCAACTCTTTCCAACTACGTATAGTTCAGAATCTTCAACTACTTGATCCAAGATGTGGGCTTTGTGACAGTTCAAAACAGTTAAACACATACTAAAGCCAATCTCAATGGCAAGTTTCATCTCACGGATACCAAGGTTTGGGTGGATGAATGAAACAACCTCTCTCGGTGGATAGTTTCATCTCACAGTTTCATAGATTACGAACATCTTTAAATTATTGCACAGTGCTCTGATCAAATGTTCCATGTGATTATGTGGCCATATTTGATCAAACTAACACGAGACTGCATAAGTTAGCATCCTTAAGTAGCGTACGCACAAGAAGCAGATACAATACTGCACAAGCTAGCATCCTTCGTTAGTTTACGCACAAGACTACACAAGCTAGCATCTCTGTCTTTCAGGTCGTCAGCATGCTTCCCATCAGGTGCTACGTCGCTGAAAACCATCAAACTTTAAAAAAAAACCAGACCAGTGTCGGAGGCTCCTACGTGAGTGTGGTCGAAGAAGGAAAAAATTAAGGTAAGTCTTCGCCCGCAAAATCTACGGAGAAGCTGTTGGGAACCCGCGACCTAGTCTAGAGAAAGAAAAAAACGAGATAAGCCTCGCCGCAAAATCTACGAAGAGGCTGCTTCAAACTCGTGACCTGATGACTCAGTTGCACTAGGTCTGCCCTTCTATCAAACTTTATACTACTGCAAAAGATATATTGAAGAACTCCACTTGATAAAACACAGAGTCAATCACCCTGTTCGTTGGTCGGTGCTGGTGCTGATTTGGGCTGGCTAGTGCTGGTTTTTTTTTTAAGAGAAAAATATTGTTGGCCGATTAACGAGCGAATATAGCGATATTTATATGAACCAACGAAATATTCCTACCTGCTACTAGAACAGAGAACTCTGTATCGATAGAAGAAACACTGTACGAACATACAGCAGAGATTTGGCGGCAGCGGCGTACGCAAGGAATCGCGCTAGTGCATTTGGGGGAGGACGGACGGGCGGTGCGCAATGGCGACGCCGGCGCCCGTACCGGTTCCCCGCGCTGCCGGAGAAGGAGGAAGGCGAGCAGGTGGCCACGCGGTCAACCAGGCGGCGCAAGTGAGGACGTTGGAGACAGCACGCAAGCCACGGCCTGACGACGGCTCTTTCTCACCGCCTGCCGAAACAGTTCTCCGCCGCAAATAATAGCGAGGGATGCACCAGCAACCTCGTCTTGTCGCCGCTGTGCATCTACTCCTTAGCCATCCATTCTTAGTTAGCTAGCTCGCGGCATACGCGGACACGGGACGGGCTGCCCGCCGCCGCGCCGCTTGCACGCAGACGCTCTACGACGGGGCGTCCCACTTCTCGGTCAGCAGCAACGGTGTACTGTCAATCTGTCATCAACGCGGGCATGGCCGTGAGCTGGTTTTACATGGCCTCATACCTCATGGGCCTCCCGTTCTACGGCTGCTCGTGGTTCCTGCGCCGAGGCCCAGGCCCGCCGTGATTCAAGCAAGGTCTCGTGTCAGATTCGACGCCGAGCTCCGAAGTTGCAAATTTGCATTGACTAGGAAGCTTCCTCACACCCCACATTTGGAAGGTATCCGTAATCCCGTATCCCGCCGGATCTCCATCGGCTACTCAGACTCGCCGAAATATGGAAGCCTACGAGGCATAGGCCCTAGCCTTAGCCGCGCGTGTTCGGCCCCGCCGCCGTCGTGCAGCGTTCGATCCGTGGCAAGAGCTGCCTCCCATATATACCGCCCCCTCGCGGCCTGCCTGCCCCGCCGGAACAGTAACCGATTTCTTTCTACTACTAGTACGACGCAGGGGATGACGGGAAAGCGGAGGACCGCCGAGCGTATGCAGGGGATGACGGGAAAGCGGAGGGCCGCCGAGCGCGCGCAGCAAGGCGCAGCGGGGCGAGGCCGCGGGCGCGGGCGCGGGCGCCGCGCGTTGGGCCTCATCCGCGACCGCCGTGCGCGGGTCGACACGTTTGGCAAGCGGAAGGAGACGCTCAAGGTCAAGGCGTACGAGCTCTCCGTGCTCTGCGGCGTCGACGTCGCGCTCGTCGTCGCCGCAGCGGACGGCGACGGCGACGGCGGTGGCGCGGCGGCGGACGTGTGGGAGTCCACCGAGGGCGCCGTGCTGGCCCGGTACCGCGCGCTGGACCCGGAGGTGCGCGCGCGGCACACGCACCGGGCGTACCTCGAGGGCGGGCTGGGCAAGGAGGAGGCCAAGCTCGCCCGCGTGCGCCAGGCCGGGCCCACCGGCCTCGACCCCTGGGACAAGGCGCTGGACGGCATCGCCACGGCGGAGGAGGCGCAGGGGCTGCTCGAGGCCATCGACGCCGCGATACGGGCTACGGAGGACAGGATGAGGGCGCTGGATCTTCCGGTCGACGGCGTCGGCGCTGGCGTCGTGCTCGAGGGGGTCGCGCCGCTCGCCTTTGCTGGCGCGGACGGTTACTCGCTGCACGCCCCCGGCGGCGGCGGCGACTACGACAACCAGGCCATATGGGCCAATGATGGCGTTCAGGCGTACGGCTTCCAGCAGTGCACCACCGGCAGCGGCGGCGCGGGCATGGATGGTTACCACCTGCAGATAACGCCGGACATGTACGCTGCCGGCGGCAGCAACAACAACAGCGGCCGCCTCGCGACGGACTACCACCTGTACCCGCCGCGCGATGCCGGCACGCTGCAGCACGGCTACGGCTTCCACCAATGCGCAGGCACCGACTACTTTGGCATACCCGCTGGCCACCAGATGCAGGAGTTGCTGGGGTGGGGCGCTGCCCAGACCAATATGGCCATGTGGTGCACCGAGGAGCCGCACCATGCCATGGTGCCTGTCCACTACCCCTCCGCCGAAACCGGCCTCAGCTACATGGACATGACGGCGGCGCTCGGTGGCCAGGGCAGCGGCGGCTTGTCCTTTGCCATAGGCGGCAGCTGCAACTTCGTCAACGCGCCACCAGAACTCTCCCTCGCCATGGTCACCACCGGCTGCGGCGGCGGCGACGACTTAATCAACGCGCCACCAGTAGCCTTCTCCCACGCCATCGGTGGCACCAGCGACAACTTCACCAACACAACGCCAGCCCAGCCGCTCGCCATGAGCTACGGCGCCGACCTGACAGTTCCCGGCGGGTACGCGACGCAGTGGCAGACAGCCCAGCGCGCCGGCAGTGGCCAGCAGTCCGGCGTCGAGCAGCTGCATTACATCAGTGACCTCGAGGACGCGCAGTCGCAGGCAGCCCAGAAGCACCAACACGCCGGCAACGGACCGCAGTCCGGCATCGAGCTGCTGCATTACCTTAGTAAGCTGGAGGAGGACACGCAGCTGCATCTATGGGGAAACTAATCTAGCAAGTAGTAGTAGTAGTGTACAGCGTCGTAGGGTCAGATGTGCGTGCGACATCACGAGTCCGGCAATTTTGGGCGACAGAAGTCTGGCCGCCGGGTTCTGATGATGTCGTCGCCGCCACCGCCGCCCATGGTTCCCGAGCAATTTTCCAGGCCAGCTAACAAGGGACAGGGGCTAGGCATATTAGGTAGGTTGTGCATGGGCATCGGGTGAAGACCCCGGAGATTGCTCACTTCAGCTGCTCGGCTAGGTAAGAATCTGGCAAAAGTCCGTCAGTTTTGTACCTCTGCCTGATTGATGGATGGAGCAGTTTCTGTTAGCGTATAGGAGATAGGATAATTTTAGGATTCATCAGGAGTTTTGTTAGGCTGAGAAGTTGCAGAAACTCTCATCTCTGGAGGTTATCCTTGCAATCATGTAATAAATACAAATACATATATAAGTATACATCAAATATCTCTCTCTACTGACAGCGAACGAAGTGCTTCTGTCCACCAATGTCTTGAGCCACCGGTGCAGAAGGACGGATGAGATCAATACGTGTACCGAAGGCGTACTTCAGGAGCTTTACGATCTTTTGGCTTTCAAAGTGCAACGTTTTCTTTATATTATTTCCTATGCCCATGCGTGCAGCGTGCCTGAGAGCTTAGACGTTTTTTTATATATACGGTTAGGCCATGCAATATTCAACAAGTACTAACTCCTATGAATATTTTTGCTATACTAGGACAGAGCTCTCCAAAAAACGACCCTCAATTTATTTCTTTGTATTTGAGCACATAGGTTTTTTTTCATTTCAATGCAATTGTGTACTCGTCAAGTTTGTGATTTGAGTTTGTTTTCAGCTATTTTATATTCCATAGGTGCCTTCAAGAAAAAAAATACTCCACATTAAAATCGACTTTAATCACCTAACGAAATAATAATAAAGTAGATGTCTACATTTTTCTCAATTTAATACAGTTGGTCTAACTTATTAGGATGCAATGGATTTCTAAAATGTCAATAATTTAATTTATTAAAGAATGGTCTTGAAAAGATTTAACAATTAATTAATGAATAATTCTTTTGAAATAAATGTTAGATGCTATTTTGAAGACATGTTTGGTAAAGAAAAAAAAGAATGATACGTTTTCAAGCAATATATGTGTATCCAACCCAGTCTGCGAAGGTGCTCTTAGGGATAAGGTATGCGTGCGTGCATTCATAGAGGTGAGTGTGAGTGCGCTGTGAGCTTCTGCGTTGTATTGTATAATTAAAAATACATTATATCTTGTAGATAAGTTTAGGGCTTTTTAATAAATTTAGCATAGGGCCTGTGAAATCCTCGGGATGGCCCTTCAGAAAAAATGGTTTGGAGAACAGGGTCTAGAGAAAGGCCATCATCCATGTTGTCACAGACTCACTGTTGTAGAATGGACGACTTATAGTGGTTAGGTTCGATCCCTAAGTCTAAAAAATTTAGCGTGATAAAAATCTATGATATATTTAAATAAAAAATTATGTTGTCCCCTCTCACCTCACAAAATTTGTCATGAAGAAACAAAAAGGGGAAATATATGGGTTGGACCAACTCATCGAACCACACGTTAGTGTAGAGATTTATCTGAACATAGTAAAAGCTTGAAGAGAGGTAATTTGGACCTTTTGAAAATATAAGTTGTTGCCAAACTTGACCTTGTATTCAACGAGTATTCGGGAATGGTGATTAAAAAAGACTTGACCTATAGGGGATAAGAGAGTCCTGCTACGACGACCTTGAGAAAACCCACAAAGTACTGCCCCAGCCATAAAGACAGCTTAGTTCTGGGCCTTTTATCGGAGCACTATGGACTGCGACAGCTAAAGTTTCTGCCAAATTCAAATACTCCCTTCTGAAACTTATATCAATGAATTTGTATTCAAAGTGGCTCCGAAAATATATTCATTCGTTAGCAAATGACAATAGATTAACGGTCTTAAATCTATTTTTACTTTGTTCGACTCTTTTCTTGATCAGAATATGCTTATCATTCTGAGGAGTTCAGTAATGAAGACATTGGTTCAGTGAGGATGATTAGCCAACACGGAGTCGTGGGAAACACATTAAACAGGACACAAGCAAAGCAATCTTCCTCAGCTGTGTGGGCAATTTACCACTGACAATATAATACAAGCAAACAGATAAAGAAACCTAGATTGAAATGTGTAAACAATAAAAATTTGAAATTAGGCATCCACATTGACTCCAAGCAACACAGCATGTCCATGGCTCCGAAACGTCTTATTGAAATGAGCTCATTGGAAGGTGATCCAAGTGAAGAAGGCCAGGCCATCTTCCAAACAGAAGGCACGTAAGAAAAGGAAGCCTCAGTAGTTTTGTTTGTGGCCAGGGAAACGGATCTATGAGGAATTGCTCGCAATTGCCCACGAGCATCAAAAAGCGGTTTCTCAATGTCTCTCTACTGTACCATTGTGTCTCTATTCTACCATTCCACGCTGCTTGAAGATTTCAAACATGGTAGAACCAATCTTCGCTGGTGACTCGACAACGGTAACACCGGCCTCTCTGAGTGCCTTGATTTTGTCCTGGGCAGTACCCTTCCCTCCTGCCACGATAGCTGCACGTTCACAACAGAAGGATCAAACTGGATTAGCAATGCAACACTTGTGCCAAACCTGATGAAAAACTGCATTAGTACACACTAGTATGTGTAATATGAAATACAATTAGTATGTGCAGCAAACTAAGGGCCTATTCAGCACACAAGATTCATGCAAGATTTTGAATTTGTAAAATAAATTAAATGGCTAAAACATGTATCATCCAAGATGCTTTTAATATTCCCACAGCTCCAGCTCCAAAAAAATTTTGGAACTGAGCTGTGCCCAAAGTGCAGTCAAAATCAGAATGGCCAGATGAATGAATAACAGCACTACAGTTAGTTGATGACTACAGCTATTCAACAACGCAAACCAGGTTTGATGAATGTCATAGCAGTAAGCCAGTAACAAGGGATTTTCTCCATTTTGCAGACATGATTTCAACGCTAACACAAAAAATATATACAGAATTGCCCTCACCTGCAAATGACTGAACAGATACCACATTCATCCTGGTGCGATACAGTCATACAGAATTGCCCAGACTCATAAAGAATAGAATGGTAAAAAGAACATTCCCAGTAACTTATCTCAACTAAATGCAAGGATCATATTTCAACTTAATACATAAAAGTACAGTTGAATGGAGCTAAAATATGTAGATTAAGAATTACAAAGGGCAAAGAATGAAGAGCTAGGTTGGTACCTCCAGCATGACCCATGCGACGACCTGGGGGTGCTGTAAGTCCAGCAATGAATGCAACGACAGGCTTTTGTGTTTTGCTTTCCTGAGGTATTTCAAAACAGATGAAATTAGTAGATAGGAAATGTAACTTTTTCTTTATTTTTTTTTAATAAAAATGTAACTTTAAGCTCCAACAACCAAAACACAAGACATGCATCCCTATAAATCAATAACAGCACTTCTGAAGTGACTGGTGACAATTTACCCCTTTATGGAATCAATAAGGCATAAGCATTAGTAATTAGTTTTTAAACTTCTAACCTCACCAGTCATTCCATATCACATGAAAACCTTTTTGAGTTCATTGTAGCTACCTTGTCTATAGAAGACCGCAAGAATCTCTTAATGCAATGACACGCAGCTCCCTTCATGTTTGAAATATGGCAAAAGTAGATTGCCGACAAGTAGTTTTACTAAATCTGAATGCATATATCAGATGGATAAGATGGTCTAGAACATGCGCACCACAATGCAGCTTACTTAGGAACTGTATGCACTAGATTAAGCTAGAGTTGTGGTATAAATCAGGGCCAAGGCATCTAGCTTAATTCTGTCTGTTTCCTACAAGCATAATCCCCCTTTCTACTAAAACTGTAACCTGAGGCAAGAACATATGCAATTGTTTACGTGTTGTAAGCCAGTTCATCATTCGAAAACATGATCCAAATATGCATCATCATATTTTGTGAAAGGCAAAAAGGGCCTTCAAGGTATGTATCTTCGAAACATAGTGCCAACTGCCAACACTCAAATACTCCAGAGGAGACAACAGTTCAGAAATATTTTGTGAAATAAAAGCCAACAACATCACAGATATGAGTACTTTTTATTAGCAGTCTAGTACTCTGGTATGCAATATTGCATGTAATACAGAAAAAAGGCTATCCAAACTAAAGCCCTAACACACTCTTTACCTGGATGAATGTTGCAGCATCCTCCTCAGCCGTACCTCCAATTTCACCAATGAGAACAATACCTGAAAGACATAGAACAGTATTCAACACTGAGAACAATACAAAATGGGACGGAGCTGTGTTGACTGAAAAAAGCATATGGATGTAGCATTTGAAATGAAAAAAATGCAGTTTTGAAGTATTCAAGTACCAAAAATGCCAAAAACAAGGGATAAGTGCCACAGAGAAGAGTACAGAGAATCCAGGAAGAAATATTTCATAATAGAATTAAAAAAGGAAGGCTTTTGCTTAAAATATGAGGCCTTAATCTCAAAGTGTTGGAATATAAGTGAATTGCCCACCTCTCCCCATCAGCTTAAGCTTTTGGGTTGAACTGGTCGGTGCATGCAACTCAATACAAAGGTGTACCTTCTGTCTGAGGGTCATCAACAAACTTTTCAAGGCAATCAACAAAATTTGTGCCATTGAACGGGTCACCACCAATGCCTACACAAGTTGACTGCCCCAAGCCTACAGCTGTTGTTTGAAACACCTGTCAACAAAAATCAAACGTGCATTAACCAAATAATTACCTGATTTGGTTCGCACATACAAAAAATAATAATAGCAGGCATACCGCTTCATATGTCAAGGTACCAGAACGAGATACGATCCCAATACGCCCAGGCTTGTGGATGTAACCTGGCATGATTCCAATTTTACACTCACCAGGCTTAATGATACCAGGGCAATTTGGCCCAATCAATCGAGTTTTAGACTGCCTGTTTAGTGCAGCCTTCACTTTCACCTAAATTTGCAAATGAAGCATTATGGTGTCACCTCATGGAATTCCATCAACAAAGCAAAATATAACTAACTGATTTATGACATGAGTCAATAGCAATATGCAGAAAAAAAAAATACCACAAAAGGAATGTCTGCAAGCAAACCGCTCAATGGACCATGGTAGTAAAATCTGTGTCTATTACGATCACCTACATCTATTTGCCAAAATTTGAGCCCCATCCTGCACAAAAGGGAATAATAGCCTACTACATGTCCATCTGTGTAAGATAAACTAAGATAAGCATTGACCACACATTCACACTACTTTCTAGTCCTTTTGCCAAAAATAAAAGACTTTGTAATTTATATGTGCAGTGATTTCCAAACCAAAGATGATATGGCATTGAGCAGATTCCCAGGTTCAGATGACTAACAAAATACAGAAATGGTTAAAAATTACCATGTCATGCTGCGGAATTCCTTCGGTAATGCATACGACAAGGTCGAGCTCAGCATCCATTGCCTCCATTATAGCGGCGGCAGCAAATGGTGGTGGAACATATATAACAGATGCATTGGCTTTTGTTTCAACCTTAGCTTCTGCTACAGAGTTAAACACTGGGAGCCCTAAATGTTCAGTTCCACCTTTCTTAGGAGTCACTCCACCAACCTGTTACAACAAAAAAGAACCTTAATATAAAAAAGGAGAGAGAGAGAGACTACAGGCAAAACATAAAAATAACAATATTAGTTATAAGATTTAAAAGATATATCTGTTTACTGAAATACTGTTGAAACATGCAAATCATAGATCAAATATTTTGTGCAGCATGAACCGCTTTCAGTTATATTCATAATAATATTAGTATAATACCACATGGCAGAAAAAGGTAGCATCTGGGTCAATTCCATTGTCAGAAACAGTGTGCAACATTATTTACATGAATCTGTGGTCAACAACATAAATGTAAAACATGCCAGGTCCATGGAACAATCATGCTAAAAAACAGACTCCAACATGCTTAGTGCCTCACTTCCTTCTTCCTACATTACAATTTGGTTGTCTGAGGACTGCAGCCCATTTACATAAAACAGATTGGAAACAAAAATTGCCTCGGTCCCACTTAGTGAAGAATAATTACATCATAAGTCATACATGATTCTTTTTTTGTTAGGTTGTACTTAGAAGAGCTTAAAAGGTTTCAAAGCATTCATGATGGGTATGATTCTCATAATCTCAAGCTGGTTCAAATCAGGTTTCCTGTGAAGATCCTTTTTCTCAAACCATAATACACATGCTTCCTGAGAAATGCATATGCTTCCTGTCTACCAGACAAATGCTAAACAGCAGTTATAGTTGCAAACATTTTGCCTCCAACATCTTCCGTTAAGGGTCGCTCTCAATCGGAATGTAAGGTAGCCAAACGAAAGAGTAAGACCCGAGGAAATGGAGATCGGCGACCGCGCAGCACGAACACCTCCAAACCCTAGAATCGCGCGGCACAGAACGGAGCACACGGATCGGGCCATTGAGGGGCACATCAAAGGGAGACAGACGAGGGGTGGCCGCGGCGGGGTCGTACCATGTTAGTGCCGTACTCGATGGCCTGCTCGGTGTGGAAGGTGCCGTTCTTCCCCGTGATGCCCTGGCAGATCACGCGGGTGCTCTTGTCGACGAAGACCGCCGGCGAGGGCGCCGCGGCGGCCGCCGCAGCGAAGCCCCTCGCGTGGAGGAGGCGGGAGGCGGCGGACCCCAGCAGTTGCGACGCGCGGCGGGAGGAGGCGGCCATGGCGGACGCGGTGCTGGCGGCGGCGCGTGCTCTTCGCCTCTTCCCCCCTTTTTTTTCTTCTTTCTTCCCCCGAGTCGATTCGATTTCTTGCGGGTTTTTGGGATGGTGCCCCTCGCCTTCCTTTGTCTTCGGTCTACTCTTCCTGGGTCTCGCGATCCATTCTTGCAGGGAAAGTTGAGCGTGAATGTTCGCTTGGCCCCTGTTATGTCGTTATTTTCAAACGTAGGCTAATCTTGAATCAACTTTTTAATCGTTTCCTTAACCAATAAACATGGCAACTGCACATAATGCTTGCGGATGATAAAGTGTTAATTTTGCAGATAGAGGGAAAAAAGGATAGTAGAAGTTGAATTCGGAAATTAGTGTGAAATAGCCTCATGAAAGCAATCCATACTTTCCATTCTACTATTTTAATTAACTTTGTGTAGATTGGGGAAATACTCAATTGCTTTCTTTCAATTGGCACGCTGAAAAGATAAAATATCCTATATTTTGATAAATTTGGTATCAGTAAAATTAAGGTTGTGTTTGGATGAGTGACTAGGGAAAGTAGGATGGTCATATCTCTATTTTCTAGGAAAGGATTGTTCGATTTTGATTTTTGGTTTGAGGGACATGATCATCACTGTTTTTGTGTTTGGTAGCGGAGAGATCGAGAAGTATGGAATGGATGTTATTTTTTACACCATTAGCAAGCAATTAGTTGCGGTCCCACATTTCATCCATGAGCCCACATGTCATCCTCTTCGTGTCGTGTCTTATCTTCTTCCATGATCTCCCTAGTCAAGAATCAAAGGCGCCGATGGAGAAGTTCAACATGTTCTGCAGAACTACTTCGGCAATACTTTTCAGCGAACGAACAATGTTTTCCTCTCACACCAAATCAGCATAAGCTAAATTTCAGCGAAACGAACAAGGCTGTTAGCTCATCGCCAAAGATCAAGCCTATTCCGGCCACTTCTAGCTCCCTGCTACCACCCCAATCACGTAGCCTGGCTTGACTTGGATCCGATCGTTGTCCACACAGGCTCCCCTGCTTTGCGCCATGGGCGCTGCCCATGTCCATGCCCACACCTGGCTCTGCCCATCGCACCTAAATAAGTTTTTCTTGATAATTTCTCATGTCAGTCGCTCAACTTCTTCAATATACTTGTTCAAATAAGTTTATAGAACAACTCATTAAATTACTCTTTTCACTTTAATTATAAGTTGCTCTGATTTTTTTGATACATAGATTTTACTATATATCTAAACATAATCAAAATGACTTATAATTTGGAGTTGATAGAGTAATAAGGTTTGAGTGAAACTTTTTTCACCATATAAACTGTTATACTAAGTTTATACAATGCCATATAACCTGGAGTAGCTACTATAAGAACACACAGTGTGCTGACTGCTGAGTTGAGTTCGGTGCTCCAATTGTCTTGTACTCTTACCACGAAGATGTCAAACTTTTAATTTTGTTCCACGTATAAGCATTGGGTCACCGTGCTTCCCCCGTCGCGGAGCCTGTTCGCACTTCGCAGCCTAGGCCGAGACAGCTCCCGTGCGTCGTCGTCGCCGCGGCCGCGCAACCCGCTTGCCGTGCGCCCAGTCGCTCCCGCCATCCACCCGCCCTCATGCCGTCACCGAGCGCTCGTCCGTGCACGCCGTTGTCGTGGCAACGTGACTGGCTCATCGCACCCCGCTCACGCACTATTGCCGTGCTCGCGCCCGCTCGCACCGCGCTCGCCGCCGCCGCGTGCCGCGCCACCGCTCCCGCCGTCGCAGCAGCCGCCGGACCTGCTTGTCACCTTGCTGGCCGTGCCCCTCGCTTGCGCACACCGTCGTGGCGTCGTCGCAGGCCGCTTGCAGCGCACCTCTGTGGGCACGTGCAGCGCGCCATGCACCCGCCCACGCATGTCGTGGTCATGGATTGGGAGAAGATGGAAGAGATCGAAGAAACAAGATAGGAGAGAGATTCTCATGCATTGGCTGTTCTTTTATGATCTAAAAATTCAATGTGTTTTGTGGTGTAGTTTCGAGATGTAGTTTATTGTTGATGCGGATGTTTTGAAAACTGGTAGATGGTTTTTGGGTTGGGATTTTTCTTTACCGAGTAAGGGCCTGTTTGACTCATAGCCACAGCGCGCCACGCCCGAAAGGCAGACGTCATACCCCTGTTTGGTTACTGCTGCGTCTTAGGCGTGCCGAAAGCGTGGCGCCACTCGCTGTGTAATTCTACACTAACTCTTGTCAAATGGTGGTGCTCGTTTTGTTCGCTGCATTTACGGCGCAACCAAACTCGCGGCACGATGATATGTAGTGGGAGCAGGACGACGCCACGTTATATTACCCTGGTGCACACAGGCACCACGGTGTATAGGCAAATTTCATTAGTAATTTGACTAATATTTACCATATATCGCAAGAAATATTTAGGTATTGCTTTGGTGGTGCACAACCTTGATTTTATTGCTAGCTTCGTCTTTGGGCGGGAGCCAAACAAGCCCTAAAGCATCATCAAAACGATTATAAGCGTTGTTCAAATCATCATCTCAAGCCGTTGATTCAGTGAAGAGTACACCATGCATATTATCTAACGAGTATCACATTTTTACATTGGTTACAACATAGTACAAGTACACCATGCATCGCACCACGAACATTCCATCATCAGTGACAGTCTACTCCGCAGTCCGCCCCCACAAAAAAATGAAGTTTCATATCGGCCATCAACCTAACAATGCATGTGTGGTAGCACTCCTCGAATTGCTAATTTCAACTCCTCATTTGGGGGTGAAGGCCTGGGTCAAGAACATAACAAGAATCCCAAATCAGTAACCGAATCGATCGCACAAAAGTTGTGACGACACATATGCAATGTGGATTAATTGATTCAGCTGACCTGGAAGATGGTGGCGTGGCCGGGGTCGGCGAGGTGGGCGAAGAGGTTGTCGATGGGGCCGGTGCCGGTGTACTCCGCCTGGAACCAGGCGCCCATGACGGCGAGCATAGCGAGGCGTCCGTTCTTGATCTCCTTCGTGCGCAGCTCCTTGATCTTCTCCGGCGAGCCGCTGCCCCAGCCGAGCGGGTCAAACCACAGGCCACCAGGGTACCTTATATAGCACGCAGATGAATAATTGTTAGCCTTTGGTATACCAAAAACTACTATATGAGTCTTTGTCTTCTGGATTGGATTCATGCAAAAGGAGAGAGATGTACCCGACGTCGGTGCCGGTGAGCTTGTTGCTGGGGAAGATGGGGTCGGTGTTGACGCTTCCGGGCTTGATGATGTCAGCCCAGCGGCGGCCCTCGGCCCAGCCGATGAGGATGAGCTCGATGATGAAGAGGGTGGTGGTGTCGGTGAAGTACTGCTGCTCGCCGGCGGTGTACCAGAAGGGCGTGTTGAGGATGCCGATCTTGGTCAAGAACTCCGGGATGAAGATGCCCGCCGCGCCGAGCATCGCCCACCGGCAGTGCACCAGCTCCGCCTGCACGTTCCACCGCAGGCTCTCCGGGTCAGATCCTGCACAGATCAATCGCCAACACATCCATGGACAGTTGGTTATCAACCGCTCAACGATTGTATATGTGCCCAGTGCACAGTGCACAGGAGAAGA
This sequence comes from Miscanthus lutarioriparius, assembly GCA_904845875.1. NCBI lineage: Eukaryota > Viridiplantae > Streptophyta > Magnoliopsida > Poales > Poaceae > Miscanthus > Miscanthus lutarioriparius. The sequence continues at coordinate 13,783,800 of CAJGYO010000004.1, forward strand.
GGTCGATCGGTGATCAGAACTCACCGAGGCCCCAGGGATCAAAGCCGAAGTCGCCGGGAAGGCTGCATGCATCATCGAGACAACAAGAGCACACTGTGTCAGAGTCACACTCGCAAGGAGAACCACCTGGCTAGCTTTAACGAATGAATGGAAGACGACTCCAAGGATCAGGATCAGCAGCCGACCTGCCGTCGAGCCACGGCGGAGGGGTGCTGCCGGGGAACCAGATCGGCCTGTTGGGGTCCGCCGCGGCGCGCACGGCGAACGACGGCCGGGCCGCCTCGGTGGCCTGCCTCAGCAGCGTCTTGCCGCCGAGGAAGGAGGACGACGCCCGCTGCCCATTCCTGGGGAGCGCCGCGACGACGGTGGTGGAGGACGAGGAGGCGGAGACGAGTGCCATTGCGCGCGCAAGCTGTGTGGCGTTGGAGAGCGTTGGGGCTGTGTGGTGGGCAGTTTAAGGGATCTCGCGGCGCGCGCGCGCCGGAGCGGGGCCGGCTTATCCGCGAGGGGATAGCGGGCGCGGGCGCCTCGTGCCACGCGGCGCGGGAGAATCTGCTCGTTTGGCTCTGGCACGCCGGATCGCGCTGACGTGGATCGCGCTCGGCTGCGAGCTGATAAAAAACAGGAGCGGGCACGGCATTGGGCGCTGCCATGTAGGCACGCTTCTGCTCATATCTGCTTTCGGCAAAGCATACTGTGACACTCACGTGTCGCGTGTCGTGTGCCACGCGGATTTCTTCGGCTTTAAAAGGAAGAGTAAGACTTGTTTAAAGTAGTGTGTGCTTGGTGTAAATCAAAGACTCAACAGATTCACAAATAAGAGTGGAAATCGTTGTTATTCATTGATCTATGGTTGTACGTATACATATATGTGAAAGGATGATTTCTGAAGGTGTGTCTTCTAAGAGTGGTCGATCACTAATAAAGTTATTCATAACACACCTCTTGATCACATCGTCATCCATCGTTTAGGTCAATGTATTGGATAATTCCCCTCAAAACCCTATGAAAAAATAATAGTATTGGATAATTCCCCTCAAAACCCTATGAAAAAATAATAAGAAATATATGTGGATATGTCATTAAAAACTCCTTAAAACCCAATGAGAAAAATAAGAAGAAATTGATACGACATATGTTGATTATTATCTTATTGTAAATTCACATAGGAAAAAAACCTTGGAAGGAAAAATCCATAACCAAGTTTAGAGAACAATAAATATGATTTGAGGATCATAACTATAATTTATGTCTTTGATATCTTCTAAAAAACACTGTGGGGAAATAAAATACATGACATATTTATGTCTTAGATGCCCCATATAAAAACCCCAACGAGGAAAAATAAGAGGTATTCCCTCATTAATTTGGAACAGAGGAAATATGACATATAAATTTGTATTTGTATTGCCTCATTAGAGACCTTATATGAGAAACATGTTTAAGGAAAAACTCATAGTGAAAAAAGTACAATACGATGTTTTAAACAGGTTATAGTTTCAAGATGAGTCTCCCCTTGAACCTTGCAATTTTTAAAGTCATTGCATACCAATCTCAGTAACGCATCGCGAAATGTGGAAATTGGTAGAAACCTTATGAATAAATCTTATGAAGTTATCACTTAATTTAATTTGCAAGGTGTTTATCTCCCCACTTTCATGAGAATAAACATTTTAGAAGGCAATATAGTGATATTGCTCTTGTGTAACCTATTTGGATCTAGGCAATACAAGCCACATTATCTTTATAGATAATGGCTAGTTATTCGATGGAATCAAAAGTGACCATTCAATGAAGTCATACATGTTCATGTAATACTTCAGAACGAAGAGGGAAAGTGACCACTAGAGTCTAAGTATGATGACTCCCACGAGAACTTCACCATTATAACATCAATATATGGTCTGGCATTATGGGGACTAAATAGCCATTATCTCGATACCCAACTATGGTCATATCTTAATTTGTATAACAATAAATTCAAGATCCTTTGTGTCATATAGATATCTATGGATATTCTCTTTGACTCCTATCTTTCGATGTAATAGAAGTTGCACTATTTCAAACTATAGCAAGGTATATATGCAAATGCAATATGAGGCTTGTTGTGATATATATGTAAGATACGTGAATGCTTAATTTGATGGCACTAAAGTTGTCATCCTAGGATCTGAATGGAGAATGATCCATGTTTAGGGATTGAATGATCATCAATGTTGATATTACGATTGTTCAATATTATTGGATATTGATAGACGGTATCGTTTGAATATTGGAAGGCTGATGTAAGTGCTTAAGTTATAGATTTAAGCATAGTTTGATTTCATCTTAAATTATGTTTTATATGATGATACCTCATATGAGATGTATAAAATCCGATTAGAATTTCATTACGATAACAAAGGTGAAATCATCAACAAGTGGGGCCCACATCCTCGTCGGAAGAGAGGTAGCTGCCGCCGCTATTGGAACTCGTGTCGGTGTGCCCGTTCGGCAACAACCGAGTGAAAACCGTGGGGTGATGACCTCGGTATTGAGAGGACAGGACGTTGCACGCGTAGAGGCGCGGTCTTGACACAAGGCAAGAATGTCTCGCCGACCATGGGCATCGCCACCGCTATGCAGCCTGTTCGTTTGGGCTGATTTGGCTTATAAGCCATGACTGAAAGTACTGTTAGCTGGTTTGGTGTGAAAGAAAATACTGTTTGTTGACCGATAAGCCATGACTTATAAGGCAAATACGACCAAACGAATAAGCTGATGAGTTGCTCGCCTGCTTTGGAGCCTATGCCAGAGGCAGAGTCTCTGCAACTGTAGACGGGAGGCACATCGATGACCACATGGGTATTGACTATTACGGTCGAAGAGTACACAGTAGTGGTCGTGGATGAAGGACAATGAAGTCGAATCCTTCAACTGTAATAAGCAAGATTTGAACAACACCAGTATTGGCTTACTGTATGATTTTTGCTGATTGTAGAAACGATAACACCTTCATGTCTGATGCAAGGTCGACGGCGAACGGATTCGATGGAGATTGACGGTGCTTGTCGTTCATCCTCCGATCTTCTCTAAAATGGCCTGTGCTAATGTAGAGAGTGATCGTTCTTGATTGGCATGGCGGTCGGCAACCGCACTTCTTTCTCCAGTTCTTCTCTCGAACTACTGATACAGAGCGAAAGTTCTCGGCAAAGTCAGCGTGCTTGATAACGTGTTTAAAGAGTGTGCTTGATGTAAATCAAAGACTAAAGAGACAAATAAGAGTGGAAATCTTTGTTATTCATTGATCCATGGTTGTACATATATTTACATGTGAAAGCACAACTTCTAAAGAGGTGTCTTCTAAAAGAGCAGTTGATCACTAAAAAAAAAATCATAACAAGCCTAATGTGACGGACTGAAAAATTTGTGACAACAGCAAACTGGATGTAGCTTCCTAATAAAAACATAGGCAAATGGTGAAACCTTGTTTAAATAATACATCATGGCCAAAAAAATTGGAAAACTTGTTTGAACTACCAAAAGAAATGTCAAACTTTCTGGGTGCCCGAATGTAGAGGCCAGTGGGGACCAGGGAGGACGATGGCATGAAACTGCCGGCGATGCACGACTGCCTGAAGCCCAGCGGCTAACAAGAAGCACAAGATAGAAGGCATCCGACCTCATCAAAAACAAAAAAGACAGAAGGCATCCGGTGGCCAAAAAAAAGGTTTCATTTTACTTCCACAATCTTAGTTAAAGTCAAATTTGCCTCCCATATTCGAAAACAATTTTTTTTGGATTATCAAACGGGCATCCTAGCCCCCGGACGCCGCTCCCCTTCCCAAACCGCCCTCTCCCGCAGAATCGGATCCCAACCCCCCAATGGAATGGAACAGAATCCGAACACCGCTCTCCTCCCCAACGCACCCCGTTCCCCCACCGCGCCCCTGTCCCAAATACCACGAAACACTTCAAGTGCAACATCGCAAACATATGGAAAACTATGTAGTGCAACATCTGAATATAAATACAGCAACATCGTAAAAATATGTAGTGCAACATCGAAAAACATGTACTACAACATCGGAAAATATGTACTGCAACAACGAAATTTATGTACTACAACATCGAAAATTATGTACTGCAACATTGCAAAAATATGTAGCACAATATCGAAAAAAACATGTACTGTAACATCAAAAAAATATGTAATGCAACATCGAAAATTATATGCTGCAACATAAAAAATAGTAGTACTGCAACATCGCAAAAACATTTGTTGCAACGACCCAAAAATCGCATTACAACATTCGAAAATCATCTATTGCAACATAAAAAAACCATTGCAACACGAGAGAAACAACAACAAAAAAGCGTACAAAACAGCCCCTCTTCGAGCTCGCCGGAGAGAGGAGGGAATAGGACCCAGAGCTCACTGGAACCCTAGCCACCACCGCGTCCCTTAGATCCATAGGAGGAGGAGGGCTCAAATCCAGAGGAGGATGAGGAGGGCTCAGATCCAGAGAAGGACCGATCTACCTCGTCGGAGCCGCCACGGTCGCCCTCGTCTCCGGTGGGGGAGGGAGGGAGCGCGGGCGGGCGGGGTGACAGCGAGCTGGCGTGCGGGCGCGGCTTGGGTCCATCCCGGGGACGCAAGCAGGCCCGAAGAAGCGGCGCGGCTGTGCGGCAGCGAGTGGGCGCGGGGGAGAGTGCGGGCGAAGTGGGCGTGGGGGAGCGGAGGGAGTGGAGGGGGTGAAGGTCACGGGATCGAAATAGAATGGGATGTGTCCGGCGCACGAGTTGAAGACGGATGTCCTAATAGAATCATTATGGATTCTCAAAACTGTTTTTTAGAGGACGAGATGTCACACGTTGGATTCACTAACTAATATTTACCTTATTAGCGGCAAAGGGAGATAAAAAATAGACTTTGTATAAAAACTATAGAAATTATCTTTTCAAAAACTTATTCATTTTTTCAAGAAAAATTATGCAATTAAAAATTTTAAATAATTTAATCCTAGAAAATCTAAATAAACTTTTTAAGTTGGAAAAATATATGAAACCAGTTTCGTTTTTTTTTCTAAAATCATGCTATACCATGTACTGACTAGTTTGAACTATTTGAATCTTAAATAGTCTCCTTTTGTTGTTTACCTTTTGTTATATTTTCTATGTTGTTGACACAAATTACGTAAGAGCTCAAATGACTTTGACGGCAACACAACTAGAATGTATTTACAAGTGAGAGTCTTAGGGTACAAAACAAATTATCTTAAAAGTTAAAGGGTGGCCAGCATGTGGACATGTGTTTATAGTTTTTTCCGAGAAATACATGTGGTTTCATCGTGGGGAGAGAAAACGCACTCTATGAGCATAAAATAAAATAAAATAAAATAAAATAAGGAGGTAAAAGGAGTTTTCCTAGGTGTTCAAAGTCCATACCGGGCGGCGAGTTGGGCTCCTCATTAGGCCCGAGAGTTAAAAGCACAAACCGAGCAGGCGAGTTGGGTTTATGGCTACGTCTGGCTTAATTGGATTCCGAATCGAATACAGCAGGAATAGCGGTAGCCCTGTCGCGTTTGCGTTGCGTGTGGCAATAAAACCGGGGCTCCGCTCCCGCCAACCGTTCCTTTCTCTGAAGAGTCTGCATAACTCGGGTAGACTTCACCCTCAAACTATCTACCCTTTGAATTTTTTAAACCGGCCAAATAACCCTTCAGGCGGTTTTAGACGGTGGTTTTACTATAATGACTATGGTTTTGTCTTTTTCTTTTTTATTTCTTTCCGCTAAATCTTTGAAAAATCACAGTAAATCACAAAAAAAACCCATAAAACGGAAAATTCAATTTTGTTGGACTTCACATGAGTAGGTCTACACAATGAATATATAGGTCATGTTCGCTTCGCTGAAAAAACAAGCTGAAACACTGTTCCGGTTGATTTGTTGTGAGAGAAAAACACTGTTTCGGCTGAAAAAACAAGCCGAAAAGTACGGATTATAAGTCAAGCGAACATGACTATAATATAGTATTCTTTAGTACAAAGTTTTTGCTGTAGCTTTAGATATATGCTTTTCTGTTATTAATTGGAATAATTTATAGCTACAACTTTTATGTCTAATTATGGTGAAAATTTTATGGTAGACTAATTATGATTGAACTATAGTAAAATTTTATACTCATATAACTAAGTTATACATAATCTAATGAGTGTAAAATTTTTACTACAGTTTAAGCATACAATAATTAGATCACCGTAAAAATTTCACCACAATTGGACCATAGAAGCTGCAGCCATGAATTATTCCAATTAATTATAGAAAAACATAGATTTAAAGTTACAGCAAAAACTTTGTACTAAAGCATACTGTATTATATGTTCACTGTGTACATCTATTCACGTGGAGTCCAACAAAATTAGATTTTCTATTTTATAATTTTTCTATGATTTACTATTATTTTTCAAAGATTCAGCTAAAACAAATAAAAAAATAAAGATAAAACCACCGTCTAAAATCGCCGGAGGAGTTATTTGATCGGTTTTAGAAAGCTCAGATAGTAAAAAAATCTGGTTTTATAATTTAGAGATAAAATAGTTCATCCAAAATAGTTGAGGGGTTCGTCTAGAAGTTTTCCTTCCTTTCTTCTACCGTCGTGTCCACGCGAGTCAATAGCCGCCGGCGCCACAGCCCTCGCCAATCGCCACCTGTCCATCCAGATCTAGAGCTCCATCGATCGCACCTGCTGCGATGGGAGCTGGTGACCGTGACCTCAAGAGGAAAGAAGCGAGCGTGTCGGAGAGGAAAGAGGCGAACGTGTTGGAGACGGAGAGCGGTGACGACAACCTCAAGAAGATCCAGGCGATGCCTCTTTTGGCGACTAAGCCGGCCACGGCCGGGGCCGGGAAGAAGAGGAAGAAGCTTGTCAAGACAAGACTACCGCAGGAGCTCGTCGACGAAATCATGACGAGGCCCGTGACGCCCTTCCCGGTGATCCCTGATGAGTTGGTGGCCGAGTTCTCTGAGGAGTGCCGAGCAGCCTTTGCAATGCAGAAAGCTGACATTGAGGAGCTGATGGCCGTCGACGCCGACATCATCAGGCAGTACAAAGACAACGGCTGCGCGGAGGTGGAAGAGGAGGTCACCGACAATGAGGAGGGGAAGGTGGAGGATTAGGGAAGAGGAGGAGGTTACCAAAAACGCAGAGGAGAACCCTAGATTATGATCATCTGCTCAATTTCAGATGTAATTCAGCTGTTCAGTTCTGTTTGGATATATTCCTTGAAATTTGACCTGGTTGTATGGAATATTATGCAATTTCTGTGTTGTTGCGACTCTGTTTGTCTGGATGCAGTGCCAGGGAGCAGCAAATATGTTGCTCGCTGAATCTTTGATGTTTATATAGTAAGATGCTGAGATCAACAAGCCACATTGTTTTTGTTCCCATTATTGTGCGTGGGATAATCTTTTATTGTTCCCATTTCTGGTTCAGAATGACGTGGAGCTCCAATCTATTCAACTTTTTTAACGTGATGAAATGGGCTTATTCTCTTGTTCATCAAGTGTTGTTTGATGATAGTCCGGATGCTTCTTTTTGTTAGACAGAGATCATCTTCTGATGTCCACAATCACTGCTACAAAGGCAGCTCAGTAGTGGACATGGTCAGAAAGTTGATGATGGTAGATCTGGAAGTGGAATCAGAGTAGTTGGCAAATAGCAGGTTATGAGTTTTGATTTATGAATATTGAATAGTCTGCCGATATACTGATATAAATTCTTTTGTATTACTGATAGATTGATGCTACTGCAAGACCATATGCTCAAATTTGAGTAATGGAGACCTGGTATCGTCCAAAGTCTTATATATTCTAAACTGAAAGAGTAAAAGCTGATAAATGTTTGAACTTTAGAAAAATCCATATGGATGGGAGTAAAAACTTGTAAATTCATGCCCCTACAGTATTAAATGTACAACAATTTTATTTTGTATTTTGTACTGATGGCCTCATGATACGCCCAGCGGCGGATTCAACGGTGGCGGGGGGGGGGGGCTCGAGCCCCCCCTACCGATACCGGAGCCCTGGAGCCCCCATGAATTTTTAGGCAAAGTTCTATCGTGTAGGTGGGGCTGAGACTTAAGATCGAGCAGCAGTCGGAGGTATGTTGCTGTCGCACTTTTGTTCAGCCCCCCTAAATTTTTTCCTGGATCCGCCGCCTCATGCCCTCATATAACCCTGTATAGAATTGGGTGCTTACTTCGAACCAAACATCTCCTTAGACCTTGTTTGATTGCACTCTAATCCAGTGGCGGAGCCACCGTCCGCGGGACCCCGGGCGGTAGTCCGGGCTCGACGTCGGCGAAGTGTAAAGGGATTTGTTGTTCGTATGAAAGAGGAACACTGTTTTCTATGAATATCTGTGCATAGTGACAATAATAGCCTGGGCTCCTAAAAGTTTCCGGCTCTGCTACTGCTCTAATCTACTACAAACAAGACCTTAGATTGGAGTGTAGGCAAACAAGGCCTTAGTGTTCCCGGGTAGGCACGTTTTCTGTTCACACGGTAAATTTGTGCTTCAAATGGTGAAATGGAACAGTAAAGCATCAGTGCAACGAGTGTTGTGTGGATAGCATTACCAAGCCACATCTTGTTTTTTCATTGGGTAAAACAAGGGGAAAAATCGTCTTATAGAAGATGAAGAAAAACTATCTGCTCAATTTTCAGTTCCATAAAAATACAGTAGCAAATGTTTATAGAGCATAAACATGTCCTCCAGTCCCCCAGGTCCCAACCCCAACAATACCCCGTTCAAATCTTTAAACCGAGAGTGATCATAAACGAAGAAGAGATGTATGATGGCGTACCATGCGTTGCATCCTCAACCAATAACTCAAGAGGCTTCACAGGTTTCAGCTCTTTCACCTTTTCTTTTGCACTAACTTGTGTTCTCAGCATTTAGTATCACACACCAAACCGAAACGGGGCGTGGCACAGAAAGGCAGAAAAGGAGTCTGCACCAAAACCGCTGCCGACCTGGGGGCAGGTGTCGATAGAAGTAGAACCGATCATTTTCCCTTTTTCTAATCACAATCATGCTTCTAAAAGAAAAAAGCTTTCGCAGAGGAAGTCAACAACACAAGATCAGAGCCTGATCTCGACTCTTGGACTTGTCACCCGTTACATCGTTGAGCAAATCGCGTAGAACATCACTTAGTAGTCCATCTTCTCACAAGGCTGGTGATCTTCAGCTAATAAAAGTTTCACAGTTTATTGCTATAGGTAGAACAGTATAGACCAGGGCGTAAAAAGCCCTGGAGTTTCTCGCCAGATCTTGCACACCCTGCATCATGCCCAAAATTTTGGTTCTGCGCAACTGCGCGTGCATTATTCAGAGATGTGCAGTCTACTACGAAACTCTGGACCACACTTACCCATCAGTGTGTATGCATGTACTCCTTAACTCTGTTGAAAACTAGAAATGCAAGTTCTTCTTGGACCCGTGCTTGGCCTTGATCATCTGGTTCAGGGCCTTCACGCACCGGCGTATCATCCCCATCGATTTCTTCCCTCCCTCGGGTCGCTTTATCACCATGGCCAGCATCGTGCCGCCTGCTGCTGCTCCTGATCCTGAAACCTTGTGATCAGCAAGGACACTCTCTCCACGGTTGCCTAGCTTGCTGGTAGGCATTGCCTCGCCGGTTGGAAGCTGCTTCTGTTGTATAAGCTCCTGAAGGGAGAACCGGGGCACGTTGTCCACAAGACGTGGTGGCGTGGCTACCTTCTTCAATGCCTGGAATTGCTCTGGCGCCTTCTGCTGAATGTCATGGCGTTCCTGCTGAGACTTCTGCTCCTCCTCATCTTCAGATTGTGACGCCTGCTCATCTGCCTCTTGATGTTGTTGAAGTTCCTTCGGCTCCTCGTCTTGGAATCGCCCAGGTGCAGTCTCCTCAATTTCTTCAGGTAGGTTGGGTGTCACCAGGTGCTCCTCGTCTTGGAATCGCTCTGATGCAGTCTCCTTCTCATCTTCTTCAGGTAGGTTTGGTGTCACCAGCTCCACGTTCTGGAATTGCTCTGATGCAGTCTCCTTCTCATCTTCTTCAGGTAGGTTTGGTGTCACCAACTCCTGTTCTTGGTATTGTTCATCTTCATCTTGATACTGCTCTGGCGTCTTCTCTTCGTCTAGATACTGGTCCGGTTTCTTCTCATCATCTTGATATGGATCTGGTATCTCCTGCTCTTCGTCTGGATATTGCTGTGAGTCCTTCTGCTCATCTTCATATTGCTCTGGCGTCTTTTGCTCATCATCTTCATACTGCAGTGGTACTTGTGGAGTCTTCGTCTCCTCATCTTCATTCGAACACAGCGTCTTCTGTTCCGCATCCTCACATTGCTGGACTGCCTTCAGCTCTTCATCTTGGCATTGCAGAAATGCCTTCAGCTCTTGGTGGCGATGCTGTGCTAGGGACAGTGTATACTGATCTTGAAAGCAGGCTACCAGGCTTGTCGATCGCCGAGTTCGCCTCGACATGGCAATGTCGAAGCGGCGAGACTTGCCCACATCTAGTTCGGTGGCCATTGTCTATGGTCTAAAGAGTAAGGCCAGCAGAGCACCAGAAGTGTGGATTTGCATCTTCTCTGGTGGAGGAGTTATAAGGTCCCCAGATGTGATCAATTGCGCAGTCCGTACTGGGAATCAGTGAAATGGTGAGGCGTCAACTTCAGAGGTGAAGTCCAGTTTGGTCATTTGTAAGATCAGTGCCTGTCGTGGTAGCTTTATCATCCCTACATGAAGTGAGATCCAAGTTAGCAGCAGTAGGCAAGTGACAATTATTCTGCCATAATAAACATCTGATATCTTTGTGCTTTGCTGGATGGCAATATGACATTTATTCTGTCCCAGGAACGCCAGAACTAGGGACAAAGTTCTGGAACCAAGGAAAATTACCTGTGTAACTGAAGCCTTGTCCAACAACAAAACCCGAATGATAACCAGCAGGATTTGGTTTCAAGTGAAAGATATGGATGGCATGCTTTACATACTTGACTGCAGAATTAATCGATCATTTGTACAGCTGTAACGTTAAGGGTTGTTGGTTTCTGAACATTCCCTGATTTATGTTATTTCCTTTCAGTATATGAAACTGACATCCTAAACCAGGACCCGATGCCAGTTTCAATAGAAATCATTTTAATCTAGCAAAAAAAAAAACCACTTTAAGAAATAAACTCAGATAGCAGGTTTCTAAGAGTTGCTTGTGCAACTTGGCAGAAGTGCAAAATCTAAAGAGTCTGTCCACCCAATAACCATGTGTTTATGCAGTTTCAACACATGAATTTTTTTTGCACCATAGAATTAAAATCCAACAGCCTCCACCCTCCTTCTACCTCCAGCCTTCAGCCTTCTTCTATCTCCAGACAATCACAAATCACAAGATCACAGATCCACATATCACAAGAAATAATTTTTTTTCTATGAAAGGACAAATCACAGCAGAGGAGGAGAGGCTACTGGAGCCGGATCCGCTACAGACCGAGCTGCACGTTGCGCGGCGTCAGAGAACGCGTGCGTGCATCAGAGAACACGTACGTCGCTTCGCTTGGACATAGCGACGGCGCGGGCGGGATCAGAGGACGCGTGCGTGCGTTGCACAGCGTCAGCAGAACGGAGGGAAAAAAAGGGGAAAAATCCATGTGTTTTTTTCGCTAAAACACATGTGTCTGAATCTAAAAAGATTATCCTTCACCTAAAAGCAGCAATTAAATAACACTCAAGCATAAAGTACACCTTTATGTCACAACTGACATCAAACAAAACATGGCTCCTTTGCGACCATCTCAGGCCACATTAAGATTTTTTTTACAAGGTCAATCGTGCTTAGATACAGACAGAATCCCCTATCTTGCAAATCTCATTGTCCACTCAGCTGCTATTTCATCGTGTTTAGCTCTATCAGTCAGATACTGACGTGAAATGCTCATCACAAGCGGCGTGTCTGCACAAACAAAGATCATAACTTTAGCCTGTCAATCGAATAACAAAACGTAAGGCTTTCAATTGTTGAAGTAAAGTAGAAAATATGTAGACAGTAGGCTTAATTTGCACCAGAATCCATGGTTGTTTACAGAAGGTATTACAGAGAATGGTAAGTACATGGATCTGGATTGCTGATGATGTCTTTGATGGCCAATAACACCTTTGAAATAGTGAAAGCTGGACTCCAGCCATCCTTCAGAATGTCCAAATGCACTTTACCAGTGGAATCAATATTGCAGTGGTAAATCCTTGTTTTGAAAGTTACCTGGGAGAATACCAGCATAACACACAGTAGGAGTTGTTATTTAACTAAATTGTCCGATCCAAACTAAATGTACTCAATTTGAATAGATTTCACAGAAGAGTAAAACAACTTGTGAAACTTCCAATATTAACATGTGAAATGTCACGTCATGATTAACATTGCTGGTAACACTACATACATAAGTATAGATCTGACAATAGAGTGTTGGAAAGATATTTTGAGAACACACACACACACACAAAGCAAAGCCTTTCATGGTAAAACTGTGCCACTGAAGATTTATATGGTAGGTGAAAGACAAAATGGAGGTCGGCTGTTTCTGGTCCCTCATATGTCAAGCAACCTGTCAAAAGTCAGAAAGTAAACATGAAATAGATGGTTGCAATGTTGCCAATTACCATCATATCAACAACATGAATGGGTGGAGTCTTTTTTCTTTTGGTGACCGTGACGTTGCATGTTTTTCATTAAGAGGAAAGGCTAGTTTTTACAGGTTTCTTACATAGCCGTAAGCCTAGGCTTACCACAAGTAAGCAGTCTCCCCGATTAATCTTATATTACAAAACTATTTTGCGACCAACCAGAGCTGCTAAACAGGCGAGCAATACTGGAGTTATTTGCTCTCAACAAGCCAGCTAACGACAAGAAATGTGAATAGCCCGCCGAGAGTGGAGTAGTGGGCTACGCATTTAGAATCACTTCCCTCAGTTAGCAGACTCTCTTATATTCTAAGCGAAGATAACAATATGTCACTGTCACTGTGTGATAAGAGGTGATGTCAAAAGTACATGTTATAGTGGTAAGGCTTTGACCGAGAAAAAACAATTGTAGGATATCTTAGCTAAGAAAAATATTAAAGCAAGCTAGGAAAAAAAAATCTTAGCAGCCTGCTTCCTTTCTTTTTTTAAGCAACAACAGTAAACTAAAAACTTCATATAGTTTTTCTTCATACATCAATATCGTACCAAGAAGACAAAAACATCACACTTTCAGTACTTCAGCTGAAAACGTAACAACACCGCTTTAGAAGAAATAGGCTAACTTTAGTTAGCAGCAAAGAAAACTATCTTTTAGCATGTAATATTTTTCTCAATAGTTCCACTCCTCGCCATCAGACACACGCCTCCCTGCCAATATCGTCTAGTGAGGTGCGGTCATGTGGCACTTCTAGAGTTATCTTCATTCTTGACAGAGAGCCGAATGCACTATTATTTGTCTAGGCCAAAGTAAATATTGGTAAACTATTGTTTTCAAGTTAAGTTTTCCCCCATAATATGATAGATGACAATTGAAATTTTATGGATATAAGGCTTCAAGGACAATCGACTCTCTGCACTTTATAAAGCATACTGAAGTCATCATTCTGTTAACACACTGTGTGCATGGTTTTTTATTCAGTTTCCTAGGAAGAATTGTAATGTAAATTCAGAATCCCAAGGGCAGAACAATCAGAACTATTACCAGCCTAAATGTTCTGATCTCCCACTTCATTTTTTCTTATGAATACTTTCTAGTACTTTGGCGGTCAAGGGCACCAATCATCACAACTGAGCGTGACATACAAATTAGTTAAAGCTTGTCCATTCAAAAAGAGTACAAGAAGCAGGAATCATGGGATTAGGTAGAAGGTATGCATAACAAGAAGAGAAATGTCAAGTCGGAGCTTAAGTTTTCCCTTTTCAGGGCACACTAAGCAGAGATTTCCCAGCACAATTCAACAGCCAGTGGCACATAGAAGTGCATTAATAGCAAAAATGTGAATTCTTACCATGGGAGGTTTGAAGGGATAATCAGGAGGAAACACGATGTCAAGGAAAAATACCCCTCCTTCGTATGGCGATCCTGCAAGACGTAAATTATGTGTCAACTCAACCCGCACTTCCATGCTTATTTCACAGCTCAACTTACAGCACCTACTCTAAAAATAGCAGCAGCAATCTTAAAAAAAAAGCAGCTTGTTGAAGTGAAACTGCCATCTAGCGCACTAAAATTTCCACGAGCTTTGGACTGTCTCTAACGAATTGGAGAATTGGAGAGGAGGGAGCTCTTACCTTGGGGCCCGATGATGGTGGAGAGCCAGTGGTAGAGGTTGTCGCCCTTGGGTCCCGCGGAGCAGTCAGAGGCGTTGAGGTCCAGCAGCTCCTTCTGTATCCGTTTCCCAGATGAAGACACCGACGTCCCGCCGCTCGACCCCCACGGCCGCACGCTGCTCCCGCCTCCACCGCCGCTTCCGCCGGGGGCCCCGGCGCCGGCGGCGAAGGGGAAGCGGGAGTTGGGGAAGGAGGAGGACGAGGACATAGCCGCCGCGGGGCTCCGATTCGGGGGATTTTTAACTTTTGCCATCCGACGACACTCGTTTATTTTTTTTCCACTTTTATACGCGCTCCTATATAATTATCATCGTAAACAGTGAACCTCCTACGTTTTTATCATTTTTGCTGACGTGGCATGTCAGGTGAGCACGCAGGTGTGGCAGGGAGCCTGAGAAGACCTACAAAGCATGTGAAATGACCTATTTACCCCTGTTGCTTCTCTCCCTCTACTCGATGACGCGTGGACCCCACACGTCAGCTTTGTCTTAAACCTCCAGCCATTCGGCGACTTCCTGGAGCTCGACTGGTGTGACTCCACCCTGGCGTTGTCCAGGCTCGCGCGGGGCTCCTTTGCGCTGCACCGTCGCCTCGTCGTACCCGCTCGTCCCGTCCACACGCTCTCCGTCCTGCTGCCCACGCACCTCAGGCCCGCCCCTGCCTCGCCGTACCCACAGTTCCCGCCCTGGGTCGACCTTCCGCGTCCGCCGCGCCGCCGAGGGACCTTGGGACACCACCGCGTAGGTCCACCCGGGCCTTTTCACCAAGGCCGTCCTCGCCGCGTCGGGCGCCGAGGTCGTCATCGGCGAGGTGGAGCGCGTCGTGGCCCGGGACGGCCGCGTCGCCGGCGTCGTGGTGAAGGGGCACGACGCCGTGGTGGACACCGACGCCGTCGTGCTCGCGCTTGGGCCCTGGTCCGGCTGCCTCGAGGTCGTCAGCGAGGTGTTCGACGTGTCCGGGCTCAAGGCGCACAGCGGCGCACAGCATCGTGCTCCGGCCGCGCGAGACCGAGAAGATCACGCTACACTGCCTCTTCCTTAGCTACCAGCCGGAGCCCGGCGCTAAGATGCTCGACCCCGAGGTGTACCCGCGGCCCACTGGTACGCCATTGCTGTCTGTCACGAGTTCCCCTTCCCTCTCTGTGTGGTGATGGCTGGAGGTTGAAGACAAAGCTGACGTGTGGGGCCTACACGTCAGCGAGTAGAGGGAGAGAAGCAACAGGGGTAAATAGGTTATTTCGCATGCTCCATAGGCCTTCTCAAGCTCACTGCCACGCTGGCGTGCCATGTTAGCAAAAATAATAAAAACGTAGGAGATTCACTATTTATGATAGTAATTACGTAGGAGCACGTATAAAAGTGGCAAACGAAATAGTGTCATCCGTAAGGATGAAAAAAGTTAAAAATCGCCATATTGGGTGACCGCTCTAGCAATGGCAAGGCACCGCGGGACTTCACTGTCCAAATCCACCGTCGAGAGAAGATCTAATGGCTGCCAGCGTTCCCACCAAAAAGACATGAGACTTTTCCCTGTGTGCCATTATAAAAGATCACAATCCCCTGTGTGCCATGGAAAAATTCAGCGGTCTTCAGTGTCACTACTCCAACTTTTTCGTGTCCTCCATGTCACTTCCGTCAGTTTGAGCGCTAATGCCGTCAAACTGCAGGTGTGAAAAGACGAAAATGCCCTTAAGTTCAAATATATTATTAATTTTTTTAGCATCTTAACGACTTCAAATGAAAAAACTCAAAACTAGAAAGTTGTAGATCTCGTCGAGATCTATAATTTTCATATAAAATTTATTTTCATTTAATTCCGCAAAAAAAATATGATTTGATATGATTAATATATCTTAGAAAAATCATATAATTTTTTTTGCGGAATTAAATGAAAATAATTTTTATATGAAAATTATAGATCTCGACGAGATCTACAACTTTCTAGTTTTGAGTTTTTTCATTTGAAGTAGTTAAGATGCTCAAAAAAAATTAATAACATATTTAAACTTAAGGGCATTTTCGTCTTTTCACAACTGCAGTTTGATGGCGTTAGAACTCAGATTGACGGAAGTGGCACGGAGAACACGAAAAAGTTAGAGTAGTGACGCTGAAGACCGTTGAATTTTTCGAGAGACATACAAAGGATTGCGATTTTTTATAATGGCACGCGGGGAAAAGTCTCAAAAGACATTGGTTTTCCACCGGTGAAGAGAGGCTGGAGCGGCTCCTTGTTCGCGCGCGCCGCCCAAAGGAAGTGCTGCCACCCCGCGCGCGCCGCCAAATAGAGCTGGAGGTCCGCGGACCGCCTCCTTGGCTCCTGGACGCCATCGAGGAGAGACTCCGCCAGGACGCCGGGACGCCGTCGAGGAGCGCCACCGTCCAGGAGTAGTTCACATAAGCAGTAGTTAACTAGTTATACTAGACTACTAGAGTCAAGTCTTTCCAATTATGCTTGAAAGCACTAGTTCCAGCATTTCGTAGATCTGTCTAGGTACATGGTTGTCTACTCCTGCTTACTATCGTGAGACTGGAGTACCTTGTCGTTGAATTCTGTTTCTGCTCAAAAAGGTATGGCACGATCGAACAAATAAAAGTGCCACAGGAGATTTGGATTGGGCTGATGCAATTTGCTAGATCATCTTCGCACTGAATTGGCCACATACAAGCTGAATTTACAGGATCTTCGGCATTGAACTGGCCACTGAACTTTATTCTTCACGGCTACTTCGTTTCAGTGATGAAGCTAGAGCAAATTGAACAATTGAAGGGTGTGGGCAAGTGGGTTTGCCTTGTAGTTGTAGGTGCATATATGGTGAAGTTTTGGTTATAATCACTGTTTTCATATTTTTTTTAGTGGTGCATTTGCACCCCCTAATTCCTAGGTAGCTTCACCCCTGTTTCATTCGTATTTAGTTCAGATAGTGTCAGATCCTTGAAAGCTAAGAATACGCAATCCAATCTTCAGAAAGTATTCACATGCAGTTTCGATAGGCTACATTATTTATTGCTTTGGAAATGATTTAGCTTGATCTATGTCCTATTTTTTGTTTACAGTAAATGCTTTGCTTGATCAGAAATGAAAACTTGTACTCATTGTGCTGTTAATTATTTTCAGTAAATTTTTATTCTTTGTGACAGAATTTGACAAGGCAAATTTGAGTGCTATGAGAGGCAAATTTGAGTTCTGTGAAAGGCAATGGCAGAATTCAACAAGGGGATGCCTCAAGTTGTTTTGAGGTTTTGAAATTCAAATGAGGCTTGACGATTTTGGGTGGCATATGGGGATCATACAGGCTTTGGTGTGAGAATGATGACAGCAACAAAGATGCAATTGTGGAGTCTCAAGATTATAATGTCACTGCAATTTTTCTCAACTCATAATAGCTCCGACATGTGATGATGATAAGCTTGAGTTCTAGTATTTACATGCTAATTAGATAGTATTTTAGACAGGGCTAGCTATAGTCTTTTGTGGGATAGCTATAGTCTTTTGCATCCTAACTATGGACTTTTGTGGACTAATTGTACAAGTGAAATGCCCTATACTTACATTGACTATTCAGTAGTAGCACATATTGCTGGAGCACACAAATCTGATGTGCTTTGGATGATTCAAATTTTGTTTGACACTTGTGGACTTGTACTTCGGAAATTGAGCACACAAACCTGATGCGTGCTTGATCTGGTAAACTGTTGTGTGCTTGTCAAAATAGCTTTGTGTGGAAATCTGATATGTGCTTGTCATCAGTCAGTATATTACTGAATGAGTGCCTGTTGTGTGCCAAATTTGCAGATTATTTGGGAGCTGTGCAACCTTAACATAACGATGGACAGGTATTATCTCCTGTGAGCTGTGACATTGCACAAGCCTAACTTTATTTTTTTTACGAATGATAGCGTGACTCCATTGAGAACGTTTTCCCTCCGTGTCGGTCTTCTATGTCTCCCACCTGCATTTTATTCTATTTTGCTTTGCAAACACATGAGCTGCTATGTCTGGACTGCTGTAAAAAACAGCTACGCCTGAGGTGCGTTTTGCTTTCCAAACACAAGAGCCGCTGGATAGTCGAGGTATGTCAAGCGGTGACTTGCTCAAGGCAAGTCATTGAATCTCTGTCCGTCGCGGCGACTTTGACCAAAGTGAGGGCTAAATCCAAATTTGCAGGACCATTAAGGTAACTTTGTCTGGATGGGTTAAATGGGCCGAACCGGGCTGTTAGTCACCCAACTGAGTCTTTTTTTTTCTTGAGCTCAAACTAACAGGGGCCAGTCTAGAAGAAAACCGATAGATCCATTTTTGGCCGGGCTGCACTGGGTGTTAAAAAAAAAACTTGAGATAAACCCAAAAGATCCAACCAGCAGTTCACCACTTAAACCATATGCTTGTAGCTGGAAAGCTAAATACTATGCAGGGGTACAAATCATTTGGAACTCCCAACATTCAGAGAGGTCTCTGCTTGTCACAACTCAATTTTCCAAGTTGGCATTCAAAATTGATGATTTGACGAAATACTGATTCCTAAGGCAAGAATTTTCGGGATAAGATTACATGGCATCTACCCGAATACAGCAGACCAAAATGGCTCACTAGTCACTACAGTATCTAATGACAAGATCCACGATAAATTGCGGGCATCTCATCCAAAAGGCAACATGATTACAATGCTTTACATCACTACAAATAGAATGGGCAGCAATGTGGCTACTAGGTGAGTCAACCAGCAGGATTGGGATTTTGAAGCAAAACTGTCCGGGCTTACAGGCCCGGAGGCCGTTCCACCTTTGCTGCCGTTGGCGCCTGTGCTGCAAACAGGAGCAAATTACATTGGAGTGGGGTGGGAGGGTGGGGGGCACTAAGTTCGTTTCCAATGAAATTTCCAAATTTGAGAATTTTTATACTACAGCCACCCAAAAAAAAGAAAACACATTTGTGGAGGCTCGCCAGCCACATTGGTGTCATCTATACAATATTTGAAACAAAGCATTCCTAGCTTGGGAAATTTGTCTTCCTTTGAAATAAAACTTTCTACAATATATGGTACTTTCGCTTAAAATTTATAAATGTGTGTGAGAAACTGGTCCAAACCACTCAAGTAACCCAAAGTCCCAAAGAAGATTAATGATCCAAAATTCACCCTGTTTTGTTTTTTTTTTCTATTCCGAGGATGGAACACCATGCATTCCATCGCTTAAAATGGATCAATGGTTTCCATTCAGAGAAGAAAGACAGTAACCTCTTTTACCAGCATCCGATGGAACCATGGAAGTGATATTCCCATTGCCCTTTTTGTTTATGAAAAAGCCAGTAATCCTTCCGAGATGTGTGTACCTAAACCGCATGTGCAAATTATATGAAAAATCCAAAAGCACGATTCGACTAATCTATCGTTTTAGTCATACTCATACAAGTGTGCACTAGCTGTGTAGGACACATGGGACATGTTTCATACGAGATCCACTCGACTCGTTTTTTTTCCTTTTTTTTCTAATATATGCGACGGAAAGATCCACTCTTCTAAACTCTGAAAAGCCTCGTGTAAAAAAAACTAGATGCTGCTGCTGACAAGCATAACTGCCATTAGAAATTCGCAAATTGTCCCCCATACACATTGTAGTATACAGTACGATACAAATTCATAACTTGATGAAGTCTGTGCCAGCTTCACTAGAGGGAAAAAAACTGAAACTAAGTTAGTTTCATACGGAGATTTTTTTTATTTGCATTTTTGACGCCTTGGGACATGTGAATTCAAATTGTTTCGCCCATGTTTTACTTTCACCTTTGGCCCATTTTGAAATGGAAAAGGTGGTCGGTGCTCTGGACAGCAGCAAGTCGCAGGAAAGAAAAGGGCACGAGCATGATGGCGATGCAGTATCCGCCGTGCCAATCCCGCCAACGGCCAATAGCACGGAGCTCCGCTTTTCTTCGCAGCTCAGCTTTACACTCGCAGTCGGGTCATTTCATACCCAGGACAGTCTTCGTGGAAGTTTTCGTGACACAATTATGAAGACTGCCACGCCAGTTTTACTGGTTCTGTTTGATGAATGAAACACCATCTCTCGATACACAGTTTCAATACACGGTTTTATAGATTAACCGTAGCATTTAATTCTTGTATGACGTTACGATCAAATGTGCCATGTGAACTTTATAGCCATTTCATACGTGTTAGCTAGCATCTATACATATAGTATATATATCAAACTATAGATATATTCTGAAACCACATGATACAGAACATATTCTGAAGGACAGGACAGGAAAAAAAACACTTATAGGCCTGTTCGGTTCGTTGAAAAAAACAAGCTAAAATACTGTTCCGGCTGATTTGTCGTGAGAGAAAAATACTGTTTTACCTAAAAAAATAAATTAAAAAAGACGGATTACAAGAGAAGCGAACCGGCCTTCATGCAAATTCAGGTGACCGAGGAACTATTCTTTAGATATTTTCCTTTCAATTTCTGTCATAGCAATCTCCATACCAAATGGATTATTCCAACCTACAGGATCTTATCAGCTATGCATATCCATCACCTTGGATAGTTGGCCTGAACAAGTAAAGATGCAATTTGAGATGGCCTTTTATACAGAAAAGAGATTGAGAGGTGAGGGAGCCCTGGGGCTTGACCTGCAGATGAACGGCGCAGCCTCATGGAGAGAGTGGACGGCAGCGGCTGACCACATGAAAGGTCTCACCATGCGCTTTGAGGCAGAACAAGAGAGGCGTGCTCTCCGGTACCTGCGCGTGGCCGACCTGGTGTTGCCGCCGATTGGCTTCTCTTCGTCGCCAGGGTAGCCTTCCTGCGACTGCGGGCGGACGAGCTTGAGCTGCTGGATACCTGCACGCGGCCAAGCTAGATGAAAAGGAGGGAGATGGTACGGAGATGGCGGGAGAGGCGATGAGATGGCCGGGGCCGGGTCGGCCAGGAGGCACTGGTCGCTCACCGGTCGCCACAGCCGATCAGAATAGACCCAGGAGATGAAACGAGCCTCAATGCGGGTTTCGTCCAGTTTCCGAAACATTGGAAACGTCGCCCATACGTGTCGACGTGTCGTGGGGGTGAAACTGGGATCTTCTATCTCGTCGTAAATGTCACTTATTTGCCGATGTGACACCTCTATTTGCTAAGTGGTACCTTATTTAGGGGTGTCTGGTTTCTACGTGTCCTCTTAAAATTCATGTCACATCGAATATTTAGATATATGTATGGAGTATTAAATATAGATTAATTACGAAACTAATTACACAACTTGTCACTAATTTACGAGACGAATCTTTTAATCCTAATTAGTTCATGATTTGACAACGTTGTGCTACAGTAAACATGTGCTACAGTAAACATGTGCTAATGACAGATTAATTAGACTTAAAAATCGTCTCGTAAATTAACCTCTATCTATGTAATTAGTTTTATAATTAATCTATATTTAATACTCTTTATTAATATCTAAATATTCAATGTGACATAAATTTTAAAAACGACTAAAACACCAAACATCCCCTTAATGTTTACGAAACTTCTACTAAATCTGCATTGAGGCTGGCCTCAGAGAATTTGCAGTCTCCAGCCTCAGAGAATTTCCTGTCTCAGGGGCTACAGCATGTAACATCGAGAATTTCCCGTCTCATGGGCTACAACCTGTAACATCGATTCTGCTTCAAAATTACTCCCTCAATCAAAAAAGAACACAATTATGAAAAATGTGATGGTCAAACTAGCTCAAGTTACAGTAAATTTATAGAAAATAATATTAATATTTATATCTCTAAATAAATCTATTATAAAACTATATTCTATAACTAATCTAATGATATTTATTTTGATTCTTGAGTATTGATACTTTTTTATATAATTCTAGTTAAAGTTTGAATTGTTTGACTTCTTGGAACATGAGAATTGTATTTTTTTTATGGACGGAGAGAGTACATGAAAGAATCTCATGCTTCTTCAAGATGAATTTGCATTTTGGCACTCCAAATTACAGCGTCAGTCTCCAAGCGCAGCTTCCTGAGCCGCGACCCCGCGTGGCCCCTTGTGCCCGTGGCTAGGCCGACCAGCCCGAGCCCGCGACTGCCGCCCCGCCCCAGCGACCTCGCGCCGCGGCCGCCTCCCACGCTCACGGCCGTCGGCCGTCGGCCAGTGCCCGGTTCCGACCTCGACCTGGCGACTCCTCCCGCTCCTGCAAATAAAGGTGAGGCGCCCCACGTGGTTGGGGCCTGCTCCCACCACCACAACACAAGCGCCAGATGGCTGGCGATCCTCAGCGAGCTTGCGCCCACCGTCCAGTGAGCCCAGAATCGGAGGTCTGAACAGCCAAGCGTCCTCGAGTCAAAACGTTGTGCATTTGCACAAAACCCCCTTCTTTTCTGTGAATTTCATGATAATCCAAATGGATTATTAATTTATTCCAGATTTATGTTTTAACCATCAGGTTTCAAGCATAAGATATTTACCTCATGTAAATATTCATTTTAAACCGTGTTTAAAATAAATTATGATGCACAATATTTACCTCATGTACATAAATATTTTTGAGACCATGCGTCATCAAAAAATTGCATCATAATATGTACTGCTGCAGATGAGTTTACCATAGTAAATTCTTACACATTTCAGTTCCGTTATTTGCTGAAAATTTCTAGTAGTGTTCAAAGAGTCTATCCACTAGCATTCCCAATAACACATACCACCATAGTTACATTGTTCAAAGTGTTTTGCCCATGGCAATTCCTAATAACATGTAACCGTGATGTTGAGTGTATTGTTCAAAGTGTTGTCATATGACATTCCCAATAACAATATATTCCAATATATTATCTATGCAATTTATTTTTGCATCTTTAATTAAGCCCATTAGCTTGTATTCAAAGCTTCAAGTTCTTAATTCATTTCATGTAAATATTTTATATGATTACCTCATCATTTGCGTATAATGTTCTGAAACTTTAGATATTGGTCATACACAAGGTGGTACCATAGTACTACTGCGGGATCTACATTGTGTTATACATAGTGATTATCCTCAACGTGCGTACTCAATACCAAGTTTAAGAACAAATGACCTTCACCTTCACGGTGATAACTTTTGTTCATTTTTTAAAATTGGCCATACACAAGGTGTACCACAGCACTACCATGGAATTTCATCCTCAATGTGCGTACCCAATTTTGAATATGAATTACAAAAGGGTCTACACCTACAGATGATTGCCATGATTCATATTTTAGATTGGCCATACACAAGCTAGTATCTCAATACTACTGCATGATCTACACTATGTCCATCACATAGTGACTATTTGCATGTGCTTATCCAATATAAATATGAATTACATAAGGTTTACACTGTTTAAGTGTTTAATTTCAAAGCAGTAGTCTCATAATTTGAAGTCTACACCATGTTTTTATACACATAGTGACTACCTCCAAGTTGAATCATCCAATAAGGTCTATGTCATGTTTCTAGCATATGACTACCTTTAAAGTGTGATCAACCCATGTTATTAGCATAAACACAAGGTAGTAGGATAACATCTACTGCACATATTTGCATATTATGCACCCCTACTACAAGGTCACCAATTTAGTTTGCACCTTTGTGTGTTAACTTGCTAATACATAATGATTGAGACTATTTCTTGGCAATAAATAATGTTCATAGTGATAGTAGTGATTTTCTATCACCTATCCAATATGAGGTAAATGCTCTATGTGATTCAAGATTTATCTTGATTTCACAATATTTTGCATATGCCAATTCAAGACTCATCTTGAATTTAAAGATATTTAAGTAATCATTTGCTTAAATAAATAGCAATCTACATTGCATAATTTTGGGACTCCTTTCTATCATATATAGAGCCTATGTTTTGACAATGATTTTACATCATCTCATCTATTCCCATGGGAATGGATTCTAAAACATTAGCAATGACTTTTGTCTCCTGTTCTTTATACAATGGTCAGTCTATAATCAAGTATTACCTTGAACATAAAATTTTTGCCTTTCTTGCTATATAATTTACTGTCCAAGTAAATTCATACATTATCAACTCATGTAGGACATGGCTAATATTTTCAATTTTTGACTTTTCCATACTCACATTTGAATGGAATTTATTTTCCTACCATGAGCGTTAAGATATCAATAATATCGTTGGGGGCATATGGCATCAATGCTATTGTTGCTCAACCCCAACAAAATGCTCAGTCCATTCTGGATATTGCCACACTTGTTTTTGCATTTTTAATGCAACTCCAATACTTGGATTTCTACAAATCCGTGTATTCAAAGGAGTGAGATCCATCTACCTTTTGCAAGTCCCTCATCGGGATTTCTACAAAGGATGCAAGATTGCCCAAATTATAAACAAGTGTTTCACTCATTTGTTTATCAAGGATCTTTGATTCATGGCAATTTACAACATAATGGATTCTCATGAATGCAAGTGTCATTTTTCATTTAGAAAAGTGATCATGTGTGACAAATCTCACATTTTTTCACAAAAATGTGATTGTACAGTCCATGTACATAGAAATGCCAAATCAAATATTTGGCTCAACTATACCTCCAACTCATTGGAGGCAAGCGAGTTATTTGGAATAGTTTGAAGTTCACTTCAACAAGCAAACACTTGCAAAAGTCTTCATATTTCCATTGGAAATATTATTAGCCTAATGATATACTACCACATATAGTATGTTGTCCATTACCAAAAATATCATGTACCTCATAAATGGTATACATATTCTATATGAGTGCAAAGTCTTTTGGATTCTGCCTCGATCTTATAGAATCACTTGGGATTCTACCAGATGAAACGGAATCTTGTTTAGTGGACCATCGTACCGCTAACACAATTATGAGAGGTTACACTCTCTTTGGGTATTCAATTAATCGTGGATATGTCTATGTATCATGATTCTATAAATACACTATGATGTTTTTTATGTATTCAGTTGCATAGTTTCCAAACGAGGACTCAATACAAAGGAGCGATGATGAAAATCTTCACTCAACTTAGTGCAACATATATGAAAACTATATAATTGTGCAAATTCCTTCCATATCATCTGGGTGTATTATACATACATCAATCCCATAATGTATGTTGCATACAAAAAAATTCTCTCTGGATCCAATCAAGATTTGGCATATTTACCTTGATCATTCTACCTTTGGGATGATGAGAAAATTATTATCAATTCCATTGGTCACAACATCAATATGATCCACTAAATTTCTTGAAGAAATTCAAGAACATACATGTGACTCCATTTGCTATTTTATGGATCATAATGATACTATGTAATGCAATTTATGCATCTACAATGTTGTCTTAAGTGTGTGCCTTACTCATAAGGTACCACAAATTTGCCATACTCATTGCTCAAATTCTTCAATTTAGAGCAAATGATCCTGGACATGGGATCTAATCCATTTATATGGAAATGTTTGGTTTCTAGGGACTACATCATTAAGTATCTTATGTTCATACACATTGTAAGGAAAATGGATCCTAGGCCCATTTACTTTGGATTTTGGTGTTTGATGACCAACACAACTAAATTGGACTAATGAATTTATAAGTGATTATTTTGTAGTTCAATAGGGTGCAAGACGTGACTTGGACGAAGGCGATGTGATGATTCCATGATCAACCCCTTAAGCAAGACCCTAGAAGCATAAGAGAAAGACCCAAGATATCAAGCAAAGTCCAAGCACAAAGATAGAAACCAAGCCGGACGCAAGATCATAAAGAAATGACCTCACAGAGGTGATCGACGCTAGAAGGTGATCGATCAGACGCTGAAAGGTGATCGACCGGATGCTCCGATCAGTGACTCGGCTACAGCAGGCGTCAGCATCAGCGACCGAACGCTGAACAATTAAGTGACCGAACCCATCGATGGTACTATTCATCATCCCGGCAACACGTTCATTATTGATCGACATGCTGGCGGCTAATCGACCGAGACGCAGGACTGGAGCATCCGATCGAGTACAGAAAGGTTTCAGAGCGATGAAATTACGACCGGATGCATCCTGTGGCATGTGACCGGACGTTGTCAGCGTCCAATCAGTTGATCGTGGCTCTAACGATCGGGACGACCGGACGCATCCGGTTAGGACGACAACGCAGCGTCCGGTCACTAGCAGAAAAGCGAGATTTCATCCCCAACGGCTACTTTCTCAGTGAATCTTATAAATAGACCTCCCAACCGGCCAAATGAGATGTGTGGAGCTAAGAAAATATATCAATGGTGTTGATACACCATTTTAGTGATCTCCACTTGCATAGTGCTTAGTGTTTCATTAGGTGATTAGCGTAGGTGCTTTGTGAAGTGCTTAGATTGATTAGACCACCACTTATGCGCTTGCTCTAGGTTTAGGCTTAGTGTTTAGTAAGGTTTGCATACCTCTTACCACTCGGTGGTTGCGCACACCATTGTTGTACATCGGAGGGTCTTATAGTCTTGCAAGATCACACCACCCATGTTTGTGGTGTTGCCACCACCGTGCACCGGAGGGAACAAGGTCCGTGGTGTTTCGGTCGGAAGCTTGATAGTGAAGACAGCGGGAAGCATCCGAGAGAGGCTTGTCGGAAGGCACGTCAGAGACCCACTTGCGTGTGGGAAGGCCCGAGTTTATCCATGAGTTACCCGACCAGGAGCTTGGCCCTGTGAGGGATTCCTTGCGACGGGCTCCAATGAGGACTGAGGGGAAGCTTGCGTGCTTCTCGATACCTCGGTAAAAATGTTGGAGTCGTCAACGGAAGTTTGCATATCTCTACCTTGCTCTTTAGCTTCTGCATTTACATTGATTGTATTACTCCTTTTGTGGTAGAGATAGCAACACACTAATAAAGTCGTAGTTGCACATTTAGATAGTTTATCTTTTACATAGATTTTGCTAAGGTTAGAAAAAGAGGCCATAGTTTTAAAAGTAGAATTTAAAGTTGCTTAATTCACCTCCCTCTTAGGCGTCACGGTTCACTTCAATTGGTATCAGAGCCAGGTTGTCTCAATTTGGACCTTTGGCTTAACCTCCGTTGAGCCGATGCTATTTAGAGCGGTTGGGATGGATACCTCTAGGCCTCCGCACTTTGACAGCACTAACTTCTCCTATTATAAAGCTAGAATGGCTTGCCACCTTGAAGCAGTTGATTTGGATGTTTAGAGAGTCACTTGTGATGTGATGAAACCCATTAAGAATCTCGATAAACCCACGAAGAGTGAAGAAAAGAAAATTCATTTCAATGTAGAGCTAAAAATTGCTTATTTGAATCATTTAGCATGGATGTGTTTAACCAAGTGTTCACTTTAAATACGGCACATGAAATTTGGTTAAAACTTCAAGAGCTCCATGATAGTACATCTAATGTCCGTAAGCAAAAACTATTGTCTAGCTAAACAAAATTATGATTCCTTTACAATGAATGATGGTGAGCTTGTTCGTGATATATATTCTCATTTGAATCTAATTATCAATGAGCCTCATTCAATTGGATTAACAAAGCTAGATGATGCGGACATCATGAGGAAGATCATCTCCGTGCTACCACAAAAGAAATATGCAAGCATCATCACCATCCTTCACAACATAGAGGACTTGAGCACCATGACCCCGACCATAGTCATTGGTAAGATAGTGGCATTTGAAATATCACGTAAGATGGGTCAAGAAGAAGTCTCTTCATCAAGCAAAGGCAAAGCTCTCGCATGTAGCGAGAAAAAGAAAATAAAGGGCAAGCAAGTTGAGACAAGCTCAAGCTCAAGCTCCTCAAGTGAATATAAAGAAAAAGATGAGGATGATGATGATGATGATGATGATGATGATGAAGATTCAAGTGATGATGATCAATCTTCCTCCTCCACCTCTGACCTTGATAAAGAATCAATCAAACTCATAAACAAGGTGGAGAAGATAATCCAAAAGCTCAATGTCAAGGGTGTGCCCATCAAAATTCAAGATCTCATTTTCACCAATCAAAGAAATGAGCAAAGAAAGAGAGGATGCTATGGATGCGGCGAGTTAGGGTACTTTGTGGAAGTTTGTCCAAACAAGCCCACACCCAAGACAAAGAAAAAACGTGCAAAACCAAGCTCTCACATCAATAAGGTTATGGGATGATTTTTCAAGTGAAAAGAAGACCATCACAAGAGGCGAAGTCACAAGCATTCATCATCAAGCTCTTCTCGTATATGCCTTATAGCAGGAGGTAACGAAAGCTCATCCTCTAGTGAGAGTGATAGTGATGATGAAATGCCTTCTTATAATAAAATTGTGCAACAAAACCTTAATTATGCTAAAGTTTGCACTAATCAACAAAAGAAGCTCGAAAAATTAAAAAAAAAGCTAGATAGTTCACAAGAAGCATATAAAACCTTGCTTGAACAATATGAGATATTTGCTAACCTTAATATTGAACTATCTACTAAAATTAAGCAACTTAAGGCTAGTGCAACAACAAATGCATGCACAATCAATGATGAGCAACTTGTAAAGAAAAATAAAAAATTAAAAGAAAAGTTAGCTAGCTCACAAGATGCTTATAAAAGTTTGTTTGCTAAAATAAAAACCTTGTGCAAACATTGTGATGAGCTAACTAATAAAGTTGCTAATCTTGAAGTCGCCGGTACAACCCTCACTAAGGCACCTAAAAAGAAAAGTTCTATCTTTAACATGTCTAAAAAGGATGCCTCTACTTCTTGTAATGATTTATGTTTAGATTCACCTTTGTGCAATCAAGTTTGTGTTTAGGGTTGTTGTAGATACATGCACACAAGCGGTTGCAAAGGAGAATGAGCAACTCAAGCAAGAAGTGGCTCGCCTCATCAAAGACTTGACTCAAGTGAAAGGCAAGGCGAAGCAAGCCAACTTCATAAAGATAACACCGTCAAGAGAGTGAAGAAGCTTGATGAAGGACAAACCATGGTTTGCTACATATGCCACAAGGAAGGCCATAAGTTCTATGAGTGTAAGGTGAAGAATGGGGGAGGAGCGAAGAAGAGAGAGAAAAAGCAAACAAGCAAGCTCTCCAGCACCTACACCAACAAGGTGGACCAGAAGACCTCCACACTATACTTGTTAAAGAAGAAGAAAAATGATAAGATGGTGGCCATCAAGGTGAACAAGCAAGCCAACAATGGGATCAAACGCTTTTGGGTGTCAAAGGAGATTATTTTCAACATGAAGAGCACTATTTTCAACATGAAGAAGTCAATGGACTTCAGGAAATTTGGAACTTGGGTTTGGATCCCATGGGGTGCAAATGGAAGTGAGAAGTCTTTCGCAATGGACTTTGATCATACAAGTTTAGCAATTTACATAAAGTTCGCATAACGACATTTGATACATCATTTAGAACATAAAGTTATTATAGACAAATAAGCGGAAGCAAATAGTTTTAAAGCCACACAAAATAAAAGCATCGATATGGGTGAACATTTCATAGACATGGGGTACATAACCAATAACATCCATAGTCAAGTGCTCACTATCCGGGAGGCGATGGCGATTGAATCGATTCCTAACCAATCGATACATAAGTCAGTTATTACATACACAACCCATGTTCCCCGGGTTAGTGAATACTTTCTAATAAAAGCATACCCCATGGACCCAAATTTTTCTTTCCATGTTAGGTAACTAGATTTAATTTCCTACAAGTGGTATCTTTAAGCATCTAGTTTCTTTTCATGCCTAGGTTTGCATTTGCATATTTAATCCTTTGTCATGCATTCACTAGGTAAATCATATGGTAGGCTTGCTCGATTTCACTTTTGACCCTTGGAGCAAACCTAAATAGTTTAAATTGTTTATGAGCACGGCACATAGCTTGTTTTATAATTGTTCATCTAATATGTGCCAAAAATCCAAATTGTAGATAATTTCTCTCGAATATCACCTTCGAAAATGATTCTCACACTCATGTGATGTCATCTTTCAAGTGGTATTTTTTATTCTAAAATCAATGTACATGTCTCGTACAAGTATTCCATATTTGTGTGCACAAATTTAGGGGGAGATTACTCTAAAAGTTGGATGCTTTAAGACTAACATATTTTAAGCTTATCATGTGTATAGTAGTCTCATTGCAAAGAAAATTGAGTCCCTAGAGTTAAACATCACACTTCAAATATCCACCACCTATTGCAAGTGGTAGAAATCAAATTGTTTTTCACATGTGGTATTTCTAAATCGATATCATCATCTTGATTTCACTTTGGCATTTTTATGATTTCTCCATGCATTATATAGATTAAACTCTCTTGAGCATTAATTTGCCAATTATGCATAAACTTCATTCTCCATCATATATATGCATATATTTAGGGAGAGTTTAGTCTATGTAATGTGAGAGTCAAATTTTGTGACCTATTCCACTCCACATACAAAGGATCACAAAGTTTGACCCTGCCTTGTGCTACTAATGTCTTCCTTTTCGGTGTTTGATTTCAAAGGAAGAGAATTTGTGGACCAAAAGCAAGCCCAATAATAATTATCTACAAGTGATGCCCAATTATAATTATTTACAAGTGGTAATGGTCCAAGAAAGAAAGATGATAGTGGATTATGGATTAGTCTATGTAATAGAAAAATTTGTATGACCAAAAGCAAGGCTTAAATCCATAATACCACATGGGGACATGTGCAAGAGCAAGATAAGTTTTTAAGTGGCATATTTTAGTCTTACAAGTAGTATATTTTAGCATCATATAATATTGCCCTTTGCATTGCATCCTAGCAAGTAGATAATTTTTAAATTCTCAAAATTATTATTATTTGCTTGCTTTGGTCGTGTTGTCATGAATCACCAAAAAGGGGGAGATTGTAAGGAAAATAGACCCTAGGCCCATTTACTTTGAATTTTGGTGTTTGATGACCAACACAACCAAATTAGACTAATGAATTTACAAGTGATTGTTTTGTAGTTCAATAGGGTGCAAGATATGACTTGGACGAAGGTGATGTGATGATCCCACGATCAACACCTTAAGCAAGACCCTAGAAGCACAAGAGAAGACCCAATATATCAAGCAAAGTCCAAGCACGAAGATAGGAACCAAATCGGACGCAAGATCGCGAAGAAACGAGCTCACAGAGGTGACCGGACACTGGAAGGTGATCGACCGGACACTCCGATCAGTGACTCGGCAACAGAAAGGCCAAGAAGAATAACCGGACGCTTAGGGGCAAAGAAAGTGACCGGACACACCGATGGCATCGTTTCATCATCCCAAAAGCAACACATTCATTCATTGATTTACAAGGACGGTCCAAAAAAGACTAGAGCGTCCGATCAAATCAAAAGCAAGAAAATCTATTCCAGAGTGGCATGTGTTTTACCGGACGTAGTATCTTTTAGCATCATATAATATTGCCCTTTGCATCCGTCTAAAATTGATCGTGGGTCTCTAATCACCAAAAGTCGGGATGACCGGACGGATTTTGTCCAACACAACCAAATTGGACTAATGAGTGATTGTAAAATAGGGTGAAGATTTCGTCCTCAACGGCTACTTTCTTAGTGGGGTTTATAAATAGACCCAACCGACCAAATGAGATATGTGGAGCTAAGGAAACGTACCAAGGGTGTTGATACACCGTTTTAGTGATCTCCACTTGTATAGTGCTTAGTGTTTTATTAGGTGATTAGCGTAGGTGCTTTGCGAAGTGCTTAGGTTGATTATACCACCACTTATGCGCTTGCTCTAGGTTTAGGCCTAGTGTTTAGTGAGGTTTGTATACCTCTTACCACTCGGTGCTTGTGTGCACCATTGTTGTACATCAGAGGGGCTTGTAGTCTTGCGAGATCACACCAACCGTATTTGTGGTGTGGCCGCCATTGTGTACCGGAGGGAATAAGGCATGAGGTGTTTCGGCCGGAAGCTTGATAGTGAAAATGGCGGGGAGCATCCGGGAGAGGCTTGCCGGAAGGCACGTCGGAGACCCACTTGCCCGTGGGGAAGGCCCGAGGCTATCTAAGGAGTTACCTGACCAGGAGCTTGGCCCTTGCGAGGGATTCCTTGCGAGGGGCTCCAACGAGGACTAGGGGAAAGCTTTCGCACTTCTCGATACCTCGGTAAAAATACCAGAGACGTCGACGGGATTTTGCATATCTCTACCTTACTCTTTAGCTTTTGCATTTATATTGATTGTATTACTTCTTTTGTGGTAGAGATAGCAACACACTAGCTAAATCATAGTTGCACATTTAGATAGTTTATCTTTTGCATAGGTTTTGCTAAGGTTAGAAAAAGATGCCATAGTTTTAGAAGTAGAATTTCAAGTTGCCTAATTCACCCCCTCTTAGGCGTCACGGTTCACTTCACACATAATTGCCAAACTAAATCTCTCATTGAGAGAATTAAGTTTGTTGTTTGATGACCTAAAATAGAATTACAATTTACCAACATCTAGTTGTGGCATGCAGATTTACACCGCATCATAAATCCAAATTTATCAACTGCAATCATACGGCTCCCTCCGTTGCAGTTAGTACATGAAATTTAGCCCTATAGCCAAAACATTTTCCATCTATGAATCGGTAATGTTTTGCACGTATCGATATCACCACCGCAGCATACATCAATGGGCATTGGAGGTCTACACAAGGTATCATTATCCATCACTCAATAATACCTCAAATCTCTACTTGGGGATTTATTCATTGCCCGTATGCTGAATACATCTTTGAGGAAGATTCTAGGTATTAGGGGAGATACTTACCACATATAGAATGCCAGGAATCGAAAGAGAGTATCACTATTGATATTCGATCCTCATATCCATGTACCAAAGAATCTGAACCAACGGTTCATAATATCTTATATTTGCAACACATTGCAAATAGTCTGTCAAATGTATTTACTTGTCATAAAGTTGTCTATAAATCCGATTCCCGTTGAATGTGCTAGAAAGAGTGGAGCTACCTGACAAAACTACTCAACTCTTGAATCTCAATAAAGGGGGAGAAGTATGGCCACATGGAGATATAACTTCTTGCAAGCATTTTTGGATTAGGCGGAGAGAATTCTCCAAGACAGTACATGCATATCAACATCAAGTTGATAGACACTATGGATATTTGCTATCCAAAGCCTATGGATGTTTAACATCCAAAATCCTAGCACAACTTATGCACAAATTTAGGCGTTGGGTCATTGAAATGCCCTAACTCTATTATTATGGGAAATGACGTAGAGTTCAAGGGGTAAAAATTTCCACATGCTTAATTGGTTCCATTGAATCAATCATACAAAAGACTACAAATTGTCGACGTACTCCTCAAAATTTCCATACACCTTATCTGGATCCAGACAAAAGTCCTAGGCAGAGTGTTCAAACACTCATAGTAGGTCAATCAAAGGTGGCAGTTAAGGAGAATTGCTTTCACTCATTAGTGAGAAGTCATTACCTCTTAAATGACTTCTCCTCACAATGCTTTCCCTATGAAAGCATTATGGATTTTTCAAATCCATAAGGTGGTGAAACCGTGAGAGATTGTACCACATGGTTTCATGCAGAGACCTATCATAACATACCCATTGGTATATGTGGAAATTATGTTCCTATATCGATATCTGGCAGATCAAATTTGATTTGGATAGATTTTGATTTTAAGTCCTAAATGGACTTTGTATTCTGAATCAAACACAAATTGTAACATACATTTGTGTACAAATCAAGTCACTCTATGACTTGAGATAGTCAAGTTGATTGTAGTACAACTGACTAGGTGAGTTCCTTCCACAGAAGGATGGCTCTCATATGACACATATAAAAATAGATACTCATCATATAAGACGGAATTTAAGATGTTATATTTGGGTAAAACCAAATTACACTTAAGTCTATAGCTTAAGCATGTACATCAATCATCCGATATTCAATTGATATTGTCTACCAATATCCAAATAATATTGGACAATTGTACTTCCAACACTATTGGTCATTCAATCCCTAAATATGGATCAATATCCATTCAGACCCTAGGATGATAACTTTAGTGCCATCAAAGCGCTTATGTATCTTGCATATCGCAACAGGCCTGATATTGCATCTACAAATACTTGCTATAGCTTGAAATAGCACAACTTCTATAACACCGAAAGGTGAGAGTCAAAGAGGATATCCATAGATATCTATATGCACAAAGGATCTTCATTTATTGTTATATGAATTAAGATATGATCATAGTTGGGTATAGAGATACTAGCTATCTAATTCCCATAATGCTAGACCATATACTGATGTTATAGTCGTAAAGTTCTCATGAGAGTCATCAAACTTGACTCTAATGGCTACTTCCACTCCTCATTCTGAAGTATTACATGAACATGTATGACTTCATTGAATGGTCACTTTTGATTCCATCGAATCACTAGCCATTATCTTCAAAGATAATACAACTTGTGTTGCTTGGATGTAAACAGGTTATATATGAGCAATATCACTATATTGCCTTATATAAATATGCTACTCTCATGAAAGTGAGGAAATAAACACCTTGCAAACTAAATCAAGTGATAACTCCACGAGATTTATTCACAAAGTCTCTACCAACTTTCACATTTCATAATGTATTATTAAGATTGGTATACGATGACTTTGAGGGTTGCAAGGTTAAGGGGGAGACTCCTCTTGAAACTATAACATGTTTAAAACATCATATTGTACTTTTTTCTCTATGAGTTTTTTCTCACACAAGTTTCTCATAGAATGTTTTTAATGAGACAATATCAATACAAGTTTATATGCCATATCTCTTATTTTTTCCACCGGGGTTTTATATGAAGGTATCTTAGACATATACATGTCATATCTTCTGTTTTCCCCACAGGGGTTTTTGAGAAGGTATCAAAGAGATATAATTACAATTATGATCATCAGATCATATTTATAATATTTTCTAAACTTTGTTATGGGTTTTTCCTTCTGAGGTTTCCCATATAAGTTTATAAAGAGACAATAATCAACATATGCCATATCATTTTCTTCTTAATTTTTTCACTGGGTTGTAAGGAGTTTTAATGGCATATCCACACATATTTCTCCGTATTTTTCTCACAGGGTTTTTGGAGAAATTATCCAATACATTAATCTAAGTGATGGATGACGCTATTGATCAAGGGAGAGTGTTATGAATCACTTTATTAATGATCAACCGCTCTCTTAGAAGACACCCCTTCAGAAGTTGTCCCTTCCCATATATATATATATATATAATCATGGATCAACAAATGAACAAGAGTTTCTGCTCTCATTTATCTCTTAGAGTCTCTTGCTTTATATCAAAGACACTTTACACTAAACAAGATCTACCGGATGCGGATGCGGATGCGGACGCGGACGCGGACGCGGACACGGATGCCACCGCGGCGTGGGCGTGGGGGCGGTAGAGGTTGGTGGACGGCACCGGCAGCGAAGGCGGGAAGCCTACCTCCCGCGCTGGGAACAGCACGTTTCGGCTGTCCCTGTCGCTGGGCCGCACGCGCCAGCCGGGACCAACCCGGCAGGCCGGCCGCTCGCTCCGAGCCCTGGCCCGTTCGCCGGCATCTTTCTCCCACTGTCCCACGACCTGCGGATGAACAGCCGTCTCGTCGCACATTGCTGCCGACCGCCGGTCTGCTGCGCCGTGGACCCGTGGTTCAACAGTGCGTGGCTAAGCGGAGGCCTCACCCCGAGAGCATCCGCATCGTGTAAACCACTGCCGATCAGTCGACGACGCTTCTCTTTGGTGCGTTGCTGTCATATTATACTCTTATGGTACGAGGGACGAAGCTAGTTGCCAGGATGCAGGGAAATGGGAAATCAGGTTGCAAATAGGACACTTTTTCTCAACGATCCATCGAGCTGAAAGAAGTTTCTGTAACACAGAGTTTTGTGCGAGACATGTTTTTTTTCCAGATCACAGGCATACACATGGAAGAAGTTGTCTTCCAAAGTTCCAAGCGGTGGTAAAAGACCGAAGGTTCCTAAACAACATTTACAAGATGAAACTCAGGAAATATATGCAGCAAGCACGTGTACTATATACTCCGTATTATATATAGTCTCTAGTCTTCTGTGTTTCATGGGAGAGCGCGCCGTCATTGTCTCACGTAGTAGTGGTTTAGCCTCGAATGACATGAAACAAGCTTGTCTTGGCCGTTCCACCGCCACCTGTTTGGAACCAGATCTCAAACTTCAAACTATGGGCTCAAGCACTTCCAAGCAAGATCCCAACTAAGACCGTACATAACCCAACACTGTTGATACAAAAAAAACAACAACTTTCATAGCTCCAACAAGGCAACAACGCCTTCAGCATCGCAAAAGCTTTGAAAGCTCCTACAACCTCAGAACCCTAGCATAGCAACATTGCTCTTCCATTGTTTCCGTAGAAAGTATGCACAAGAGACCTTACACTTTATATGCAAAAAAAAAAGGCTGCACATTGCCAGCTTCTCTCTCTTTTGATTTGCTCCCATGATTTAGGCTGTAGCCCATGCTGGTGCTACACGATCTGACCTTTTTTATGCAAACAAATGTTAGAAGCAAAGAGACTTTTAAAGAGGGGTGCTGAATGCTAATCAGGAAAGTCACCTCTATCTATATTAACGGGAAGAAGATTATTCCACATAGAAGAGATTCCAGATGAACCGGTAGTATTAGGGCTTCTCCAATGGGCACAGAAAAACGACTCATCATCCGACGTGGAGGCTCAACGAATCGACCCAACGACCGGAGCATACGACTCATGGAGAAGAGAGAGAGAGAAATCGATTCACGTTTTAGAGTCGACTCTTCTTGGTTAAAGAATGAATTTGGCTTACCTGTAAGAGCGGGGGCGGAGCGAGGACGGCGGCGCTGGAGTCGACATGAGACGGAGCAAGTCAGTAGCGGCGACGAATCGAACGGTGGCACGATAGCAGTTCACATCGGTCTCGACGCTGAGGGGGCCTGTCCTCCGCGGCAATGGACGCCGCTGTCTTGGACGCTGGCCTTGGTGGTGGCGGCGGGCCATGTGCTCCCCGTGCGCAGGCCATATCCTCGACGACGCTGGCCCTGGTGGTGGTGGCGGCATGCGCAGGCATCAGACGGACCTCCGCCTCAACCAGACCAGGCACATGTCAAGGCTTCAGATCGACCCGAGATGGAAGAAAGCAGTACCAAAGAATAAACAAGGCTTCAGTTATTTATGTTTTTTATTTATTTTTTAGTGGGTCCCATGGTACTGTTGGGCTAAGAGTCGATTCATGGGCTCAGTGGACGTGGCTGTCTTTGTCAGTATAAATCGACTCAACCACTGCGGCTGCCCTTAGCATCCTGCAAATAGATGAAGGCAACCATCTATGTCAGAAACAAGATGACACCAATGGTTCTGGCACAAGTTGGACTCTGTTTTTTTAGCCACTCATCGCCATTGGTGACCTAAAACAAGGCAGGTTGAGAGTGAGGCGAGTGACGAGAGCCGTGTGCGGTGCTGCTTTGACAGTGTTATTTCTGATTTCCTTTGCTCCCAACCTCACTCTCACGGAGTTCAAAAAAAACCCTCACTCCCATGGCTACAGGATATCACTGTCAGCAGTAGTATCATCGCCTATCTGGTTTCGCAACAAAAATATCTCTCTCTAACCGATGACTTCGTACACCTAGAAGCCCTTGCATGTATAAAAAGCACAACACGAACGGTGGGTTTCCATCTTTATATCTCTACCCTCGCAAGAAATTCAATTTCCAAATGCGAACCTTCCAATGATCAAAACCTCACCTCACCGGAGTAGTAGCCAATGTCATGAGGCCTAACTTTCGTTCCCCATTGCCTGGAGGTTTGTCTAGAGTGATTGGAGGGAGATGGAGTTCATGGAGGCGTTCAAGCAGACGGGCCCATGTTCCTTCTGTACTTCATCGCTATTGCCGTATACTACCACCTCGTTGTGCGGGACGTCGTCTCACTGAAGGTACCTGCACCGTTCGTTCCACATCTCCTTTCTCTCAATCCATCCCTGGCCTAGTGAGTCAGAATGTGTGTTTAGGGCTAAGGCTCCTAGTGTAATCGTTGAATACGGAATTGTGGACTTGGGTAATGTGACATCGTATTGTTCTAATTCGAGCCTGCTCATCCATGAAATGCACCTACTTCTGCCGATCTAAAATCCTAGGGTTCAGGTGTAGGTTGTGCTTAGCTCAATTTCATGGTACGCTTTGGATGGATGAATCTATGTAGTCGGTACCAATTGGTAAGTGGCGCCAGCTGAGGTTGTTCAGCCCTCAAACTATCCACGTCCAGCCAAAAAATTTTCCACCGCTTGATTTCTTTTTACGGCCTTCGATTACCCCACAACACTGCTTGTTACTGTAGATGACCACGTACCATGGTTTTACTGGTTTTGGAAGAAAATAAACCGCTACCTCGCCTTCGTCGCACGCACTCGGCCTCTCTCTCACACATGCTCTCAGCCTCAGCCTCTCCCTTGCACCACTCTCCGCCTCTCTGTCGCTTGCACCTCCGCCACCGTCTGCTCCTTGTCACCGCCGCTGCTCCGCCCTTCCCCAACGCCGCTGGCTATGGCTTTGCCCTTGCCAGCGCCGCCGGCTGTCGCTTCGCCCGTCCTCGCATCACCATTGCGGCGATGACTTCGTCTCTCCCCATCACCTCCTCTGAACGGACTCTACGATAGATCAATGACTTCACGGATCTGGAGGCCCTTGTATGTATAAAAAGCGCAGCGTAGACGGTGGGTGTTCATCTTTACATCTCTACTCTCACGAGAAATTCAAATTCCAAACGTGAACCTTCCAAAAATCAAAACTCCACCTCACCGGAGTAGTTGGCACTGTCAGGAGGCTTGACTTCCATTCCCCATCGCCCGAAGGTTTGTCTAGGGTGATTGGAAGGGGATGGAGTTCATGGAGGCGTTCAAGCAGACGGGCCAGTGCTCGTTCTCCCGGACTCACGCTTCCTCGCTATTGTAGACTACCGCCTAGTTATCTAGGACGTCGTCTCACTGAAGGTACCCAAGTCGTTCGTTCCCCATCTCCTATCTCTTAGTCCATCCTTGGGCTCGTGAGTCGGTGGGTTTATGGTTTGGGCTCCAGGTGTAATCACCAAATTTGGAATTGTGGACTTGAGTAATGTGACATCGTGCTGCTCTAATTCGAGCTTGCTCATCCATGAAATGCATTTATTTTTTCCAATCTAAAATTCTAGGGTTCAGGAGTAGGCTGTGCTTAGTTTAATTTCACGTTGCACTTTGGATGGATAAATTTTTGTAGTCTATACCAGATGGTACGGGGCCTGGTTGAGCGGCGCATACCTCCTGAACGGGGCCACACCGCCCGTCTTATACTGTAGATGGCTGCACCGCCTGTCTTTATACTGTAGATGGCAGCGTATCATTATCTAGCTGTTTTTGGAAGAAAATGCATGCTTGGATCCTCGCTTCACCTCGCTTGACTTGCCTAGTGAGGGTGGGTGTTCGGTTCTCGATTTGGTTATGAAATTCGGTTCCTGGAAAATGGGAACCGATCGGTTCAAAAAAAATTTAGAAACCAAACATTTCGGTTCTCAATTATTTCGGTTTGATTCCGGTTCTAATCGAACTAACCGATTTTTTTTCCAGAAGACCTCAAGACAACAATAAATATACGTGTTCTAAGGCAAATTTATGCAACACTATATTTATTTTTAGTAATAATAATGTATAAGAAAACAATAGCAATATAGTAACACAAATATATAGCAGTTCAAATATAAAACACTACACATAAACCAAACATAATCTTACAAAATACAAGTAAGTGAAGTATAATTCATATAATTCGGTTCTTTTAGTTAATTCGGTTAATCGAGAGTAGGAACCGAATTTTCTTCGGTTATTTTGGTTCCTCAGAAACTGAACAAGGAACCGAATTTTTCGATTCCAGTTCTTACGGTTTGATTTTCGGTTCTCAGTTAATTTTGCCTAGGGCTATTGCCTAGCCATATAAGGAGAGGCAAAGCAAGCTAGGAGTAGCTGTTCGGTTCTGAGCCTCGCCATTTCTTTCTTCTCCCCTTTCATACGCTCAATACAGCACATAAATTTGCCTCCAAGATGCATGTTAAAAATTCTACTACTTATGTGCTCAATTTTGCTACATGCGACCTCGATTTAGTTAGTCCTAGGTTTGATTCATCTCATGTTAAATCAATTCAGCACTAATGGGATTGATTTTGGTTTGAAGATATATTTTAAGGGAAATCCAAGTACCCAGCATAGCAATTATTCGATGGGTTCGATTCATGCTAATTATTAAATCCACTCCGTTTTTACACTTTGGTCTATCCGAGATTGTCATGAGTTGCCGTGGTTGTGGAGTTTCAGTTCATGCTGCTGGCCGCGCCGATCCTTTTTGCCAACGCTTCGATTTCCAATCTTTGGATGTTGATTTTCGCGGCCG
This sequence comes from Miscanthus lutarioriparius, assembly GCA_904845875.1. Taxonomy (NCBI): domain Eukaryota; kingdom Viridiplantae; phylum Streptophyta; class Magnoliopsida; order Poales; family Poaceae; genus Miscanthus; species Miscanthus lutarioriparius. The sequence continues at coordinate 13,824,605 of CAJGYO010000004.1, forward strand.
GCCATCCATCTCATCGCTAACTTAGATTTCCATTGATGCAGGCGACCACCTTGCTAGCTTTGGCAACCTCCATGGCTCCATGAACTGCGAGACGCAGCGTCGTGCGACCTTGCTCGCGTAGGAGAGCCGATTTGGCTCTTCTGCACTGGCAAGGAAAAGCTTGCCTAAGCAGGCTAGATTGCTTAGCAAAGCAAGGACAGTTGGGCGACTGCCGACTGGGCGAGGCGACTAGGCGAGGGGGAGCAAAGATCCAAGCACCCTATCTCTCACACTCGACCGCTACCTCGCCTCCGCCCCTCCCTCGCACGTGCCCTCCGCCGCTGCCTGCTCCTCGTCGCCGCCGGAGCTCCGCCCTTCCCCAGCGCCGTCGGCTGCCGCTCCGCCCCTGCCAGCGCCACGCCGCTCCGCCCGTCCTCGCGCCGCCGTCGCCGCGGCGGCGGCTTCGTCTCTCCCCATCGCATCCTCTCCGATACGAACCTTCCAAAAATCCAAATACGAACCTTCCAAAAATCGAAACCCCACCTCACCGGAGCGGTAGCTGCTGTCGGGGGCCTGACTTCCGTTCCCCATCGCCTGGAGGTTTGTCTAGAGTGATCGGAAGGGAATGGAGTTCACGGAGGCGTTCAAGCAGACGGGCCCGTGTTCCTTCTCCCCCGACTCGCGCTTCCTCGCTATTGCCGTAGACTACCGCCTCGTCGTCCGGGACGTCGTTTCACTGAAGGTACCCTCACCGTTCGTTCCCCATCTCCTTTCTCTCAGTCCATCCCTGGGCTTGTGAGTCAGAATGGGGGTTTAGGGTCTGGGCTCCTGGTGTAATCGCCGAATCTGGAATTGTGGACTTGGTAATGTGACATCGTGCTGCTCTAATTCGAGCCTGCTCATCCATGAAATGCGCCTACTTCTGCCGATCTGAAATCCTAGGGTTCAGGAGTAGGCTGTGCTTAGCTCAATTTCACGGTGCACTTTGGATGGATGAATCTCTGTAGTCTGTACGAAATGGTAAGGGGTCTGAGCTGGAGGTTGAGTGGCGCATGCCTCTGAACCGGTGTATCAGCTAGCATTTTGCATTTGGCACTGTTTTGTTTGAGAACTGTGTTTCGATTGCTTGGATCCTGAAAGTTCCATGAACACTTAGGTGTTTGGCTCAGTCGCACAGCTCTAGCTTCAAGAATTCTGGGAGCTGGGTATTCCTAGCTCCAGGAATTTATGAAGCTGGAACTAGGGCAAAGCGGGAGTTTTAGGTAAGTCATTTTGTTTCCAGTCTAGATTGGAGTACTTATTCAAACTTGCCTTAATTTTTTATACAAACTCCAAACCCAAAGAGTACCTGGGAACTAGAGCGCTGCTAAATGGGGCCTTTATGTTTCATGCCTGTATATGCAAATTTCACATCAAGTATTATGGTTTAAATTTTCAAGAATGGTCACATCATGTATATGTCTTCCACGTTTCTTATTTACCATATTTTTTAGACAGTCTTATTTACCATATAGATGAACTCATGAGCTATATTAATTTCAAGTCTGGCATGAGCTCATATTGTTGTAAATATGTGTGCTCACATTGAGACACCACATTAATGTGTCCCTAAGCTTGCTCATTAATGTATGCTTGAACTCACTTATGCAGGTGGTACAATTGTTTTCATGTGTGGACAAGATAAGCTCTGTGGAGTGGGCACCGGATTCAGAATATATTCTATGTGGACTTTACAAGCGGCCCATGGTGCAGGTTTGGTCACTGAGCCAGCCTGACTGGACCTGCAAGATCGATGAAGGTCCTGCAGGGATTGCATATGCTCGCTGGAGCCCTGACAGTCGTCATATACTAACTACATCTGAGTTTCAGCTCCGTCTCACTGTGTGGTCTCTCGTAAATACAGCATGCGTGCATGTCCAGTGGCCAAAGCATGGTTCTAGAGGTGTTTCTTTTACCAAGGATGGGAAGTTTGCTGCAATCTGCACCAGGCGTGATTGCAAGGATTACATAAATTTGCTCTCATGTCACTCCTGGGAGATAATGACTGTCTTTGCCATTGACACGGTAGACTTAGCTGGTGTTGAATGGTCACCAGATGATAGTGCTATTGTTGTCTGGGATTCACTTCTTGAATACAAGGTGCATGTACTTCCTCTTCACAAATCCATGTTGTTTTTTGTGTGATTTAACATGCTACTGTTCCATTCACTTGCATTTCTGTGAGCAACTTCAGTCTTGAGTTATCCTCTTTCTTATGTGTTCATGAAAATTATCTTTACTTTCAGTATCTCATCATCTTACATAGCAATTTTGTAGCTGGCAAACATTTGTTCTACTAATTCAATTTTAACCTGAATTAACCTGAATTGAGGTTTCAGTTGCTCCCAATTAACTTGTTTGTCTTGTACCACGATCTTTCCTTTTTCCTAAAGGAAGCATATATTTTCTTTTAGGTTATCAACCTTGTGCAAGCGGTAGAGTCTTACTGCCTGTGACCGGAAGGTCCCGGGTTCGAGTCGCGGTCTCCTCGCATTGCACAGGCGAGGGTAAGGCTTGCCACTGACACCCTTCCCCAGACCTCGCACAGAGCGGGAGCTCTCTGCACTGGGTACGCCTTTTTTATCAACCTTGTACTCAGCTATCGCTGTTGTATGTAGGTTTTAATGATTGAACCTTCCGTATTATGCTTCATAGGTTAACCACTAACAGTCAACTCTAAAGAGTTCATTTCAGCTTGTTGTGAAAAAACCATTTTGTTCTTTTTCCTGCTTTAAACTAAGCATAATACAATTATGCAGAGATACTAACTACAATGATCCTTCAAGGACAAAGCTTATTACAGGTTCTGACATCCTTTTTTGTCATTTACAGGTTCTGATATATTCGCCGGACGGAAGGTGCTTGTTCAAGTATCTAGCTTATGAAAGTGGGTTAGGTGTGAAAACTGTTGCTTGGTCACCATGTGGACAGTTTTTAGCAGTGGGCAGCTATGATCAAGCAGTGCGGACTTTGAATCACCTGACATGGAAAACTTTTGCGGAGTTCTCACATGCAGGATATATTCGAAGTCCTTGCAATGCTGCTATATATAAGGTAACTCAGTCCATTATTTTGTTGACTTGTTATATTACCACCGCTGCATGGTCTAAATTTACTTCTCTGACAAATAATCATGATATCTAATTTTAACTTCCAAATATGGGCAGGAAGTGGATGACCCATGGCAGCTTGATATGTCAGAGTTATGCCTAACTGAAGGCTTCTCTTGTAACATGCAAGACAATGGCGCAGGTCAGTTTAAGCGTGATCATTTCATACGACTTCTCATGCTATTGCTTTTCTTTGTTTTCCACCTGCAGACCTTTGGATTACTCTTTTTAAAAAACATTTATTGCATGACGAATTCCCTTCTCACTGAAGTTGGATGTAGTGGCCCGTATGAGACTAGGATTTTATCGTATCTAACAAAACGGAAACTAAAATACTCAATTGGGTATTCTCTAGCAATTTTATGCTCCTGCTGTCTGTAGTAGACTTGTAATCTTATCTCTCCCACATGTTTTTTTCGAGAACGTGCATTACATGTAGAAGGGGAAGTGCAACGAGCTTCCTAATAAAAAAAGCGGCCACAAAGCGGGCAGAGTTACAACAAAAGAGGAACAAAAGCTATGGTTAGCCACCTAAGAGAAGAGATGTGACGGTTTAGTGCCAGAGGGACCGGAAAGAAAGAGAGGCCGTGTCCTAAAGGCATCACACAGCGGTTACTGGGAGGGTAACTGTCACACTAGCACAGCTAGCTGATTGTCCACCAGAACGACTGGCCGCAAGGTCTCCCCCCTGAACACCTTTGCTTTACAAGTCAACCCATCTCTCCCATGTGTTATCATCTGATTTCTTGTTATGCACTGCTGTACTTCTGAAGATGTGTCTTATGAAACCTTCCTTTTGGTGTTACCATATTCTAGATTACCAAATGATTCTTTTCACGTTGGTATGGCTTATAAAGTATGATTACAAAATAAATGGATTGTTGTTCTGTATCATTTGATAGAATGATAGATAGAGAAGCCCATACTGACTCTTGTAGTTTAAAACCATATTTGTTTTATTATCTGCTGTCTCCATGTTTTTTTTGCCCTCTTATCACATTAGTTCAGTGGCCCATTGAACAAAATTTTCATTGTGATGCTGCCTTTGTATTATGTTATGAGCTAGTCCTTACATGTTTAATTCTGTATTAAATTTTCCCTATGTTGTTGTTGTCAGAAAATGGCACCGAGGGAGGAGTCTCTAGAGTTAAATATGCTCTGATGGATGTTCCCATCACCTTACCTTCGATGAAACCAGCTTTTGACAAGCCCAACCCCAAACAAGGCATTGGTGAGTTCCTCTTGCCTTTTGCCACTCCAGCTGATGCTTGTTGCAAGGTTCTATTCATGCGTATGGTTATCAGTTGTTTCCTTGATGACTTGTGCATAGGTGTTCAGTACTCTAGTATCATGCGCTTGTGATCTATTTTGTTTCTTACTCAATGCTTGTCTTGTTTCTTACTCTTCACAGTTATTGCGCTTAATTGCAATTGTTCTTGAATTCATTGGTGATTTCTTATACAGCTATACATGCATTTGTATGAAAATAGTGAACATTGTTTTGAAACATCATTTGCATTAGTTGTCTTGCTAATTCTTGAATTTCTATCAGCAAGTTATTCAGATTATGTCTTGGTGTATCATGCGCAATCTTGATTCTACATGGAAACACCACTCACATTACAAAATGTTGCAGGTATGCTGTCATGGAGCAGCGACAGCCACTATTTCTTCACCCGGAACGACAACATGCCAACTGCTCTTTGGATATGGGATATATGCCGCCTTGAACTTGCCGCTGTGCTTGTGCAGAAAGATCCAATCCGTGCTGCAGCATGGGACCCTACCTGCACACGCCTTGTTTTATGCACGGAGAGCCCTCACTTGTACATGTGGACACCATCCGGTGCCTGTTGTGTCAACATCCCCTTGCTGAACTTCCGAATCGTTGATTTGAAGTGGAACTCAAATGGAAGCTGTCTCCTCCTGAAGGAGCGCGAATCTTTCTGCTGTGCCACAATCATATCTGCCCTGCCTGAGGAAGAACCTGATCAATCAGATGATACTTCTGAAGATGAATGAATGGTCTCACGGTATGTCTAGCAGCTTATGTGAGTGGAACTGGGAACTAACAACACAAATGATCTTGTGATGGTGAATGAGTGATACCGACTGACTACTTAGCTACTTGTAGAATCCAGAGTGAAAAATGCATTACCATGAAGTGATAAGGTCATTTTGCTGCTTAAATGCTAAATGATCTATCAGCTGGCACTACACAATGAACTGACAACTGTGTGTTTCTGTTTGTTGTATTCTTGCTCTTGTTTGTCTGCTGTAGTTTCTCCAAGGTTGTACTGCTTGACCTTACTTGTTGGGTCTTGAACTCTTGATCTTACATATTTAGTCATCAGGGTATTTTCAATCAGGGAGACGAGGATTCCACAGTGAATCCAAAGAGTACCATACGAAGTGTAAGTTCAGAAATCACATCGTTAAAGGTGTGCACTGATGTATCCTTACATGGTTGTCTGACAGCAGTAGCACTAGCACAGATGTTAGCCTGTTAGGTGCAGAGTTGTTAGGTTTCAATCGAAAAAGCTCTATATAACCCTTTACATATGGCAGGTCGTCTATAGCTTGCTTTTGTCTGGTTCTTGACTAGCCAGGCTCGTGGCGTGAAGCGTTTGGTTGCCTGCTTCGAGCTTGGCTTGCATGGTGCAATACATAGTTTCTTAATGATACTATTATTGTGTATTAAGAAAGTAGATTAAGATATTAAAAATAAAATGGAGACCGCTAGCGTGTAGTTGCACAAGTTAAATATTATAACGACAGTGGGTGGTCCGTCCTGTCTGGAAGTGGCTCATCCTTATTCGCTCTCTCAAAAAATCCAACACGCACATATGGGGCGCTGTTCGAAAATTCCCTAAATCGACCTCGAGTCAGCCCATTCGCCTGCCTGTCTTTCTCCACTTCTGCTTCCTCTCTCTCTCTCTCTCTAGCTCCACTGCTTCGCTCAGCCTCGGTCCGCTGTAAGGACATGTTGGCCTCGGCGTTGTCGCCGTCGGCGGGCGAGGAGAAGCAGGAGGTGGCGCCCGTCAGGCACTGTGAGGGCATCAACGACCTCAACAGGGTCATGCTCCGTGAGGTCCAGGGCAGCTTCGTAGAGGTACCCGTCTGCCACTCCCACAAGTCACCGGGCATGTTCCGGCTACCGGATCCCGGCACTGATCCACAATGCTTGCCATGGTGCTGTTTGAAGTCTGATTTCTCTGTTGCTGCCCGCCTTTTCCCTTCCCTACATTGCATATGTACGTTTCAAGTGTTTGTTTCATATGTATGTTACAATGGTTTTATCTTGATGTTGCAAAAGTAGATCGGAGGATATGTTGTACATATGTTGCAAGTGTTTCAGAAGCATGTTGTAAGCATTTGTTCAAAATGTTTCATCTGTTTCCTGGACGTATGTTGCAATTATTTTTTAATCTTGATGTTGCATATGTTTTACACATATGTTGCAACAGTATGTTCCAAATGTTTTAGTTGTTTTAATTTTATGTTGTAGCAAGTGGTTTCATGTTGCAAGTCGCAATTTTGGATGTTTCATGTGTTTCACACACATTTTGCAAGTGCATGTTCCAAATATTTCAGGTATTTTCAGACGTATGTTGCATTCAAATGTTTTTCATGTTGAAGTGTTTTATGTTGTTCGGCTAGAGGCGAGAGGATTGGGCGCGCGGCACAGCGAGGGGGGATAGGGGCATTGGGGGCCGACGGACAGTGGTGCTACGGTCAGGGCACGCTGAGGGCGTGCTCGTCCTCAGCCAGCTCCTTAGTGCCCCACGAGAAAGAGAGAGAGAGAGGGGGGGTCAGGAGTGGCCGACCGACGAAGAGACAAGGCGAAGTGTGCGTGTGAGTCGGGGCGAAGGCATATGGGGTCGGGTGAAGGAGGATGGGAGCGGGCTACGTGCGTGTCCGAACGTCCGGCGCTTAGCCACGCCCTTTTGAAATGGAAAGGCGCACGGGACAGCTAAGCCGCAGGAAAGAAAAGGGCACGAGCTGACGAGCAAGATGCCGATGCAGTATTCGCCGTGCCAATCCCACCAACGGCCAATCGCACGGAGCTCTGCTTTTCTTCGCAGCTGAGGTTTACACTCGCCGCCGGATCATTTCATACTCGGAATTTCCCGTCTGAAGGGCTACAGCCTGCAAACGTCGGTCTGCTTCGCTCCGTTTCGTCCGTGGCAAGAACGAAAAATAAAAGGAAATGATTCTAAGTGAAACGTGTAATACATGAATCACATACTTCTTCAAGATGAATTTGCATTTTGTCGCTCCAAATCTCCGCAGAGGTTGAAGAGCTGTATAGGCTGTAGCGAATCGGATCCCCTCCCTGTTTTGTCTCGGTGCATCGAGGCTGACGCCAGCTGTGCCCGAGCTTGCGTCGTCCCATGTTTGATGTTTGTTGGTAAGCACGAGCCGAGTTATGGTTCTCCGAGTGCGGGAATCACTGCTATCGAGGCCGTTACGTCGACTCGCATGCGTCAACCACAACCAGGGGCCTCGTTGTCCTCGGTCCTTTCATGGTGTCGCCCGCTGTAAACTGGCCGTGCGGGGCACGTGTCTTCGGGTTTTTGTGTAGATCCTGCCCGCAGATTAGATCTACCGGACGCGGACGCCACCGCGACGTGGGCGTGGCCGCGTGGACGTGGTGGCGGTAGAGGTTGGTGGACGGCACCTCAGTAGCTGCGGCCGGTGATGGCCCCGGCGAAAACGGCAGCGAAGCCGGGAGCCTACCCCTCGCGCTGGGAACAGCCCGGCTCGGATGTCCCTGTCCCTGTCCCTGTCCCTGTCGACAGAACTTGTTCCATGATGCAGGAAAATCAGGTCGCAAGTACAGTAGAACACTTTTTCTCACCGATCCATCGAGCTGAAAGTTCTGTAACATAGAGCTTTGTGCGAGCCAAAGTTTTTTTTTGGGTACACATCACGGGCAAACACATGGAACAGGTTTCAGTCTTCCAAGCGGCGGCCGGTGGGAAAAGACTCAGGTTCCTACTAACAACATTTACGAGATCAAACTCAGCAAATATAAGCAGTAAGCCAGGCACATTGTACTATATATATATAGTCCATAGTCTTCTAATCCCTCTGTCATGTAATATAATGCATTCTAAAATTTTAAGATAAATTAAAAAGAACATAAAAAACACAGCTAACCTCATTTTATTTTCTAATTTGACGCTATCATCAACGTGATTAATAATGATCGGTTGATAAATGAAAAGTATTTAATGTAAAATTAGTTTTTGTCCTTTAGAATACATTATATTTGAAGATAAATTTTGAATGCTAGAATGCATTATATTACAGGACGCCTGAGTATGTTTCATGGGAGTGCGCGCCGTAAATGTCTCAGTAAGTAGTTTAACCTCGAGTGACATGAAACCAGCTTGTCTTGGCCGTTCCACCGCCACCTGTTCGGGATTAGATCTCAAGCTTCAACCTATGTGCTCAAAGCACTTCCAAGCAAGATCTAAACTAAGACCGTACACTTTTCAGAAAAAAACTAAGACAGTACAGAACGCGGCACTGTTGATACCCCAACTAAAAAAAACCTTCCACAGCTCCAACAACACCATCAGCATCACAAAAGCTTCGAAAGCTCCTACAACTTCAGAACTGCTCCATTGTTTCCGTGGAAAATATGCACATCAGACTTCACACTTTATATGCACAAAAAGGCAGCACTTTGCCGACTTCTCCCTGTTTTGATTTGCTCCCATGATTTAGTCTGTAGCCCATGCTGGACTACCAGATCTGACATTTTTTATGCAAATAAATGTCAGGAGCAAAGAGACTTTAAAGAGGGGTGCTGGATGCTAATCACGAAAGTCACCTCTCTATATTAACGGGAAGAAGATATATTCAGCATAGAAGAGATTCCAGATGAACCGGTAGTACTGCGAAATAGCATCCTGCAAACAGATGAAGGCAACCATCTATGTCAGAAACAAAATGGCACAAGTGGTTCTGAAACAAAAAAAATTCTTGTAAGGTTTTTGATCCTATCAGATATTGCAATAACTTTGTATCTTATACTCTGAGAAAAAGGCTTCCAGATTCAAAAGAACGATCGTAATAACGATGGTAACCATTTCATCCTGAAGCACCAAATACATAATTCGCATTCGTTACATGCAATCTTGAAATTTCATTTTGCTTGTGTTAGTCATGTTTAGGTGTCTAAGGCACTGCATGGTCATGGGTCATGTTTCCCATAAGGATAAATGGTCAACTTTCAGAATTTTTTTTAAACAAGCTTGTGCCATTTTGTAGTAATAAAGCAGAATGCATAAATCAATACCTGAGTACGCATGCTCACAGGCAAAATTATTGTGTTAGCAATTTTAATTAGTAAAGTCTTTCTTTTTAGATGAGTTTTTTTATCGTAAGTTGCGAAATATGTATGTTGAAAACTTCACCTTTGTGTACTTCGCTTGCTCCAGAACCCATGTCTGAAATCATGGAACAGAACAAACAAGTTAGAATAAAAAAACACAGAGAATTCCTATAGAACCAATATCTTATGCGGTATGAATGAAATTTTTTACTCATTTCTCAATAGCAGTTGCAATTCCTTGGGAACTTATGTTCAGACTTGCTTAAGCAGTACTCTAGTGTTTTGACCAAGGCACTTTGAGCCTCACAACCCATGAAATTACCAATGTAGTTCTATATGATCGATAAAAAACAAATAGCTAGGTACTAGAAGGCACAGACAATGCCCATTACAACATTGGCTAATCACCTAGCATTGAATCAAACAGTTACAAGTGTGTTTACCTGGAAAATTAAACCAGCAGCAAGGACAGCGTGCACAGGAACCATTACAGTGCGCCTGAAAGCCTGCATATTGGACAGCATAATTAGTGCACATTTGCCAGGTAATGCTTCTTATATTAAAGCATGCATAATTTTCTGGGAAAATCCAATGAACAGACCAACCATCCATAAGATAAACAATCTCTTTGCTGATACAGTCCAGAAATATAAAACATTTAGGCATGAGCATGAAAATACTGCCTATTAAACAGATGTACAAAATTACAGTGACAAATCATCAGTAAGATGAATGCATGTTATGGCATACATTTAAACGAAAAAAAAAGACAAGCAAGGTAGGACAAAGGTAAAAAAGGTGCAATATTAAGTATTAACAATGGATAAGCGACAGGATGGAAATGTATATTGTAAGTTTGTAACTGTGAACAACAGTAAAGGATGACAATAACTTTTGTAGTACAATTGCCCTTATTTGTTTGTATCAGTTGAATTAGTTATATCTGAAAACAAGGTACTGTAAGAAATGTCAGTAAAATGCATACTATGTACAACACATGCTATGTTTATGTCTCTCTGTCTGGAATGAATAAAGAAGCTCAAAGGGAGATTAGAAGTACAAGCATGGTAACCTGAGGCATGATAAAAGCTACAGCAATAGCAGCAATATAGTTTGCTAATAATAAACCAGATCCAAGGAATGCAATATTTCTGACACCAAGCTTTGTTGCCAAAGTTGATATTTGGTACCTGGTGGGAAAGACATTAAACAAAGAATGTCAGCAATTCAACCAATGATATTTCTTTTAGAAGGTTATCTTCTTGATGTTTTTCAATCTTAATTGAATACTGAAGACTTCAAAGTTAGAACATATAATTCACTTACTAATAACTGCAAGTTTCACCCCTTTTTTCTTATCTCCGTGAAATCTATTTGTACACTAAGCTTGCTTGTTTTAGACAGCTCACGAGCCCACCCTGTTTTTTCGAGTGGGCAATACTCGGCCAAATCTGCATATGAGAGCCTTTTCATAGGTGCTATACAGTTCAGGCCTTGGGAGAGAATGTGGAAAACTTGAGCACCTGCTAAATGTCGTTTCTTTTTGTGGTTGGTCACTCATAATCACTGCTGGACGGCAGATCGTCTTGTTAAGCAGGAATGCCTAAACATGAGCAATGCCCGTTATGTGACCAAGAAGAAGAAAATATCAATCACCTACTCACTTCCTGTGTCTTCACTCGACAATTTCGGTATATCTTTCTTAGGCAGGTCGGGCTTCACTCTCTTGCTCCTCAACCTTTGGATCAATTCTTTAACACTTGGTGGGAGAGAGTCAACGAAGCAACCAGTGGTATGGTCCAGCATGGGCTCAACTCTCTGATCATATTGGGCGCTTGGATCATATGGAACCACTGGAACCGTTGTGTTTTTGATGGTATGACTTCTACTGTTTGTCAAGCCCTGATCGTGGAAGGAGAAGAGCGTTGACTTTGGTCTATGGCAGGTGCTAGAGGAATCTCCTTCCTGACTACCCCCATGGCCGGGTGTTGATTGGTGTTTTTTTAGACGGGTCGTTCTATGTCCTTTTTTTAATCAGCACATTTGTAACTTAAATGTGGCATTTGTGGTGTGTGTTGTAACTGGGTTCTTGTCCCATCTTCTTCTTAATATAATTAAGTGCAGCTCTCCTACGTTTTCAAGAAAAACCATGTGGTTCGACCAATTACCCAACCACAAAAATGTGTACATACGTGTGTGCATTAAAGATACACCCGCCTAGGAAAAACCATTTATGCACTGTGTTTTCCTTGTATTACTATATGTTAGAGTTATTAGTCCATATTTATTGTTGCCAATTCCCTAGGCTAGACTGGCCCCTTGGGGCGCCACCTCCAGGCTGGCCAGGCCCTTTGGGCTCTCTTGTACTCTCTATATATATGTAACACTTCTACTATAATCTCTCATTTTAAGCTAATCAATCTCAGCCTTTGGCTTCTATCATGGTATCAGACGCTCTCTCCTAAGCCGTACCGCCCACCCTCCGTTCCGCGATCCCAGTAGCTAACCAGCGCCACGCGCGCTCTCTCTCGGCACAAAATGCGCTTTTCTCATAATCGCGTTCGCTTGATTCCTTCACTTGCCCTCCTCTCTCTCGCCCGGCTCCTCTTTGCTCGGTTGGTTCGCCACACACCCATGGCCGCCACCTCTCGCCTCCGGTGGCACTTTGGGTGCCTCCGCCATGAATAAGCTCATGCGACGAGGCACTTCGCCACGCCAGAAGCCGGAAGATGAGGCTACTTCCTGCGCTCCACCAACACCGAGCGCAGCACTGGCCCTTCAGCGGAGTAACCTCCTCAAAACGCCGCGCGCAGCCAGCGCGTTCGCCAATACCGCTCTCGCCAAAGAGCGCCATGCATACGCCTCGAGCAAGAAAGCACGGCTCTCCGGGAGCGCATTCGATTGGCGACTCCCATCGCGACAAGGCCCCGCGCAATTCTCCTCCGGGCGGCCGCCATCGCCCATCTACACGCCCAGTTTTCCGTAATATCAAGAACTGATCCCGATCGTCCTCGATCTTCGTGCTTCCAACTACTCCAAGTGGCGCGGCTACGTCCTCCTCCTCCTCGCCGCTTTGCCACGAAGGATCACGTCCTCACGACTCGCCTCCTACGATCCGGCGTGGTCCGTATGGATCGCTGCGTCGTTGTCTCCTCGGATCTTCAACACCATCTCCCCGACCTTCGACGGGCGTCGTCCCACGAGCGGAAGGCATCACCGCCGGGGAGCATGGCTCGGCCGAGCGGCGCTTCCTAAACAATCGCGAGTCCCACGCCATGCTCCTCGACGCCAATTCCGCACTCTCTATGCCCTCTCCATCGACGACTTCGCGCAAGATGAAGACCATGGCCGATGCACTTGCATCTTGGCGAGCCCGTCCAGACCGCACCCTTCTTTGAACGTCCTGCGCTCAATGAACGCTTTCCAGCTCATGTCTCAACTCGTCACCCGCCAGCGTCCATTCCTTCTTCGCCGACGCGTTAAATGTTTTGACTCAACATGGCACCGCCTTGGCGCCTCCTTCAGAGCCTCTACGCCCCAGACGCCCCCCCATGCTGCTGCGTCCCGCGACATCCACCACACCAATCCGGCCGGTGGCAATGTGGTCGTGGCCGTTCCCAGCGGTGGTCGCGCAAAAGGCAATCGGTTGGCCCACAACCACCGGCGGTACTCTCCTGGTGGCCCACAAGTGGCCTCCTTCCTCAACCTGTGGGTCGGGTCCATTCATATGTGGCACATTCTCCTCCGGCTAATCGCGCCCACCACAGCATTGGCCAGCCACCACAAGAAGCCATGATGGCTGCCCTCAAGCCCGTGCATATTATCCTCTCTGGCCGACCGCTTTCTACCAACGCAGCAGCAAGGACAGCGTGGTCTCCATGGATCTCACCCGCTATTACAAAGACTGCTCCTCAAAGCCTGCTCGGGCTATCGTCGATTCGGGAGCTTCTTCCCACATCGCTTAACTCCATATGGTCACTTTGTCACCATCCTCCTCTTCCCTCCTCCATTGTTGTCGGCAATGGAGCCACTTTACCGGTCATGGGCAAACTCTCTCTCTCTGGCCCCTTTCACCTTAATAATGTTCTTGTTGCCCCTGATATTATCAAAAACCTTATCTCTTAGATAGTTTACCACCGATAATCTTGTTTCTATTGAATTTGACCCTCTTGGTATTTCTGAAGGATCTCCGTTCAAGAACGTCCTCCTTCGATGTAAAACATTTCAGACACCCTGAGCTTCCATCATCATCCTCCGCCTCCTGGCTCGTAGCCACATCTCCGACCACTTGGCATCGCCGCCTCGGACACCCCAAATTACAGTGACAAACCTCTTCATCGTAAGATGAATGATGATTCTATCGCCATGCGTGTCGACTTGGGCGCCATGTTTGCTTGCCCTTCACTAGTTCCCGTCCGAGCAATCAAAAATTTTGACTTAATTCATTGTGATCTGTGGACATCACCGTCATCGAATATCTGGATTTAAATATTATTTAGTCATTATTGATGATTGCTCACACTTTGTTTGGACATTTCCTCTTCTTTGAAATCGACACTTTCCTGTTCTCTCCAATTTCTTTGCTTTGTAACTGTGAACGATCAAGGTAAATGTGATAATGGCCGCGAGTTTGATAACTCTGCGTCTCGTGCTTTCTTACTTGCTAAAGGTGTCTCTCTCGCATGTCCCGCCTACACCTCACAAAGCAGAATGGCAAAGCCGAGTTATGATCGCACCATCAACAACACCACCCGCACCTTGTTGTTCCAAGCTTCCATGCCCTCCTCATATTGGGCCGATGCTCTCGCCACGACCACCCACCTCATCAATCGCCTCCCCACCAAAACCTTGCACCCCTTCTTCACTCTCCACGGCACCCTTCCTCCTATCATGATCTCCTGACCTTTGGATGCTCCTGCTATCCAAATCTCACCGCCATCGCCCCTCACAAGGCGGCCCTCGGTCCCACTTTGTGCGCCTTCCTCGGCTACTCTCCCGGATCACAAGGGTTATCGGTGCCTTGACCTTACCACCAATCGGGTCATCATCTCTCACCACGTTGTCTTCGACGAAACAACGCTTCCCTTTTCCTCTCCGCTGGCCTCCCCACCCACCCATCAACTTGATTTTCTAACTAATGGTGATTCCTGTCAGGTCCCTCCTCTATCTGCAGCACTCCTAGGGCTCAGCTGGGCCTCCGCCAGCCTCTCCCGCCAAGCCGCCCCACTGTTTAGGAACCTGCAGCACCAGCTTTCTGAGCACTTGCCCCTCTCCCCTCGCAAAGCCATTGATGCCCACGCCGCCCATTTAGGTGCCTGGCGCCCTGTGGAAGTGACATTTGCCCACAAAGAATCCTCAGCACCCTGTGCAGGATGTTTCGGCACCTCGGCAACCAGACAGTGCCGGTCCACAGCCGCCCATCATCCACGCCTACCACCGGCGTCCTCTCGCACTTAGCCTTTCTTTGAGGCTCCCGCTTTTCCAAGACCGCCCCATCTCCACCGAACTATATGTCAAGACTTCAAAGGGCTTTCCCATTCCACATATAATTCCCATGGTATGGCTACCCGTGGGAAGATCGGGTTCCGCAGACCTCTCTTGGTCTGCACGCCGAGGTCCTCTCCGCTCTCAAGCTTGCGTGTCGCGACGCTCTTGCTAATCCTCACCGGGCCCAGCCATGGAAGAGGAATTTGTTGCTCTCTCTCCGACAACCACACTTGGGACCTCGCTCCTCGTCCTCCCAAGGCAAATGTTGTCACCCAGTAAATGGATTTTCAAGCACAAATTTCATCGTGATGGCTCTGCATGAGATAAGGCTCGTTGGGTTCTTCGGTGCTTACTCAACAGTTCAGTTGATTATGATGAAACATTCACCGCTTGTCAAGCCTGCTAAATCATCACTTTGGCTCATTCCGAGGATTGGCCGATCCATCAACTTGATGTGAAGAATGCCTTTCTTCATGGCACTCTGTCCAAAACAAAGATATCGCTTCACACCACCGGGCTTTGTTGATCCTACTCTCCCTGAACATGTTTGCAAACTCAACAAGTCACTCTATGGTTTGAAGCGAGCACCGCGCATATGGTACAAATGCCGGTTTGCCTCCTTTCTCTGACTCAGGATTCACCGAAGCCTAAGTCCGACACCTCTCTGTTTATCTACCGGCATGATCTTGAGATAGTCTATCTCGCTCCTCTATGTGGATGATATTGTGCTCACTTGCATCTTCTCAAAGAAATCTTACACACCGGTCATCATCAGACTCAAACAAGAATTCGCCATGAAAGATCTTGGTCCTCTGCACCATTTCCTTGGCATAGTCGTCAAATATAGCCCGGGACACTCTATTTCTCTCACAACGCTTTGACACCTCACATTCTTGCTAACACTTGGTGGTGATCGCAAGCCATGCTCTACCCCGTTGACACTTGTGCTAAGGTCTCTGCTGTCTTTGCCGGCCCTGGCTTATTCTTGATCCTACAACATACCGCAGACCTTTTGTGGTGCCCTTGATGACTGACTTTCACCCGATCATCGCCACTGCTCAACAACAAGTCCGCCTATACATGCACGATCCTGGAAGCTCATCTTGTGGTGCCAAGCGGATCCTTCGCTACCTTCAGGGCACTCTTGACTTGGCCTTGTCATTCCCGCTCTGCTCGCTCAAGCTCATTTCGTGGTCTACACCGACGATCCGGTGGCGTTGACACCCGCCGCTCCACCTCCGGCTACTGTTGCTTCCTCGGTGACAACCTCATCTCTTCCTCCAAGCGCCAACCCACGGTTTCGCTCTCAAGTCTGAGAGGCCGAATTGGTTTTTTGGTAGAAGCCTCTCGGGTCGTTCTCCAGAGTCATCACCACCGGCCTTTTCGTCTAATCATAACGCGTTTGTCTACCTCTCCACCAACCCGTTCAACATCAGTAGCACCAAGCACGTGGAGATCGACCTCCACTTCGTTCGGGAACGGGTCGCCTTTGGGTTCTTGCATGTTCTCACCACGTCGCAGTCACCGATGTCTTCACCAAGGGTCTTCCTCCTCGGTCTTCATGGATTTTCGCTCCGCCTGCGTTTCGTCCCAACAACGTTCACCATGTGTTAGAGTTATTAGTCCCTATTTATTGTTGCCAATTCCCTAGGCTAGATTGGCCCCAACGCCACCTCCAGTCGGCAGGCCTTTGGGCTCTCTTGTACTCTCTATATATATGTAACACTTCTACTATAATCTCTCATTTTAAGCTAATCAATCTCAGCCTTTGGCTTCTATCACTACAGATTTGATAAGAGATTCCCGAGCAAAGTTTTGAGTAACTACTAGTGATGCGCTGAATCAAAGCAACATATCAGAACAATATTTTTGCTAGAGAAAAATATGCTGCCATAAGTCCATATTAAGAAGTTTTCTTCTTAATATAAAGATACGCAGTTCTCCTATGTGTTCGAGACAAGAACCATGTGAAGTTAGAAACTCACTTGCGATCTCCTTCAACATCAGGGAGATCTTTGGTTATAGCAATGACCAAAGCAAATAGTGTCACGAAGCATGTAATGAAAGCAACAGGGGAGCTGCATATAGAAAAATATAAAACACGTTAAATATCATGATCATCTCTGAATGTAAGTTAGATGAAGCACAACTTATACCCACTGCTAAGGGGCATGAACTACGGAATGTCTAAATATAACCTGAGTGCAGAAACAGCTCCAAAGAAATTTCCAGTTTACCTCCATTGGAATGTAAGACCTAGTGCAGCCCTAGTAGCATAGTACACGCCAAAGTTGAGAAGGAAACCGCGAACCTAATCAAAAAAATTTAAAAGGTGGGCTCGTCAAAAACATACATATAATGTATGAACTGTCTCTAACACTGTCTCTACTAAACATGGAATCCAGGAAACAAGATCAAGCAGCATAAACCCAGATTAATAAGTTCTGAATTTGTGCATTATGTGCCAGTTGTAACTGAAGTTTGGAACCACCTCAGTATTTTGTAAAATAAAAGGATGAAAAAGTTGAGGCAAAATCTGCAGTATTTCATTATTTGTAAGAAGGCCTCCTGAACGTTTTTTTTCCCTAATAAAAGTTGGTATTACTTAACCTTAACAAATAGGTTTGATGCTGCCGTTATTTTCAAACTGTTTATTTTTACCAAGTATAGTATAATCAGGAACAATTTGATATCAACTATGTTAAGAATGAATCAAAACAAAGAAAAAGAAGCAGCAAATTTTTGTTTTTTTGCGCAAAAGAAGAAGCAGAATTGCAATGATGTTACTAAAATAAAATAATAAATACAGAGAAGGGAGGAGCAAAGCACCGTTGCGATGATAAGAAAAGCAGCAACCGGATATCTCTTCAGTCTGAATGGAGGAACAGAATATATAGTGCCAAGAAATAGGCCAAGGCAGTATAGAGAGGTAATGAAAGGTCCAAAGTTCGATATAACAATTGAAAAACCTGCAGCTGCAAATAATATCACCAACAACCATGCTGACTCAGCTGAGAGATCACCGGCAGCAATGGGTAAATATGGTTTGTTTACCCTGTACATTAGCATAAAATCAGAAATGTTTGATGTGCAAGAAAGAGTTGTTGGAAATATTTAACTTGCAATATTAATTCATACTCCCTCCGCAAATTGTAAGTCGTTCTGACTTTTCTAGATACATAGCTTTTTACTATGTATCTAGACATAATGTATATCTAGATGCATATCAAAACCTATATAACTAGAAAAGCCAGAACGACTTACAATTTGGAACCAAGGGAGTAAAAAACACCTGGATCATTAGGTACTAAAAATCAGCCAATTCATGGAAAGAGTATACATACTTGTCAATAGCAACATCATAGATCTGATTAATCCCAACTATGTAACCATTGCCACATATCAACGCTACAAGCCCATAGAATGCTTTGAATAGCAACCACCAGTTTATAAGATGGGAATTCTCTATCAAGGCTCTCACAACCAATGCTCTGCATCAACCCAATGATATCAGTACCAGAAGAAAAGGTACTCCCTCCGTCCACAAAAGAATGCAATTCTAGCACAATACCAAGTTAAAGTATCTTGAATTTGACTAACTACAAATAAAAAAATATCAATATTTATAACAACAAATAAGTATCATCAGATTTGCCATGAGTTATATTTTCATACTATACTTATTTGGTGTCATAAACAATAATATGTTTACCTATATATTTGGTCAAACTTTAGACAAGTTTAACCAAGAATGCACCTAGAATTGCATTCTTTTGTGGACAGAGGTAGTACAACTTAGCTGACATTATAAATCTAATAATAGAACAGTCGAAACTCACATGGATCCTAAAGCAGTTCCTCGGATTGTATGTGGCCTTAGAAATCTCCAGAACGAATCCTTGAGGTCAAACAGTGTCTTTGATAATGGAGCTGGTCCAGCAGCATCAACTCGAGAGCATTCCTGCAAGAGGCCCAGTAAAATCAATATTGTCATACCATACAAAAAGATGTGCATAGTTTAGTTAGGGATGCCCTGAGTAAAGCAATGACGAGCTCATTCATTCATAATTCTCATGAGTAATGTCATTAGTAAGGCAGTACGGTCCAAAGGTAGTCATATCCTTCATACTTTGATTGACATTCATTTATGTGGAGCTTTGATGATAATTAGGATAACTAGGTAATCAAATGGCTGACTGATGTAATTGACGGGCATCCATATTTACACTATCCAAGAAACTAAACAAATTAATTGGCATCCATGTTTACACTTTGCAAGTGTGTCTAATCTAGAAAATTGCTAAAAGAAAGCGCAATTAAATTTACAAGGAAGCAAAAAATTCAAGCAGATAGCAATATACATTCAGACCCCTAGTCTATGAATAGTTGAACACCCACCAACTTCACTAATAATATGTACAGTAACCTTTAAAAATGCAAACATGAATCGCACGTTCAGAAATAGCAGTGCTATAGTGTGCCCCTCCAAGCACAAATGCAGAATAAGAAAGTCGTGGGATGTATGTAAATGTAACTATGTACCGTATCTGACAACGGTTAGTGCATGCTCTTAACAGGTATCGCAATTTATTTATCCTTGCCCTCCCTAGAAGAGCAAGCAGCACACTCTACTTGAACAGTTAAATTTACTGGTGTGGAACAATGACATTGGCAACAACGCTAGAGAACAGTTTGATTGGCACGATTGCTGCAGCCAAAATCGGAAAAGCACCGCAAGCAACAGCAGGGAGGCATTGCACTAGAGACGGGGATCAGGCTATTAGCGGGACTTACCCGCACGGTGTCGCGGCGGTGCTCGCGGGCGGCACTACAGGGAGCGCGAGGAGCGTGAGGGAAGCGACCTGCGGAAGCGGAGGAGATGAGTGGCGACGCGGACCGCGACGGGCTGAACGAGCGGATGGCGGGGGCGGCGAGGAAGCGAGGGGCGGTGACGGGAGTGCGGAATGGGAGCGGAGGGGAGGCCAGTGGAGCCATGGTGGGAAGGGGCCGGGGAGCCGGGCTTGGACTCTGTTTCTTTTTAGCCACCCGTCGCCATTGGTGACGTCGACGCGAAAAGGCAAGCTGAGAAGGGAGTGAGGCGGGTGATGAGAGCCGTAGGTGTGTTATCCTGTGGCTGCTAAATGCGGTGCGGCGCTGCGGACAGCGCAAAAAATGGTGCTACTGCTACAGTGCTACTCCGTATTTCTGATTTCCTTTGCTGCCTCGGTATATCTCTGAGTTATGTGCATATTTTTGCATATTTGCATAATAGCGTGTCCTTGCATCTAAGAATTGTCATATAGCATATAAAATATAAAACATATTAAACTAGCGAGATAATTCGTAGAGTTTGTTATGATGTATTTTGTCTTCACTGTGTAATCTATTAGTGTCGCTAGGTATTACAAATATTTATACTTTTTTTCTATAAACTCGGTCAAACATATAAAGATTGAGTTAAGACAACTCTAAAAATTGATTTATTCAGATATGGAAGGAGTACTAATAATAGTGAAGCACCAACTAATTAGCAAACAATGGATTTTTTTGCAATTTAGACGTGAGGGTTGTCTTTTCATTGGCGTTCTGTTAGGTTTCGTTCACGATGACAATGTTGAAGATGACTTGGCTTGGATTAGGAGAAAATGTTCTTCGGAAACCATCTTCTCGGTACAGTCATTGAAAAGCTCTTAAAAACTTGCCTAGAAGTTCCGTGATCTATAAATGGGTGTCCCATTTCTCGGGGTGCAAAATATTTTTGAAAAAACAACTCAACTTTTAAGCAAAGTATATCTAATAAAAATGTCGCTGAAAATGGTGCACATCGATAGTTTTGTCTATTTGGTATTGTTGACCTCGAATTAGGTTTCCTTTCTTGTGGTACTGGTTCCATTAGATTTCATTGCTATTATTACGTTAGGCATACATCTTATTAAAGGTACTCTAATGGAATCTTTAGTTTTTGAACCCATATATCCATCCAAATATAGCTTCTAGTCTAGGTTGCAATCACTATTCTCAGTTCTCAGTACACTCTAATTGAACCATCATATTTGTATCTCTACATTCTATTCACTTCTATTTATACATAGCTTGTAACTAATTAACAAGTTAACAATTTTATATTTAAACAATATTGTTTCAAAAGTGCTATATTTTCAACAATTATTTCTCAATGTAATATAATAGTAGAGAACATTAAGAAATTACAACACATAAGTAAAATCGCAATACATTATTTTTCTTTCACTCTCCTGTCTCCTTTGCTGCCCTCATCATTTCTCCCTCACATTTCTCCCTACTCTTCCTTGCTGCCACCTTTCTCACTCCTAGCATGGCTGGGGTAGTGGTGGGCGCAACTGCACAAGAAAGCGACATGGTGCGACGCGCACAAGACAAGTAGTTAGGCAATGTAACGCAAATGAATCTATCAGTTGCACTCTCTCCCATTAAAAAGGCGGTACAAAAGAGACCATGCAAATACAAAAAGCCTCACGGTTGCTCCAATCCGAGGACGAGGGCTCGGAGCACCAATGTTGCGAAATCTGATGCTACAATATGTAAGAGAAAGTTCAGGCATGGTCTTGTATGTTATAGGCAGCGATGCCTATAGAAGAAAAACGCTGGCTTTTTGTGCTTGTAGCTGCATTGATGCATAATCAATAAAAAATAATCTTCTTGTTTGTTTTCCGTGTCTCAGCACCAGAAAAACAATATCCTGTGTATTTATGTATTGTAATGTAAAGTAGGTCCCAACAATGACGCGCTTGCCCATTGTAGTAGAAGTGAAAAATCAAAGTATTGGTTTGTGAATTATGATATGCTATCTGAAGTACTGATTTTATAATTTGTATTATAGCTGCTCTTACATTTGGCAATTTGGGATCGAAGAGCGAGAGAGGATTATTAAGGCCCTCTCATCCATCAAAGACCCAAACAGGACCTGGGTTGGAGCTCGTTTTCCCCTTAAAAAGAGGGTACATATCAAGTTAGGGCATAAGCAACACAGGCCGTCATTACCTTATTGTTGGTGGTCTCATCTGTCACGTAGGTATAAAGGACGTGAGGCTATTTTTTAGCTTGCCCCCACCACTTTTTCTTTCTACATGGAAACGCCTCTTCATTCTTTTCCCTCTCTCTTTACCCTATCTTGTTTTTGCTCAGTTGCTCCTTGCATTCCTAAACTGTGGCATATATCTTTTGTCAACCAAGCTCGCGTCTCCCTCTGCAGGGTACTCTGACATCTTATGGAACCATTACTAGAACTGAGGTGGATGGAAGATGCAAACATACAAGCTAGAACTCAGTCAGAGTGGATCATTGGAGAAGCGTTTAGAGGTCCACTGAAGTTGCTCACAAAAACCTTTACACTTATAAGAAATGGATCTGCGTGTCTTAGCACATGTGGAGCATGTGGACTAAGGGCCTGTTCGGCAGGACTGAAAAATACTGTTTCGGCTGATTGTTGTGAGAGAAAAATACTGTTCTGGCAGGACGTGAACAGTGATTCTGTGAGAGAAAAAATAAGCCAGCTGGCTGGAAACAAGCCAGCCGAACACAGCCTAAACTGTTTGTGTTGGCGAAGCTTGTATACTCTCGGTATCCCTAAAAGAATGCAATGCTAGAGTTGAGATAAGTGAAACATTTTTAAGTTTGATAAAGTTTATAGAAAATAACAATCCCTCCATCCCAAAAAAACTTGATGTTCTGTGAATTCAAAAAATGTCCTAAAATTTTTGATGTTATGGGTATTGGACATGCACTTTCTTTGCATGCCTCTATGCAACACACTTTAATTGGAAACCGTGACATTCATCCTTTTAATGAAAATCTCTTGTAATAAAACATGGGTACTAGAGTCATTTCTTTTCTTCACTAACCTATTTGAGAAATCCTAGAACGTCAAGTTCTTTAGGACGCAGGAAGTATCGTACCTATGTCTCTAAATAGATTTATTATAAAAATATATTTTATAAATAATTTAATGATATTTACTTGGTATGAAATTTAAAATTATCTAAAATTTTAGAACTGAGAATTACATTTTTTTTACATAGAATTACATATTTTTTTTAGGAATGAGGGAGTACGGCACTTATCTTATTCTGGTCTTTTGTTTTCTCGTTGCAGCGTGAGGTTGTTCAGCCGCTGAACCAGGGAAGCATGCCAAATGTGACGACTAGGCGCCTATGACGTTTCTCTCTTTCTTTCTTCTCTGATTGAAGCCAAATTATTCGGTCATGGCAAGTACCAAGAACCGCGTATGAACTCTCGGCACTAGTCCGTGTGGAGCGTGGACGCATGGCAGTGGCACCACTTTAGCCATTTGCATGTGCGAGCGTCAAAAAATCTCAGCTAGCGAACATTAAGAAATTACAGCACATAAGTAAAATCGCAATACATTATTTTCCTTTCACTCTCCTATCTCCTTTGCTGCCCTCATCATTTCTCCCTACTCTTCCTTGCTGCCACCTTTCTCACTCCTAGCATGGCTGGGGTAGTGGTGGGCGCAACTGCACAAGAAAGCGACATGGTGCGACGCGCACAAGACAAGTAGTTAGGCAATGTAACGCAAATGAAGACATGGTGCGACGCGCACAAGACAAGTAGTTAGGCAATGTAACGCAAATGAAGACATCAGTTGCACTCTCTCCCATTAAAAAATCTCAGCTAGCGCTAGCTAGTCAATCTTCTCGAGAATTTCCATGGAAACTGTTCAAACTTCTCCAGCCCATTAATATCCACCCACGATGCACATGCACGTACAAACGTGAACAACCTCAGCGTGACATTTTCCAGTCCACCATCTTTGATTTTTTTCCACATCTGATCTGATCCCAATCCGATTATGCAGGTCATCCAGTCTATCCAGTATCCACTATAAAGCCATGTGCTCGCACCGGTACCCAAAGCACTCCACACAGCCACACTTCGTTCTGTGTACGTTCTGCATTCGCCAACAAAATGGCACCATCCGTGACGCTCGTCGGCAGCTTCCTCGCCGCCCTGGCCCTCCTCGCCGTGGCCGGAGAGGCGGCTGTCTTCACGGTGGTGAATCAGTGCTCCTTCACCGTGTGGGCCGCGTCCGTGCCGGTGGGCGGCGGGCGGCAGCTGAACCGCGGCGAGACGTGGCGGATCACGGCCCCCGCGGGCACGACGGCGGCGCGTATCTGGGCGCGCACGGGGTGCCAGTTCGACGCGAGCGGGCGCGGGAGCTGCCGCACGGGCGACTGCGGCGGGGTGCTGCAGTGCACGGGGTACGGGCGCGCCCCCAACACGCTGGCGGAGTACGCGCTGAACCAGTTCAACAACCTCGACTTCTTCGACATCTCCCTCATCGACGGCTTCAACGTGCCCATGAGCTTCCTCCCCGACGGCGGGTCCGGGTGCAGCCGCGGGCCCCGGTGCGCCGTGGACGTGAACGCGCGGTGCCCCGCCGAGCTGAGGCAGGACGGGGTGTGCAACAACGCGTGCCCCGTGTTCAAGAAGGACGTCTACTGCTGCGTCGGCTCGGCGGCCAACAACTGCGGGCCGACCAACTACTCGAGGTACTTCAAGGGGCAGTGTCCCGACGCGTACAGCTACCCCAAGGATGACGCCACCAGCACCTTCACCTGCCCCGCCGGAACCAACTACAAGGTCGTCTTCTGCCCGTGAGGCTGAAGATGAACAGGGTCCGGGAGTAATGCGGATGCGACGAAGAAATAAAGGACCGATCGAGGTTGTGTAGCCAGTGGGCTCAACTGGAGCAAAAATAATAAAGCCAATAAGCACGTGTGATTTCTATGTCACCAACTCACCATAATGAAGCATTATATTCTAAAGTTGTTTCTTTACATGATGATAGCGGCTCATACTAAAATTGGATTTTATGGACTGAATCGCTTACGACTTTTAGCACTTAGCATTTGAATTCGTACATTTACAGAACAAGCAAGGTGATTAGTTGTCGGTAGTGATCTTTGGACGAGAATTGGACGCTTGGACTTAGCTACATGCATGGCTACATCTCTCAGCGTGCTCAGCTTAAAAGAAATAATAAAGCTAAAAATTACTCGTGATTATATTTCTACACCACCATAATAAAGCATTCATTTGTGTTTATTGTGATGATAGTTTTGTTGTTGCCTCCTTCCTGTGCAGGCTCAGTACCTCTCCCGGGTGGTCAGAGTTCGAGTCACGAAGGAGTCACTCTCGTGGCTTCAGCCACAGCGATCGGAGAAAAAAATGCCTACATCTCTCGGAGTGCTCAACTGGAGAAATAATATAGCTAAAAAATACTCATGTGATTATATTTCTATATCACCATAATAAAAGCATTTTCCCGTGTTTCTTCTGGTGGTAGTTTTGTTGTTGCCTTCTTCATGCGCATGTTGTCTTGTTGAGTTTTTTGTTTATTTATTTTTTATAAAAACTTGTACTTTATTAATATATGCCAGGCATGTTTTTGTCGTTGGGTTTTCAAAGAAAAAATAGCATGCTATGAAAGTGGGTTTAATTTGAATCTATTTGCTTATGACTATTTGAATTTGCACAAGGTACAATAGGTGATTAGTTGCAGACATGAATGAATGATTTGTGGCCAAGCCGAGGATTTGACTTGGCTACATCTCTCCAGATGCAGAACAACTTGTAAACCAGGCAACTAGCAAAGTTGCCTCACTAATAGCATGCTAGACCCGTTACTAGGTTCTAGGGTGGGATAAATACCCAAAAAGTATGCAGAATTCCCGTAAAAATATAATGGCTAATTGGGTCTGTCATAACTGTAACATGAAATTGCTTCTCTTAGCAGGGGCGGACGGACTGGATGACCTGCAGAATCGCATTTGGATCGGATGTGTGGAAAAAAAAATCAAAGATGGTGGACTGGAAGATGTCACGCTGAGATTGTCACGTCCGAGCGTGCATGGTGGAAATTCATGATGGTTATGGGACATATGGCTGGAGAAGGCTGAACAGTTTCCATGGAAATTGTCGAGAGAACATTGACTAGCTAGAGCTACTAGCTGAGATTGTTTGACGCTCGCTGGTTCGCACATGCAAATGGCTAAAGTGGTGCCATGCGTCCACCGGCAGCCGAGTTCGTGTACATGCCATAACCGAGTTTGGCTTCAACGTCGTAGGCGCCTCGTCGTCACATTATTTGGCAATACTTCCCTGGCTCAGCGGCTGAACAACCTCACCCTCGAACGAGAGGACAAAAGACACGAGTAAGATATTCCCTCTATAAAAAAAAACTTACACAAGTTTTTTTTCCAAAAAGAATGCTATAAGATTTTTAGAATAGATTAGTGCCCAACTAAAATTATCCATGTACCCCTAATTATTAAGGCATAATTTAAAAACTCCAATTCCTCTGGGATCCCGGACATCATATTATCTTAATTCTTAGTGTGGGGTTTTCTATCCATGGGTTTTGCTCCCCTTCCTTCCAAAAGGAGCCTAAAGGTGAATCATGCTAATTAAGGAATAAAGTCCCTTATTAAAAGGAATGCGCCGCGACAACTACTACATAATATTTATTGGAACCATCTCCAATCAAATGTCACGGTTAATCCTTAATTTGTGACGGCGGTTGCTTTGCCCGCCTCTAAAAAACACAAAAAAAAAAAAAAAAAAAAAACCGTGGACAGGCCCGCCGAGCCCATCCACGGGCCGCCGCCGCCGCCGTCGCTAGCCTCCGCCAGTGCCGTTGGGGAAGAAGGCCCTGCCCCGCGCGCCACCACAGCCGGGGTTGCTCGATCAACCATCGAATCCGCCGCTCCTCCCTTCGCCATCGGTGGAGGTGGATGGGCAGATCCACCGCCACCACGACCCAATCTGCCCTAGCCGCGTCTCGATCCGCCGCCACCACGATCCAATCCGCCCCCGCCGCGGCGGCCCGATCTGCCCTCGCCGCGACCGGATCCATCACCGAGGGGCCATCGCGACTCGATCCATGCTCGGTGGTGGGGAAGAAGGGGGAGGGGCGCCGAGATCCACCGGTTGTGGAGGTGCTCTGGCTCGCCGGTGGTGGGGGAAGGCCAGATCCGTGCTTGGGGAGAGGGAGAGCGCCGCCACCTGCGAGGGAGAGGGAGAGGGAGGGCCACCACCACCTGTGGGGGAGATGAAGAGAAGAGAGGCACCGCCGCTTGTGGGGGAGATGAAGAGGAGAGGGAGAGGGAAGGAGCCCCACCACCACCACCTGTGGGGGAGTGGGAGGAAGGAGACGGAGAGGGAGGGGCGGGCAAGGCCGCGAGAGGGAAGGAGACGGAGAGGGAGGGCGGGCCGCGGGTGAGACTGCGAGAGGGAAGGAGACAGAGAGGAGTGATGGGCGCCATGGCTGTCTGCGTGTGAGGAGAGAATGACCGAAGAAAACCCTAAGCCCTTGTTTATATATGACCCGTTACAATGGACTTTGCCTGGGCCTGAGCTGGGCCAGTATTTTTGGAGGCGGGCCTTATATTGTGTCCGCCTCCGAAAATACATTTATGACCTTAAGATGACCGCCTCCGAAAATAGTCTATTTTTGGAGGCGGTTGTCTTAAGACGTCCGCCTCCGTAAATTGATTTTCTAAGGTGGGCAAAAGTGCCCACCTTGGTTAATAAAAAAGTACCCGTCTTTGTTAATCGCAGTCATTAACCACGGTGGTTGAATTTTGTGATCGCCTCCTGTTAATAAAAGGACACCGCCTTGCAAAATCATGTGTAGTAGAGGACATATAGACTGCAATCTGAAGTTGATACAATTACGATAATGATCCAACACAGGAGTCGGCCCTAGATCTCTTAGAAATAAAAAAAAACCCTCATATGGCCGCTCATCCGTCCCTCACAATGCGCTATGGCTCACTGCTTCACCTCGCGCTCCTCGTCGTCCCCTTCCCCCATCGACCGCCGGCTTGGTGCTGACGTGCCATGGCACCTCATGTCTTCCTTGGCTGAGCCAATGGAAACCACGAGCGTGCCCAGTGCTGATGGTGCTTGCATGCCGCTGCTCCCGTCGGATCCCACCACGACGACCGGAATCGATCAGCTCCGGCCTTCCATTTCCCTATGTTGCAAATGCATATTTCAAGCGTTTCAGATGTTTCAGAGATATATTGCAATTGTTACATATGGATGTTGCACATGTGTGCATATTTTTACAAGTGTTTTCAGTGGTATGTTGCAAGCGTTTTGAAAAAAAATATTTTATCTGTTTCAGACGTATGTTGCATATGTTTCACACACATGTTGCAAGTATTTTATCTGGATGTTGCATATGTTTCACACAGATGTTACAAGTGTTTTATCTGGATGTTGCATATTTTCACACATATGTTGCAATAGTATGTTTCAAATGCTTCATCTGTGTCCGACGTATGTTGCATCCAAGTGTTTCATGGTACAAGTGTTTCACAGGGGCACGATGAGTGATGGGCGCACGACTAGGGCGTCGGGGGATGGGGCGGGCAGAGCTAGGGACCGGCGGAGGGGTGGGGCAAGCAGTGGGCAGCTCCATACCACGCTGGAGGTAGAGGAGGGGGTCAGGGGGAGGAGCGGGGGGTAGGGTGCACGTGCGAGGCGGGTGGGTGAAAGGTCCTTGTGTGGTTTAGGTAATTGAGTGACAACTGAGGTGGACTAATTGTGTTTATGTGAGATACACAGGTGATTAGTCCACATATACATATGTGTGAGCAACATATGCCATGAAGGTGAAAATGGCTTAGAGATGTTGCAAAGCTCACACATGTGATGATGAAGAAGTTTATTGCACATGAGACATGACATTAAGTCATGTGATCAAGGTGGAGAAGATCAAGACAAGACTTGGCTTGATGGACCGGTTGCAAGAGTGAAGGGCAAGTCAGAGGCTTTGGAGTGATGGACCGCGTGGTGGTGAAGCTTGAGCAAGACTTGGCGCCGATGGACGATGGCAACGGTGAAGAGCAAGTAAAGTCAAGATCGATGAACCAATATGATCACGTGATGATATGAAGTGGATCATATCATTGTTGATCGTGTTGGTGCATGTGTTGCATCGACGTTGGAGGAGATGGAATGGAATGCGCAAGGCAAAGGTATAACCTAGGGCATTTCATTTCACCGGTCATAGGTGTGTAGAGAAGTTTATAACCGGATTTAGGATAGATGGCCGTACTATCAAGATGAGCAAACTTGTTTGCATATCGATCATCTAGTGCCACTCGAGTGATCTAACTTTGCATCATCGCTAGGATCGAGTGGTGTGGCAAGATGAGTGGCTAACATCCTTTGGGAAATGATTGTGAAAATGCTAACACACATACACATGGTGATGTACACTTGGTGGTGTTGGCACAATTACAAAGGAGATGGAGTTGGAGTTGATGTGGATCAACTCGACGACGAAATGGAGGCGAGAAGGGTTAGGAACTTCACCGGCGGAGTGTCTGCCCATAGAGTGCGGACAGTCCGTGCACCGTCGCCCTAGACAGAAAAGACAGGGTCTCACAGATTGGACCGGACGCTGGTTACGTAGTGACCGGACGTTGGGGTCCTGCGTCCAGTCAGAACTAATGTATGGTGACGCAGGCAGAGCAGAAGCTGGAGAGTGACCGGACACTGGTGCTGCATTCGATCACGATCGACCGGACGTGCCCGGTCGTGAAATGTCGTTTCTGGAACCTTACTGGAAACGACCAGACGCTGGAGGCTCAGCGTCTGGTCAGTTGAAGCTACTGCGTCCGGTCGTCAGATGACTGTTGAGATCGGATGAACATCGTTTGAAGGAGGGGACACGTGGCGAGTATCGTGTGACCGGACGCTGAGGTCCAGCGTCCGGTCGATCGGATTGGAGTGTCCGGTCGTCCTGACTTTTGCCCAGTGAAGGGGTAACGGCTCTATTTGTTCATGGGGTTATAAATAGAAGCCATGGTTGGCCTTGGGCCTAAAGCTGAGCACACTAGAGCCTTGGTGGCTTGTGTAGTAGTGCTTGGGAGCCCTCCATCTCACATCTACTTGATAGTGATCATCCGATTGTGTGAGAAAGCGATTCTAGTGCGATTGCATCGTGAGGTTGCATCGAGTGGCACTAGGTGATCGAGTTGCAAGCCGATGGTGCTTGTTACTCTTGGAGGTTTCCACCTCCTAGACGGCTTGGTGGTGGTCTCCATCGAAGCCCGCAAGAAGCTTGGGCGGTGCTCCAGAGAAGAGCTTTGTGAGGGGCATTGTGCTCGCCCCACGGGAGCTGCGAAGAGCAACTCTAGTTGAGCGTGTCATTGAGCTACCCTCACTTTCGGGGTAGGTTCTTGCGGTGCCCGACATGCGGGCTTGGCGGGTGATGCCAATTAGCCGCCGAACCACCAAGTGAGCGGTCGACACAACGGGGACTAGCGTGTTGGCAAACACGTGAACCTCGGGAGAAAAATCACCGTGTCAACCTTGTTCTTCCCGTTGGTTTGCATCCTCGTTACACAAGCTTGTAATTACTTTTGTATACATTGTGGTTGTGTAGTTGCTCTTGTAATTAGTTAGCTTGTGTAGCTTACTAGTTACCTTCTTGCTTGTGTAGCATAGAAGTAGCTCCCTTGCGTGGCTAATTTGGTTTGTGTGACCTTGTTAGTCATATTGCTTAGTTTGTGTAGCTAAGTGATTGCGCTCTCTAATTTGACATTAGTTGCCTTGTTATTGAGCATTGCTAGTGAGCATTAGGTGGCTTTGTGCTTTTGCTTACTAGCATGTGTAGGAGCTCCCTTGTTGTTTAAAGCACTAGTGGCATAAGTTTATGTGACCTTGCTTCTAGAATTGGTTAGGTGAGCTCTAACTAGCTCGACACCTTTGTTGCTTAATTAGTATCTTTGGAAGGTGCTAGAGAACATAGATAGAGGGGCGTAGTCTTGGATAGACCGATAGTTTTAATTTCGTACTTGTTTCGGTTAGCCGACGCGATTTATTTTAGAAATGACTATTCACCCCCCCCTCTAGTTCGCCATCTCGACCCTACAGCGGGCTGTGCGGCAGTCCATCGGGAGGCGAGGAGTAGCGAGCGCAGCGTCGAGGGTGGGGGTGCTCGTGCGAATTGGATGGAGGCGGGCTGCACGGGCTTCTGGACGTGGCCTCCTTCCGGTCATCCGGACGCTAGCCACCCCCAGTCTATTATCTAAAAGACGTTACGCTGAGATGTCTACGGCCTTCGAAAAGAGACGAAGTGTTGGGGTAGAATTGTTTTTACTAGAACAACTAAAATTTTAGACCACTTTAACTCACTTTTATGATCTAATGGTCTAATGTGTTTTAGGGGAGTTAGCTAAAGTTTTAGACATTACTTTAGACCACGAGACTTTATCTAAACTTTAGATGGTGGAATCCAAACACACCTTTAGAAAATATATCTTAGCTTCGACCCGGTACCATTCTTACTGGTTGCTTTTTGAAAAAGACATAGAGAGAGTGTGAATCCAGATCCATAATTGGACCTAACATTAGCTTATTAGAATGACTTGAAAAATTGAAGAACCTAGATGATCACTTTGAGAGTTCATGATACTAGATAAAAATGTAGAAAAAAGTTAAAAAATGAGAATGTAGAGAAAATTTAAAAACCCACGGTACATTACACTTTTGTTGAAATTGTGAAGTTCGTGCTTACAAATGAAGATCTCAATGGTCGTATAAAAGCAATAAACCGCAAACCAAACAATGCTACAGATCATCGAATACATACAGCTGAGATCGAAATACACTGCGTATATATGAACACAACCAATCCTTTTACCTCCTCTAATCAGCAGGCAATCCTTAATCTGCTGTCGTCCAACGCGAACCGCCTCATCCGTATACTAAGCGTTATCAAGCTTCCCTCTCGTCGTTTCTCCAGTTACCGTGCATCTTGGGCCCCGTCGGCCCCTCCCCGACGAGCACCTTCTCCACCAGCTTGGCTAGCCGCTCCCTCACCGAACGCGGCAGGATCCTCGCGGCGCGGTTGATCTCGCGCCCGATGTCGTACTCCTCCCGCGGCCCCCACTCGCGCTCGAAGCCGAGCCACGCCGGCTCCTTGACGCCGAGGTACTCCGCCGACACCACTTCGCACCGCCCGGCGCCGGTGTCCAGCCTGCTCCCCCTGGCGCAGTCGTTCCGGATCCCGATGCCCAGGCTCGTGTTTCCCTGCAGCACCGTCCCCGCGTTCGGGTAGAACGCGTGCCCGTGCTGCGACGCGTACGCCACCGGCCTGTTCCCGCCGTCCCCGTCGAGGTACTCCAGCCGCGACGCGTCCACCCAGGTGCCCGCGCTGTGCTGCGAGAAGTACATCCGGAGCAGCTCGCCGGAGAAGTTGCTCACGCGCAGCGTCACGTGCTCCCAGTCGCCGACGTGCTCGCCGATCTTGCCGAGCGGGATCGACGGGATGAGGCCGACCTTGGCGCGCGCCGGCCCGTTGAACGGGAAGAAGATCCACACAGCGAGGTCGGTCACCGTCCCGCCGAGCATCGGTTTCGCCTGCACGT
Source organism: Miscanthus lutarioriparius (assembly GCA_904845875.1). NCBI lineage: Eukaryota > Viridiplantae > Streptophyta > Magnoliopsida > Poales > Poaceae > Miscanthus > Miscanthus lutarioriparius. The sequence continues at coordinate 13,857,013 of CAJGYO010000004.1, forward strand.
ACACCTTCGCGCCGGCGAGGTCTCCCTTCTTGACGTTCTCTCTCTGGTTACCGTCCACCGGCAGGTCGAGCCAGTACCCGCCGTCGTTGCCACCGCCCTGCGGGAGGTTGGACCCGTCGGCGGCCACCGGCGTCGGGGTCTGGCTGCCCTTCTGGTACAGCAGCGCGCCGTTCTCGAAGAACCACGTCACCGACGAAGGGAGGTAGGGCTCGTTCGGGTGCAGGTACACGTGCGGCGCGTAGGCCGCGAGGAGGGAGTTCACCTGGGCCAGGTCAGGCATGGAGGACGTGTAGCTCGCGCTGTTGTTCTTCAGACACGCCAGCGTCGTCGACGCGCCCGCCGGCGTCGCGCTGCTCTGAGCGAGGAACGTGCCAGCGTGCACGCCACGGGCGTCGATGCCACGGACCGCCGGCTTCAGGGTGGCCGCGCTGAAGCCATCCTTGTCGCTGCTCAACACCGAGTCCTCGGTCTCGCACGCGTCGGTGAAGTCGGCGCGGACGCACCTGACTTCGTCGGGTGAAGGCCTGTCCGCCGCGGCCGTGACCACCACGCCGACGGCCTTGTAGCCTTCGGGCGCCGTGGGGAGCCAGAAGTGGCCGGCGCCGTCCGGGCTGGACCAGACGAGGGCGTAGTCCACTGGCGCGACGAGGAGTGCACCGGTGCCAGACGTGTCCCGGCCGACGAGGACATGACCGAAGAGTGACCGGTTGTTGGGCTGCGCGTAGTGGCCGAGCACGGAGAAGCCGGCGGGGACCGGCGAGGGTTTGAAGAAGGTGGCGCCGAGGCCGTCTTGGCCGCCTTGCGTGGTGGACCAGACCTTGGCAAATGTGGTGACTTGGCGCACCTCTAGGCCTCCAAGGTCTATGCTGCCCTTGTCAAATCCTCCATCTTCTGAAACTGAAACAGTGGTGCCAGTGCCACCGGTGAGCTAAAAAAAAAAAAATTCAGCGCGGACAAAACCTAAGCTAAATTTCAAACTAGTGTGATAGTCAATATCTTTTTTCATGGTAGTGTCTAATATTCAGATGACTGGCACGTTGCTTTTCAATCATTTTCAACACCAATAAATAATATGCAGCATTAAAATCGAGGAAACTGGGAAAATTTCATAACCACAAGAATAAAATGCTTCTTGAGCCTTGCTACTCTGCCTGTTCTGAATAGAGACAAGCATAACTTCAAATCAACTTTGAGTCGATGAAGGGTCAGTATCTGCTGCCTTCAGAAGCTGGAGCGTATCCTAGATTGTTCTCATTTGATCACAGATGACTAAGAATCTATGTTTATCTTGTTACGTTTCAAAAATAGTTGCAGACAAAGGATCAAACTAAAGGAGGACCATTTAGTTAATGAATCTAGCAAAGCATGTTCTTTGACGTGATTGCAGGCAAACTAAGTGTCCGTCCTTCACATTAGAAACGAAAGGCCACTAAAAGAGCCTCCGTACAAGGAAAACAACCCCATCAGTGATTGGACAAACTCACAAACAAGTTGAAAAGGAGCACTAGCTATTACTGATAGACTCAAACTAGCAGATTAAGTACCATTCGTGCACCGAATGTCTCGGGGAAACATGAATGCAAGTATTCTATGAGCTTATCAACATGATGTACCTGACGCGGGCACCGACGGTAGCCCAGCCGGAGGAACGAAGTGCTCCTCAATGGGCAGCGCCGTCGTCCCCATAGGCACGCAGGACAAGCACGACCTTCTCCTCCGCATAACCCCGACGAGGTCGACCGGAGAAGAAGGCAACCCGCAGATGCAAGACGTATGTATCCTTGGCAGCTCAGCTCAGAGCCACAGAAGGCGGTGTAGAGCAGATGTATCCTTGGCAGCTCAGCTCAGAGCCACAGAACGAAGCTGATGATATAGAGCAGGAGGCAGCTCGCCGTCTCAGCTCTCGACTCCTCTCCCGACAAGTGACAATGTATGGGATACTTCGGCGACACTAGTCGTCAATCTTATATGCAAATCCAGCCGCACAGAGCCCCGGCGGGTTGGCTTGTCTGCCACCCCTGCTGCCCGTTGCAAGGAACCGGCGGTTACTTGCAAGAAACCTCGATCTCGCTCGCTCTCTCTCGATCAGTGCTCGCCGAGGCTGTGGCCTAGCTTTTGTTTGGCGACGACTTCACTGCCCGTGCCTTTAAATGCGTCTTCCTCGGCTTCACGGCTCATCCATATATAGGAGTATGTTTTTGATTGACGACATGGATCTAATCCATTGTTTTGCATTGCCATCCATTGGCGCGCGCTTCCATCACCTCAACTCCCACGAGATACACACGTCGTGGCCTTGTTTGTTTAGCGTCTTCCGTGACGGCTTGGACTTGTGTGCTCACCGTTTGTTAGCTTAGCTGGAGCCAAAGGCCGGCATGGACACACGGACGGACTGGCAGGTTTATCTATTTGCTCGTGGCAGCGTCGCGCGCGCTTCGGCACACTGCATCATTGGGAGGAAAACGTGCGACAAAGCAAAGGCCAGCTACGACGCGCCTCGGGCTGCGTTGTTTTCTGGTTATTAGGTCAGTCAGAGCAGGTAAGGCCGGACATGCGTTCTGATTAGATGCTCGTAGTTTGTTTATTTCACATGAACAACGCGGCATGGCTAAACAAAACGGAGAGAGCGGTTGAAAGATTCCGATGATGATGATGCAGAGTAACAAAGATCATTCACACAATCACACAGGCGACTTGCAAGGCTCCCTTCCTCCAATGGGATTATGCAAGTGTCAGAGTTCAGACTCATAATAGAACGAGAATCGCGTGCAGTTTTTAGTTAGCCGGAATTAGAACGGAGAACTTGTAAAGAATATGCAACTATTCAAGGAGAATATCCATTTTTTTGCGCTGCTGGAAGTCACATCAGCTTGGAGTGGTCCAGGACAAATTTCCGTGTCGGACGTGGACAAGAGGCGACTTGCAAAATTTTGTTTTCATGTAGTCTTTATGGACCATTTCTAAGTGTAATCATTCAGACGAGCACATATATTATTCTGGTAGTACAGCTGGTCTGCCCGATACAGGGTGTGATCCAGACTTCGTTGTACTTGCTACAGTTTTTTTTGTTTTTGTTTTTTTTTTGTTTAAGTATAGGTTACTCATGCCTAAGGGAAGTGCGTATGCATATGGAATTAGTAAACATCACATTTGGATGCATTTGGAATATTAACCACACTAGCATGCAAAACTGGATTTCCACAAGCATCAAAAGTATCATAAGCGAAGTCTTCAGTCTTCACGGTAGAAGTTGACATATTAAAGGGAAATTCATGAAAATGCATTCATAATCAAAACCAAGAATACAAGGTGGAGCCTTTATGCTACCAAAAAATAGGAACAGTTGTGTTCAAGTTTCGTCTCTCTTTCCTCTATGTATTATTACTGAAATAGATGCTTCCAGTGTTGAGTGTCCAAATTAAATGTTCTCTCTATACAAATCGTGCAGGCTCAGTTATAAGAATTCTAAGGAAACAAAGACAAATATACATGTAGGAACTTCAACTAGAAAGAACCACTATGCTCCTGGTACTAACCTCTCTGCTCTGAGAATACGTGTTCTTCTTTTGCTGCAATAAATCATATATTTCTTCATGATTTCTTATACCTGAATTATAATGTGTCAAATGATGTTTGCCCTCGGCTCTCAGATGCAAGTACTGCAGAGCAGAAGGGCAAAACTTAGTCCTCCAAAAATAGTTTGCTGTCAGTTTCAGGCAAACATGTCTTTTGTTGACAGTTTAGCAGTGGAAGCACTCACCATAGCCTGACAGGACTCATTCGTTAACCGTGCATTCCCATTTTCCATCAAATTGAGGCCCTACTGGGAAAGGGCACACATAAACATAGAAAGATGCTCACCCATGTGCTAAGTATGGCGCTGGACAAATGATTCGACAAGTGGATTTACAAGCTCAGGTGTTTCATCCTGCAAGACAAACACAAACAAATAAAACAGCAGACTCCAGATGCAAAAGTACAAAACACTAGACAGATTGCAGTAGATAATACAGTAGCTGAATAAATTAATCTATTACAGAGAGGACCTGAGGGCAGTGTCCAACATCTGGCAAGACAACAAAATCTTCAACTGTATCAAAAGATGCATAGGCTCTTCCAAGCTCAACAGGCTCCCATGGGTCCTTCTCCCCCCATGCTACCAAAACTGGACACTGCACAAAACAAAAGAAACCCATACATAATTTCCAAAATCAAAACGAACTATTAATCACACAACTAAGATCATCCGAACCTTGACCAACGGAAGTAACTCTTCAGGTAGAGGTCCTCCAGAGTAGCAGATGAACTCAAGGAATACATCCACTGCTCCAGGATCAAGCCCAGGCTGTAGAATAATCTGAACTAGCTCATGTGTCACTGCAGATGTGTCATGATAGCACTGCAGAAAGTTTAGTTAGAACCAGAAAATCATAAAAGTTGAAGTGTATGCAATCCAAAGGTATAACTACGCGAACGGGTGCCTAGCCGAGTTGGTTAGTTGGCTCTAGTAGAACTCCTTAGGTCCTGGGTTCGACTCCCCGTCGGAGCGAAGGCTAGGATTGGGCTTAAAAAAATTCTCTCATCTGTCCCACGCCAAAGCACAAGTCTAAAGACCGGCCCAGATTCTCACATGGGCAACTGTGCCGCTGTGTATAGGTGGGGATGGGGTTCGGGGATTTTCTCGACCTGCATGAGAAGGTTACCTTCTATCTTAAACAGAATGCTCGAGGGCTGTCATACCCCCCGCGGGTCGAGTTTTTTTAAGGTATAACTACCTATAAAGAGTTCCTCGGTTGGATATGATTATTTCTTATTGAGTTGCACAGTGACCAGTTCAACCAATTATGGTACAGAGGAAACATGCACAATGCACTCATACTTCAACGCTCCCACTCACTTGTAGGCTCCCTTAAGCTTAAGATGTCGGATAGAAGTGTGTTATAACTTTTATTTAAATTGTTGCATCCAGGATATAATATAAACTATTAAATAGTATCCAGTATTCACCAAATAGTTCAGTCAAAGGTCTAAGCACAATGAGGAAAGGTGGGCAATAAACTCATTCGACAACACTTTATTGTACAATGGATTTTTGAAGTGGGTAAACAAAAAGCGTAAGATTTGAAACTGCTTTACGGTTTACACAATTTGATGCATATAGAAAAATATCCACTACAACATGTATGCGAGTATGTCCTCACATGTCTTTTTTTTTATCGGGTACAACTTGACGCACACAACCCACACACTCCACACTCACACCGAGGCGTCGCCTCCAGTGCGCGGGAAACGCGCTGTCGGGGTCATAACCCCAGGGTGTCTCAAGGCATCGATTAGTCAGCAGGCCACGCGGCCCGCAATATCTCAGCTAGCGAAGGCCCGAGCGACCGAGGCCCAACTAAGCCAAGCGAACCAGGCTGGACGCTAAGGCCGGGGTCAGCCACGACCCCTTCCTCCTGCCATAGCCGCACGGCACTCGAAAGGCGCACGATCTCTCCCCGGTCACGACCCCCGGAGGGAACGGGGAGAGGTCAGGCCTAGCCAAGCGTGCCTGCTCTGATAAGAACAAGCACGTCACACTGACCCCGCAAGGACCGAGGGGACAACATTCACCTCAGTCCGGCCAGATGCCATCCCCGTGCCACACTGCACAGACAAGACAACACCGCACGGCGGTGACGACCGGTACGGAGCCCACCGTCTAGATACGGTCCGACAAGACGAAGATACGACTCCACCCAGTACAAGATGGGATCCACAACGAGAGCCTTGATTTAGAGGCCATCTAGATCGGCGAAGCCACGACCCCAACGACTGGGATCGTGGCCCTCAGCTCCTCAAGCCAACCAGATATCGACGACCTAGGGGCGGCTACCAACTCCTGTACGACGCCCCGGGGAACCAGGAGACGATGACGAAGACCACGGCGGAGACCACGTCGCACAGGACGGCTGGTGAACCACCAGCGTGCCTACAGTGCTGCCACGGCCGGTACAGTAGCGCCACGCCACACCATACCGCGACGTGGCCACAAGACCATGACGACAACCACGCCCGAACGTGTACCTCAAGACGACGTAGATTGCAAGCCAAGTTAGCTAGGCCCTCCCTTAGGCTCACGACCCTTCGGTCGGGAGAACCTCCTCCTTTGTATGCGCCCTTGGCCCCGAACTCTTTATAAGGGCAGCCAGGGCACCCATCTCGACACATTCACATCCTCTACCATTTTTACTCATTCTCCATATCCTTTACCATTTTTACTCATTCTCCATCGTAGCAAGGCTCCTGGAGCTTCCCTCCGGGCAGCCCATCTCCTAGCTTTAGCTCTTCTTCCTCTTCCACCATTCTTGCACCCCCCATTATAAGAACTTCAGAGCATTCAAGCGAGGAACATGCACTCGGTCATCTCTGAGACTGAACGTAGGGCTCCGGCCTGAACCAGTATAAATTCTCGTGTCTTTTGGATGCTACCATCGTCTTCCTAGAGCAGCGCGACAATCATATAAGTTTACTAGTCCGGTTTACAAAACACCGACACACGCAGTACCACCGAACGCGCACGCGTGCGTGTACCCTGAAAATTCTAGAAAAAATCCAGAAAAATGTGCGATCACCAGGGTTTGAACCCTAGTGGGTAGCGTCCCAGTGGACAGCCCTACCATTGGACCACAGGCCCATTCGCATGTCCTCACATATCTGACTCAACACATCACAACATATTATCTTGCAAGCAGACTAACAATAATGTATTTATTGTAGTGCAAGCCAGAAAATAAATAAAGAAAGTTATGCTACAATGAAGTGTTGAGGAACATTATTTTCCACTGTTCTCGAGGGGAAATAGTGAGTCATAAATTGTCTTGTTTCCATTCTATATGGGGCCTGAAATTCAGTAGTTGGACTGAAATTTGGTGCAATTAAGTTCTAGATTGGAGTTTCTCTTCAGCACACTGTCTTAAGCCGTTGTACAGGGCACATCTATCCCCAAAGAAAATATTGAGCAGCAAAATGTCAAGATGACTTCCATTTACTTCAGATAGTAGGTGAGGCATCGATTTGTATCCTAAGTAAAACCTTGTTTTTGCTTTTTCCGCAGTTACATATGAGATATGAGCATGTGATCCTCTCACAGCCTCAGGGAATATTAAGATAAGGTAGCTTTTCTAAACATCTAATTTACCATTATTGTTGTAGAAAAACAATAGGGCCCTTCTCTGAGAGCTTGGGCTTGTGGACCTATCATACACACCTGTAAGTTGGCACATGGCTTCACCACATAATAGAAGGGTTAAATTTATAAACTGAAAAACTCCGACTCATAAACTAAACGTTTAAGCTTAAGCTAATGGTAGCTTTCAGCTCTACAAGCCCAAGCTATTGGTCCCAATATACTAGTGCAATGTTTTGTAACACATATAGTTTCTTCAGACAAGTATGTCAACATAAGATTGAATGTAACAGTATTTTTTAATGAAAAATTTGGAACTTCTCGCCATAGTATTGCATGGCATAATATTACATATATCCTCTGAATATATTTTTACAATATGAGATGATAGAGAGAAAATACCTGGCAAAGAATATTTTTCACAGATTCTGGTGTAGCGACAGCATTAAAAAATAGCTTCCCAACAACAGTGTTCCTAGAAACCAGTAAATGCATTATAACAAGCAACTACCTAGCACCAAGATACTGTGATGGGAGTAAAAAAAAGCAAGTTACCTTAGGAGACTTTGAAAAGATTTGATGAAAGGCTTTGCAAACCATGGTTGCTTTTTGCTATGAAGCATCCTTAATGAAATATCCAATAAAACAATTCCTTTACATTTTTTAGGTTCCATAACAGCTGCCTGCAGACCAACAACCCCTACATGATAGGAAGCACAGCACAAAGATTTAAGATACTAAAATCATATATCAAATAATCACGAGATCAGTCTAATTAATCAGATTCACGAATTTACCCATTTCAGTAAAGGGGCTTTCAGTAACAAATAAAATAAGAACACCAAGCTGGGGCATCCAGCATTTCAATACTGGAAAGGTGACTTTCAACAGATTGTACCAAGTAACCAACATCGCTATGCTAAGACTGCCACATCAGTACCTCAAATGTATTATAAAATGGTTAATGTAATCTATGACAAAAGATAATGACAATAAAGGTGCAATAAAAGAGGAACATGCTAGAAATTCTGACAAAAAAGATCTGGACCTCACCATGGTGACTGGTGGGTCCTATATATGATTCGAATATAATCACTGGATGTTGTTAATAACCTTTTGAAATCGAAAAGATAAAGAGGGTAAGTACATAAAACAAACCATATAACTCCTTTGTAAAAAAGAAATAGTTGAATATATTTGGAGTAACAGCATAACTGTGCAGCTTTGGCAATAGGTGCCAAATCATTTGTGCATCTGGCATACCTCCAATTGAATTGCATATGAAGAAAGCTTCACTCTGGACCACTTCAGCACAGAATGTATTCAGCTGTTCTCCCCATGTCTCAAAAGTATAAAAGTTCTCTCTGATCTCACGTGGATTAGGCTTATCAGAATAGCCATAACCAATTAGATCTATCGCATATACCCTGTGTGCCACGGCTAGAACAGGAATATTTTTCCGCCAAAGGTCACTGAAACTGAAAAAAAGGAATATGTAGACCACTGCAAAGCAAAGGTAGCTGATAATTTTCAGAGAGACATATGTGTGGATAGTAAAGGCCTAGCGTTACTTTAGTCTCATATGGGTACAGAGTAACTTTGAAGCAAAATAATCAGAAAATTTTCGATGTAATAGGTAAAGATATCTTCTCTTAAAGCTGCATTATCAAATTAATAAAAGTTCTCAACTACCTACTAAGTTAATGGGCTACTTTCCCCGGCCCATTGTACATTTCTGCATACCTTTTCTTTTTAAATGCATTTCTGCATACCTTAGCAGTCCACCAACGAAAAGTGTACCAACAGCTAAGGAACATTTGCTATTAAGAAATGCAGTTGCTTGCAAATTTAGAGACAGATATGGAACAGAAACACTCAAACACGGGTTATCAGTGTATGACGCACACCTGTTTGCCCCGAACCCGTGAATTAGAACCAATGCAGGGCCTGATGTCCCAGCGTACTGGTAGCGAATGTTGTAGCCCCTCCATTTCCATGTGCTGCATGCAGACGAAGAAAGGCAGCAATCAACGATAAGCAACACAAGTCGCGATATCCAAAACAATGAAACCGCAATCGGACCCCAGACGTCACGTCAGGCGCGGCGGTGCCTACCCGGTGCTTACTTGGGGCTGAGGCTCCACCGGCGAGGACGCGTCGGACGAGACTGGAACGTCCGCGAGCGACGCGACTGGGGGTCTCTCCTCTACTGGGTCCGCCTTGGAGCTAGACGCCACGACGCGCAGGCTGGAGCGTGCCGCGCCTCCCGTGGAGGGTTTAAAACGCCCGTAGAATCGCGGCGGGTGGGGCCCCACGGCGAAGACCACGCGGGCCGCCGTGGCGCTGCGGCGAGCGGGGAGGGGGCCGGGAGGAGCCGCGCAAGCCATACCGCCGCGCCGCGCGCACGATGGTGTGTGGAGAGACGACAGCCGAGACCGGGGAAGGAGGAATCGGGGAGACGGAGAAGCAACGCAACGGGCGCGCGTGCGGGAGCTCCTCAACCATTGCCCATTGGTGTTCGTTGTTTCTCGCCGCGTGGGAGAAACGGGACGGCAGGAGGAGGAGGCGAGCGGGGCTGGGTATGGTGGGCCTCGAGTAGCGGACCCAGCGGTAAATAAAAAGTCCACGTTATCCTTCTCAATTTTCGCAAAAAACTGGGCCCCCCTACATCACTTAACTTTTAAAACCGTTCATCTTACCCTGTCGCTGTTAAAAGCGGTTTTATTTTTATCTTTTTTATTTATTCCGGCTAAATCTTTAAAAAATCATAGTAAATCACATAAAAAAAAATCATAAAATGGAAAATCTATTTTTTTTGACTCCACATGAGTAAATATATACAGTGAACATATAATATGGTATGCTTTAGTACAAAGTTTTTACTGTGGCTTTACATCTATGTTTTATGTAATTAATTAGAATAATTCATAGCTGCAGTTCTATGGTCTAATTGTGATAAATTTATTGTGGTAGGATAATTATTGTATGATTGAACTGTAGTAAAAATTTTATACTCATTCAATCATGTATAGCTTAGTTATAGATTTTATTTAGGTTTATGTTGACCCAATGAATATGAAAATTTTACTACAGTTCAATTATACAATAATTAGCCCACCACAAAAAATTCATCACAATTGAATTATAGAACTGCAACTATGAATTATTTCAATTAATTACATAAAGCATAGAACTAAAGCCACAACAAAAACTGTGTACTAAAGCATACCATATTATATGTTCATTGTGTATATCTACTCATGTGGAGTCCAACAAAATTGATTTTTTCTGTAATTTACTATGTTTTTTCAAAGATTCAGCCGAAATAAATAAAAAAGAAAAAGAGAAAACCACCTTGAAAACTACTTATAACAGGGCCAGGGAGGTAAGATGAATGGTTTTAAAAGTTGAGGGAGGTGTTTTGGCTGGTTTTGGAGTCCAGGAGAAAAAGCGGATTTTCACGAAAGTTGAGGGAGGTAACGTGGACTTTTTCCGACAAAAACAACTAAAAGAAAAACTGGATCGGGGTCCAGCCCATCTCGTTTACTGGGCTTAAACGCAGGCCGCTTTTGCCCACTGGTTGGCCATCTGCGGGCCGCAGGCGACGTCCGCCGATAGGATCTCCAGTCCAATAAGGGCCTGATTGGTACCCATTTTTGCCCAACCAAATAGCAAGCAGAAGGTGAGAGAAGGAGAAGGCCAATTCCCGTCTCGTTTTCCTTTGCCGCTCTCCAATTCGCTTCGAACAAACGAGATCTCCGAACAAACGGGCAGAGGTGAGAGAAGGAGAAGGCCATGTCGGCGGCGGCTCAGCAGCAGAAGGCGGCGGCGTCGACCTCGGCGGCGGGAGCGGAGCAGGAGGAGGTGGAACACGGGCCATTCCCCATCGAGCAGCTCCAGGTACGGACCCGGCTCCCCTCGCCTCCCGCTCTAACCCTAGCCGGCTTCTTGGGTCCGGTTCTTGTTCCCCTCGCGCTGGAATGGGTGGCTTCTCCGGGAGTTGAGGCTTTCTTGAGGCTCTATCTCCGTGTGAGGAGGTAATGGAGGTGGATTTCGTCGCGGGTTTCGGGTTCTTTGGGTGGGGCGCTGGGTTCTTGGCCGAAGAAATGGGAGGTTCTTGAATCGTTTGTTACTCCCTTCGTGGAGCCAAGGGCAATCGTTTCTTGGATGTTCCGGTCCATGCGCGGATGAATTGGCAATTTGGTATTGGTTTTCCCCAGCTGTTGCCGCGTTTTTCCCGTTAATGCCGGCAAGATTGCGAGAGATTCTGGAGTTGCCAGTTCATGCGTGATTGAATTGACATTGTCTCCGCTGGGTTGCGAAAAACTAGGTTCTTGATTATTCGCCACTTCACAATGAATGGCGGTCAAGCTTGAACGTTTATTGGGGTTTCGATTTGTTTGCTGCTGGATCCGAAACAAACTTCTGGAAATGGAACCCTAGCCTCTGCCTCTTCATTCAGGGTGTGAACTGGGAGTCTTTCTTGGAACTTTTGGTGGCTTGCAGTTGCAGTCCACTTATGTTGGGGTTTTCCTGGGTTTGTTTGGTCCTTTCTAGTTTCTACCACGGATTGCACAATTTGCAGTAGTAAACAGTGTCAACGTTTATTAGATTCATTGATGTACTGAGATGACGTGCTTTCAATTGGAATCATAACTAGGCTCTCGAGTGGATTCATGGGACATGGGTATTTTCTTCTGAAATCTGCTTCAAAAATGAAGCATGAAGTCACCATCCTGTATCTTCTTCTGTTAGTTGATTTTCCTGTGCCTACATCATTTCAGATGAGTCAGTTTTTCCATGTACAAACTCCTGAAAATGAGGAATTTGTTGCCTGAACTATATAGGCCTTTTAACTAACATATGGCACAATTGTAGCTTATTGCTCAAGTACATAGCTTTCTTCAATTGTAGCTCAATATACATTAGCAAAGGATCTTATGATTGCATTTTGCAATTTATTTTTAGTCCCTTGTTTAAGTGCCATTTAGGTAGCTGACTAACTGTAACTAGTTTCTTGAAACATAAAAAAGGTTTGTTGCTCTGTTAACATTAAATTTGTGGTCTAGGCTTCTGGAATAGCTGCATTGGATGTGAAGAAGCTGAAAGATTCTGGTCTCCACACTGTAGAGGCTGTGGCTTACACTCCAAGGAAAGATCTTGTGCAGATCAAAGGGATAAGTGAAGCTAAAGTTGACAAGATAATTGAAGCAGGCAAGTAATATGGGACTGTATATGTATTGAAACTGTATTGAGGCTATGTTGTGTGGACGTTGTATTGCACACTATCGAACTCATAACTGTCTGCAAACTTTTTGCAGCATCCAAGATAGTTCCACTGGGATTTACAAGTGCCAGTCAACTTCATGCGCAGCGGCTGGAGATTATTCAAGTTACAACTGGATCAAGAGAGCTTGATAAGATCTTGGAGGGTAATGAGCTTGCATATTCCATGATATTAGTTTCGTGTACTATAGCAAGTCACCGTGATTACTGATTAAGCATTCTGTTATGACATACCTGCAACAGGTGGGATAGAAACAGGATCTATCACTGAGATATATGGTGAGTTTCGCTCTGGAAAGACTCAATTGTGTCACACCCTTTGTGTTACATGTCAGGTGACTTTTTTTATCTATCCACACCTTTTTCCATTTCATTCCTTAATTGTTCTGTTGGTCTCAAATATGTAAACCATTTATATTGCAGCTTCCACTGGACCAGGGTGGTGGTGAAGGAAAGGCTCTATATATTGACGCAGAGGGTACATTCAGACCACAAAGGCTCCTGCAGATTGCTGACAGGTTATACCTTAGCCGCACTTATTATTTTGGATTATAACATAACTTTGATTGCTAATCATGCGCATGCTGGAATCTAGGTTTGGGCTGAATGGTGCTGATGTGTTAGAGAATGTGGCTTATGCCAGAGCTTATAATACGGATCATCAGTCTAGACTTCTGCTGGAGGCAGCTTCCATGATGATAGAGACCAGGCAAGTTTTGAATCTACTACGTGTGAACTGTCTGTTAGTTTGAGCACATAACAAATATAAGCATGATTTACTTACTATAGATAGGCGAGCATCAGTTGTGCACTAGGTAAATAAGTTAAATTTGTTTTGGTTATCTTTCTGCTTACGAATAAAATGTATTGATCCTTTGTAGCCACATCGGTTCCATGTGACATTAAAATATGCATGCGCCTGAACTTCACTAATCACTATTATTTACAGCTGTCGTATTGTGAGTTTTCAGTCTATGTGCATTGAATAAGAATGTCCCAAACCTATTCATGATACATTGCTCTTCATGCCAGCTAACTAGTCATAATATAATATAGTTAGACAGTTGGTGTATATTTAGCATATCAAACCATGCAGGACATACAGATAATTAAGTGCATACTATGGTTAGGCTGTATATACCAATGCAGAGGTCACTAGCATGATAATGCTGCCTCACAATTTTATCACATCAGCCAATACAGAAACCAGATAATTTTTGTTGCTGCAACTGCAACTGCTACTATGTTGAAGTGTTTTTCATTAACTCTGCTTGCAAATGCTTTTTTTCTGCATTCTTGGACATATCCATATGACTATATAGCTGATGCCTGTTTTCAGTATATGCTTATTATGAATCTCATGGTTTCCATATGACTAATAATAGCAGAACTAGCTGTTGTTCTGAATCTCTACATTTGCAGGTTTGCTCTCATGGTTGTAGACAGTGCCACAGCTCTGTACAGAACTGATTTCTCAGGAAGAGGGGAGCTATCAGCGAGGCAAATGCACATGGCTAAGTTCCTGAGGAGCCTTCAGAAGTTAGCTGATGAGGTCAGTTATAAGTTAGCATTCTTTATTTTTTGTCATTGAGAAAATTGTAGCCTTTTACCTTTATTGCTATGTCTTAGCTTTCTTTCAAAAGAAAGTTCTGTTTACACTATTGGATATCAATCATGGTTGTTCAATTTGCTTAAGTTGATTTTATTGGTCACTGCAGTTTGGAGTAGCTGTGGTTATCACCAATCAAGTAGTAGCACAAGTGGATGGATCTGCTATGTTTGCTGGACCACAGTTCAAGCCCATTGGTGGAAACATCATGGCTCATGCTTCGACCACAAGGTGCATTGTTCCGCCAGTTCATCATAATAACTAGTTATCTATATTCAAGCCCCCAATGTTGGTTCTATTCCTATCTGTGCCCTTCCTTAAAATGTTAGTGATGTCTCTACCAGGCTTGCTCTTCGCAAAGGACGAGGGGAGGAGCGGATCTGTAAAGTAATAAGCTCTCCCTGCCTGGCTGAAGCTGAAGCAAGGTTTCAGTTAGCTTCTGAAGGTGTTGCAGATGTCAAGGATTGAGACCATTTATGCTTACAGGCATCTTCAGATTCATTACTGGTTTGCTGTCTGCTTTGTCATTCCTTGGGTCAACTTCTGTGTTGCCTCACCTTGATGTACAAAACAGTTGCCTTCACAGATGTGAATGCATGCCTGTGACTGATCTAGGCGTCCTGTTGTAAATAAAACGATGCCTGTTGCCCTGTTGTGTGTTGCATGTAATCTGACAATTCCAACAAATATTGACGCAATTGTAGTTATGATGTATCAAATATCAGTTTGGTTCCCATTTTGGGTTTTATTGTTGGCTTAGCACAGCAGTTGCTGGATGTGCAGTGTGGGATTATTATAGAAAAGAATCCACAGAACAACAATGACCGATCCTGATGAAGTCGTTAGTGAATACGACAATATGTGACTACAGCTGACGCTACCCTGAGTTCTTGACTGTTGATGCAGGTTGAATTGTGGACTTGTGGTGACCTTTGAGTTCACTTGTGATAAGAACAGGGTTGATGGGGAAAACTAACTTGTGATTGGAACAGGTTTGATGGGAAAAACTAAGGATTCTATATGATTGGCTGTTGTGTGACCATTTCCATTGTTTCTTCAATTAATGAAATGTTACCGTCACATATCAAGGTTTACGTCTTCGTATTTGTTTGCATGACATATTTCTTTCCTTTTCCTTTTTTGCTTGGGGGGGGGGGGGGGGGGGGGCATAGGTCAGAAAATAGGAGCCATGCAGGTCATAAAATTGAAACGCCAGCCCAGAGCAATTTTTACTGTAACATGGCATGAAGATGTTGCACGACATACGTCCATTTGGTCTAAAAGCCTTGGCACTAAGTTTTAGGAATAACTATTCACCCTCTTTTAGTCGGACATCTTGAGTCCACGACCTTTCAGGTGGTTACAGACTTACAGGACACTCGTGTTGCTGGTCGAAGTCGCTTGAAATTCTACACAATATGAGTCATTAGTGTAGACACTAACTATAACAAATAGCAAGAGCATATACGAGTAAATAAACCTCAAAACAAAACCACAAGATCCAAATAATTCTAATCTATGAACCATAATATAGAGCATGATTTTATTAAAAATATAAACTGGTTTCATTTTTTTGAGCGAAAATAAATTTCCTATGATTTTTCTAAGATTAAACCAAACTTTATAATGTTAAATTTCATATTTTGTTAAAAAGTATTTGGGTAGTTTTTGGTAAAGTCTATTTGACTGAATTATCTACGTTATCTGATTGATTTACCTCTCTAGTGGTTTGATGTTGTGCCGGTGCCACGTCAGAAGTTTGATGTAGCGTTATGTTAGAACCGCCTTGACAATCACCCGTGGATAAAAAATAGTTGGTTCAATAGTTGAAGGAATCAAAATATTTGGTTTTGGGGAGATAAATCAGATAAGTTGAGGAAGATGAGGAGATAAATCGGACATTTCACTTCAATCGATGAGTTTACCTGGGCTTTGACGATGAAGTGGCCATGATCAGAGGTGAATGGTCCTCTTGCTGGACTCCTTCCACTTGTGGTCCGCCAAGCTCCTCGTCAGCCTACCGCATTCTCTTTCTACTGAAAAGCTACTAATGCTCAGTTGTGCTATGTCTACTCGTATTATGAAAATTGCACCAGTAAGTTTCAAAAAAAAAAAAAACGCACCAGTACGCGTGATACAGAGATGGACAGTAATTTGGAACTGAACAAGACCAAAACACATCTAAGTTGTTCGAGCTGAATTAGCAACCATAAACATCAACACATTTTTAAGTTGGGATCACAAGTTGATTGCATTGCAGGGACAGGGTCAGGGAGAAAAGCAGCAGCAACAGCAGGATCATCTCCCCTGAGAGAGAACAGTCGAAGAGGCTGCACAAACGCTGGTGGTAGCCGACGACGGATCGCGTGACATGACGTACGAATCAAACCCTTGTTGGATCTGCGCCAGCGCCATCGTGCCATAGCTCGCGTAGCTCGGTGATAGATCAGGAAGAACCGGCTGGGCGGAGTCCAGGTACTGCACAACTTTCCGCATGCTAGGCCTCATACTCGGCAGAGGGTGCAGGCACATCATGCCCAGATTCAGCACGAGGCTCACCTCGTCCGCGTCGTACCTTCCCGCGAGCCGCGGATCGACCGCGTCGAGAACCGTACCACCGCCGCGGTGGCACTCGACCACCCAGTCGACCAGCACGACAGGATCGCCATTACGGTGGTCTCGCTCGATCGGCCTCCGCCCGCAGACGACCTCCAGGAGGAACGCGCCGAACGCGAACACGTCCGTCGAGGGAGTCGCCCTGCCGTCGCGCACGAGCTCCGGCGCGAGGTACCCCATGGTCCCGACGACGCGAGTCGTCTCAGGGGTGGCGCCGTGATCGTACAGTCTGGCCAGGCCGAAGTCGCCCAGCCGCCCGTTCATCTCGTGGTCCAGGAGCACGTTGCTTGCCTTTACGTCTCGGTGGATGACGACCTGCTCCCAGTCCTCGTGCAGGTACAGGAGGCTCGCCGCGACGCATCTGACGATCCAGTACCTCTGAGGCCAGGAAAGAGCAGGCTTGCTTGGGTCGTGTAGGTACTTGTCGAGACTGCCGTTTGCCATGTAGTCGTACACCAGGAGAAGCTCGCCCTTGCGCCTGCAGTAGCCCAGCAACTGCACGAGGTTCCGGTGCCGGAGGTGGCCGATGCTCACCAGCTCGGCGACGAACTCCCTCACTCCTTGCTTTGACCCATGCGACACCTTCCTCACTGCTACCTCCAGGTTAGATGACGGGAGTGTTCCTTTGTATACTCTTCCGAACCCCCCGACGCCGAGCAAGTTCCTGTCGTTGAACCCGTTGGTGGCATGGAACAAGTCCTTGTACGCGAACCGGTGCGGGCCGAACTCGTCCTCCCAGTCTTCCCGCACCTCGGCGTACCGGCGCCTCCGCCGGACGATCACGAAGACGGCTGCTAGCGCCGCGGCGACAAGTAGTGCTGTGGCCGGCGGCAGCGTCACGTCCAGGACCTTGGACCGGGGCTTGGGACCCAACCGTGGCAGGACAGGGAGCTTGGAGAAGTCGAGAGGAGGAGCTGGCCCGTCCAGGCTGAAGCTCCACCCGAGCACGTAGTGGTGCGTGACCATGACCCCCGTCGCCGAGGGGAAGCCGACGTACATCGGGCCCCGCGCGACTATCGTGGAGAGGTCGACGGCCGTGGAGAGTAGAGGCTTCTTGGGTTTTGGCACTCGGACCGGCGCGAGCGTCACGTCCAGCCGTCTGGCCCGACCGTCGTAGTCCACCCACACCTGCATCGGCTTGCGGCTGTTCAGTGCCGGCTCTTGAAAGGCGCCTCCGTCGCCGTCGTCGTAGTATCCTGCCGGCCGGGCCTGCTCCCATATCATGCTGTTGACGTCGACCCCAACATGGTTGCTGTTAATGTCGTGGAACTCGGCGTCGGTGATGGTGTCGAGCTCAACCGCCAGGACGCGGCCGCCGTGGTGCCGTTGGTCGCGTTGAGGAGGCCCAGGTACTGCCCGGCGTTCGCCGTGGAGAGGTTGCTGGTCGAGGCGACCACGAAGGCGAGGCCGTGGGAGCTCAGCTCGTCGTAGGGGGACACGATGGCGAAGACGAAGCATGTCGAGAAGGACCGAGCCGTCGTCGCCGCGGACTCGCTGCTGGGGCGGCGGAGGTGGAGCGGGACGGGATGGAAGGCGTGCGTTTTCGCCTGGTCCGTGGTGTTGGTGAGCGCCAGGAGGCCGTCAGGAGTCACGACGGCGAGGCCGTCCAGCGTAAGGCCCGCCGCGGCGAAGCCTTCGTGAACGAACTGACCGCTACGAGGGATGTAGTCTTGGCAAGCATAGCTTTTTCCGGCATTGGTGCGCGCAACCACAATGCATGCTGTGCAGTGTATGACGGTGTATTGTTGGGTCAGCTGGACAGCTTCTTGAATAGGACCGAGGAATCTTTCTGCGCTGTACTTGTGCAGGGCGTCGCCATGACTAGCAATTCCGGTGGCCGGCTGATGCTGTTCGGCTGATAGTTTTGCCTCCGATGAGTCGGCTGTTCGGCTAATAGTTTTTGCGGCTGATAAACCGACTAATGTTGTTTTATTATGAAAGAAAAATACTATACCATAATTGATAGATAGACCGGCTGATAAGTTCAATGACCGGTGGCCAGCGGTGGCGGGTGAGAGCGGGGTCACTGATGGAGCCATGGAGGACTCGAGAGTGGACTCACTGATGAAATCCTTTATGGTGGAATTCAAAGTCTCGCTCAATGCTTCTTTTTTTACTACCGGTCTGCCCGGTCAATTACGGAGTCGCTTTGGTAGTATTTCTGTCTTCGTCGTTCATTAAAGAACAGAGTTTTACATCAAGCTTTAATCAGCAGTCCTGATCCTGATATGTGGTGTTAGTACTGTATAGGGATCAGTTTCCACCAGTCTGAGAAAAGAATTCACACAGTCTGACTCCTTCAACAACAGCTTTTTTAATTGTTGCACACACACAGGAACGATGGCGACATCCCAGATCTGGTAACAACAGAAGAATATCATTTGCTTTACCGAGCGAGTATAACCGCACCATGAACATCAAAGGAGTCCTTCAGACGGGATCCACAATAATTTGATGTCACATGTCATATTATAACCGCACCCTGGCTTCCGATGACTTTGATCTGTCTCTGGTCTTGTTGACTTAGACCTCGTCCGCGCGCAGAGAAACACAGCCAGCCACTCGATCCCTACCATGAAACACCAGCTCTGACCAACGCGACGCGAGAGGCTGAAATTTGTTGTCATTTCCTTTACCAGTGCAGACGACGAGCGTTTCCTTGGCGGCTGTGCCGCCGAAGCGACGCAAAAGCCATGCTGGCGTTCCTGCCGTTCCACCTGGCAACTCTGCACCTTCTCCTCGCGCCTGCGTACAGCGGCGCCGCTGCGACCGGCGGCGGTCGCCGTGGCGGCAGCTTCATCTACAACGGCTTCGCTGGCGCGAACCTCACGCTCGACGGAGTGGCCGCGGTGACGGTGGGCGGCCTCCTGGTGCTGACCAACGGCAGCCTCCAGACGAAGGGCCACGCGTTCCACCCGTCCCCACTGCCGTTCTGGGACCCGGGCTCCCGGCGGAACGCCACGGCCGCGCGGTCCTTCTCGACCACCTTCGTGTTCACCATCTAGGCAGTACGCCGACATGAGCAGCAACGGGCTGGCCTTCTTCGTCGCCGCGGACACGGCGGTGCTGTCCACCGCACTGCCAGGGTGGTTCCTGGGCCTCCTCAACGACACCGACAACGGCGACCGGAGCGCGCACGTCTTCGCCGTGGAGCTCGATACCATCTTCAACGCCGAGTTCCGTGACATCAACAGCAACCACGTCGGCGTCGACGTCAACAGCCTGAGGTCGGTCTGCGTCACCGACGCCGGGTACTACGACGACGCCACGGGGCAGTTCCGGAACCTGAGCCTGGTCAGCCGGAACGCCATGCAAGTCTGGGTGGACTACGACGGTGCGGCCAGGCAGGTCACCGTGACCATGGGGCCTCTAGGCATGGCCAGGCCGAAAAAGCCGCTGCTGCAGACCGCCGTGGACCTCTCCGACGTGGTGCTGGACACGGCGTACGTCGGGTTCGCGTCGGCGACGGCGGTGCTCTCCTCGCGCCACTTCGTGCTCGGTTGGAGCTTCGCGCTGGACGGGCCGGCCCCGGCGCTGGACATCGGGGCGCTGCCAGCCTTGCCGCCCGCGTGGCCCAAGCCACGGTCGAGGGTGCTGGAGATCGTGCTTCCCGTAGCGTCAGCGACGCTGGTGCTGGCCGTGGGTGTCACGATTTACTCCCTAACGCAGCGGCGGCTCAGGTACGCCGAGCTCCGCGAGGACTGGGAGGTCCCGTTCGGACCGCACCGCTTCGCGTACAAGGACCTGTTCCATGCGACCAAGGGGTTCAGTGACAAGCAATTGCTCGGGGAGGGAGGATTCGGAGGTGTGTACAGGGGCGCGCTCCGCAACTCCGGCATGGACATCGCGGTGAAGAAGGTGTCGCATGAGTCCAGGCAGGGCATCAAGGAGTTTGTCGCTGAGGTCGTCAGTATCGGACGACTGCGGCACCGTAACCTCGTTCAGCTACTCGGCTACTGCCGACGCAAAGGTGAATTTCTTTTGGTTTACGATTACATGCCAAATGGTAGCTTGGACAAATACTTGCATGGTGGGAATGGAAGCAGAGGTGCAATAGACTGGCCTCAAAGGCTACACATCATTCGAGGAGTGGCATCCGGACTACTGTATCTCCATGAGGACTGGGCCCTTGTTCAGATACCCTCAAAATTCTAAGTTTTTTCACTCTCTCTCCATCACATCAATTTTTAGCCGTTTGTATGAAGCATTAAATATAGATAAAAAAATAACTAATTGCACAGTTTAGTTGGAAATCATGAGATGAATCTTTTGGGCTTAGTTAGTCCACGATTGGACAATATTTACCAAATAAGACGAAAGTGCTATTATTTATAGGGTTGAAATTTTTTTCAATCTAAACAAGGCCTGGGAGCACAGATTGTCATCCACAGAGACGTCAAGGCAAGCAATGTGCTACTGGACAGCGAGATGAACGGGCGATTAGGAGATTTTGGCCTCGCGACATTGTATGATCGTGGAGCTGATGCGCAGACAACACATGTGGTGGGCACTATGGGGTACCTAGCCCCCGAATTAGGACACACCGGCAAGGCGACTCCGGCGACTTATGAGCGCCCGGATCATCCGGGCGCTAGTGTCCAGACGTCCCTCAGTGCTCGACCCCCTTCGTCCGCTTCCCAGTCCGCACTCCCCCAACGCGCCCCCCTTCCGCACCGCAGGCTACCAGCACGCCCCGCGATGACGCGCGCAAGGAGCGGACCCACTAGCGATGGTACGAGGCCGGGCCAGCAGCATGGACCGCCGCCGCCGCCCGGAGATCGCGTGCCCGTGCGAACTGCCGTTGCTGCGTCTTCGTCGAACGAAGAGCCCCACTAATACCAACGAACCCGCGACCCGCGATGCCTACGAAGAGCCCTGCTAGCCTCTATGTCGCGCGAGTCCGCACGCCCCCAGATCGCCCACAGCCCGTCGCATCCGCCCCACGCCTGCGACGAGCATGCTGCATGCCCAGCGCGCCCCATGGCCACAGCACCCCCGCGTCCGCCGGCCCCGGCGAACCACGCGCCCCCGTCCGTCCCAGCTCGCCCCTCCCCGACCGAACAACATAGAAAGCTAGAATAAAACACGTGCAACAACACGGAAACAACTACTGCAACATTAGGCTGAAGCAGCTAAAACACCATGAAATATATAATTGCAACAACAAGGAGCAACAGTTGCGACATTAGGATGAAGCAGTTGAAACACCATGAACATATTATTGCAACAACAAGGAACAACAGCTGAAACATTAGGCTGAAGCGGCTAAAACACCATGAACATATTATTGCAACAACACCGAACTAACTACTGCAACAATAGGTTGAAGGAGCTGAAACATTTAGAACATATTATTGCAATACTGGTGTGAAGCATCTGAAACAACGCTCGAAATAAAAACACTTGCAACAACATAGAACAACTACTGCAACATGAGATTAAAGTAACTGAAAACATACTGCAACATCTCAAGCAGTACTACTGCAACATCGCAAAAACATCTGTTGCAACAACGCAAAAAAATCCCATTGCAACATTTGAAATCAGCTGTTGCAACATCCAAAAAAAACATTGCAACACGGCGAGATCTGACCCCGAGAGCTCGCTGGAACCCTAGCCACCGCCACATCCTTTAGATCCAGAGGAGGAGGAGGTGGAGGAGGAGGGCTCAGATCCAGAGGAGAAGGTGGAGAAGGAGGGCTCAGATCCAGAGAATGACCCACCTACCTCGCCGGAAGCCACTGCCGTCGCCCTGTTCTCCGGTGGCATGGAGGTCACGGAGGGGGAGGGAGGGGCGGCTCGCCGGAAGCCACCGCCATCGCCCTCCTCTCCGGTGACATGGAGGTCGCGGAGGGAAGGAGGGAGGGGGGAGGGAGAGAGGGGCGGCTCTCTAGAAGCCGCCGCCGTTGCCCTCCTCGCCGGTGGCATGGGGTCGCGGAGGGGAGGAGGGAGAGAGGGGCGGCTCACCGGAAGCCGCCAACATCGCCCTCCTCTCTGGTGGGATGGGGGTCGCGGTGGGAGGGAGGGGCGACAGGCAGGGGGCGCACGACTCGGGCGGGGCGGCACTGCGAGCGGCTCGGGAGGGAGCGGCGGCGAGCGTCTCCGTATGGAGCGGGCTGAGCGACGTGGGGCAGGTGGATGAGGATAAGGCGAGGGGAGCGAGTGGAGGAGTGTGAGCCGCATTCAGAGGTGAAGAAGCGCGTCGGACGCCAGACATATAGCATTACTGCTTCGCATTCGGCGCGTTCCTTCTGGAGGTCACCTACGGATGAACGCCAGTTGAGCAAGACGAGGAAAACAACTGTGATGTCCTTGTCAATTGGGTGATTGTGCATTGGCGCAGAGGTTCCATCGTTTACATGGTGGACACGCTGATGCCACGCCGATTGAACTCTGAAGAGGTCTTTTTGGTTCTAGAACTTGGGCTCTTGTGCTCGCACCCTTTGCCCAACGCAAGGCCAACCACTATGTAAAAAAGCCACATATCCACCACCTCACCACAAACGTGACCAGTAAAACACGTCTGTTGTAGTACAACTACAGACGTGCCTTCCTGACGCGCGTCTATAGTAAGTCATCGGTGGGGGTCGCCGGTCCGGCGAGGTCAACACGCGTCTATAATAAACGCTTGCTGCAGACGCGTGTTGGTAAAATACGTCTGAGCTAAATCTTCAGAATGCGTCTATATCTACAGCAGTTATTACAGATGCGTGTTGTGATTTCTGAGTCTCAGATAACGGGATCAAACTCTATGGACGCGCGTACGTGACACGCGTCTGTAGTAAGATCTCTTATTGCAGACGAGTATGTTATTGCAGACGCGTGTTTCCAACACGCGTCTTGAGTAATCCTACTTGTAGCAGACGCGTCCTGCTCTATACGTGTCTGTACTTTTGTGGCAGACGTGTGTTCCATACGCGCGTCAGTAGTACTTGGTCTACGTACTTAGCCGTTAGCATGTGCTAACAGGCAGAGGGAGGTACTTGGCACGTATGGAACACATCGGACAGTTGAAAGGTCCTAATATGGCTAGAGGGGGGTGAATAGCCTATTTAAAAATCTACAAATCAACTAGAGCAATTTGATTAGTATGACAAATAGCGTAATGCAAACTTGCTCTAGCTCTACAAGGGTTGCAAGCTACCTATCCAACAATTCTAGTTGCAATGATTACTTAGACACACAAACTTGCTATGTAACTACTCACTAAGAGCTCTCAATCTTGCTACTCTAAAGAGCTCAACTAGATGAATGTAAATAATAAAGCAAGCTCTCAATTCTAATTACACTAAAGATCTTGTATCAACTAGTTTACAAGAATGTAAATAAGTGAATAGGGTGATTATACCGCCGTGTAGGGGATGAACCAATCACAAGATGAATATATAGCCAATCACCGGGAGAATGCCAGACAAGAGACAATCGATTTTCTCCCAAGGTTCACATGCTTGCCAACACGCTACGTCCCCGTTGTGTCGACCAACACTTGGTGGTTCGGCGGCTAAGAGGTGTTTCACAAACCTCGTCCACACGATAGGACACCGCAAGAACCGACCCACAAGTGAGGTAACTCAATGACACGAGCAATTTACTAGAGTTACCTTTCGGCACTCCGTCGGGGAAGGTACAACTCCCCTTACAATCACCGAAGATGGTCATGAACAATCACCAACTCGTGCCAATCCTCCATCGCTGCTCCAACCGTCTAGGTGGTGGCAACCACCAAGAGAAACAAGCGAAATCCATAGCGCAACACGAATGCCAAGTGCCTCTAGATGCAATCACTCAAGCAATGCACTTGGATTCTCTCCCAATCTCACAATGATGATGGATCAGTGATGGAGATGAGTGGGAGGGCTTTGGCTAAGCTCATAAGTTTGCTATGTCAATGAAAATGGCCAAGAGAGTGAGCTTGAACCGGCCATGGGGCTTAAATAGAAGTCCCCACGAAATAGAGCCGTTGTACCCCTTCACTGGGCACAACATGGGCTGACCGGACGCTCCGGTCATGTTGACCGGACGCTGGACCCAGCGTCCAGTCGCCCGATGTAAGCCACGTGTCATTCTGAGTTAAACCTGAGCCGCCAGATCTCAACGGCTATAGACTGATCGGACGCTCCGGCACAAGTGACCGGACGCTCAGACCCTAGTGTCCGGTCATTTCCAGTAAGCTCCCAAAACCGACTTTTGCCGACCGGACGCATCCGGTCAAGCTTGATCGGACACAGCCCAGCGTCCGGTGAGCAACCCTAACCACTGTGCCGTCTGACAGCTCGATCGGACGTAGCCTTTCAGCGTCCGGTCGCTGAGTGACCCAGCGTCCGGTCAGTAGACCGATGCCAGCATCATTGCGACCAACTCCATTTCACCTCTAACTTCTTCACCCTTGTTCAAATGTGCCAACCACCAAGTGTATCACCTTGTGCACATGTGTTAGCATATTTTCACAAATGTTTTCAAGGGTGTTAGCATTCCACTAGATCCTAAATACATATGCAATGAGTTAGAGCATCTAGTGGCACTTTGATAACCGCATTTCGATACGAGTTTCACCCCTCTTAATAGTCGCTAAGTGTCTCGATCACCAAAACAAAATAGCTCCTATCATTTATACCTTTGCCTTGAGCCTTTTGTTTTTCTCTTTCTTCTTTTCTAAGTTCAAGTGTTTGATCATCACCATGCCATCACCATTGTCATGATCTTCGTTATTGCTTCATCACTTGGAGTAGTGCTACCTATCTCATAATCACCTTGATAAACTAGGTTAGCACTTAGGGTTTCATCAATTAACCAAAACTAAACTAGAGCTTTCAGTAGTGGCTCTTGAGCGGCTTTGAGGTGCGCTGGCGGAGTTGGCGGGCGGCTGGCGGCGGCCGAAGTTGCGCAGCGCGACCATAGGTGAGCGACGGGAGGATGCGCGGCACGCAGGTAGGCAGCGGAAGGAGGGGCACGTGGCAGTCAGTGGGGCACGCTGCTGTGGCGGGCGGCAGGCCGGAGGGGCTCGCTGCTGTAGCAGACGATGGTGGGAGGCCTTAGGGCTGCGTCGCGTAGGCAGCCAGGCGTAGGTGATCAATTCTTAAGCTCGATCCGCCGGCGCTCCTCTCTGTCCCTCTTCTCTGCCGGAGCACCGCCACACCGCTCGATGGCAAAATTCACCGCCGTTGTTCCACCTTCTCCCAATTTCCCACGCTCCCAGCTCCGCCTAGTTCTTGTGGTCCTCCTCGAACCGCTGTAGCCACCTCTCGCCGTCGCAATCGCCTTCGGCGTCGGTTACCACCGTGGCCATGCCACCATGGCCACCATGGGCAGCTCGCTGTGGCCAGCTCATTCTAGTGCTCCTCTGGTGATCCCGTTTATTGTTTTAGCTCTCCTGGAACTCCATGATTCTCATCGGCTCCATTCTTTTACCTCTACCACGCAGGTCACGGTGGAACGGCGACCTCGCCACCAGTTTGTGTCGCCGCACGCGCCATCACCGCCGGCCATCTAGCTCTGCCTCGTCCCCGGTTCAACCAAGCAGCGCATCGACATCGCGGTGAGCTGCTGATGCTGCATGAGCCCTTAGACTAACCTATACCGTGTTGTATCTACCGGAGCACCGCCACTGCGTCGTTCTATGTCTGCCGCACCGCCATGGTTGTGGTCAAGCTCGAGTCTGACTCTAACCCATTCCTCTCTGCAGTGTACTCGATCAGGTGTGCTACGACCATGCTTCGCCATGTCGAGCTATAGGGGATTGCCGGTGTGCTCAGCTCTCCTCCCTGGTCCTCCCTACTCTCGTCTTTGGTCTCCTATTCTCTCGCGTGTGCTTCCCTGTGAACAGTGTTGAGCTTGTGTAAAACCGTGATGAAGTTGCTTGTATGAAACTTGCAATGTGAACTGAGTCTACTGAAAAAATATGATTTTTATTACTAAAGCATTGATGAATTTGCTTAAATTCTTCCATTTTCACTCCAGCCATTGACAAACCAGCAACAATATATATGTAATAATATATAGATATATGCATTTCCAGTCAAAGTATGTGACAGAGTTTGCATCACAGAGTTTTACTACTTCATCACAGTAATTACATCATCACCAAAAGTACGTCATCATAGAGTTTACATTCACATAGTTTCATCAGCAAAAGTTAACACAACATCACATCATCATTAGTTGTTCGCCAGGGGCAGAGGCATGACGCCCTGCAACTTGCTCTAGAGGTCATGCACATTCTGAACCACGAACGCCAGTTGGTCACCAAGGTTGTCAAGATTCTTCTTGAGATGCTTCTCCTTCTCTTCATTCTCAGCCTTCTCTTTCTTGAGTTCGTCAACACTCCGCTAAAGACCGCCTATGCTCTTCATGATGGGTTTTAGAACCACTGCCTGTAGGGCCTCATGCATGGTACTTATAGGGAGCCGATAAGATCGAACCTATATGCACATAAATAGTTATAGGAACATATATGAAAATCCAGCATAAATCTAGATACTGTGACAAAAAACCTACATATAAGTTTCATTTGCATTCATATAAGTTTCATTATTTAGCATACATGTCAGAATTATATAAGTTGCATATAATAAATTATAGGCTACAAAGTCCATGACATTGTGAACACCATAATCATAGCAAATTAGAAAAATAAAACATTTAGCTGCTGTTAACAATGCACATAAAGACTTAGAGCTGCCCCAAAGAGATGAAACCCAATTTACTCAAATCACAATACTGACATATTGAAGTGGCACCATCAAAATATTCACAAGATTAAAATCATTGATCTATGATAAACATCTAGATAAATCAATCTACTCAAATCACAATGCTGCTGCAAAATACAATATATGACAGTTTACATTACTTATATAAAAACTTGAGTTGCATATACATTTATTCTTCACTAAGTTGTTTTCTCTGCTCCATCTAGGTCCAGGATGAGAGATTGGCATGAGCCAAATTATTTTAGCAATAAACTCATCCAATTCAGAGGCTACCAACAAAACTATCATGAAATTAAGAAAGAAAACCTACATATAAGCAGTTGTAATCTAAAGAGTGTGCATTACCTAGCCATGGGTGGAGCTTGAACCACCGACTTTGCCGTAGTTGACGCCATCGTGGAGCCATAAACGGCACATCTTGGCTCCTCCCTCAAAGCAGTGGTCGCACATCTTGGTGCCCGCTGCCCTCGGTGCCGTGGCCAAGGAAGAAAGCATCGCCGCTGCCATCGCTTGCATGGCCTTCCTCTCCTTCCTCCTTGCCTCCATGGGTTCTCCTTCCTCCTCGCTATCCGAGTCCACCATGAGCACCATCGTTGGCTTCTTGACCGCTGCCCTTGACGTCACCATCGAGGACGAGGGTGCCGTGGCTGAGGAAGAGGGCATGTCTTGCTTGGCCTTCTTTTTCACCGCCGCCAGCTGCTTCTCCTTCATCAACACCACCAGGTGCTTCTCCTTCCTAGTGATGACGGCAGCCTTCTTCTTCAACCCTGGTGGGGTAGCCGGGACAACCTTCTTCTTTAAGGCCGGCTTCTTCTCGAATGCCGACGGGGGGCTCACCTCCTCCTTCACCACCCGAAGAATGGTGGCTCACCTCCTCCTTCTCATCCCCCGAGGATGAGGAACGACCTAGTCATCTTTGGCGGCGAGAGAGTGGTGTAGACAAGGGGTGGGCCAAGGAATGCAGAGAAGGAGTGGCGAGCTCTTCGAAGGCGAGATGTAGTGAGAGAGAGAGGCCGTAATAGCCAAGGAGTTTATTCGCGTAGATGAAAGGCTATTAGTGATTTTGTAATAGCCAAGTTTTTGTAGTTGAAAGGCTTTTATCGATGGATTGTTTTGTTGAGGGATTTTATGATAGATAAGGTATAGTAGATGGATTTTTGAAAATTAGAATGTCTGGTTATGCTTGTATGATGGAACCTGGTAGTTTTGTTTTGGTTGAGTGGATTGAGATGTTCTTGTGCCTATGACATGAATGAAATACTAGACTAGTAGCATTGGTTTCTAGAGCCTGAACTTGTACATTAATTTTAGTCTTATCATGTAGATGTTGTACAATGGGTTGTAAATATTGATCTGGACTATTAGCTTTGCTATATTACCTGAACACTTGCTCATACTCTACTTATGCTTGTTGATCATTATAAACTCTTGTGGGTCATACTTAGATGAGAATTTTAGTTAGTATTACATAATGTTGTATTTTCTGTTGCTTCCTAAACTATTGATCTAGTTATGTGGGTCATACTTATGCTTGCTCATACTCTACTTTGTTGTTGTTTTCACTACATATGTGTCAAACATGGCTCTGCGGTGCTGTGAAAGGTGTTTGCACTGCTAGCTATTGACTGCTTGCTACAGTCCCTATCAGAATGGTAAGATGCAGCTTTGTGATATACTAACACTAGTTACTATTAGATGTTAGTGCTCTATCATGTTCACTAACAACCTTGCTCACCTTTGTTTGATAGGTGTCTGATCACGCATCTATGGCATCATCAACAGGAGAAGACGAAGAACCAACTAACTGTGGAGAGGAGGGACACAACAGAGATGCTAATGATGAGGAGGAAGAGAGAGAGATGTGGATGCAAGGGACCAAGAGGGAGATGGTACTGCAGAGGATGAAGAGAGATATGCTAATGTAGAGGCACAACAATCTAAACCTCCTCATAAACCCTAGATAAGAAACAGGACAGTCACCCGGTGGCCAGATGACAAGCTAATCGTCATGAGGCTCACTCTGACTAGGTTTCCCACAAAGAAGAGGGCCTAGATAAGAATGAGGAGGCTGGTTTGTCTGATTGCTAGACAAAGGATCTCCTTGGTCCTGCCTTCATTCAATTCATTAAGAGAACAAGACAAGATGACTATATTTGATGAGTGTGTCCAACCTTTGTTGGAGTTTCTAGAAGAATTGAAGGCTACAGCGTGTAAGAAGATAATGTAGATGGTAACCAAGAGTTGGAGAACCCACAAAAGCAAACTTACACGCAATTTCATCAACAAAGGGTTGGATGCCACGGTGAAGCACACATACATTTCGAAAGAAGATTGTGAAGCGTTTGTGAGACTGAAGGACAGCAGAGAAGCAAAGGCAGCAAGTGAGAAGTACAAGAAGCTTCGGGAGAGGAACAAGCATGACCACTGCCTGGGGATAGGAGGGTATGAAGGGAAAGCCACAAAGTGGGAGCAGGAGGACATGGAGTTAGCTGCCCAAGGCATCAGTAATCCTTGGGACTTGTTTCTAGGTGGCCTTCCAAAGAATTTTCTACGTACACGGAGTACTTTGGTTAGGTCAGAAGGAAGTGCTAAGATTTGTTGGTTGAAAGATTCAGCTGAAAGTGTATCTAAGCTAATTTTAAAGAAGCAAGGAGCCCTTGAGTCTTTACGGCTCTCTTTGGTTAGGGAAAAGGATGTGATCACAGAGGTCTTGGGCAGCCCAGAATAGACAGGTCGCATGCGTGGTGTGTCTAGTTACAGTGGTTGGAAGCATTGGCCATACTGCGTCAGCATGTACAAAAAGAGGAAGCACTCAACAAGTGATGTGGATGGGGAAGCTATCAAAGAAGAAGTTAAAAGCCAAGTGATAGAAGAAATTACCAAGAAGGTCACAAATGATATCATGGCCATGCTGCGTGACCAAGGAGTGCATTTGAGGTCACCTTCCAAGACCCCTAGCCCTGTAGGTGGTCAGAAGAGCAGTTGTGCCTCAGCCTCGGATGCAGTCAAAAGAGACTACTTCGACGGACTTGAGGCAACTCCAGATCCAGATACTATGGAACTTCTGACAGAGCCAACACCATGTAGCCTAGTAATCAACCCTGGAGGTTATTAGATAAAGGTAGCAAGGGGTCGGGTCTTCCTAGCACAAACTGAGCTATGTTCACAACCAGTAATGGAACATTATGCCATTGTACATATTGACTATGTACATCGGAACATGAGGATAGACCACTGAGTCCGCCCCAAATCCTGAGGTAAGAACTCT
This sequence comes from Miscanthus lutarioriparius, assembly GCA_904845875.1. Taxonomy (NCBI): domain Eukaryota; kingdom Viridiplantae; phylum Streptophyta; class Magnoliopsida; order Poales; family Poaceae; genus Miscanthus; species Miscanthus lutarioriparius. The sequence goes on from CAJGYO010000004.1 coordinate 13,887,669, forward strand.
TGGACATGCTCTATACAAGAGGGTTCTAGTGGAGGAGAGGCCAGATTGTGGTATCAAAGGTGCTCTCTTCTCCAAAGTTATCAAGACTACCACTACTTGTGAGCTCCAAAAGCAATCTAAAGGACTTTGTGATAGGCGATGAGAAGACGAAGAGTAGTGTCTCTAAGAGTGCAGCCGTTGACAAGCCGAACAGTGGCACTACTGTAGAAAAAGAGTGCTTCAAAGGAGACTGTGATGCAGCGTCGAAGCAGCCTAAGTCCACAACTGCTCCAGCTGACCCACCGACAAAGCCAAAGAAGGCTAAGTCCACAACTGCTCCAGCTAACCCACCGAAACAGCCTGCAGCAGTCAAGAGTGACAGCAAACTGGAGCAGCAGCAGAAGGTGGAGAAACCCACCAAATCGTCTAAGATTGACCCTGGGGTTCTGTATGGAACAGGGCCAACACCAAGTTCAAATTTGGAGAGCGATTCCTATCAAAAACAGAGCATGAGAAGGCAGGACCAGGGTGTGTTGCTCTTCTTACTTGGTACATGAAAGAATGTGAAGAGAAGAGAACAATCAGGATGGTTGTTGTGTTCAAGAAACATCAATTTTTGTGTGATGCAGACACTGAGTTTTTCACTGTAGGATTAGAAGACTTGTTTGACCTATTCAAACTTAATGGATTGGATGTATAACTTTTTCGCGTGTTGTCACTGTAAGTACAATTTCATCTATTTTCTGGGCTTGTTCGTTTTTAGCTAGGGATGCTCTTCATATATTTGCTTGCTAAATTGCTTTTGTATGCTTCTTTATTCCTAGATGTCTGATTGTAGAAGCTAGGGCCAAAGATGTGCCTATTGGCATTATTGATCCAGATCTAGTGTGAATAAAGATGATGAACACTGATAGAGGCTTTAGCGTGGATTATCTGGAATATTGTCTAAGAAAATATGTCAAGAAAAAGTTTATGATGTTTGCACATAACTATGGTGGACATTGGATTGCTGTCATCATCGCTCGAATGTGGCAAAAGGTGATATACCTCGACTCCAATAGAGGCAAGAAGTCAGATTTGACTCCTACCAAATCTGTGATAGATGAGTGAGTATTGTCTAACCTACTATTGACCCTTGTATTTCTTTCTTAATTATGTTAGTGGAAGTCAAAAATTTGATAACAACTCATGTATGTGTAGGGCTTTTGGCAATTGCCAACCCAAGCCGAAGAAAGGGCAGAGAAAATTGAAGTTAACCCATGCATTCAAAATTTCAGTAAGTAGTGCTTCACTTCCGATTGTGAAGTTGTTTTATCAATTCAATTATTAACCATATGTTTCCTATGTTAGCAAGGTCTGGACCACACATGTAGGTTCTTTGCGAGCCATCACTTGATGCTGGCGATGGCATAGGCCAATCTAACTTATCCTCAGATACAACTGCAAATATATATGTATTTATTACTTTTCAGCTGTTGAGATCTACTTGGAATGCCTTGATCTCCTCTTATTGTCATATATACTGTTGCTGTCAATTTTTGAAATCTCTTTGTGATTTAACAAGATGCTTGTGACCTCTTTATGACTCTAGACTATGGCTGGCTTATATATATTTTCTTGTAATTTTTTACTACTTACTATATATATATATATTATCATCTTTTGTTGTGTAGCTTTATTTTATGGATGATGGCTATACACATGTGCAATTTCATCTTATGACTACCTTTCTTTGTCTTAGGATTTTGAAGTGCAAGTGCAATCAACTTTACTCCAATTATTGGGTCATTCGGTTATGCGATTAGAGAAAAAGCTCGATCCTCCTCACTTATTGTTTCAAACCAAATAATAGATCTCAACAACAAACCGGTAAAGTGTTTTCAGAAGTTTCATTGTTCACATACAAAACCATTGTTCACATACAAAACCATGATAAAGTGCCTGGTATATATGTTCATTTGATCTGTGAACTGTGTTTGGAGCCAGTGAGATACAATTGGAGCTGTGAGATATATACATATGAGAATAACCTGGTGATGAACAATCGATCTGTGAACTGTGTATGATATGTGTGTACTGTGAACAAATTAAGTTTTGAGATAAACAACTGTGATTTTATATATATATATATATATGTTATTACTGTGAGATCTGTGTATATATATATCTGTGATCTGTGTATATCTGTGTTATTTGGGTTGTGCTGTGGGCTACAAACGGATCTAGGCTACAAACGCGTCTGTAGCATTTTTCTTACTACAGACACTTCTGTAGCCTAGACCCATATGTGGTAAGAAAAATACTACTAGAATACGAGTCTGTGGTAAGAAAAAAACATCGCCTGCAGTAGTATCCACTACTGACGCGCGTATTGTCATGCGCGTATGCTACTTACTACTTTACACATGTGTTTACAAACATCGTCTGTAGTAGGATTCTTACTACAGACGCGTGTATTGCACACGCGTCGGCACTATGTTTCTTCACACAGATGCGTTTACAAATGTCGTCTGTAGTAGGATTCTTACTATAGACGCGTCTGAGATATGGTTCTTCACACAGACACGTCTTAATCTTGTCGCGGATGCGTTCTTACTAACACGCGCGTCCGGTAATAGCATCTGCGACACGCAGATACTCACCAGTTTCTATCATAGACGCGTGTTACAAATATCGCCTACTAATAAGCTTGTTACAGATTTATGGCTTAACGCGCATATATGATGTGCTTTTTTACACAGTGAACCATGCGGCAAGTCATGCAGTATCTGGACGGTGATATGCCCTTCCCGACCTTCTTCACCACCAGCTTGCCATGATGGAGCGGATCTTCCAATCTGATGCCATGCGTCTCATAGTCGTTGACGAGCGTGGGTGCGATTTCTCTAAACTCCCGCGTGGAAGATGACGAGGTAGTAGTAGGAAGAGCATGTAATTGTTAAACACGTAGGTCTACTATCATCTTGTGGGTTCTTGTCGATCATGTGATTATCTCTTGTGTATCTCTTTTTGTCTTATATAGTATATATATGACTAAAAACATCGCAAGGGTTCTAAGAGCATCTTCAAGATAAGTCTTCCTAATCCTAAATTTTAAAAAGATTATCTCCAACAACTCCTAATACTTCTTCCTAAAATTTACGTCTGAACTTACAAGTTCCACGTCTGTGATGTGTTTTTCCTCCTCCATACAGTGAACCATGCGGCAAGTCATGCAGTATCTGGACGGTGATATGCCCCTTCCGGACCTGTCACAGACGTACACCACCAGCTTCGCCATGATGGAGCGGATCTATAGCAGGGAGTTCCACCACAATCTGATGCCATGCGTCTCATCGTCGTTGACGAGCGTGGCTGCGATTTCTCTATTCTCCCGGGTGGAAGATGACGAGGTAGTAGTAGGAAGAGCATGTAATTGTTAAACACGTAGGTCTACTATCATCTTGTGGGTTCTCGTCGGTCATGTGATTATCTCTTGTGTATATCTTTTTGTCTTATATAGTATATATACGACTAAAAACAGCGCAAGGGTTCTATCTAACTGCTCGCGGTGAAGTCTCGTGCTAACAATTTTAAACCGACATTATATTTCTTTTTTATCTCATAAACCGACATTCTGGATCTCCCCTTCCGCAAAATAGGTATCGGCGATGATATCACATATCATTCTTCACTGAATCACTGTGATCGATACCCCCTTCTAAAACAGACGGAACTATCTAATCACGTCCACGAATTGCTCTTTCCTTTTCTTTCTTTCCATCCCGGCTGTGGTACTCGTGTCAACGCGGGCGCAGAGCCACCGTCAAGCGACTACGCCGGCTACATAACCACAGGACTACACCGGCCACACATCAAAACGGTAATTTCATCCGTCGATAGTCCTCTTCCCCTCTATGGTCGTTTCCCTGTCTGATCTCCTCTAGTCTTCATTCGTGTGTATCGTCCGTGAGCTGACGACGAAACAACCGCGAGTGCATTTGACTTACACATCTCTGCCTCCACCTACACATCCATCCGTCCAGGGAGGGAGGGAGCAAGTCGTGCATGTTTCATGTCCGGCCATGGACAGAGGAATTCCTACATACTGCAATTCCTGGCGACTGGCGTCTCCCGCTTCTCGTTCGGCAAATGACACACACCTAGTTCATCACCCGTGTCAGTGAGCGCCGACAGGTGAGACCTCACATGCCTTCTCCGCGCACGCGTCTCTTCTCTCTTCACATCTCTCGGCCCCCACCCAGGCCCCTCCACCAAGCCGGCCCAGCCCCGCAGCAGGAATTCGGCACAGGTGCCCTCCGGCTGGCCGGCGAGGAGCAGCCCGGCGTCCAAGTATGGCTAGGGTTTAGTGCACAATATCAAGGATTTGTTATTGGGGTGAAAGGTCTACTCACCCCGTCCCAAAATAAATGATGTTTTTTTTTTATTTCTGAACTTCTTGTGTCACCGTTCGTTTTATTCAAAAAATTTATATAAATACTATTTATTTTATTATGACTTATTCTATCATTAGAGATACTTTAACAATAATTTATTTATTTTATTATTTATAAAAAAATTAAATAAGACGGTCAAATAAGAAGTTTAAAAGTAAAAAACGTCACTTATTTGGCTGGTTTCGCTATTGGTTCCGCTCCTCTGCCTCCAAAAGGCGTTGGCAGGCCCAGGAGTAGATGGGTGACCGCGCCCACGTGGAGACCCGCCACCGTCGGGGATCTCATTCAAGTGCAGATACGCATCTACGAGCCCACTAAGCCAGGATTTGCATGGGGGCTCCTCCGCGTCGTTACTAGCCAGGTAGGAGTAGGACCTCGCATTTTGATCTTAACTTGTTTGTTCTTCATTCCTCCCATCGATCTGCTATTTTTCTCGCTGTTAGCAGCTGCAGATCACACTGTTCTGAATTGCTTGTCTGGTCATGTGCTTTCTTATTCAGTGTAGTAGCCACTTCCATTTTCAGATCAGCAACACCAGTTATTGTTCAGTGACAGCAACAACACAGTTCTAATCCATTAGTTAAGGTAATTATGGCAAGGTAATTTGAACATCACTGTGCTTTAAACAATTCTTACATGTGTGTTGAAAATTTGTGATCTTATAGCAGCACATTTTGTTTTACTTGGTTGGACTGCTATGTTTGGTGGCAGCAGCAAGCAGTTTGCATAGGTTCTGAACCTTGTGATTTGCAATAATCTGTGCACAATTGCTTGTGACTTCTAGTTTATTACATTGCTGATGAGTATATGCTTTGAATAGTTTAATTCTTGTTTGGATGTTGACTCCTTTGCTTGATCATTATATCAGAGCATATAGCTGTATGTGTTTGGCATCAACTTTTTTCGTTTCACAGCAGGTCATCGATAGCTACCCTGTATACTTGTGTAAGCCTGTTACCGTAGTAGTAGTAGTAGAGCAGCTAAGTGAGCCTCTAATTTCAGAAGTATCACTTTGATGCAATAGTGAATCAACTTTTAAAGCAATCTTTAGCTGTTGCAGAACCACCACCACTCCATCTTGGACCAAACCATAAATGGGCAATGTGGTTACAAAATATCAAAATGCTAACCTCCAAAAGAATCTGACATGTGACCTCTTTATTATTGTTTAGTATGGTAATTAATTCAATTGCTAAAACCTCAAAGCTCATTAATTGTGTTCTATTTTGATTCCCATGTCATTTCATTAAAAGGTATGTCTGAGTCTTTCAGTTCACCTATGTTTGGTGGTTTTCTAGGCCGTGCTTGTACAGCCATGGACAAATTGGTCAGTGAGGACGACACAGGCAAGCTAGAAGAGCTCGTTGTTGTTCCCGACTTCCTGCACAGGGTGTGGGTGCTGGAATTACACTATTAGAGGTTGTGACTTCAGAACTTTTGCAACACTAATAACCTATTTAATTGGACCTAAGCAGAGTAGTTTGCTGATTTTCTAGGCTATATGACCTGGTTTTAGAACATTGTTCCTTCCTGAAGAACTTGTTAGTTTTGAGAGCTGTTTGATTGAAGATAAGGGGTGAGTGGCTCTGATAAAAATAGGAAGCAAATTCTGAAGCACAAATGTATTAGTAAACATTGCTACAACAATTATGTTGGTTCATTTTTCTATCAAATATTCAAATCATTTTTATTCTTTGGTTTATGCCAGTTTGCGGCAATACTATAGATTGAGAAAACTTATTCTTTAGACGTGATGAGTATGTTTTAGAATATTGTACTTCCATGAGAATGTGTATGTATAATATAACTACTTAATCTTTTTTCGGGTGACTAAGAATAACACAAGAGAATTGTTTTTTTTACTCTTTTAGCTAAAGTCTTATCCTGCTGGTAACAGGGAATCAACTGCTAGCAATAGAAATTAGCTTTAATGCAAGAGTTTAATAAGGCTAAACTTCTTCTGTGAGATACAAATGCAAAGCAAGGCCATTAGAATAATATGTAACCCATACATGTTTGCTTTATCATTACCACATTTAACGATTATGCTTCTCCTCGTGACTGACCCTTATTCTGATTTCACGTGTAAACAGCGCAGGGGAAGGAAGCACGGGGGAGCGAGTGGAGGCAGAAGCGCTATATTCGTTGCTGGCACCGTTTCCGTGTGTTTTTTTACCGTCATTTGAGAATATTTTGTTCCAAACAGGCCCTTAGTAACGTGATTAGATTTTCTGGTTGTTTACTTTATTTGAAATCCTCCACATTACCTGAAACAAAAAAATATAAAGTGGAGGGTGTAGAAGCCATCTCTGTTTCGACCTGTACAATGGGAGAACTGGATTTTTTGAAGTACGGCCTGATTATATCTTCCTTAGACTTTATGATGTAGTATGTATTTTACTGACATATTTCAGTTAGCTTCTCACATTCCGTCCTGCAGTCTTATGGTTAAAAGGTATATTTTGATTCCATGAAAGTATGCCTTCCTGACCAACTGATTTGTTTGATCAGGCAACTTGTGAGATAACAAGACCAAGGTGGATAAGAACCGGTGGCATCTGAACCGTCAAATTTGCCTCGCTGCATTCTGCGCTGGTGATTCTGCACTTCTGCAGTCACACCACACAAGGTGGATAAGAACCGGTGGCATCACAACCTTTCTGGTCCCTTGCTTAGATCTGCACATTCCACCTACAACATAGCCAATACAAAACGCTTAAATCCCGGACGTCTTCCCCTCCGGTTAGGAAAAGATAGCCTAACCAACCATTTGGCCGTTATTTAACTGCAAGAAAGCTGCATTCCTCCTACTCTCACTTCTTCTACATAAATAACCTCCTGTTGCCACTGTTGCAGAAGCATGCATGCTCCATTTCCCCGCAAATAAGTAATCAAATTATGAAAATGTATCGCGTCCAAGCTGCAAGGATGTCTTATGTTGTGCTAGCCCTACTAGCCATCTCTGCCGTTGTCTCGACGGAGGCAGCAGGCGTCGTCGACGCGCCGAGTCCAGCTCCGTCGGGGCCTCTCAATCTGACGGAGATCCTCAGGAAGGGCACCCAGTACAACGCGTTCATTCGCCTTCTCAAGGACACCGAGGTGACCTCGCAGGTGACCAGCCTGCTCGACAGCGACCGGAACGCCGACGGCCTGACGGTGCTGGCCCCGACCGACGCGGCGTTCGCGGGTCTCAGGCCAGGCACGCTCAACCGGATGGACGCGCAGGCGCAGTCGCAGCTGGTGCTGTTCCACATCCTGCCCAAGTACTACACCTTCGTGTCGTTCCAGACCACCACCAACCCCGTGCGCACGCAGGCCTCCGGCCAGCACGGCGTGTACACCGTAAACGTCACCAGCGGCGGCGAGCGTCAGGTCAACGTGTCGTCGGGGCTCATGGAGGCCATGCTAGGGAAGACGCTCTACTCGGCGTACCCACTGGCGGTGTACTCCGTGGACAAGGTCCTGCTCTCGCCGGCGCTCTTCGGCCGCAGCGCCGTGAACGATGGAGCCGAGGCACCGGCGGCGGCTTCAAAACCGCAGAAGCAAGCGCCTTCTTCGACTGCGGCTGATGATCAAGCTCCTGCTAATGAGGCTGACGCCACGGCCGCGGGGGCAGATACCACAAGGACCAGGTGGCTGCTGGCTTCTGCTGCTACTGCGTCCGCGGTCGTGCTCAGCCTGCTCTCATGCTAAGTGAAAGCAATCGATCAACGTACGTGTGCATTCAAATCCTAAACTGTATTCATGCACATTTCTTCTACTATTTGTCATCTATTCGGATGTATGGTACGGATCGTGAATACTTCTAATTTCAATGCTAAATTTAGGCCAAAATGGTTACAATATGTACCATTTGCGACCAAATTGCATTTGTTGGGAGGTGTGACAAGTATTGGTATGGTCAAGTTTGTGTCTCGAACTAGTGCATTGTATTTATGCATACAAACACAAACAGTCCATGCGATGCGACAATGGGCGGGTGGGCAACCCAGTTGGAACTCAGGCAAGTAGACCTTTTTTTTAAAAAAAAAAAGCTAATGCAAGTACTAATGCTAAATGGGGTAACAGATATAAATAAGCACGCCAATGAGCGTTGATATATATATTTGAGGCACATATGCTTAACAAATATAAATAAGCATGCTTATGAGCGTTGATACACAACTGATCCACGAGGAATACAGCTCCACCAAAGTAGTGACAAGTGCCCAGCATTTTCTTGAGCTCAGACAAGTTGATTGCCAATGTCCTGGTCCTGGATGCAGTAGCAGATCAGACTTTCGACAATGGTACCTGGGGATACCGATCTATCATAGATCCGACTGCATCTGCTTCCATCTGCAATATTGTACTCCTCAGTGTTGATATCACATTCCCACGCCAAATAGATGGTATCAGCAGTGGCATAGGGAAAGGCCTCTATTGATACCGAAATGGTGCGCATCATGCCCATGAACACGGCACGTCCGTTGAGGCGCTTGACTGGGATCAAGATCCCAGCTTCCAAATCCAATCTATAAACATTATACTTCCTGCGTTTGTCCTGGACAATAGTTCGGTGCACCAGCATCAGTTCTCCACCATTGTCCACCAGGTGAAGGCTGTCCCTCATTTGGGAAAAATAAATAAATGACTTCTTCAGGTCAGCAACCATGATCAGCCGCGGTGGCTGCTGCTGATCTGAAGCGGTGGTATTCAGCACCATGACACCTCTGTGGGTGGCACAGTAGAAACGCCCCGCGAAAGGCAAAGCTGAATCTATGTATCCGTCATTTACCACAGTCCAACTGTCGCCACCACGCTTAGCGAAAGCAAGCTTCATGGGATAGAAGAAGGAGACTGCCACTGTAGAGTCCTCAGTGAGGCCAACGGCTTGCACAAAAGGACCTTCTTTTTCTTCCGGCTCATCACAGTCGTCTCCACCTTGCACGAATGCGGTCGGAGGGGGAAGGTCGATGAGCTGGCGCGTGAGCGGGTTAAGCAGTCGAGCAATCGTTGTGGGTTCGTCGAAAAGCAGCAGCAGGCCGTCGGGGGTGACCGCGAGAAACCTGTGCTCCCCCTTCGATAGCTCCGGGAGTCCCATCCGAATGCACTCGCCAGTAGACACGTTGAGGAAACGATGGTGGCAGGCCCTGCAAGTGCGGCTTTGTCAAGCATAATCCACCGGCGGGGTAGAAAGCGAACGTCCAGGCCGCCGCCGGCGCGCGGATCTGGCGAGCACTGCCGCCACGGTCGGCACACGGCGCGGAAGCGGACATAGTCGGCTACATCGCTGGCGAGGGCAAGCTCGGCGATCAGGCCGGCCGGCCCGTCCCCAAGGTTCGCCCAGTCGCTTGTGCAGGTGCGGCCAGCGCCGAGCGCGGAGCGCGCGCGCTTGCCCCCCCAGTAGCAGTTGATCAGAGCCTCGAAGCCAACGATCGAGTATTTTCGCTTCGCTCCCGGTGATCGGATCTGGGCGGAAGAGGGAACGAGATTCGGTCTACGCGACTGCTCCCGGCATCGCAACCGTCCGCTGCCATTCAACGGAGCAGCTGAGCCCAAGCACTACGCCTCGTTCGCGCCTCGTTCGCACGTTGGGGTGGCCTAATAACACGGTCTATTAAGCCAATAAAGCAGCGGGCAGCCCACAGCCCCTACCGAGAGCTCCCATGGATAAGTAAATCGCCACCGCCGTCTTCTGCTCGAGCGCTGTGCCGTTGCCATCCCGTCGTGGAGAGCCGCGCTGTCGCATCCCCTCTCCTAGAGCTGCGTCGTCGCCATCCCTTCGCTGCGGGCCGCATCGTCACCGTTCCCGGGCCGAGCGTCTCCCCGTCGCCGTCCCTTGCCGAGCGCCGTCGTCGTCCTGGACACTGCCGGCCTGCAGCGTTTCCACCTCGTTCAGGAGCCGTCTAGGACCACGGCTGCTGTCCAGGAGCTCGACTAGCTGCAGCACGACTACTGTCCAGGAGCTCTCTCAATCTCTAATGCTCTAAGCACGGTCTATAGAGAACACAACTGAAGATAATTAATTATATTTTGTGTTATTACATACCTTTGAACATTTTTTCTTTTTATTGCCTCCCTTCTTTGCTACCTTGCGCTTCTTGTCAAGTCAATTTTTTTTGCACTTTGAGGTTTTTGTTTCCACCTCCTTTTTCTTTAGGCTTGCTATACTCACCAAATCAATGGAGGAGCAATATTTATGGGAACAATGATCAGATCCACGGCACTAGAAAAACCATTGATTTCTTCTTCGACTTGCTTGCTAAGTATGCCAAGTGTGTTGTTCACTAATAAGGTGCATCTTGGATGACTGGCAGCTCGATGATCTAAATTGAGAAATTTGCGAGTCATATTTTTGTAGCGAAGCATATCATCTATTTTTTGATTCTCTATTATGTTTCGGTCTTGGTTGTCTTGTGTTGTCCCAATGCGTGCTTTTCGTGTCCATCTCTTCAATATATATTGGGCTGGGAGTAACTTGATATTCATCAAATCAAGAACTTTTAGAGCATGGCCACACAATATTCCGATTCTATTGAACTGTCCATAGCTACATGTACTGGTTTGGTCTGAAGTATCACCAGTAACTTTGTACTCCTTCTCAAGGGTAAAATTTTCATCAAGACTCCTAATTGCTACAAGATATTTATTTTTGCCTTCTAATGTTGTGGTGTATGCTGCCATGGACCTCTCATATTCATATTGAAAAGCTTGAAAAATAGTTGGTGTGTATAGCTTGCTAGCTTCGATTAACATAGGTGTTCTCATTTTGAGCCTAGATAATTTTTTCCTTGATTCAAATTCAGCATTCAATTCATTATTTCTTTTATATTCCACGACCCTTTCAAAATGCTTAAGAAATCGAATGATATCAAAATCAGATTTAAAATGGCGCTTCAAGTCATTGTTTAGACTCTCACTTAATTGTGTACTTCTTATCCCTAATGTGAACACACCCTTCATATAACATTCAGTCCATTTTTCTCTCACCTTGTATATACTATCCAACCAAGTTTGCTTGCTGACCTTTGTCCTTATGTTGTTAAATGCTTGTTCAAATGTTTTTTCATCTTCGTACTCATACATACATGAACTAAAATCTGAGAAAATACTTGGTTCTTTGTTGCTGCCTTCAACTTCTTGTTTCGGAGAAGTAGTTGATTCCTCATCATCATGTTCAGCTAGATGTTTAACAGCATTTTGCATGATGTGAAAAGTGCACAGACCATGCCAAGACTCCAAAAAGACCGCCTTAACTGCTTTTCTCATTGCAGCATCTTGATCAATATAGATTGTTTTAGGTTCTTTATCATTATGCGCTTTCAGGAAAGTCTCAAATAGCCACTTAAATGACTCAAATGTATCATCATACATGAGAACAGCACTAAAAATCACGGTTTCCCTAAAAATAATTGAACCCAACAAATACACCAAAAGGCCTACTCTCTTTGTTTGTTCCAAAAGTAGTATCAAAACTGACAACATCACCAAAATATACATAGTCAGTGAGCATTTTAGCATCTTCCCAGAAAATGTTTGTTATTTGTTCTTCCCAGTCCATTTGCAAAGCATATTGAAATAACGAGTTCTCAGTAATTTTTTCCTCAAAATACATAAGCATGCTTCCTGCTCGACCATATGCCATCTCTCTTTGGCGCTTGCCCCTTAAATAGTTCTTGTGGTCTCGAAGAGTGTAACTGAGATTAAGTGAGCCACCAACTTGGATGGAAGCCAACTCATGTGCAGCTTTGAGCCCAATTCCTACATCATCAGACGTCTTAATTTCAAACCCATGTAACTCTGAAAATTTTCCTTGAGACACCATCAAGTGTGAGGTTTGTGGTAATTGAAGGGTGTGATTGTGTTCCAAAATCAATCAGTTACTTTATAATTTCCCTTCTCCTGGTCTAGTATGAGACCTATGCGGACTTGACAATCAGTTCTAGTTTCAGCTCTTGGACACTTTGTGAGATGATTTCTTTTATCTTGCACTCTATGACCTTCATTTGCACAAACATATATGCAAGATCTAACTTTTTCATCATATTTTCTTTTGTTTGCATACATTTTTCTAACCTCAAAGCCTTTTTGACCTCCAAAGGTAACCAAAACATCCAGGCCTCTTCTATGGTACTGAACTGCATGCCAACTTGAGGTAACAAACCAGAAATCAAACTCTCCCTACAACAAAAAATGATTTGGAGCTAAACTGAGCAACTAAAATGGAGACTGTACTTGTGTGAAGCCATTAATCTAATCTGATGATGCAAATAAACAATCAAGATTACACACCTATTTTCTACCATATGAAACATGCAGGTTTCGTTTTCACACAGACAAAGAACTTCTTTCAATCCATATCAACACATCTAGGGATGCCAGCGATGACTAGATTAGAACAACGAAAAATCTTGGTAGAGAGAAAGATCTAGGAGTGCAGAGTACTCCACCAATTGATCGTATCAACGGCAGCATAGCACGAGAAGTCGATGATCGCCGCCTCGCCTCGGTCATCCTGGCTCTAGCCCCCGCGCCAAAACAAGCCGCGTCCACGCCAAAACAGCGAGTTGTCGCGCCAAAAAAGGAGGAACGCCGCCGGCTGCTTTTTCCGCTTAGCAGGCCATGTTATTGGGCCAAAACATGCACGTGCGAAGGAGGTATTGCCTGGGCTGAGCTTCTCTGTCGGATGGCATTGAACGGCAGCGATGGAGTGACTGCCGACAATAGTCATGGAGACCGACTTCAGAGGATCTCGTTCCCGGAAGAGCAGGGGCGACGTGGATGGCGAAGGGTGCTCGGTCGCTTCGCTACCCGCCGGTAGGGGATCAGGACTCCGGACATCCCCGCCAGCCACTTTTCCCGCCGGAAGGAGGTCTGGGCTCCAGAGGGATCCGCCAGCTTATTCATCTGTTTCCACCGCCGTCAGAAATCGGCGGGATCGGGACTAGCCCTGCGTGGGGGACAAGATAGAGGAGGCCCTGTTTACGACAACTTCTTCGCACCACACACGCTTTGAGTCAAAGCTAGCTTTCTCCTCCCACGCCTGGCTTGGTAAAGAATCGGGATCGGAAAAGAATCACGGGGAGAGAAGCTTACCGTTTGGCACACCGATTCTAGAGGAGCATCACCGGCACCGAAGATCTTGGTCAACGCGGATTCGGTAACTTTTGCCCTGTTCACTTGGCTTATAAGCCGTACTTTTTCAGCCAACGAACAGTATTTTTCTTCCACCACAAATCAGCCAACGATACTTTTAGCCATGGCTTATCAGCCAAACGAACAGGGCTTTTCTTTCAGCAAGTTATGTACTCTTGCCATCTACCCTCCAATCAAGATCCAATGGTTCCATCGCTTTTACACGTACGACGACGCAGGGAGGAGTGCTCGCTGCCAACCAGACTAAACGGCGAACGTCCGCCTAAAATAAATCTAGCGAACGATTTTTGGACATGCTACATTTTCTTTTCTAGTAAAAAAATCTCGCATTTTCTTTTCTGGATGAAACCACGCGCGCAGCAGCCATTCTTCTTTCAAGGCGCGCTTTCCTAAGCTGCTGACATCATTAAAAAAAGAAAAACATTTATTTCAAAATGCTATAAGTTCTGAATGGTATATCCGTTTTTAATTTACATGTGTTTCGAAGAATTTTTTTCTAATAACAACTTATGTGTACAAACTCATAACGCAAATCTTATAACATATGACTTATGTCAAAAACTTATAAATACAAAAGTTATAAAAACACAACTTATGTAAAAAAGTTATGAAACACAGCATATGTTAATAAGTTATTTCAAAAACTTATGTACTTAAGTTATTCTATACAACTTGTCAACGCTACATAATAAAAGTTAAGATAAAAAACGTGTGTTAATAAGTTTTGCTCTGCAAAATTTTATATTGTAAAAGTTGTGACATATAAGTTGTGGTAATATATTGTGCATAAAAGTTATGTGTATAGCTTGATAACTTTCCAAAAAAAGAAAAGAAAAGTTAACTGTATAACTTGTTTGTATAACTTAAATATATATAACTTGATGAATGACTTATATGTAAGTTGGACGTAAAAGTTATATTCTATAACTTAGTTGTACAAATTAATATCATAACATAATAGCTAAAACTATATAAAAAAATAACTGTATAGTATAACTTATAAATATGTAACAAAAAAGATAAAAAATGGTAGAAAGAAAAAAAAATAAACGTTCGTACATGTGCAGCCAATAGCAAATGCCATGAGACAAATCTGACAAATGTACGGAATATATCTACGTACCATGGAAAAGGAGAAAAATATTTAAGAACAAAGTGGAACCTATAAAAAACAGCACAGAATAACTGCATTTGGGGCTCGCCGAACCGCCTTCCCGCACGCCGCGGTCCCGTCCCGCGCGTAAGCCGCGCCAACCCTCGCTGGCCGCTCGCCTCGCCGGTCGTCTCGCCCACTTCCCGCACATGTCCGCCCCGAGGAGAAGGAGCCGAGCTCAGGCTGCCATGGCGAGACGTAAAAGTGTCGCCACCGTTTCTTCACTTTCCTAGTGTTTGTGGGTACCGCTGCTACGTCTAGAGCCAACATGGGGGGAGGCATCTCCGTTCTCCCGGCCGGTGTGGATGGAGAGAACCAACCGGCACGGACAGCACCGGCTTCCACGACCATAGGACATGGCGTCTAGGTGCAGCACTCCGTCGAACACCCAAGCAGCGACGCAAACGGAGCGGCGTTGGGCAGCACGCGGCGCAGAAGCACTACGGGGGGGCGTGGCCGATGGGTTTGGCAGCACCGCGGCAAGGCATGGCCGGGCGGCTGAGACGCCGTGACGTGCTATAGGAGATAGGATGGCACTATGGCAGTGTACGACTGTGCGTCCGCGGCTTAGCATGGCGGGCTGACCATCCAAGGAAGTCTGTATATTTGTCGCCATAGTTGTTGGGGCAGGTTCGTACGCAGCTGCAGCACCGTGGAGGGGACAACAATATAGTTTTCCAAACGGGCGGCACTGACACTACACGGTACTAGCACTACACGGCATGGCACTATCAAGCACGGTGTCACTGCCGTGTGAAAGCTCTAGTTTGGTTTTGGTGAATTGATGAAACCCTAAGTGCTAACCTAGTTTATCAAGTGATCATGAGATAGGTAGCACACTCCAAGTGGTGAAGCAAATGAAGATCATAGCATGATAAAGATGATGGCATGGTGATGATCAAGTGCTTCGACTTGGAAAGAAGAAAGAGAAAAACAAAAAGCTCAAGGCAAAGGTATAACTTGTAGGAGCCATTTTGTTTTAGTGATCAAGACACTTAGTGAGTGTGATCACATTTAGGATAGATAGCCGTACTATTAAGAGGAGTGTAACTCGTATCAAAATGCGGTTATCAAAGTGCCACTAGATGCTCTAACTCATTGCATATGCATTTAGGATCTAGTGGAGTGCTAACACCCTTGAAAATATTTGTGAAAATATGCTAACACATGTGCACAAGGTGTTTGCAGGGTTGAGATGGGTTTGGGTCCCTCTCTCCCTCCCGCCGAGCTTGCGAGGCGGGATTCGGCGCTTTCGGGAAAATGAAATGTCTATTTTCTATTGCGCCGGATGCAAAATTCTTGGTGGTTGGCACACTTGAGCAAGGGTGAAGAAGTAAGAGTTGAAATGGAGTTGATCGAAATGATCTTTGGCGTCGGTCCTGTGGACCGGACGCTTTGAATCCGTATAATGCCGACGACCGACTGCGTCAAGCGTCGGTCATACCCGACTTCAGGGTACAGATGGCTAGGGTTGAGCACCGACGCCGTCTGCGTCCGGTCAAGGTGGACGGACGCGTCCGGTCGAAAAAACATGCCTCGAGGAGCTTCTTCGAAACGACCGACGACGGGGCTTCAGCGTCCGGTCGTTTTTACTCGAAGGTCCGGTCAGCTTCAGCGACCGTTGAAATCGACGAACAACATTTGAAGCGGGGGACACGTGGCGTGAATCACGTGACCGGACGCCGAGGGCCTGCGTCGTCCGGTCGATCGGACCGGGCGTCCGGTCACCCCTGCGTTAATGCATAGTGAAGGGGTACAACGGCTCTATTTCATTGGGGCTCTATTTATAGCCCCATGGCCGCTCAAGGGAGCTCTCTTGCACATTTTCATTGACATAGTAACCTTGTGAGCCTAGCCAAAGCCCTCCCACTCATCTACATCATTGATTCATCATCATAGTGAGATTGGGAGTGAATCCAAGTGCATTGCTTGAGTGATTGCATCTAGAGGCACTTGGTGATTGTGTTTCATGCGGATTTCGCTTGTTACTCTTGGTGGTTGCCGCCACCTAGGCGGCTTGGAGCAGCAAGGATCGTTGAGTGGAGGAGGTGATTGTCTTCGACTCGATCGTGGTGATTGTGAGGGTTCTTGACCTTTCCCGGCGGAGCGCCAAAAGGTACTCTAGTAAATTGCTTGTGGCTTGTGTGATCCTCATCTTGTGTTGGTTATGCGGCACCCTATTGAGGGTTTGGCGAGTGATGCCAATCAGCGCGTGAACCTCCAAGTGAGTGAATCGCCACAACGAGGACTAGCTTGTCGGCAAGCAAGTGAACCTCGGTAAAAATCATTGTGTTCATCATTGATTCCGAGGTGATTGGTCATCATTGTTATTCATCTTCGTGATTGATTGGTTCATTCATCTACACGGCTGGTATAACCCTCTTGATCACTCTCTTTACTTTACCGCAAACTAGTTGACAAGCTCTTTAGTGTAGCTAGTTGTGAGAGCTTGCATGCTTGGTTGGTGTGGCTCTTTAGTTAGCCTTTGAGAGCACACTAACATAGGGTAGTGTCATTGCTCTTGTGTGAATTGACACTATCTAAACTAGAATTGTGGTAGGTGGCTTGCATTTTTGAGTAGGCTAGCGCAACACTAGCTTCGCCTCATAATTGTCTAACCATTTGGTTAAGTGTTGTTGTAGAAATTTTTATTAGGCTATTCACCCCCCCTCTAGCCATTAGGACCTTTCACCGTGCCGTGCCGTGTAGTGCCACCGTGCCTAGACTCTGGCCCAGGCATGACACTAAAGCCCTCAGATAGTGCCGTGACATGCCACAAGGCACGGTAGCCCAGCGGACTAGTGCTGTGCCTTGACACTAAAACCACATCACCACTTCAACAGATCATAATCAAAAGAAAAGTTCAAAAACAAACTTGAAATCCGATAAATCTGAAATCACAAAGAAGAAAACACAAGACAGAGATAACAAAATACTAAATTAAAAGAGCTGTGCAATGGCTGCCTTATTAAAAACCTGTCTAGGTAAAACTCACCCTTGTGAGAAACCCTAGACAGGGAAAAAGAATGCAACCAGCTCCATAAGTTCAATTGTTCATTACATACACAATCAAAGGTTCAAAGCATCCAAGTCTTAAGATTACAGAACCATTACATAAATGACTAATCAAGATAAAGTTGTTCAAAGGCATCCTCAAGCTCCTTATCCTCCACCATATGCTGTAGCCTTGTCTCTACAGCTTCCCAGTCCTTGATGCATGTGAGTGTCTCCACAGTTTCAGGGTTCAGCCTCCGCCGTCAGTCTTTAATGATCCTGCCAGTGGTACTAAAAGTAGCTTCAGAAGAAATGGTAGAAACATGCACACTGAAAACATCTCTAGCAAGGGTAGAAAGAACTGGATATATCAGTTTATGCTGATGCCACCAGTTCAAGATGTTGAAGTCATCATCCATCTGGCTAACGTGTCATAGTCCAGATAAGCTGAAAGTTCAGAACCGGTGTTAGATGAACTTGCTGCATGTAATAAAGTAGTAGCAGGAATAGTCCTAGACATATCAAGATTAGGAGAAAGAGAAGAACAGCCAGCTCCAAGCAAACCACCACCATCATCATCATCATATATCTCAGCCCAAGCTGTTCTTTTCTTACCAGATAGGCTTGGAGGGTCAGGCCTTTTCGCCCTAACAGAGCCATACAAATCATCATACTTATGATATAGTTTGAAAAGAATAGTTCTAGTTTCCACCATCTTATTAGAATAATCAGCATCAGTAAGCAAATTTAACTTCCTAAGAACTTTGTTAAAACCTTTAATTTTAGCTCTTGGATCCAAGATAAATGCAATGCAGTAAAGTTCAGGTATGGTTCTCCAATATTTATTGTACTTATCAATCATAGGTTGGACAACAGTTCTAATATGCTCGTCATTTTGATACTTATGCAGGTGTATAGCAATCTTAACAATATGATGAACCATAAGTGGGGCAGTAGGATAGTACACATCAGACAAAGCAACTGTTGAGTCATAAAACAGTTCAAGAAATTTCAGTATTTTAGTTGCCATAGCCCAATGCTCATGAGTCAAAAGAAAGGGGTCAGCTCTTTTTCTAGGATAATGAGACTCAATGAAAGTATGAAAAGTTTCCTTGTGTGGTAGCAAATGCCTAAGCATCAGGTAGGTAGAGTTCCACCTAACCTCTATGTCCAATCTAAACTTCCTAGGTCTAATACCAGATGCCATGCAATAGCTCTTATATGCAGCAACTCTCTGGTTAGAAGAGTTAACGAATGATATAGCAGTTCTGAAAGCATCAAGCATAGGACTAACAGCAACTAGAGCCTCTTTAACAATTAGGTTTATGATATGACAAGCACAACGTTGATGCAAAAACATATCAGCACCCAAATACTCTCTAAATACAAGTTTCAGTTTATCCATAGCTTTAGTATTAGCAGAGGCATTGTCCAAAGTAACAGAAAAAACCTTCTTCAATATACCATAATCATTAAGCACATTACTATCACATTCAGCAATGTTATCGACATTATATGATGCATCAATAAGCCTTAAGCCAAGCACCCTTTTTTCAAGTTGCCAATCAGCATTAATGTAATGACCAACAACACTCAAATAATCTTCTTTTGCATTTCCAGACTAGATTTCAGAGGTAATAGCAACAGATGAAATGGCATTACTCTTTAAATCATCAATCAAACGATCACGCTTTTCATTGAAGTACTTAAAAAGATCTCTAGCTGTAGTTTGCTTAGAAACAGTTGTGTACCTAGGGTTATGAGCAGCTTTTATGTAATCTTCCTAGGCCTCAGTTTCCCCAAGACGGAGGGGAAGATCTAACCTAGCAAGCAAATGAACAAGCTGAACACGAGCAACCTCAGCCGAATACTCCTAATTACGCATAGTACCGTCCTTATTGAAAGTAATGTGGGACTGAGCCATGCGACATTTCTCACGCTTCTTAGGGCAAGAGTCTTGATGACGGAGAAGGTGGCCAGTCCCAAATCTAGAGTACGCAGAATACTCCTTATGGCAGTGAAGACACCGAGCGCCATACCTGACAACCTTACCATTTACCTTCTTGGTGAGCTTCTCAAAATCTTCCCAGCATACTGAGGTAGAAGGGCGGTTAGGCCTGCTGCTGGAGCCGTCATCAGCAGCGGCGTCGTCCTGGACGGCACCGCCGGTGTTGGGGGCATTAGTGTCGTCGACGGGAAGTGGGTCCGCAGCAGTACGGCCGTAGAGTTCCTCGGCAGCACGACGACCGAAGAGCTCCTCGGCATCCCCAGCGACATCGTCCTCGTCGTCTCCAGTCATCCCACAGAGGCACAGCTCGTCGTTGATGGTCATGGAGAGACCGATGTCCTCCTGCTCGTCCGACATCTCATCATCGCCGCCCTCCGGTCCCTCAACGCCAACGCCTACCAAAACCAAGAACAACAAAAACACGTAGGGTTAATAGAAGATCATGAAGAAATCAAGAAGAAGAATAAAAACGAACAGATCTAGGGTTACGGCTCACCTCTCTTGGCGGAGCACCAGAGACAACGGCGACGACGACGTCGCGGAGACCCGACACCCTGGTACCTCAACGCATCAGAGCGGAGCCCCAATGATGCCGGACTCCGGCGAGGTCGATGAGAGCGACGAGACAGAGACGAAGACGAACGGTGGTGGATCTCGACGAGAAAGCTACATCGACGGTCAGGGAGAAGGAAGAGTGGTGTAGAAGGTCGTGCTGTGTGCCCGTGCCGGCCTCCGGTCCCTCAACGCCAACGCCTACCAAAACCAAGAACAACAAGAACACCTAGGGTTAATAGAAGATCATGAAGAAATCAACAAAAAGAACAAAAACGAACAGATCTAGGGTCACGGCTCACCTCTCTTGACGGAGCACCAGAGACAACGGCGACGATGACGTCGCGGAGACCCGACACCCTAGTACCTCAACGCATCAGAGCGGAGCCCCAATGATGCCGGACTCCGGCGACGTCGATGAGAGCGACGAGATAGAGACGAAGACGAACGGTGGTGGATCTCAACGAGAAAGCTACATCGACGGTCAGGGAGAAGGAAGAGTGGTGTAGAAGTGTCGTGTGCCCGTGCCAGCAACCGCCGCCTTAACCAGCCACCGGATGGTGGGAAGAAGAGAGGAGAGTGGCTAGGGTTTCAGTCGATGGGAGAAGCGGAGAGCTCGATGCGGCTGGAATGGGGACAGGGGACGGAATGACGAATGAGATAGGGTTTGCAAAGGCTCCGAGCCAGGAGCGGCGCCGCGGCGGCTGGCTTATATAGCCGTCCCACCCGACCCCTAGATCCAACGGTCAGCAGGCGGGGGGGGGGGGGGGGCTCCATCCAACGGCTCGAGGCCGTGCCGCCCCCGTGCCGGCCGCTGAAGCGGGCCGTGCCCGTGCTGTGCCATCGTGCTAGCATCGCGGCCCAGGCACAGGCACGGGGCCGTGCCGTGCTTGGCACGGGCACGGTAGCTGCCGGGCCGGGCCGTTTTCGTACCGGGCCAAATAGTACCGTGCCCGTGTCGGCCCAGCGGGCTTGGCCCATTTGGAAAACTATAGACAACAATGCCCATCTGCTAAAAAAGACGCAGCGGGCGCGGCCGTCGCCCGCGGGAGCTACAACATGATAGCTTTGTGCAGGCGCCACGCGTGGACGCTGTCCACGGCACCGGGTACGCCGTGGGCGGCGCGGTGCTTGCACAGTTGCACTGAGGGGTGGGGAGGGCCGGTGTGCGGTGTCTGCAGATTGCTTATTGCAATAGAGGGAGTATCAGAAACGCGACCAACCACTGAACCACATGACCCAACCCATTTCAGCCAGCTAGGCTTGACAGGTTACAAGGATCCCAGAATTTTCCTCGCGACAAACACTTCGCAAAGTCTCATCCTGGCGGCGGCCTAGTGCTCATACTGTCCCACAAAAACTGAGGCTTGTTAGAAAATCGACCGTAGCGTTGAAGCAATGCTGTTTCAGACCTTCCACCTGGCTACTCTGCTGATCCTTCTCCTCGTTCCTGTTGGCCGCTGCGCCGACGCCACCGTCGGCAGCGATGACGAGCAGTTCGTCTACAACGGCTTCAAGGGCGCGAACCTCACCCTCGAGGGCGCGTCCACCGTGACGCCGGACGGCCTCCTGATGCTGACCAACGGCACCATCCAGATGATAGGCCACGCGTTCCACCCGTCTCCGCTGCCGTTCCGGGACCCGGGCGCCCAGAACGCCACCGCCGCGCGGTCCTTCTCGACCACCTTCGTGTTCGCCATCTTCGGGCCGTACATCGAGCTGAGCACCCACGGCCTGGCCTTCGTCGTCTCCTCGGACATGGCGGTTCTGTCCGCGGCGCTGCCTGGCCAGTTCTTGGGCTTGCTCAACAACACCGACAACGGCAACAGCAGCACCCACGTCTTCGCCGTGGAGCTGGACACGCTCTTCAACGCCGAATTCCTCGACATCAACAGCAACCACGTCGGCGTCGACGTCGACAGCCTGGTGTCGCGTGCCGCTGCGGACGCCGGGTACTACGACGACGGCACCGGGCAGTTCCGGAACCTGAGCCTGGTCAGCCGGAAGGCCATGCAAGTCTGGGTGGACTACGACAGCGGGGCAACTCAGGTCACGGTGACCATGGCCCCTCCGGGCTTGGGCAGGCCGAAGAAGCCGCTGCTGCAGACCACCGTCGACCTCTCTGGCGTGGTGCAGGACGCGGCGTACGTTGGGTTTACCTCCGCGACGGGCATCCTCTTCTCGCGACACTTCGTGCTCGGCTGGAGCTTCGCGTTCGACGGGCCGGCCCCGGCGCTGAACATCTCCGCGCTGCCAGCCTTGCCGCCCGCGGGGCCCAAGCCGCGGTCCAAGGTGCTGGAGATCGTGCTTCCCATCGCAACAGCCACGCTGGTGTTCGCCGTGGGCGTCCTGATATACGCCCTGGTGCGGCGGCGGATCAAGTACGCCGAGCTCCGCGAGGACTGGGAGACCGCGTTCGGGCCGCACCGGTTCTCGTACAAGGACCTGTACCATGCCACCGGAGGGTTCAGTGACAAGCGGCTGCTCGGCGCCGGAGGGTTTGGGAGCGTGTACAAGGGCGTTCTCCGCAAGTCCAACACGGAGGTCGCGGTGAAGAAGGTGTCCCATGAGTCGAAGCAGGGCATGAAGGAGTTCATCGCTGAGGTCGCCAGCATGGGGCGGCTGCGGCACCGCAACCTCGTGCAGCTACTCGGCTACTGCCGGCGCAAAGGTGAACTTCTCCTGGTCTACGATTACATGCCGAATGGTAGCCTCGACAAGTACCTCTACGATCGAAGCAAGGGTGCACTGGATTGGACTCAAAGATTTCACATCATCAGAGGAGTGGCGTCTGGACTGCTGTACCTGCACGAGGATTGGGAGCAGGTTGTCATTCATCGAGATGTCAAGGCAAGCAATGTGCTCCTCGACGGCGAGATGAACGGACGGTTAGGAGATTTCGGCCTCGCGAGGTTGTACGATCACGGAACTGATGCGCATACGACGCATGTGGTCGGCACCATGGGGTACCTGGCCCCTGAATTAGGCCACACCGGCAAGGCTACGCCGGCAACTGATGTTTTCGCTTTTGGGGCATTCCTTCTAGAGGTCACTTGTGGACGAAGGCCAATCGAGCAATACGAGCACAACAATCACACGGTGGTGCTCGTGGATTGGGTGACTGAGCGTTGGCGCAGGGGACTGATCCTTGACGCGGCAGACACGATGATCCCAGACGGTTTCGATCCTGATGAGGTCTCTCTGGTGCTAAAGCTCGGTCTGCTTTGCTCGCATCCGTTGCCCAACGCAAGGCCAACCATGCGGCAGGTCATGCAGTACCTCGACGGTGACATGGTCCTTCCGGACTTGTCACCGGAGTATTTCGGCTTCACCGTGATGGAGCGGATGTATAGCAGGGAGTTGAGCAAGGAGACAATGGCGTGCGTGTCGTCGTCCACGAGCATGGGTGTCATTTCTGATCTCTCTAGGGGAAGATGAAAGGTTTGGGGAGTGTAATTGTTGATCCTGTTGTTGTCGTTGTAATAAGAAATTGATCTTCTTGTGTTTTACTGAAGGCTTCTAAAATACTCCAAATTAATATGGAGCATTCATTGTGAGTTGATTCGGCTTCTGATAATGATATTTCCTCTTGAGAAGTACTTAGGTTGTTATGTAGCGTTCAATTAGTAACTTCTAGCCTTGATTCCGAAATGCATACATAGAAGTTGGACATGAGAATATCTGAATATCTCTTCCTCGTCTTAAATAGCACATGTTCTAATAGGTTGCTTTTGTTTTGCAAAACCGAAACTAACATACGTGTACTCCTTTTTCTCGCCACTTTTCCTAAACCTCAGGTGCCAAAAAAATTAGACTTACATCAAGCGACGTGTTGGCCATGTGGCATAGCCTGTATTTGTCCTCTTATTATTTGTTTATGATTTGTTAATTGTTTTTGTGTTATAATATGTTAACTATTTTTGCGAATGGTAAATATATTAACTTTTTGTCCTTGTCTAACTAAAGAAAAAAAAACTTTTTTTTGTCTAACTATAGAAAAAATGTGTAAATTGTTAATTGTCTTTGTGCCAAATATATTAGATGTTAGGTTTGTGGTTTTGTCTAACATATTTTTTTTATTCTCAGATTAAAGAATTGCATATTATATCTACAGAAATTGCAACGACCTAAAACTACAATTTAATATAAAATATATGCAATAACCATCGTCTGAATGGAAAGCTAAAACTCGGGCAATTGAATTTTAGCAACTCCCTTTTCGCGTTATGGAATTATTGTGTCTTCCTTTCGGAGGAAAATAAAATGGGCATGTGACGACAATAGTGATCAATCACGCATACTCGGTGACGGCGAGTTGAGGATGGCCGGATCGCAGGAGAACAAACATTCAAAATGCGCATGCTGGAACCGCTAAAATGTTTATCCATATCAAGATCGATCACGACTCCAGAGTTGACAAGCGAGAAAACAATACTCTCTCCGTTCCAAATTATAAGTTACTTTGACTTTTTTGATATATCTATTTTACTATGCATCTAGATATAATAATATATCTAGATACATAGCAAAATAAATAAACTAAAAAAGTTAAAGCGACTTATAATTTAGAACGGAGAACGGAAGGAGTACTTACTAGCATTAGTTGATGACTGCCTGACTTGCTGTGCGAAATAAAAGTGCTTCGCTGTCAGGGGGTAGAAGAGGAAGAAGTCCATGGACTCCTGACTTGCTGTGTGAAGTAGAAATGCTTCTCTTGTCGTGGCCTCGTTCACTCTGCAAAAAAAGTAAACCCGATAAATAGTATTATTTTCGTCTTATTTAGTAAATATTGTCCAATCGTGGACCAACTAGGCTCAAAAGATTCATCTCGTGATTTTCCAACTAAACTGTGTAATTAGTTATTTTTTTTACCTACATTTAATACTCCATGCAAGCGGCTAAAAATTGATATGATAGAAAAAGAGTGATAAAACTTGGAATTTGGATGGCATCTAAACAAGTCGCTTGTTTCAGTCTGCAAAAGGCTTCCTAAAGAACAGTCCATTTGATCATTTGGGTCACTCCAGTGTCAGTCAGTCTGAAAAGGCTGCTGATTGTTTCAGCAGCGTGGAAGAGTCAGGTTTTTCGGCGCCTCTCGTCTTCACAGAACTCGTTTTCTTGCTGGTGGCTGGTGCGTCGCGACCGCATCAAGGTGAGTGGCTTCATTCAGAACAGTCTACCATGCCCAGGCACAACGACAAGTCGACAACGAGTGCGCCCGCCAGCGCACGGCGACTACCAAGGCTGTGCTCGCAGAACAGTCATGGTGTACACGTCATCTTTGAAGCTCTGGCAGAATTATTCGCCGCGTTCGCTTGAGCTTATTAAAACTACTTTTCGCCGCGTTCGTCTCTCTCCCTCTCTTTTCAACTGTCCTGCACCCTGGGGCCTCGACCACAGCCACACAGACGCATTGATCTGGCCGAGTTCTGGGCGGCGCCACCTGTCTTGGCGGGCCCCGGCTGCCGGCCTCCGGCAGGGACCTTCTGCCCGTTTAGCGCGTCCGTCGTCGGGCCACGTCGGTAGAGACAGTCGGGCCCGCTCTCAGCTTCAACGTGCTTCGGACTAGACGTACAATGCGCTGCACGTACAACCTCTACGTATACGCGTGCGGCCGGTCCTCTACGTATACGCATACGGTTGGACCGGATTTGTCCTTTTGTCCTTGCATGGAAAAAAATTATTTCTACGTGATCTGAGAGATCCGAAGATCGGAAGATGGAAGCTGTTTGATCTTAATTTGTGCGAAAAAAATTCACGGTTGAAACTCCGTAAACACATAGAGGTAGAAGAAGACTTAATTTTTTTCCACAGGTAAAGGAAGATGGAATAATTCTGGAGGTACAAACAGGTTGCATGTCCCCTCGTTGTCTGCCGACGGCGACGGCCACCAGTTTGTTTACCAAGGCTTCGCCGCGTCGGACCTCGCACTGGACGGGCTCGCCGCCGTGACGCCCGGCGGCCTCCTCGCGCTGACCAACGCCACGTTCCAGGCGAAAGCGCACGCGTTCCGCCCAGCCCCCGTCCACTTCCTCAACGCGTCCTCCGCATCGGTGGCGTCGAACGCCACCGCGGCGCGGGCACGGTCCTTCTCGACGTGCTTCGTCTTCGCCATCGTGTGCGATTACGAGGGTCTGAGCGATCATGGCCTCGCCTTCGTGGTGGCCCCGACCATCAACTTCTCCGCGGCGAAAGCCGGGCAGTACCTGGGCGTCCTCGGCGCGATCAACGGCACGGCGAGCGACCCCGTCCTCGCGGTGGAGCTGGACACCATCATGAACCCGGAGCTCCGCGACATCAACAGCAACCACGTCGGCGTCGACGTCAACAGCCTCGTGTCGGAGCAAGCCACGCCGGCCGGCTACTACGACGACGCCAGTGCATGTGCCGAAGCCGGTGCAGCTGAACAGACGGAAGCCGGTGCAGGTGTGGGTCGATTACGACGGCCAGGCCGGGCAGCTCGACGTCACGCTAGCGCCAGTGCATGTGCCGAAGCCCAGCAGGCCGCTGATCACCACGGCCGTCGATCTCTCCACGATCGTCGCGCGGGGCCCGATGTACGTCGGCTTCTCCTCGGCGACGGGGGTCATGGTCACGCGCCACTACGTGCTCGGGTGGAGCTTCAGCCTGGACGGACCGGCCTCACCTCTCGACGTGTCGAAGCTCCCCGTCCTGCCACGCGTGGGTCCCAAGCCTCGGTCCAAGGTGCTGGACGTCCTGCTGCCACTCGGGATTTTTTTTTAATTTTAACATTTTTTTAAACTATTTTTAAATCTAACCTTAGATGTTTTTTATTTTTAAAACTAACACTTTTTGCCGCGCCTACCACATGCATATAGTATTAAGCCACATGCATAGAGTATTAAATATAAAGTATTAAATATAGACTAAAAAATAATTAATTACACAGTTTATAACTAATTTGCGAGACGAATCTTTTAAACCTAATCAATCCATAATTTAACAATGTGGTGTTACAGCTAAGACGGACGAGCACTACTAAACTGTTTAGTAGAACGAGCCTTTTAAAGCCATTTTTTCATTGAAAAAAAGATGATCTTAAGCTATTTTCTAGGAGCTATAAATAATGGCTCATCAAAAACGGCTTCGGCTCCTCCAAAGAGTCTTACGAAACAAGACCTTCTTCCAAACAATACTAGAGGCGATCTGTCGGTGTTTCGGACCGGGGGTCCTCAACCAACCAGTGAATTTGTTCTACGTGCTCCCGATCCGGATGGTGATGCAAAGAGACACAAGGTTTATACTGATTCAGGCAATTGAGGCCCTACGTCCAGTCTGAGATATCGATCTTGTATTCCTTGCACCGAGGTGCTCGTAGTAGGGGGTTACAAGCTAAAGGAGAGAGGGAGCTGGTCCCAGGTCTCGGCAGGGTGTCATACGGGCCGCTTGAGACGTTGCTCTCAGGCGGCAGGGATGTGTGTGTGTGTGTGTTACAAGGTTTTTTTTCCCCCTTAAAACAACTCAGGTCCTCTCCTTTTATAGCATGAAGGGAGGACTAGGGCGGTACATGAGCTGACTATACGGGCGTCGTGTGAACAGAGGCGGCGTGTCCGGCCCCGAGCCTGCCTCGTGGCGGTGTGCTGCCGGAGTGGTCCGTCCTTAGAGCATTGGGGCGACGTGGCCGCCCCATCGATCCTCTGTCTTGCTGTGGGAGCCCCGGACTGCCTTTGGAGTGGGCGCGGCGGTGGACGTGCAAGCCACTGTGGACGGACTGCGCGCGAGGCCGAGACTTGGTCGGTGTCGAGGCTGCACCATGGTGGAGGGGTCTCGGCAGGCACGATCCCCAAGATGGCCGAGACCTTGGTGTACGGTGCCGAGGCCTCGAGTGGGCGGCTGATCGTGGGTACAGTGTTAGGACATAGTGGCCGGTAATTCCCGCCGTACCCTTTCCCAGCCGGTATGGCGCAGATCGTGGATACAGTGTTAGGACATAGTGGCCGGTAATCCCCGCCGTACCCTGTCCCAGCCGGTATGGCGCTGATGCGACCTTGGGTCACGTCGGCCATTCTGTGGCGTTGAGCCGTCGTCCGGCTAAGATTGCGGGAGTGGTTGAAGCATTAATGGGACATGACACGTTGTCTAGAGGGTCGGTCGAGGCGGGGGGTGACGGGCTGCGGGCGACCCGGCCTCGAGCGACACGGAGAACGAGGCCTCGTGCGAGACAGAGATCAGGTTCCTTGCCGAGGCCTCGCGCGAGACGCCTCGCACGATACGAAGAATGTACCCCTGCCGAGGCCTTCCCTAGAGAGCCTCGAGCGAGACGGAGACGGCGCCCCCTGCCGAGGCTCGGCGCCCCCTGCCGAGGCCTACCCTGGGGAGCCTCGCACGAGGCGGAGTTTGTTCCGAGACCTCCTGCTCGAGGCTCGAGGCGAGGTGGAGGAGGGCTCGGTCGTGGCCGGTGAGGGGCCCACGGCTTACCTTCTAGCTTTATTTTGATGTTTGCTTGGAGTACCCCGTTCTAAGGTACCCGACAGTAGCCCTCGAGCCTCGGGGTGAGTGCGTGCACTCTCCCTGAGGGTTCGTCGAGGCTGGGTTTATGCCTGCTCCGTGAGGAATTGGTTTGTTTTTCGAGGTTCCGTGGGTGCAGCGCGCACTCCACTGCCGGGTGTAGCTCCGAGCCTCGGAGGAGTGAAGTTACTCCTCCGTGGGCTTTCCACTTTCGCTTGAGTGATCAGTTCTTATTGCATTTGCCGAGCCCATAAGCGCAAGTTCGGGTTGCGGGGGTCTCGACGAGGTTGCAAAAAAAGGCCCTCTAGCCTCCGCATGGAGCGAGAGGTTCGTCAGGGGTCCCCCTGACGTTGGGTATGTCCCTCACGCTTCCTTTCGCTTGGAAGGAGGGGTGGAATGTGCCATGCTACCCTCGATGGGCGCGAGCGTGGACACTTTCGGTGAGCTGTTATCGGGTAGTCCGAGTGGAGGCCCGAGCCCCGTTCGCTAGGGGACGCCTGGCGGTCCAGAGACGCACTCCAAAAATACCGGAGGATTTCTCTAGTGGGTGCCGAGGCCGTTCACTGGGCCTCGGTGGCTCGGTGCCTCCCTACGGTGGGATCCCATTCGAATACTTTCCTGTCGGTCTCGGACACGACTTCGGACGCCCCGAGCGACTATTCGTTCGGGCCTGGGCCATTCGTAGGCTCGCCCCGAAGTCGTCCCTGACTCTGTTGCCCTGGGGCGGCTGTCGAAACCTCTTGGAGGCCCAGCCTTCGAACCCCTGGACCGTAACGGGCTCGGTGCCCTTTATCGTGTTTTTGTCTTGGTTTTTTTTGTGCAAGAGGAGCCCCCGAGCCTCCACCTGGAGCAAGAGGACGGTCGGGGGTCTCCTGACTTTTTCATTCGCCCCTCACATATCCTTTTCATTCAGACGGAGGGTTCATTTGCCGAGCCCATTCTGGTCTCGGCAAGGTCGTAGGAAGAGCCCCTAGCCTCTACGCAGAGCGAGAGGGCCGTCGGGAGTCCCCCTGACTTTTTATACGCCCCTCGCGCATGAGGGTTTGTTTGCCGAGCCCATTCTGGTCTCGGCAAGGTCGCAGGAAGAGCCCCTAGCCTCTGCGCAGAGCGAGAGGGCCGTCGGGAGTTCCCCTGACTTTTTATACGCCCCTCACGCGTGAGGGTTTGTTTGCCGAGGCCCCTTTGGGCGCGAGCCCGGGTCGTGGGGTCTCGGCATATTTGTAGGAGGAGCCCCCTAGCCTCTGCATAGGGCGAGAAGGCCGTCAGGGGTTCCCCTGACTTTTTATGCGACCCTCGCACTTCCTTTTCGCTTGGAAGGAGGGGTGGAATGTGCCTCGCTACCCTCGATGGGCACGAGCGGTGGCACTTCCGGTGAGCTGTTATCGGGTAGTCCGAGTGGAGGCCCGAACCACGTTCGTTAGGGGACGGCTAGCGGTCCAGAGACACACTCCAAGAGTACCAGAGGATTTCTCTAGTGGGTGCCGAGGTCGTTCGTTGGGCCTCGGTGGCTCGGTGCCTCCCTACGGTGGGATCCCATTCGGATACTTTCCTGCCGGTCTCGGACACGACTTTGGGCGTCCCAAGCGTTTCGCTCGCTTGGGTCTCGGCCCCGAATAGGCTCGCCCGCAGTCGCCCCTGACTCTGTTATCCTGGGGCAGCTGTCGAAACCCTTTTGGGGTCCAGCCTTCGAACCCCTGGATCGTAATAGGCTCAGAGCCCGGTTCCTTCCTATGAAAGGAACAGGCCGCGGGAAATATTTTCCCTATTGGCTCGGCCACGAGTGGCGCGCCTTTTGAGGCAGTTTTATTGGGAGTCGAAATGGTACCTGCTGCCATAGTGGCCGAGCGTGGCGTGGTGGACGGGACGTAACCGTCCTCGCATTTAATGCGGGAGACGTGGGCGCGTGGGCCGGTGAAATCGGCTCGTGGTTAACCGCGCCAGATTGGGGGGAAATCTCCCCGGTTTCATCGCCTGCTCGTTTCGCCTCCTCCCGCCGCACCTGATTCCCCCAACGCACCCATGGCCGGTGATATCGTTGTCGTCGAGGCGGACCCCTGGGATTCGTCGGACGTCACCGAGGAGATGCTCCAGTCGCTTGTCGACGGTGGGCTCCTCCGCCCGGTGACTGACTCCACCAGGCCGGAATGGATTGCTCCGTACGGCAAGCCGGA
Source organism: Miscanthus lutarioriparius (assembly GCA_904845875.1). NCBI lineage: Eukaryota > Viridiplantae > Streptophyta > Magnoliopsida > Poales > Poaceae > Miscanthus > Miscanthus lutarioriparius. Next base: position 13,918,569 of record CAJGYO010000004.1, read on the forward strand.
GCCGAGGCCTCGCGATGGCTATGTCGTAAGCTTCGTCTCCTTCCATGAGCGTGGCCTCGGCGTCCCGGCGGACCGGTTCATGCGGGCGCTTACGCACTACTACGGCGTGGAGCTCCACAATTTTAATCCCAACTCCGTTGCTCAGGCGGCTATCTTTGTTGCCGTCTGCGAGGGGTATTTAGGGATCGCGCCCCATTGGGAGTTGTGGCTCCATCTGTTTCGGGCGGGGCATACTACAAAGCCGTCGGGCAAGAGGAAGGCGGCGAGGGCCGGAGGCTGCACTCTCCAAGTGCGTCAGGACCGCCTGCACCTCTATAGCCCGGCCCAACTCGTGTCCTCCAATTGTCGGTGGTACACGAGTTGGTTTTATCTTCGTAATGACGACGGAGGGCTTCCCCCCTACACCGGGCGGATTGTGGGGAGTTGCCCAGAGAAGTGGAAGTGGGGCGTCCCGAAGGTCGACCACCCAAGCCGGAGCCGCTCTCGGAGGGGTGGCGAGGTCATGAGGCCACGGCCTCACCGCTGCTATGGTTGTGGCTGCGTTCCACACCGCCGGAGGGTGCCGCCGTGATGGCTCGGCGGGCGGCGGCAATGTTCGAGATGAGGCCGGTGAGCCCATTGAGGGCACCCGGATGTCCTCTTCCGCCCTTTCCGAGGAGGAGATTCTTCGTCGGGTGGGGGCAGACGGTAGAGGCGAAGGCGAGGGCGGCAACTTGACCCCTATCGCGATCGCGGCCGTCATGCGGGGTTCCTTTTCGGTAAGTCGTGCGCCGTTGTAGCTCGACCCTCCTTAGTCTCCTCCTACCCCTTGTTCCCTTATGTGTGTTTGTCGTTCCTTTAGGGATGAGGGACATGCGCTCTCTCTCCACCGCCTGCTCCCAAGGGCCTTGGAGCGGCGGGCGGTCAACCGTGCTCACGCCGATGCGCAGAAGAGGCGAAAGGACGCCAAGGCGGCGAAGCGCACGAAGCACATCCTCGCGCGCAAGGAGCTAGATAAGCGCTGCCGTCAACAACGGAAGGACGGTCTTCCGCTGGAGGAATCCCCGTCGACGTCGTTGTCGACGGAGGCCTCAGACGGGGACGACAAGGTCGAGGGAGGGCGAGGTCCCCTGGACCACCTTCCTGATGTCGTGGAGGTGGCGCCCGGGGTGTCGGTAAGCATCCCGGCACCCCCGGGAAGGGGAGGAGAAGCGGACCCGGGGCCGGCGGTTGCCCGCTCCGGGGCCGAGCCCGACACGCCCGAGGCGCGGGCGTTAGGCAAACGCGCCGTCAGCCCGGTAGGCTCGGCGGCCGTGGTGGAGCGGGTGGCGGCGGAGGCGACGCCGTCGGCCCTGTAGAGGATCGAGGGGGCGCCGGGGTCCGCTGAAGACCGTCCGGCGTCGATGGATACAGAGGCGACGCCTCGGCCGCCGCCTCCGCCGCTGTGGGTGAGGTTTGCCGTGGCGAAGCGGGGGCCGCCCCGATCAAGGCAAGTGTATTCTTAGCAGGGTCGTGGTGTTTTTCGGTCGCTTTTTTAGTTTTGCGCTGACCCTGTAGGTTAATTTTCCTTAGTCGGAAGCGGCCTGCGGACGACCTCCCCTTGGCGCCCCTTAAGGCGCTTAAGGCGAGGCCCGGCTCCTCCACACACTGGGTGGCGGAGGCACAAGCCGCTATCCAACGCGGCGCGGCATCGGCGAGGGTCGACCCAACGGGGCCGGCCGCCCAAGGAGGGGCTGCCGAGGCGGCCCCTACACAGACGATGGAGGGAGTGCTTCCGCCTCGTGGGGGCAAGGCTCACGAGTCGGATGGGGCCGGCATGCCCTTTGTTGCTGAGGCCCCCGGGGTCTCCGAGGCTGAGGCGACGGAGGCCACGGCGCCCACGACCGCCGAGACTGTGGTGGCCGTGGTCGGTGTCTCCTCGTCTGCCGAGGCCACGATGGCGGAGGCCAGAGACCCTGAGACCGCCGAGGCCGTAATTGCAGAGGCCGGAGCCCCCGAGGTCACCAAGACCGTCGTGATGGCGGCGAGGCCGTCTGTGCAGGAGGCGGAGATGCAGGCGGCGGCCGCCTCGGTGGTGCCCTTGGTTTAGGGCCCGCCGTTGGTCTATCCGATCCCTTCCGACGATACTTCCTAGGCGCGGGAGGTGGTCGACGCCAAGGAGACCAATGCCGTGGAGCAGCCAGCGCCGCTCTTGGACGAGGGAGGCTCGGCCCTCGTGCGGGTCCGGCCCGAGCCTCGCGGGTGGGACCACCCGTGGGTATTATAGCGGAGCCGGGACGACCCTAAGGGGGAGCCTCTGCTCGCCCTTGAGGACGCGGCTGAGGGTGGGCACTGGAACACCTTCGAGTAGTATCGCTAGCTGGCGGAGCGGTCGCTACGGACGGCGCTATCTGTGGTGGCCGACGAACTGCCCGAAGTCGCCCAGGTTCGTGCTTTTCTTTGACGTTTACCTTCCTGACTTTGTTGCGACCAATGACCCTCGCTCTGCTTCCCCAAGAGCTCGAGACCCGGTCGCTTGGGAAGTCGGTGTTTCTCCGGCGGGAGAGGGGCGTCTGGGACCAGCTTCACCGACAGAAGGGCCTTCTTGCCAATGCTAACGAGCTTCTGTCGGTGCGAAGCGTGGAGGTGGAGGACCTCCGCCTTCGCTGTGCCGACGCGAAGGTCGAGGCGGCCGCGGTCCAGGCGCAGCTCGCCCCCTTGGTGGCGCGGGTCAAGGAGCTGGAGGAGGAGCTTACCCGCGCGGTCAGCGATCGGGATGCCTTCAGGTCCTGGGCCGAAGAGGCGACGGCCTCAGGCGAGGCCCTCGCCGGGCAGCTGGGGGCAGAGGAGAGTGCGCACCGGCTGACCAAAGGCGCTCTGAATGAGGCCTTTGCTGCGGTTGAGGCCTCACAGATCGAGGCTGTGGTTTTGAAGGGGGCGGTCGAGGGTGAGTTCGAGTCCCCTTGTTTTGTTTCCTTTTCCTTATGTTTGCTTCCTGACTTCCTTGTCTGACGCTGGGTTCCAAGTGAAGGAGGCTGTGGTTTTGAAGGAGGCTGTGGCTGCCAAGTGAAGCCTCCAGGGCGGCCGAGGCCTCTAGGTTCGAGGCCCAACGGTTGAGGGAGAAGGTCGAGGCCTGTCAGGCCGAGACCCATCGCTGGGAGCAGAAGGCCAAGGGTGAGCTCCGTGGGTTTCCGTCCCCAACTTAGGTTGTCCTTTCTCTCGCTCGACTTCATTCCATTTTCCGCGGTGCAGAGTTGGAGGCGGAGATCCTTCGGGCCACCGAGGCTTCCAGCGCGGTGCAGATGATGCTCGAGACCGAGATCGGGGAGCACGAGGCGCTGAAGCGTGCTGCCCTTTCCGCCTACGAGGCCTTGGAGGTCGAGGGGGTTCAATCAGGCAGCTCCCTTGGGAGCCGCATGATTGCGCTGAGCAGCCAGATGCGCGAGCGGCTCCGAGGGGCACTGCACACGGGTGTCAAGCGGGCGCTGGCCATCATCTCCTCTCACTACCTTGGCGTCGACCTCCCAGCCATCAGTGATGGCTATGTTTTGCCTGATGATGACGAGGAGGCCGACGCGGCGGTGGTGAAGCTGATGGAGGCGGCGGAAGGCCCTGGCACGGCGCTGGCGACGCTCTTCGAAGAGGAGGTGGTTCCTCCCCTACCATCTGTCGACGCTGAAGGCCCTGAGCCTTGATCTGGGCCCCGGAGGCTATGTAAAAATAGAATAGGGGTCATTTTTTGTATCGTAACGCTTTGTGGCCGTCGAGGCCTTTACTTTTGAAGTACTTGTGTTTCCTAGTTGTTTTTCTTATGTTTCCAGCCTCGGCCTCTGTCAGCTCCCCGATCGGTTTCGTTTGCAAAACACCCCTTGGGGCCTAAGCCGTCCCTTGAGCGAGAGGTAGTGAGGGAGTGCCGTGCCCGGAGGGCGTGGGCCGCCTCACGACTCTCTACGGCCTCTCGCTTAGGAAATGTGCCTTGGTCCGAGGGGTTTACAACTAATTACCGAGCCTGCTAGGGACTTGGCGTAGGATTTTTTGCGAAAAACAACTGGAGAATGGCGCATGGGACCTAGGGGACGCCTGGGAGGGGTCCCCTATCTAGCCCCCGAGGGAGGCTTGGTTCTGCCGAGGCAGAACCGAGTTTTCCTTGCTGTGTTACTGTATTGCCGAGGCCTACGATGGGCTCGGGGGGTTTCTCAAAAAATTAGACCAACTAAAGAACGCTTTTTAATTGTATTTTGAGGAACGACATATACAATGCTTGGAAATTTAGGGATAAAAGCGGCGTAGCTGTTCTATGTTCCAAGCGTTGGTGAAGACTTTGCCCTTCTCGTTGGCCAGCTTGTAGGTCCCGGGCTTCAGCACTTGGGCGATGATGTATGGTCCTTCCCATGGCGGGGTCAGCTTGTGGCGACCCTTGTTGCTCTGTGCTAGCCTCAACACCAGGTCGCCTACCTTCAAGTCTCGGCTTCGGACGCGTCGGGCCTGATAGCGCCGCAGGCTCTGCTGGTATTTGGCCAAGTGTAGTAGCGCGACGTCTCGGGCTTCCTCCAGTTGATCAAGGGCATCCTCTCGTGTGGTGCGGTTACTTTGTTCGTTATAAGCTTGCAGCCTCAGGGAACCATATTCCAAGTCGGTGGGGAGGATGGCCTCGGCCCCATAGACTAGGAAGAAAGGCGTGAATCCCGTGGCTCGGCTTGGAGTGTTCCTCAGGCTCCAGATGACCGACGGGAGCTCGGCGAGCCATTTTTTGCCAAACTTTTTCAATCAGTTGTGAATCCTTGGCTTGAGGCCTTGTAGGATCATGCCGTTGGTACGCTCTACTTGGCCGTTGGTCCTTGGGTGTCCTACGGCTGACCAGGCCACACGGATGTGGTGGTCGTCGCAAAACGTTAGGAACCTCTTGCCGGTGAACTGCGTCCCGTTGTCGGTGATGATGGTGTTGGGGACCCCAAACCTGTGGATGATGTCAGTGAAGAATAGCACCGCCTGCTCGGATTTGATTCGATTGATCGGACGAGCCTCGATCCATTTGGAGAACTTGTCGATTGATACCAATAGATGGGTGAAGCCCCTGGGGGCCTTTTGCAGAGGCCCGACCATGTCGAGCCCCCACACGGCGAACGGCCATGTGATGGGGATGGTTTGCGATGCGGGGCGGGAGATGTGTCTGCGAAGCGTGAGTCTCGGCATCCTTCGCAGAGCGCATTAGTTTGGTAGCGTCGGCGACATCGTCGGCCGAAGAGAACCCTTGGCGGAAAGCGTTCCTCACGAAGCGTCCGGAGGCGCCGCGATGGTGCCCAGTAGCCAGCGTGTAAGTCCCAAAGCGAGGCTCGACCCGCTTCGGAGCTGATACACCATTGGAGGACACCTGAGGGACTTCGCCTGTACAATTCGCCGTTGTAGAGGGCGTAGGTCTTGGCTCACCGCGCAAGCCGCCGTGCTTCGGTTTTGTCGTCAGGAAGCTCCCCCCGATCGAGCCAATCGAGGAATGGGACTCACCAATCCGCGTCCTGATCAGTCCGTGGAGGCTCGGCGTTGACTTCCATGACCTCGGGCTTGGTCGAGGGGGTCTCGGTAGCATAGAGGGCGTCGAGCTCCGCCGCGGGTTCCACAGGTGGACCCTCCTCTGTTGCCGAGGTGTATCCAATGGAAGGTCTCTGGCGAAGACATTCGGGGGGACCGGGGCCCGTGCTGAGGCCATCTTTGCCAGCTCGTCGGCGGCTTCGTTGTACTTCCGCGCGACGTGATTTAGCTCGAGACCGTCGAACTTGTCTTCTAGGCGCCGTACCAGCTTGCAGTAAGCCTCCATTTTGGGGTCGAGGCTGTTTGACTCCTTCATCACTTGATCTATGACGAGCCGCGAGTCGCCTTGGACGTCGAGGCGTCGTGCCCCAAGTTCGATGGCGACTTGTAAGCCGTTGATGAGGGCCTCATATTCGGCCACGTTGTTGGAGGCGGCGAAGTGGAGCCGCACCATGTAGCGCATGTGTACTCCGAGGGGCGAAATGAAGAGCAGACCCGCGCCCGCCCCGGTCTTCATCAGGGATCCATCAAAGTACAAGGTCCAGTATTCCGTCTGAATTTGAGTGGGTGGAAGTTGGGTATCTGTCCATTCAGCCACGAAATCGGCCAAGACCTGAGACTTGATCGCTTTTCGAGGCGCAAAGGTCAAGGTTTCCCCCATAAGCTCGACAGCCCACTTGGCTATCCCGCCCGAGGCCTCCCGTTATGAACTATCTCGCCCGGGGAAGGATGATACCACGGTCTCTCAGGTGCGACTCAAGTAGTGAGTGCGCGCTTTTCGCCGGGCCAGACCACTGGCGTGACCAGTTTACGGATGTGGGGTAGCGTGCTTTGGTCTCGGAGAGCACCTCGCTGATGAAATAAACAGGTCGTTGGGTGGGTAGAGTATGCCCTTCTTCCTGCCTCTCTACCACTATGGCGGCGCTGACCACTTGGGTTGTTGTGGCGACGTAGAGTAGGAGGACCTCGTCCATGGCCGGGGGTATCAGGATGGGAGGATTGGTGAGCAGGCTCTTGAGTCTGTCGAGGGCTTCCTCGGCCTCGGGGGTCCAAGAGAAACTCTCGGACTTTCTCAAGAGTCGGTATAGGGGCAAACCTTTTTCGCCGAGGCGCGAGATGAAGCGGCTCAGGGCCGCAAGGGCATCCCATGACCCTCTGCACTCCCTTGAGGTCTCTGATTGGTCCCATGCTAGTTATGGCCGAGACCTTCTCCGGGTTGGCTTCAATGCCGCGTTCCGAGACTATGAATCCCAAGAGCATGCCTCGGGGAACCCCGAACACACACTTCTCGGGGTTGAGCTTGATGCCCTTCTCCCTAAGGCATTTGAAGGTTATCCTCAAGTCGTCGATGAGACCCTTGGCTTTTCTGGTCTTGACCATGATGTCGTCTACGTAGGCCTCGACGGTCCGCCCGATGTTGTCTCCAAAGACCTGGGTCATGCACCGTTGGTACGTGGCACCTGCGTTTCTGAGGTCGAGGGCATCGCCACGTAGCAAATACATGCCGAACGGTGTGATGAAAAAGAAGTTGCGAGCTGGTCGGACTCTTTCATCCCGATCCGACGGTAACTGAGAGTACGCATCAAGGAAAGATGGGTCTCGCACCCTCAGTAGTGGAATCAACAATTTGATCGATTCGAGGTAATGGGAAGGGGACCTTTGGACGAGGCTTTGTTTAGACCGGTGTAGTCTACACATCCTCCATTTCCCATTTTTCTTTTTGACTAACACGGGTTAGCCAACCACTCTAGGTGAGACACTTCCTTGATGAACCCGGCCGCCAAGAGTCTCGCACCTCCTCTCCAATGGCCCTGCGCTTTTCTTTGTCGAAGCGGCGCAGGCGTTGTCTCGCCGGTCTAGATCCGGCCCGGATGTCTAGGGCGTGCTCGGCGACCTCCCTTGGTATGCCTGGCATGTCCGAGGGACTCCATGCGAATATGTCGGCGTTCGCACGGAGAAAGTCGACGAGCATGGCTTCCTATTTGATGTCGAGGGTGGCGCCGATCCTCGGCGCTCGGTCGTCGAGGGGCAAAGTGGGGTCGACCGGGATGAGTTTGATAGTTTCAGCTGAGGCTCGAACGCCTCCTGCGGCGCGCTTGAGCCGTGCACCTCGCCACCGAGTTGGTCGAGGTGGGCGATGAGGGTCTCGGCCTCTGCAAGAGCCTCGGCGTACTTTCGATGCATTCGACGTCGCAATCGTATGCATGTTCGTCGACGTGGACTCAATTGTGATGACACCGCTAGGGCACGGCATCTTGAGCTTGAGGTAGGTATAGTTGGGCACTTTGCATGAACTTGGCGTAGCACGGCCGCCCAGATGGCATGGTAGGCTCCCCAAACCCGACTACCTCGAAGGTGAGGACTTCCTTGTGGTAGTTGGAGGGGTGCCAAAGCGAGACGGGAAGGTCGATGCGCTCGAGGGGTCGCGTCGCTTCCACGCACGATGCCATGGAAGGGTGCGACATCGCCTCGGAGCCTCGACCGGTCGATCTCCAAGAGTTCCAGGGTGTTGGCGTAGAGGATGTTGAGGCCGCTGCCTCCGTCCATCAACACCTTGGAAAGTCGGGTGTTGCCGATGATCGGGTCGACAACCAGTGGGTACTTGACCGAGAAGACTTCTCGGCGTTCCCTCTTGCGCTGCCGCGCCGTAAGGCATGCCGAGGGCCCGCCGAAGATCATGAAGGCGTTGCGTACTTCGGGGAACCCGTCGTCCTTGTCCTCGTCCCGGTCGCCGGCGCCCTTCTGCTTGGCGTCGTCGTCGGGGAGCCCGAGCCTGGCGTAGTAACGTCGCAGCATGGAGCAATCCTCGAGGGCGTGCTTGACCGGGCCTTGGTGATAAGGGCATGGTTTCTTGAGCATGTCGTCGAAAGGCCTAGGGCCTTTGGGGCCTCGGGGATTCTTGCGTTCTATGGCCCCGACCAGATCAGCCTCCATGGCCTCCTGCTTCCCTAGGCGCCCCTTTTTCTTTCTCTTAGGGAGGTGGGAGGCCGAGGCGTCGGGGGCCTCGTCCCTCCGTTTTCCCTTGGCGTCGCTGTCGGGGAAGATGGCACCGACGGCCTCCTCGCCCGAGGCGAAGTTGGTGGCGATGTCGAGGAGCGCAGCAGCGGTGCGTGGCACGTTCTGACCTAGCTCCCATACCAGGTCCCGGCAGGTGGTGCCGGAGAGGAAAGCCTAGACGATCTCTGAGTCGCTGCCGCTGGGCAGCTCGGTGCATTGCTTGGAGAAGCGCCGGATTAAATCTCGAAGAGACTCGCCTGGTTTCTGGCGGCAATTCTTAAGGTCCCAGGAGTTTCCGGGACGTACGTGACGCGTTCTCGAAAATTCCCAACGAAGACCCTAACCAAGTCGCGCCCGATCCGTGGATCTGTGAGGGAGGGAGGTGCTCGAGCCAGCTCGCGCCGAGTCTCTAACAAGAGCAACGGAGGTTACGGATGATGAGCGAGTCATCATCCGCGCGCGCCACCTAGCTGGCGAGCCAGTGTGAGTCGGCAAGCCAGAGTTCGGGGTTGGTCTCACCGCTGTATTTCGCGAGGTTGGCTGGTTGCCGAAAATGGGCCGGGAACTGGGCGACACGGATAGCTCTGCTGAAGACTCGAGGGCCAGGTGGCTCAGGAGAAGGGCTGCGGTCTTCCTCGCTGTCGTAGCGGCTACCTCGGTGCACATGGTAGCCTCGGGCGGGCCCCTCACCGTCGTGGCATCGTCGTCGGCCGACCACCTCGTGGTCTCCCTGCCCCTCATGTCGATTGTCGAGGCGATCAAGGAGCACGGGGACCCTGTGAGCTATCGGTGCTTGAGCAGGTTCGGGACGAGCCGAGGCTTCCCTGTCCTGCCGAGGTGGTGCCACGGGCAGGTTCGAGACGCCCCCGTGCCGTCGGGAGGCAGAACTCTTGGCTTGCTGAACCGCGGCGGTCTCTAGGAGATCTCGGAGTTCGCCGTGGACCCGCCGCCCCTCCGCGGTAGAAGGCTCGGGCATTGCGCGAACCAGCATCGCCGCAGCCGCGACGTTCTGGCTAGCGCGATTGAAGATCGGGGGTTGCTCACTTCCTTCGTCGTTATGGATGCGGTGATGCACGTCGAGGGCCCTCCGTCGGGCTCCCCCGCCTTCGCCGCGACCTCGCTGTTCCTGTTTGAGAGAGTCTCGAAGCTGCTGCAGAAGGAGTTGGTCTTGCTCGACCTTGGCCTGGAGCTCATGGAGCTGTTCTAGGTCTGGGCGCTGAGGTCGCGCAAGAGCGACGTTCTCATTCGTCGGCGGCGGCGGACGGCGCGCGGAGGTGTAGCGACGCCAAGCCGGGCGGAGCGGGAAGCGCTACCGCCCCTCGTCCTCTTCGCCCACCCTCGGCATCCTGAGCCCGACATGAAAACATTCGTGAGTGGGGTCGTAGGTGCCTTCGTCGTCGGAGTCGGAATAGCCGGGCGATGAGTCGCTATGGCCAAGAATTGGCGCAAAGCCCGTGGTTGTGGAGTTCGAGAGAAATCCACCCCGGCCATGCCTCGCCCCTCGTCCGAGGAGTCGAGTAGCCGGCGATGAGTCGCTATGGCCAAGAATTGGCGCAAAGCCGCAGGGTTGTGGAGTTCGGAGAAATCCACCCCGGGCCATGCCTCGTCCTCGTTCGAGGAGTCAGAGTGGGTGCTCAGGTCGAGAGCGAAGCGCTGGCGGCGTTCCGATGTGTGCTCGTGAGCGATAGTGTAAGCGTAGGCATAAGAAGCGGCGGCATTTCTCAACCCAAAGGGGTATCGGGATGGTGTCGTCTCCAGATTCTGCCCCGCCGGGGTCGGCTCTTCAAGGAGTGGTAGAGCAGAGCTGGACGACTGGGCATCGCCGCGTGCCATAGGCAAGTCTCCTTTGTCCAAGCTCGAGCTAGAACAGTCCCCACCGGGACCACAATGCCAACAACCGGTCGTGGATATTGGCGGGGGGTGGCGTGTCGCCCCGGATTCGCGTAGCGTCGGGGTGGCCTTGTTCGTGCCGTGCTTGGCGAGCGCGGCGAGAGCGGCCGCCCGGACGCCGCCCGCGCCTGGGCTGCCGGGGCATAACTTCATCGTTGGTTGGTGGGGCTTGAGGAGTGAGGAGCACCATGTCGTACTCATGCCCTAGAGACATGAACTCTAGGCTCCCGAACCAAACCACGGTGCCGAGACGCAATGGTCGTACGTGGTCTGCCATCCGGAACCTGCTGGGATGATGAAACCGACACACAGCGGCCCCTACCGCGCGCGCTAATCGCCGGTGTTTTCGGACCGGGGTCCTCAACCAACCAAAGAATTTGTTCTCACAGTGCTCCCGATCCGGATGGTGATGCAAAGAGACACAAGGTTTATCCTGATTCAGGCAATCGAGGCCCTACGTCCAGTCTGAGATATCGATCTTGTATTCCTTGCACCGAGGTGCTCGTAGTAGGGGGTTACAAGCTAAAGGAGAGAGGGAGCTGGTCCCAGGTCTCGGCAGGGTGTCATACGGGCCGCTTGAGACGTTGCTCTCAGGCGGCAGGGATGTGTGTGTGTGTGTTACAAGGTTTTTTCCCCCTTAAAACAACTCAGGTCCTCTCCTTTTATAGCATGAAGGGAGGACTAGGGCGGTACATGAGCTGACTATACGGCGTCGTGTGAACAGAGGCGGCGTGTCCGGGCCCTGTAGCCTGTTCTTGTGGCGGTGTGGCCGTCGGAGTGGTCCGTCCTTGGAGCACTGGGGCGACGTGGCCGTCCTATCAGATCCTGTGCGTCGTGGGAGCCCCGGGACTGCCTTGGAGTGGGCGCGGCGGTGGACGTGCAAGCCACTGTGGACGGACTGCGCGCGAGGCCGAGACTTGGTCGGTGTCGAGGCTGCACCATGGTGGAGGGGTCTCGGCAGGCACGATCCCCAAGATGGCCGAGACCTTGGTGTACGGTGCCGAGGCCTCGAGTGGGCGGCTGATCGTGGGTACAGTGTTAGGACACAGTGGCCGGTAATTCCCGCCGTACCTGTTCCAAATTGGTATGGCGCAGATCGTGGATACTGATGTTAGACACACGGTGGCGGTAATCCCGCCGCACAGACTGTCCCAAATGGTATGACGCTGATGCGACCTTGGGTCGCGTCGGCCATTCTGTGGCGTTGAGCCGTCGTCCGGCTGAGATTGCGGGAGTGGTTGAAGCATTAATAGGACATGACACGTTGTCTGGAGGGTCGGTCGAGGCGGGGAGTGACGGGCTGCGGGCGACCCGGCCTCGAGCGACACGGAGAACGAGGCCTCGCGCGAGACAGAGATCAGGTTCCTTGCCGAGGCCTCGCGCGAGACACCTCGCGCGATACGGAGAATGTACCCCTGCCGAGGCCTTCCCTGGAGAGCCTCGGGCGAGACGGAGACGGCGCCCCCTGCCGAGGCCTACCCTGGGGAGCCTCGCGCGAGGCGGAGTTTGTTCCGAGACCTCCTGCTCGAGGCTCGAGGCGAGGTGGAGGAGGGCTCGGTCGTGGCCGGTGAGGGGCCCACGGCTTACCTTCTAGTTTTATTTTGATGTTTGCTTGGGGTACCCCGTTCTAAGGTACCAGACACGATCTTTTCTCTCACTGGCTAATTTTTTTCAACCTAAGTAACCATAAATTCTAACTAATATAAAGCCCTGTTTTATCCTACGACTTATATAAATTCATATGTTAAACAGAAATCCTAGCTTATGACAACCTATAGATGCCCAAAATGAGTTTTTTTTTGGTTTTGGCATCCACAACTAACAATTGAGAGCATTGATATTTATGGCTACCTACAACCAACTACAAGCCACCATAGCTTATACAAGTTTAGCAGGGAAACAGGAAGGCCCTAATCGATAGTAAACTTTGAACAACACAACGTAATATCTGTCAGACGCACCCTCTAAGCTTTAAGTGAGCTAAAAAAAACACTATTGTTGGTTCCCAACACGAGACTTTGACTACAAAGTTCTACGAGTATACCGAATTAAATGCATAAACAATCTCTAAACTTATCAAAAGGGTGTCACCTGTATCCATAATATATTTTTAGAGCAACTCCAAAAGACATTGTATCTCACTCGTCATTACCAAAATTAAGAAAAAAGAGGATCAAGAGACTCGCTGTCAGCATTTGTAAAATTCCATACTAGGGCCTTTTTTGCAACCTGGATACTGTAGCACGTTTCGTTTGTATTTGACAAACTTTATCCGATCATGGACTAACTAGGTTCAAAAGATCTATCTCGTGATTTACAACCTATAATTAGTTATTTTTTACCTACATTTAATGCTCCGTACATACGTCCAAAAATTGATGTGATGAAAAAAGAGTGAAAAAACTTAGAATTTGGAAGTGATCTAAACAAGCCCAGCTATCCCGTTTTTCCTGTCAGCAAATTAGCTAGCGGGCTTCGCTAGCCATACGTCTTGTCCGGCCATTTCTCACGCCCTCGTGGCTTCCTTTTCCCCTCCCTCTGTATCTCCATGGCGAATATGATATGAATTTTAGAAACGAGTAAAGGACCAAGCACCCCGAAACTCTAGCACGAGTACAGTATTCCGATGCAATGCAATGCTGCTCATGTCACAGTCAAGTGTAGCTGTACCAGTACTCGCAGTCGTATCTCCAGCTCAGCTGGAGCCAACGCCACGCACCGCGACCGCCAGACTTATGAGTCGTATTTTTTTATATACTCGCACCGCGACGGCCAGGCAACGTCTTCGGCGCCAGCCTAATCGACTGATCTACTCCTACTGCACCCGTCCCGTCCGCCGTCGCGTCGCCATCCAAATCAAATACCCACAACCACGCTGCTCATGCCCAGGAAAGCACGCTCTTAGCAGCAGCACTCCCCACTGGGGCTGGGAGCGGCAGCCGGCACGAGGACGCAGGAGCATTGCGAGTGAGGGGCAGACCGCAGAAGGCATGGGGGTCCGCTCGGCGGCCACGAAGCTGCACATCCCGCACAGTGTTGGAAGGGACGGACAAGACGGGACGAGGCTACAGTAGACTGGCTTGAGCAGCGGGCTGGTAGCGCTGCACTGCCGCGCCACCAAAGGGCGCCTCACTATCGCGTCAAGATTCTGGTGGCAGATCCTCTCACATTATCAGTCAGCGCTTTTGGTCTTCGTCACGTTATCCTTCCGCCGCGCCAGGCGTGACACAGACGTTTGGTCGCGCCATGGCAATAGACGCGGCCAAAAGTATTAAGTCCCGTTTGGAAGGGCTTCTCTAGCGGCTTCAGGAGCCGCTTAGAGCCGTTTTCTATCAAACGGGGTAAAATAAAACGGCTCCACCGATGAAGCCCCTAAAAACGTGCTCTCACAGACTTTTGGGGTGGGAATGAGCTAAAAATAGTGGCTTCTCTCGGCTTCACCTCATTCTACATGGCGTTCTCCGAGAGCATATTTTAAGAAAAACTATATATGAAGCTGTTTTGCCAAACGATTTATCAAAACGGCTACAGCTCCACCCATAGAGCTGTTCATGGAGCTGAAGCCCCAAAAAAAGGGCTTCATGAGTGAAGTGGAGACGTGACCAACAGGGCCTTAGTTTTAAAAATAAAAAACATCTAATGTTAGATTTAAAAATAGTTTACAAAAATGTTAAAATAAAAAAAAATCCCACTCGGCACCGCGCTGCTCGTGACCGCAGCGCTCGCGGCCGTCTTCTTCGTCGTGTGGAGGCGGCGCCGGTTCGCCGAGGTGCGGGAAGACTGGGAGGACGAGTTCGGCCCGCACCGCTTCTCGTACAAGGACCTGTTCCACGCCACCAACGGGTTCAGCGACAGGAACTTGCTCGGACGTCGGGGGATTTGGGAGAGTGTACAGAGGAGGAGTGCTCCCATCATCCAGTGGCCTAGAGATCGCAGTGAAGAGGGTGTCGCATGATTCCAGGCAGCGCGTCAGAGAGTTCGTCGCGGAGGTGGTGAGCATCGGCCGCCTCCGGCACCGGAACCTCGTGCAGCTGCTAGGCTACTGCAGGCGCAGAGGCGAGCTCATCTTGGTGTACGACTACATGGCGAACGGGAGCCTTGACAAGTACCTGCACGACCAGCACGTGCCGGTGCTGTCGTGGCACGAGAGGTACCGGATCATCAAAGGCGTCGCGGCGAGCCTCCTGTACCTGCACGAGGACTGGGAGCAGGTCGTGATCCACCGAGATGTAAAGGCGAGCAACGTGCTGCTCGACCACGAGATGAACGGCCGGCTAGGCGACTTCGGCCTGGCCAGGCTGTACGACGACCATGGCACCGATCCTCAGACGACCGACGTGGTCGGGACCATGGGGTACCTCGCGCCGGAGCTCGTGCGCACGGGGAAGGCGACGACCTCTACCGACGTCTTCTCCTTCGGCGTGTTCCTCCTGGAGGTCGCCTGCGGACGGAGGCCCATCGCCCGCGACGTCGACCGCGACGGCCGGGTCGTGCTGGTGGACTGGGTGATCGAGCACCACCGCAACGGCTCGCTCCTGGACGTGGTGGATCCACGGCTCGTGGGGAAGTACGAGGCGGAGGAGGCAACGCTTGTGCTGAAGCTGGGTTTGATGTGCGCGCACCCATTGCCTAACGTGAGGGTGAGGCCCAGCATGCGTAGGGTCGTGCAGTACTTGGACTCCGACCAGATGGTTCCTCTTCCTGATCTATCACCGAGCTACTGCACGAGCTACAGCATGATGTCACTGATGCAGAATGACGGGTTTGATTCGTACATCATGTCGTCCGGCAGGTCGCATCCATCCATGACCAGCATCGGTTTATCCTCTGTGAGTGTTCTATCAGAGGGAAGATGATCCGTATTTTCTGTAGCTCATGCATGCGGTTGCCCTTTCCGAGATGGCACATTTCGAATGCAAAAAGACTATCCTTGAAATTATAAATCTGCTTTTCCAATATATATCCCCCAATGTTTTTCAACTTTTCGCCGATCTGACAACCCTAATCATGCTCGCTTTGTATACCATCAAAATCAAATGGACGAAAAGCAATGCATTATACTATCTGTCATAGGAAAAATTCAATTCTCAGTTTGATCACAGTCAAACCAACTCAAATTTAACCGAGTTTATAAAAAATATAATAATATATTCCATAACAAATATAATACTGTAATACTTAATTATTAACAAATACTAGTATCTTTTTACATAATTTAGACTTTTTTTTGAGTTAAGATAGTTTGGCAGAGCAGTATTATAGAACTGCATCTTTTTTGAACTGAGAAGTACTTATTTTGTTGCTCATACGAAAGGCACCTCATCAAATATCCTATCCAATCTCCTATACCTAAAAAGTGTGTTTTAGAGATGAAGAGGGGCTACGACAGATCTCATATCTCATCTCCTATACCTATAATTTTTAAGAGATCACCTAAAAGAAGCATCATCTCTCCTAAATAAAGGAGATGCCCCTCTCCCATATCCTTAAAAAAAGATAGGAGACAAGTTTTAAATAATCTTCTACAACAGTGCTCTCATGTATCCTAAATTGATTTTAGGTTACTCTATTAAAGCAATTTATAGGAGATGTAATATGAGAAATCTGGTGGAGATGCTTTTACACCTTCAGGTTTAGCGGGCGGTAACAGGGATGCACCTGCCTTGACAGTAAGCAATCCAATTTCAATGTATGATGAAATGTGACTGTTACATAAGTCTCTAAGCCATGTGTCTTCAGGTGACTATATAATAATGTTTAATGTGTCTGTTCCTTCACGCTTGAGCACATTTGCTAGGGCCATGTTTAGTTCGGCGGAGCAGTAGCGTTTTATTTTTATTTGGTAATAATTGTCCGAACGTTGACTAATTAGGCTCAAAACGTTCGTATCGCAAAGTACAACCAAATTGTACAATTAGTTTTTGATTTCATCAACATTTAGTACTCCATGCATGTACCGCAAGTTTAATGTAACGGGGAATCTTCTTTTTGCATAGTGTCAAACTTTAGATTTTGGATGTAAACATGGCCTGGTATTAATAAAAAAAAACATCGTGAACACCATGCTTTCACACTTTCACACACGATGTACCTCTTCGTACATAGTGTCAAAGTTTGATGTACCTCTTCGTATCCACGCTTTCACACACGATGAAGCTTCACCAAGTCAACAGTACACATCTTTTTTTAACGAGCCGGCACGCACCATTTTTTCTATTACTAGTACAGAAGGACATGCAGATCATAGGTTCCTAGTAACATCATGCGCTCTAAACAATCTCACGCCGTGGAAGCTACTGTATGCCACAGCGTCTCCTCTAGAGCAACGCGAATACGCGACGAAGACGTCAAATCAACTCGATCTCTGTTCCGATCAGGACAAATGGAGCCTGAACACGAATTGTTTAGGCCAGAAAACTCCGCCGTGTAAGTTAAACGTCGAAGCGTATGCTCCAAGGCCAGATTTGAGATATGATACGCAACCGGGGGAAACGAAGAGGTTGTGCACAGAAGCGGCACAAGAGGCCGACGAACGCTAGTGCCAAGAACACTTTTTTTGAACGCAAAGTGCCAAGAACACTGGTTTGAGCCACTTGGAGGCAGCAGCGAACACTATGCGGTTCGCGCAATTATCTCATTAGATAATACCACACTTAATACATATATATATAGCGAAGAGCCTTGACGTCGAGGACCGCACCAATCAAGAGCTGCAGCGCGGAGCAGCTCAATCCAGAGCTCTAATGGCGACGCTCCTCCTTCGGCTGCTGTTCTTGCTCGGCTCGCCGATGACGCTCCTAACGTGCGCGGCCGCGGGAGCGTCGTTCCCCGTCAATGTCTGGCCAAAGCCGACGTCCATGTCGTGGGCGGAGCCGCACGCGGCCGTCCCGGTGTCGCCGTCGTTCCACATCGTCGCGTCGTCGGGTAACCCGTACCTCGTGTCGGCCGCGGAGCGCTACGCCAAGCTGCTGTTCAAGGAGATGTACCGGCCCATCGTTCGGCCGGCGGTCAACGTCACCGCGGAGAACGCGCTGGAGACGCTGACCCTGGCCGTGTCCGACCTCGCCGCCCCGCTGCAGCACGGCGTGGACGAGTCCTACACGCTGGAGATCCTCCCCACGGGCTCCGCCACGGTGACCGCGGCCACCGCGTGGGGCGCCATGCGCGGGCTGGAGACGTTCTCGCAGCTGTCGTGGCGGGCCGGCGGCCGGGGCCAGGGCCGCGACCTCCTGCTGGTGGCCGCCGGTGTGCGCGTCGAGGACCGGCCCCTGTACCCGCACCGTGGGCTGATGCTCGACACCGGGAGGACCTACTTCCCCGTGTCCGACATCCTGCGGACCATCGACGCCATGGCGGCCAACAAGATGAACGTGTTCCACTGGCACATCACGGACTCGCAGTCGTTCCCCATCGTGCTGCCCTCCGAGCCGTTGCTCGCAGAAAAGGGCGCCTACGGAGAGGACATGAAGTACACCGTCAAGGACGTCAAGCGCATCATCGAGTTCGCCATGAGCCGCGGCGTCCGCGTCGTGCCGGAGATAGACTCGCCGGGTAAGCACTCTCCACTCTGTTTTGCAGCTTCCTTCCTCTGCTTCGTCGGTTTTGCTTTCGACGGGCTAGTTTCTCGTGTTCCAGTGCATTAGATTTTGGTTTTAACGGCCCAATTACTTTTAGGCCACACGGCTTCGTGGGCCGGCGCGTACCCGGAGGCCGTGACCTGCGCGGGCAAGTTCTGGCTGCCCGACGGCGACTGGAACCGCCGTCTCGCCGCCGAGCCGGGCGCCGGCCAGCTGAACCCGCTGGCGCCCAAGACGTACGAGGTGGTCACCAACGTGGTGAACGACCTGACCTCCCTGTTCCCGGACGGCTTCTACCACGCCGGCGCCGACGAGGTCACCCCGGGTTGCTGGCAGGCGGACCCCACGATCCAGGCGGACAAGGAGCGCGGCGGCACGCTGAGCCAGCTCCTGGAGCGGTACGTGAGCGCGGTGCACCCGCTGGTGGTGTCCAAGAACCGCACGGCCGTGTACTGGGAGGACGTGCTGCTGGACGCGGCCGTGAACGTGAGCGCGTCGCTGATCCCGCCGGCCACCACCATCCTGCAGTCGTGGAACAACGGCGCCAACAACACCAAGCTCATCGTGCAGGCCGGATACCGCGCCATCGTCTCCTCCGCCTCCTTCTACTACCTCGACTGCGGGCACGGCGACTTCGTCGGCAACAACAGCATCTACGACGACCCCAACAGCGACTACAAAGCCGACGGTGGGTCCTGGTGCGGGCCCTACAAGACGTGGCAGCGGGTGTACGACTACGACATCACGTACGGGCTCACCCCCGAGGAGGCCCAGCTGGTGATCGGTGGCGAGGTGGCGATGTGGACGGAGCAGGTCGACACGGTCGTCCTGGACGGCCGGGTCTGGCCGAGAGCCTCGGCCATGGCGGAGGCGCTCTGGTCCGGCAACCGCGACGCGTCGGGGAGGAAGCGGTACGCCGAGGCCACCGACCGGCTCATCGACTGGCGGCAGCGCATGGTGGGGAGGGGGGTCCGGGCCGAGCCCATCCAGCCGCTTTGGTGCCGAACACGCCCCGGAATGTGCAACGCGGTCCAGTAACGGCCCGGCAAGAATCTTTGACGACTGCTGCCAACTACTTGTCATATGGAATATATTCGACGTGTCGAAGTAAATAAAAAAAACTAAGGTGTGAGTGCCGCTATACAACTTGTAGTTTCGTTCTCGTGTCAGTGTTGGAGAGAAAACACCATTTGTTTGTTCTTTTGTTTATATTTAATTAAAGTGAAGTGGACGGCATGTTATCTTGTTAAGTGGAGTTTGTGTACCTTAAAAGCCGGCTTTATGTGTGTGTGGGCCCATCCGGCTATCAGCGGCTCCATTGCTTGTAGCTCGATGTGATTAAAGAACTCGGGTGCTGATGAAACCTTTGAATTGTTTGTGCTTCAAGGACTGGTATGCTTGTTTGTTTGTGCGTTGTCAATTATCGCTCCTCCCTTGAGGAAAATGGTGCGTTATCACTAGATTGGCCCATTGCTTAGCTTGAAGGATGGAACTTTTCTTGGTGTGAGTGTGACACGAGATGCTTTTCACATTTTTTGGCAGGAGACGCCATTACGTGGACAAGAGAGTCCAAGGGTTGGCAAACTGCCATGCTGGGGAACTAGCCAAAATTCGTTCGCTCGGTACACGAGGCTCACTGCCGTTGTTTTTTTATCAGGGGTGCCAAATAAATGTGTACGTTGATAACTTATGTATCCCGGCAAAACTATTGATGCTAGCTGTATGTGTTATGCTGTCAAATCGCGATCGGTACTCAGCTAGACGCCCATGCTATTCCGCGACGGTTCTACTCATAATCCCACCTCAATTCTCTATCTCCAAGGGATTTACACAAAGAAGCCGCGAGACACGTCTGAAGAATGCAATTTGGCGGCGAACCAACAAAATCAGCCCAAGAACCAATGAAATCCCCAACGGTTTCGCGATTCTCACCTCGGATAGATTCCCACAGCTCCGACCCCCACGCCTATACTCACCCTTCTACAGATCTGTAAGAACAAGACCAGAGGAAAGACCCCATCACCAAACCGCTCGGAAAATCGCAACCAAATAACCACATCCAAACCCTCCAAACCACAAAAAATACTCACGATTTGCTCGGCTCCTGCCCAGTCCACTTCAATCCAATCCCCGCAAATCCATGGGGAGGAGGCGGAAGAGGAGATGGGGAGAGAAAACCTGGACACTATTACGTCCGGTGATGAAGATCCCGCTGGAGGCTTGTACGGCGGGCGTAGTAACCTCCGCGCCGTGCTCGCCGAGGGCACGGACGCAACTACGGGGTGGGTGCGAACTTGGCGATCAGAGATGAAGATGTACACATACGTGTGGCGTGGGCGGCTGGGCGCCTATATGGATCACGCAGCGTGCGGCGCAGCTCCTCCGCATACTCGGCGAACGGTTATCAGGTATTCAGGTGATCGATAACCAAGTATGCGTGAAGCCTGCAGCCTGCAGAGGTTGGATTACCAACTCGACCATCACGGCTTACTGACCGACTGCACATCCGCACGGGCTCGACGACGATGGCAATATGGAACGTAATGATCATTGCCGTCGCACGCATGCGGAGTCCCATCTCCGATCTGTCTGCATCATGCTCTAATAACTTGGTCAGTCACCTCAATGCATACAAGTGTACACTACAACAGAAGCTGATGTTGGCAATGATAACACAATCAGCACTTAAAAGTTTTAAACCAGATTCTAAGCCTGGAAGGACATGTTGGATTTTTTAAATCCAAAGCAAAGGTTCGACTCCGTTCGCCAAAAAAAACAAACGTTCGACTGAGCGGGATTTGGCAGCATAGAGCAACAAGGTTGAGATTGAATATAACTTCCATGATGTGAACCATTCTTTTGAAAGAGCGTAAGTGAAAGTACATAGGAGTCTCAGATGATAAACAATCACAATCAAACTGGGCACATCATCTTTGCCTGAAGAGATTTTATATTAGCATTAAGACAGGACCGCTTGGTATCAACCATGGTCAGGGAGCTAACGAATGAACTGTCTGACACACCTATTAGCCAGCAAAATTAGCGCGTGTTCAGTTCCACCTCAAATTCCTAAAAAGTGCTACAGTATCTATCACATCGAATATTTACGACCCGTGCATGGAGCATTAAATGTAGACAAAAAAAAAACTAATTGCACAGTTTGGTGGAAAATTATGAGACGAACGTTTTGAGCCTAATTAGTCCATTATTGAACACTAATTGCCAAATAAAAACGAAAGTGCTACCGTAGCCCCAAATTCCAACTTCATGGAACTAAAGACGCTCTTACAACGCCAAGCACTGTCTGTCCGTGTGTCCACTGCTCTGTCGCACTTCACTTCATAAAGGCTATGAAATAGGACGGGAATTTTGTACAGGTTACCTCAAAAAGAACGATCGCTTCGCTGCTACCTGCTTTAGCCGGAGGTCATCATGGTACTTCCTGCGCAACAGGCTGCGCAACCTGCCGCGGTCTACCTTCTCGAGCATCATTTTCACGCCGGCCATGTCCTTCTCTGATAACTTCTTCAGGTACCCGATGGTGCCATGGGTGTGGGAGATCACCAGCTTCCTGCTCCGTTTGCTCGCCGAAAGTGCCAGCAGGCAGGAGATGATGGCGTACTTCCTGACCGTTTTCTTGGGGCTCGGTTCCAGCAGCTGCACGCCTGCACCAGGTTGGGCATGCTCTTCCCATCCTTCTTGATGTCTCTCGCATTCGGAGGTTACCTCATCAGGCTCGCCACCGCCTGCGTCACGCCGCCGCGACCAGGCCACTTCTCCATGGTGCCGGGAGGATCGATCCGCAGCTGACGGTGATGGAGGCACAGAGGTGGATGGGACAGGGCAACGACGGTCTCGGCCGCAGCAGGGTCGTGGGTGTGGGCCGCACCGGCGAGGGGTGGATGGGGATCCGGGTTACATGCAATGAAGGTCTCGACTCTTGAACTCTGGATTGCAGGAGTGCGCGAGCCGTGATGGGGAGGCGTGCGCAGATCTGGGGCGGTCTTCCTTCTGTGCGCCCGCGGCATGGAATCATGTGAGCGAGGAGCGACGCCCTTCCTTCTGTGTGGCCACCGAGCGAGAAAGTGGACGACCTTCCTCTGTGTGCCCTTCCTTTCCTTCTGTGGGCGCATGAGCGAGAGCCAAAGAGGAAGGTTATGTTTTTTTCCTTCCTTCCTTGTTGGCAGAGCGTGGAGCCCTCGAGTTTCCTTGTCGCATAGACGGGCAGAGCGTCGAGGTGGAAATCTTTTTGGCACGGGGTGAAGTGAGGCGAAGTTTTATCACACCAAAACAATGTCTTCTTTTTAGTCTTTTTAGTTGTGATGATTGCGAGAGATAAGGTAATCTAGGTGAATTAGTTCCCTCGCTAGTCATGTGTGCCCCTGCCATTGGTATGTACCTTTTGGTTTCCTCGCAAAAAAGGTACCTTTTTACGTTTAAAATATGGTAGAATTTGTCTCCTATACTATAGTTAACTGAGGATTACATACATCGCTTGTTTTACTCCATAATAGTATGTCCTAATTTTTTAGATTATATTTGGAATAATAATAAAATGCATGGTATGATTTGATCAATCTATTTTCTATGTATGAGCGACAAGATACCGCTTTCCTTATATGTAAATGACATATGAAACTAAAAATTTGAAAGTCAATACTCCCGGGTTTCCAAAAGAGACGAATGGATTTTAAACGCTACTTTCCAAATGTTGAATTAGAGTTTGCTCAAATTTGAGGACACATAATTCGTTCAAATCTTAAAGAGCACAAGGACGATAGACTATGGTTCATGATGTCCGAGAATGGGACATGTGGTATTTTCCATAACGCTGGCGGCGCTAACCATTTTAATGATAGGGACAACCAACATTTTACCTAAGTTACATGTGACAAAAACACATACGTCTGTCGCGGTTGTGGCGGCTTGCATAAACGAAACGTAAAGATCGTATACACGCGCATCACGTTTCAATCAGTTTATGTTGTAACGGTGAGAACGGAATATACACACGAGAACTCACACGTCACCGCATATTTTTGCTAGATAACTTGTAGTATTGTGACATGATGTCATCTATGCAAATTAATGCATCAAAGTTACATGTGACAAAGCACATATGACGCTCGCGGTTGTGGCGGCTTGTATAAATGAAACGTAAATATTGTATACACACGCATAGCGTTTCATTCAGGTTATGTTATAACGGCGGTAACGGAATGTACAGGTGAGGACTCAATGTGCCACTCCATATTTTTGCTATATAACTTGTAGTACCGTGAGATGATGTCATATATGTAAATTAATGCATTGTATGTACAAACATGAACATCCTCGTGAAAAAAGCATGCACAGGCATGAACACGAAGTGAGCCTAGTTAAATTGGTTACACGGTAGGTATAGTCATGCACCAAACAATGTAGGTTACAGTTCCTTTTTTCAACATGAATTTTGGTGCATATTTTCTTATGTTATAGGAAAAACCAACTAGTCTCTCTTATGTTGGTCTCAGCTTTCATGTAACGTGTATACACGCACAGACACCATTAGCAGCAGATCAAGATATTTCTCATGCTAGAAGAAAAACAGTGATTTCCAGCACCCAGGACGAGCCCTGCTGTGCTGTTACTGTTGGCTTAATAGCGCTCTGTTCGTTTGGCTTATAAACTATACTTTTTCAGCCAACGAGTATTTTTTTCTCTCACGACAAATCAACCAACGATACTTTCAGCCATGGCTTATTAGCCCAGCGAAGATGACACCCGGCCGCCTGCCTGTACCCATCAATGCCCAATCATAGCCCTCTCCATGGCCGTCACCACCTTCTCCTGTTCCTGTCCATCCATTCCATCCACGCGCCCAGCTCAGAGCACCAGCTGTAAAACCCAGAACCCCCCGTGCTCACCGAAAAGACGCGGCGCGGCAAGGAGAAAGGAAGCATCGGCGAAACGGATCCCGGGCCATATTCCCCTTGGCCATGGGGGCACGAGCCGAGCCGAGTGGTCGGTTTCGGCAGACGCAAAAAATCAGCGAATCGCTGCGAAAATCCACGGGAACCATGGAAAGGTGACGGGGACAACTGGACAAGGGAAACCCGCGAAACCGGCCCGTGCCCGAACCCAACGTCCCAAAAAACCCCAACCCCGCCCGGCGCCCGCAACGAAATCGAACCAAACCCACACAGGCAAGGCGCTCTCGTTCACGGCGGCGGCGCCCCAGCCCCACCCGGCCACCCCACGTCCGCGCCCCACCGCGCAAGGTCGCGTCCCCCGGGCCTGCGAGCGCTCGCGCAATCTCGCTCGAGAGCCGCATCTCCCAAACCCTACCCATATATAATATTAAACCCAACCCCGAGTCTCTCTCTCTCAATTTCTATCTCCACCACCCTCACCCTCCCCTTCCCGCCGCCGCCACCACCGGTTCAACCCTCAAACCCTAACCGCCGCCGCCGTCCGCCCGCCCGCTCGCCCCGGATTCGATTCCGACCCGATGGCGTCCGCCGAGGACCAGACCGCGGCCGCCGCGCTGCTGGGAGGCGACCCGGCGGCGTTCGACGCGCTGCTCTCGACGCTCATGTCTTCCTCCAACGCCGACCGCTCCGCCGCCGAGGCCGCCTTCCACCGCCTCCGGGCCTCGCACCCGGAGCCCCTCGCGCTGCGGCTCGCCACCTCGCTCGCGGCGCCCGCCACCCCCGCCGACCTGCGCGCCATGGCGGGGGTCCTCCTCCGCAAGGTCCTCTCCCCGACCCCGTCCTCCGACGCATCCTCCAACAACGCCACGCCCCCGGCGCCGCTCTGGCCGCAGCTCTCCCCCGCGGGGCAGACCGCGCTCAAGGCACACCTCCTCTCCGCGCTCCAGTCCGATCCTCCCAAGCCCATCGCGAAGAAGGTCTGCGACGCTGTCTCTGAGCTCGCCGCCTCGCTGCTGCCTGAGAACACCTGGCCCGAGCTTCTGCCGTTCCTGTTCCGCGCTGCGTCGGGGCCTGAGGCGCCCAACCTCCAGGAGTCAGCGCTGCTCGTCTTCGCGAGGCTGGCGGATTACATCGCGGAATCGCTCCTCGACCATTTGATGACTATCCACAACCTCCTCGCCTCAGCCCTGGCGCATCCCACATCCGCTGATGTTCGGATTGCGGCCCTGGGAGCCGCAGTCAACCTCGTCCAGTGCCTGCCAACCAACTCCGACCGGGATAAGATGCAGGATTTGCTCCCAGCAATGATGAAGGCGCTCACTGATTGCCTAAATTCTGGCCAGGAGGCCTCTGCGCAGGAGGCACTGGAGCTGCTCGTGGAGCTTGCTGGCGCTGAGCCAAGGTTCCTGAGGAGGCAGATTGCTGATGTGGTAGGGGCAATGTTGCAAGTTGCTGAGGCTGCACAGCTGGAAGATGGGACTAGACACTTGGCGGTGGAGTTTGTGATTACCCTTGCCGAGGCTAGAGAGCGTGCACCAGGAATGATGCGACGGCTCCCACAATTTGTTGGTAGGCTGTTTGCAGTGCTGATGCAGATGCTGCTTGATGTCGAGGATGATCCTGCTTGGCACTCTGCTGAAACTGAAGATGAGGACGCAGGGGAAGGGAACAACTATGGAGTGGCACAGGAGTGCCTTGACCGCCTCGCCATTGCCATTGGTGGGAACGCAATTGTGCCGATTGCATCTGAGCTGCTACCACAGTACCTGTCTGCTCCTGAGTGGCAGAAGCACCATGCTGCGCTCGTTACACTTGCACAGATTGCGGAAGGATGTGCAAAGGTTAGCCTGATTAATAACTTTATAAGTATGTCAAATATTTAGCAATCAGTTGATCAACCCAAAGGATATTTGTTTTGCTTTTTTGGGTAGTTATAAAATTGATACTTTTAGCATGTTGCGTCACAGCATCAGGAAATGGGATGTTATGAACAATATTTTTGTCCATGGATTCCTGTTGTAGAATGGGACGACAAATGCTAAATTGCCAATTCTGCAAGGGCTGTTGGCTAGTATTAGACCACAGGATGCTATCTGTTCTGTTGTGTCATGTGGATGAAAATTTCCGAAATAGGCCATCTTCTCATTGGTTGCTGTTTTTCCTGGCAGGTTATGCTTAAAAATTTGGAACAAGTCGTTTCGATGATATTGAATGGATTTCGACATCCCCACCCGCGTGTGAGATGGGCTGCTATCAATGCCATTGGTCAGCTCTCTACGGATTTGGGTCCAGATCTTCAAGTTCATTACCACCACCAGGTGCTGCCTGCATTGGCGAATGCTATGGATGATTTCCAGAATCCACGAGTTCAGGTTAGTTGTCATGTCAGCAAAACTTTATCTCACATCCTTTTGCTTGCAATACTTATTTTAGAATCGAGGTTGCATCAATAACCAGCTTGATGTGGACCAAGATGACTTTTGTGCATTTTACATGTTATAAATAGATGCGGGCAGAGTTAGCACATCTAAATGTCAAACGAATTCCTTTTGATCTTCGACCTAAGAAGTTTATTCAATAAAAAGTAATTTAATTACCAAGCAACTACTAAGTTCATTGTTTCATCACCATCACAAAAAGTGAGGCATTAATAAAGGTAGCACTTTATGGATGCCAGCCTTCTGAACTGAATGTTGTTTTAAGTGTTCTGCGTGGATTGAGATATTAAGTTTATACAATTATTTATGCCTACATTCTAAATCAGCCTGTGTACCTATTAATGTCATACATCTTAGGACCTGGCAACCTACTGTATTGCTAATTTGCTATTCTTGTTGACAGGCACATGCAGCTTCAGCGATTTTGAATTTTAGTGAGAATTGTACACCGGAAATTTTGACGCCTTACCTGGATGGAATCGTGAACAAATTACTTGTTCTTCTCCAGGTATGCATTTACTTGTGTTGAATTAGGTTTCAGCTTGCTTCAAATATATTTGTTATCTTGGTTAGTAAACATGCTAACTCCTCATGTTCATATTCTAGAATGGCAAGCAAATGGTGCAGGAGGGAGCGTTGACAGCTCTAGCGTCAGTAGCAGATTCGTCACAGGTGACTGTTCACATGGGAGTTTTATGCTATTATGTGTCATGGATCTCTGTTATCGTGCATCATAGGGTTGTCCTATGGTTGTGCTTTCTAGCTTGCTGATAATAACAACTTCATAATATTATGCAGCATTTTTTTTGTTCTTCTAGCTGATAATAAGTTTATGGCATTATGACATAACTTTTTGTTTGTTTGTCTTGCAGGATCACTTCAAGAAATACTATGATGCTGTCATGCCATACCTAAAATCTATCTTGATGCATGCAACTGATAAGTCCAATAGGATGCTTCGTGCCAAGTCCATGGAGTGTATTAGTTTGGTAGGAATGGCTGTGGGTAAGGACAAGTTCAGAGACGACGCAAGGCAGGTTGGCCTCTACTTCCAACTGTCATGTTTTCTTGCAGATTGCAAATAATATACTTCTACTTCGTTGCAAATAACTTGTAATTGATTTTTTCATCACTGTTCATGTCGAGTCAGTTTCATTGTTCAACCTGTTCCCACTAACACGTCAGAATTCAGTAAATGCATAGGTTTTCTGTTTGATAGAGTTGTTATTGAGGATGCCAGTTCCACTCCACTTCTTGCTCTTTATGGGGGTGTGTTTGGTTGGAGAGCGAGGTAGAATGGAATGGCTCCATGCCTAGTTTATTGTTTAGTTGGAAGGATGGAGTGGTTCTGTTTTTGTGTTTGGTTGAAGGGACTGAACCAGATAGCAGATCAGTTAATCCCGTTAACTATGGGACCAACCTTGCGTCCGCTCTCACTCGGTACCAGCCCTCGTGCGCCCGTCCACCACTGTTGCTCGGTCCGCGCCCGTCGCGTGTGTGGCTGCTTCCAGCGCTGTTGCTTGGGCTGCTGTCGCTTGCCTCGCGGGCGTGTCCGTCGCTGCCCATCGCGTGCTGCTGCCGCATCGGAGAGAGAAACGGTGAGAAACACCGTGAAAAAGGGACAAACGCGTTCTGCCTTTTCGCGAGAACGCGCGGAGCCTGAATCTTGTAGGAATATTCTTACTCTGGAGTGCCCTCATCCCTGGGTTCTTGAACCAATCACTGGCAAAAGTAGGATGGAATGGTTCCATCCCATCTCATCCCATGAACCAAACACATCCTATATGTTCTTTCCTCATCAGCTTTGATATTTTTATTGAGGCAATATTATTATTCTAATCATCTGCCCTCTGCTAGGTTATGGAAGTACTTATGGCTTTGCAAGGAGCTCCAATGGAAACTGATGATCCAATTACCAGCTACATGTTGCAGGTATTGCTTCAAAGCAATGGAATCTAGGCTTAACAGCACCTTAAAACATGTCTAACACCTATCTCCACATGTTATAGGCTTGGGCCAGGCTATGCAAATGTCTTGGACAGGATTTCCTTCCTTACATGAGTGTTGTTATGCCTCCACTGCTTCAGTCTGCTCAGCTGAAGCCTGATGTTACAATTACTTCAGCCGAATCAGATGACGATATTGAATCTGATGATGATAGGTCTGTTATCCATTCTCTTGAAATGTTTTTATCTACTTGATTAGAGCTTGTGTTCCTAATCCTGAATCATGGCAGACTATTGCCACCTAGAACTATCTATACCTCACTTTCTCTTGTACAGTTGCAACGATACATGGACTTGTATAGATGTAATATGCCTATAGTCAGCAGATGCCTTGTTATTTATGGACTTCTCACATGCTTTTATTTATTTATTATTTATATTTATATATCATGGTAAGGTTTTGTTACACCCCCCTTTCTGGTGGGTCAAGGAGTGCATCATACATTTAAATGTGTATATTTTTTTTGACACTTACCCTAAGTTTCTGTGTTTTATACAGCATTGAAACAATCACACTTGGTGACAAAAGAATAGGAATCCGAACTAGTGTGCTGGAAGAGAAAGCAACAGCTTGCAACATGCTGTGCTGCTATGCTGATGAGCTTAAAGAGGGTTTCTTCCCATGGATTGATCAGGTTCATTATCACATTAAACTTATCTAATGTCTAAGTCCCTCAAGTTCTGGCTGCACCTTTCCATCACGTGATTCATTATAATTTTTCATGTAGGTTGCCCCAACGTTGGTCCCTCTGCTGAAGTTTTACTTCCATGAGGAAGTCAGGAGAGCTGCTGTTGCAGGTATTTTAATGTTGCAGTGTGATTTAGTTGTGCACATAGATTTGCTCTTTTTACAATTTCTGGGCATAATGCAGCCATGCCTGAACTTCTACGCTCGGCAAAGTTGGCTGTTGAGAAGGGGCAAGCTCAAGGCCGTGATCAGTCTTATGTTAAACAGTTGTCTGACTACATAATTCCAGCACTTGTTGAAGCACTGCACAAGGTCTATTTGAAGATATCTCAGCAGTTTGGTTATTGTTTTTTTACCCATGCTGACACCTGAACTTTTTTTTTGGCATCCTTTGTACAGGAGCCAGAAACAGAAATGTGCTCATCCATGCTGGATTCTTTAAACGAGTGTATGCAGGTTTGTAACTTCGCACCATCTGCTTGATAATTTTAAATATCGTCCATGATTGAGGTTTTAATGCTTCACTTGATGTTTTGGTCTTCATTTTTTCTAGCCTACATTTTTTTCTAGCCTACCCCCTTGTTACCAAATAAGTACTGGTATATGTTTTTATCTGCAATATTTTATTGTGCCAAGTGTGAATGAAACATTAAGAATAATGCTAGGCATTTATTTTTTTAGCCTGAAAGTTCTGTATGTATTTTTTTAGCGTGAAGGTTCAGTATCACGATATGTGCAGAATTTCATGGGCCCATGGTCTTTATCCCTGCACATGTTGTCTTGTCTTCTAGAAGCTGAAAGTTATTACCATTTCTGTAATTATATTGTTCTATTTGTTGAAAATGATCTTTTGTAGAAAGTGTTTAAAAATGTCTTATATTGTTTAGTATTTCTGAGATTGTTCATCCATTTTTTATTCAGAATTGCTGATGGTAGTCTCATGTAGTGAATTATGATAAATAAAACAGTTTGAATAGCATTACATTGAGGGGTCAGTTTTTTTCACTCTTGCTCAGCCAGGCAAAGCTTGGTACTCTTGCCAAAGGTTGCCATTTGGGGTCTAAGCAGCTAACTTTAGGATGTTATATGGAGTTTAGATGAGTGATCTTTGTACTTCTACCAGAACATGACTTCGTCTGTATTGAAGAAATAAATTGTCAGAATGAATTTGAAGACCTTTCTGAGCCTAGATGCACCTTATAAATAGAACAGAGGGCACCACCCCTTGTTGGCGGAACATGAAGTTACTGCTCCACCACCTAGGGATTTAATCGTCATGATTTATGCACATGCTTGTGCTTTCAGCGGTTTTATTTGTCAGTGTGTAATAGGGTGTATGCTACTGGGTTGTGTTTTTGTGCGGATGTGTGATCATCACCTCTTGATTTTCTAAAAATGGGGAGGAAATATTTAGCTATGCTCTGTGGATGGAAGTATGGAACAAAATGTGCTTTAGTTTTGTTGGTCTCTCCTTGCATGAGTTTTATAAGTATTCTCTATTCTGAAATAATTTGTGGCTGTGTCACTGAACATTGATGTTACTCATTGAACAGCTTTCTGGTCTTCTGCTTGATCACACCCAAGTACGAGCTATCTCGGATGAGATTAAAAATGTCATTATAGCCAGCGCCACCCGGAAAAGAGAACGTTCTGAGAGAACAAAAGCGGAAGATTTTGATGCTGATGAAGGAGAGCTACTCAAAGAAGAGAATGAACAGGAGGAGGAAGTATTTGATCAGGTTTATTTGTCTAGAAATTGCTTGTCTGTTTTCTCCTGAGTCGTTTCAATAATACTGTCTTCCGCAAGTTATGTTAAAAAGGCTAACCTATTTTTTCTTTTAAATTTACGTTCTTTAAACTTCCAGGTCAGCGAGTGCCTAGGAACTTTGATTAAAACCTTCAAAGGTTCTTTCTTGCCGTTTTTTGAAGAGCTCTCAATGTACATTACACCAATGTTGGTAAGTCAATTGAACCCTGCCCTATTTCGTTATTTGTAAGAGCTCTTTTTTGTTGCAAGTAATTTTGCAGTTATTGCATGCCGATATTTGGTCATGCTTGTGTTCTAATGTTTTTTCCTCATCAGTATTACCCTGGTGTGTTTTTCCATTCTTAACTTGCTGTGTGGCGCCTCCACGCCATCTTTTTTGGGTTTTATTCTCTCATTTTGGTACCTGGTGTTTTTTCAGGGAAAAGATAAAACACCCGAAGAGAGAAGGATAGCTATCTGTATTTTTGATGATGTTGCAGAGCAATGCCGTGAATCAGCTTTGAAGTATTATGACACATACCTTCCTTTCCTTTTGGAGGCATCAAACGATGAAAATTCAGATGTTCGGCAGGTCTGTTTTTTGTTCTGTCATGTTCCCTTGTTCCATTCACCCTTATTTACTAGGTCAAATTGAACATTGATAATGCTGAATCATTTCTTCATTTAGGCTGCTGTCTATGGTGTGGGTGTATGTGCCGAGTTTGGTGGTCATGTTTTTCGCCCTCTAGTAGGAGGTAGGTTCTTTACATTTTAAGTGTTTACACTTCTTATATTTTACCTGACATTTCCAACCTATCCAACAATGTGTGCTTCCGATTTCAGAGGCCCTATCAAAATTAAACAATGTTATAAGACATCCTGAGGCACGACTTCCTGACAATATCATGGCATATGATAATGCTGTTTCGGCACTTGGAAAGATATGCCAATTTCATCGTGATGGTATTGATGCAGCTCAGGTATGCTCTAATATCAGCATCTTTTCCTGATGATATGGCCAAATACTTCCACAACTTGCTTGAGATGATTGTGTATTGCGATATGATAAAAATTTGTAGGCTATGTCCATTGTCAACCAAATGTGACACATTTTCGCAGAAGTCGTTTGGTGCATCCTAGGTGGTCATAGGAAAGGAGGGGGAGACTGGAGAGTAGTAAGGTGAGGTGGGGCCGGAGGACCTGCTGCAGATTAGATCCTCACAAAAAACACACTCGTGGAGGGAGGGAATGGCTAGTGAGATACAGAGATCTTAGGGAGGGTTTTTGGTTTGATGAACCAAACCATCCTAAATGAGGTGGTGCATCGAGTTCGTCCCATGAATTCGGAATTACCCTTTCCCGATGCTTGTACTAATTGTTGTTTGTGAGGTATAAAGTGGTGTTGAACCAACTTGTTCTATGCCACATCCAAACAAAAAATGTGAGGATTGAGAAGATGGACCACAAAAAATCATTATATCACACACCCTAAGCTTAAGTGTATTGCATGGTGTTGATTTTGCTGTTAGCTTTGCGCATGGAACTATTCCAAACTGAATCAGTTCATGCTTCTCAGGTTGTTCCAGCCTGGCTTAGCTGCTTGCCTATAAAAGACGACAAGATTGAAGCTAAAGTTGTACATGAACAACTTTGCTCAATGGTGGAGAGGTAGGCTCATGACTGGAAATCTGCCGACAAGGATAATGCTTTTGCAGTTTATCATAACCATTTCTGCTTGCAGGTCGGATACTGAAATTCTCGGTCCTCACAGTCAGTATCTTCCTAAAATTGTTTCAATTTTTGCAGAGGTAATGCATGAGCAGTTGATTTTGAAATCTGTGATTCTGCTGATCATTATTTTATTTTATTTTATTTTCCTACATATCCATGTAATTTTGTTCAACTGTCATGAATGAATTCCTGAATGGTTTATTTTCCAATATGTATATTCTATAGGTTTTGTGCAATGGAACAGAACTCGCCACTGATGAAACTAGAAACAGGATGGTGAATGTCTTGAGGCGTTTCCAGCAGACTTTGCCTCCTGATTTTCTTGCATCAACGTTTTCCAACTTGCAACCGCAGCAACAGCTACTGCTACAGTCCATCTTGTCGACATAGTTGTTTTTTCTGTCGCTGCAAGGTCCGGGCTTGTTATTTTTCTTGATGTTTTGTCAGCCAATTCTTTATGTGGAATCTTTTTTCTGGGTGGGGTAATTTGTGAATGCATTGCTTGCTTCAACGAACTGGAAGCTGCCACCACACATGGTTTTGATATAGTGTATATTGTCTTGTATTCGAAATATGGTTTGAGACGTGCAACAGAGGTGCAAGGGAAATGGTAAGATTTATTGTTGGATGGGTTGGACATGCAGTTTTGGTAATGAGATCATTATACATTTGAGTGGAGTGATTACTTTCTGCTTCTCTTCGATGCTATTTAATTCTGTAGTTATTTATTTTTCTAAGTTGCAAATTATTGAAATGTGCTGTGTTTGATGATGCAGAAGCTCCTGTCCCGGGATCATGTAATAGAAATTGATAAATAAATGTTCACCAGCTTTGTATAAAATAAAAAGCCGCTTTACCTCTCTGAGCAAACCTTGGATTTGCTCAAATATAAGCCGGATCGTTCAAACGGAGGTGTGTATTTGGTGTCGTTTGTTAACTTTTGCTTCACTGCTAATTTGTTCAGTGAACGAACCGCATCAAATAGCTAATATATTCTGAGATAAAACCGTTGCAAATTCCCATCTGGTGGTATGCTGACAGCGGTTGCTTCAGTTGTTTTGACCTTGTCTGCATACGAGTGGCATCAAAAAAATCCGCGGTGGAATTGAAGATTAGCGATGGTTGGGGATTCCCAACTGAAATTGTTATCCCGGCTACCTAATGTCAATTAAGCCGTATCATGTGGAGCTTGTATACCGTCCCCCAATTTCCAAATAGCCAGGTAGTCCTTGTTTGAAATTGTATACAAATCACAAAGCAGGTACAATCGTCACAACAGAAGAATCAATCGTAACAAATTCGAAAAGTGCCTTTCAGATCATCTTCGGCTCTTCGCTGCAAAAAAGTTCTGACATCAGCAATGAGCAAGAACTGGTCGCCACAGGTTTTCCTCCCAAAACACGGCTGGAATATGTCCATCTTTTCCAGCTCCATGGCCGCTCCGCACCCGAAGACAAATCTGAAACCAACCCAAAAGTCGATGCCAAGATGCCATCTCCTTGACGTTGCTGCTGCCCAAAAAAGTGGTATTTTGTCGTGTTTGCGCAAGTAGCCCACCAAGCTCGACAAATTAATGCACTTTGACAGCGACAAACAAGGCATCTGCGCTGCTATGAAACAAGAGCTTTACAAGCCATAACCTCTTGGAGTCATCTTGATTAGTAGTATAAAAAACTATGGCCAATGTGGGTGCCCTATCCTATTGCTCAATCAGCAGGTTGAACATAATTTATGTGGTGGAATGACGCGCCACAATTTGACCAAGTTTGCCTTTTTGATAGGTGAGGTAGGCATGCATGCCCTAGCTTGAGGTTGAAGGAGTCCGTGATGCGATGTGGCTATCAGCCATGACGATGACCCTTTCTCAAGTGATAGAAGAAAATAATGCCCGTTGATGACCGAGGAATGTAGGTTTGTTTATCCTTACAGTACTTTGTGGGTGCAAAGACCTATTTCATTAAACTAGCAGTGCCGTCTCTTTAGGTTGGAGATATCAAGAAATCTTTTGCCGTCATGCTTGCTTCAGTTTTAACCGGCTATATAGATTTGTTTCAAGTCTCAAGGGCAACCAAAGATTCTCCAGGCTCTAGATTTGTCTCCTACTGTAAAAAAACACAGCTTTAAGACTAGTTATTGTTCCTTGAACTCCTTAAGTGCCCGTTCCCAAAAGAGAAATCATGAACGAGTAGTCAAGTGTTGATTTTAAGTTGGAAAAGGCAGCTCACTATCACTATTTGCGATATGGATTTTTTGTGTATCCGTAGTGAAGCTTGTACCACCATTTGGTCAGTAAGACGTGATTCAGAAAAGATCAATCATCTCCTTCTCTACTTCAATAGAAAAGGGGAATCAACCTTTCACACCCGTCCCTTTACAAAAACTCTTATGTCAACAAGAATTCGCTGAATTTGAGTTGGACTTGACACTTGTCACTATACCTAGTAACTTGATCGTATGTCACCGAAGAGACATTAACATTACCCGCTTTCAATAAAGTTTTTTCTTATCCAACCAGCACCCCAATTTTTTTCGCGAACGTGCCACCCCCACGTGTTTCATTAAGAGGAAAGGAGTTTACACACTTGGACAAAACCGACACCCGAATCCGAGCCGGATTCCGACACCCATGTCCGTGTCAAAGTAACACTTTCTTTGAAATGTGTTTGAAGTACTATAAAGCTTACTTGTAAGCATTTAATACTACGAAAAACAATTTGGGGTGGCTGAATATGTCAGTACAAAAGATGCTCTGAAAAATTGAAGGGCTCCCAAAATTGAACTAACAAAGGACAAAATTACATCATCCAATGACGGAGGAAGACTTGGTTGATAGCAGTATTTGTCAAGAAACAAGATAAACAAAGCACAAGTGGCGTGGTTGATGAAAAGTTGATGTTCAGCCGTTTCTACTTTGTATCCAAATCATCGTCACCATTCTCTCTAATGCTGCCATATGGCGGGCTATGGAGCATATCAGACCTGGTCTCATGTTAGTGGCTTGACTAGAGAGGTAATGGTAAACTACGGAAGAACTAGTCCAATCAGTGTCCTGAAAGTTTTCGGTTAAGGTAATGCATGTTGGTGTAGACGTCGTAATTTAAGTCACAAGGAGAAGTAGACCCCTTGACTGATGCTTCCAAGCTGGTGGTGATTTGGCATAGTAGTGGGGAGCATGTACTTGCTGACCTCTAGTGTGCTTGTTGCCTGCCGCCTGCAGGCATGGATTCTAAAGTTTAAATTGAAAAATGAATTTCCATTCTATTGACTCAAAACCAAAATGTTTATCTTTAATATAGCAAGTATTGATATCTCATATTGAACATGGATAATGATATTATCATGAGAATCCAAATGATACACAATTATTTTGCGTATTCGAGAAAAAAAAAGAATCCAAATGATAGGAAACGCGAAAAGTCAAAATAGTGGTGAGTGGTGATGCACTATAGCTACAAATTCCTCAATTTTGTTGATTGTATTCAGCAAAAACATAAACTACTGAAATTGATTAATATGAGTGAAAAAAAGACAGGCTTAGCTAGTTTGCTCACTGACAATGCATGAGGGCAAAAACCGAAAAACAAACTGAAAGGACAAAAGGATCCCAACAAGATGCCTTATCCCCCAAACACTCACTTCCATTTCCATGACATGATCATAGGCAGACCAGCATTTGACCAGCCTCTGACAGTAACCCCACAGGTTCCATTGCCAAGTGACTGAATGCCTTGCAATCTGCAAGCCCTGAAATCCACTATAAATCCTCCCCCTTGTGCTCAACTGCTCACCACCAGCAGAAGTACCAAGCATCGACACCTGTCTTCCTCCTCCTCTTCAACCACTCCAACCAGCAGCTGAAAGCCAAGAAAGCTAGCTCACATGGAGCTCCTCCACTTCCAGGCGCAGCCACCAGTGTTCCAGCTCGAGGACTACAGCAGCTACTACTACTACTACCAGCAGGAGGTGGCGGCGCAGGCCAAGCCGTCCAAGCCACGGGGCCGGAAGAAGGGCAGCAATAACCACAGCAAGTTCGTCGGCGTCCGGCAGCGCCCGTCGGGCCGGTGGGTGGCGGAGATCAAGGACACCACGCATAAGATCCGCATGTGGCTCGGTACCTTCGAGACCGCCGAGGCCGCGGCCAAGGCCTACGACGAGGCCGCCCGCCTCCTCCGCGGCAGCGACGCCCGCACCAACTTCGCGCCGCGCATCTCTCCCGACTGCCCGCTCGCCGTCCGCATCCGCGGGCTCCTCCACCACAAGAAGATCAAGAAGGCCAAGGCCGCCGCAGCGAGCTCCTCCGTGGCCGCCGCCGCCGCCAAGCAGCAGGCGTCGAACTCCCCTTCTCGCACCACAAGCAATAGCAATAGCAATAGCAATAGCAATAGCAATAGCACGAATAGTGCTTGTGGTGGTGGCTCTAGCAGCAGCAGCAGCTCCAGCAGCGACGACACCATGGCCATGCAGCACGGCGGCATCGGCGCACTGGACGCCGGCGAGGTGTACCGGCCGGAGTTCGCCACCGCGGGCGCCGAGGAGTTTGATTCATTGATGTTCGACTCGGCGTTCGGCCAGTTCCCGGCGCTGGACAGCTTCGCGGCCGTCGACGGCGCTGTCCCAGACGCTGGCACCACGGAGGAGCCGGTCGCCGCCGCGACGCAGGGCGCCGAGATGGCCGAGTTCGAGCGGATCAAGGTGGAGCGGCGCATCTCGGCGTCGCTGTACGCTATGAACGGCCTGCAGGAGTACTTCGACAGGGTGCTCGACGCCTCCGCCTGCGACTCGCTCTGGGATCTCTCGCCGCTCTGCCATCATTAGCTAGCTTCACCTCAACCGCGTGCGTCGTCGTTTCTTGCTCTTCCGCGCCTCTCTCCTGGGTGTTGGCCATTGTCGGGGAAAGTAACAAGTGTCAGGTGTATGTGCGTCTGCGGTGTAAAGAGGAACCCAAGAACTTTAGAGGATCCTGTTCGTTGTGTAGTCAGTCGATGCATTTTGGTGCAAAAATGCCTCAAATTTTGCCTTATGGCAAAGCAAATCGTTGCGCATTTCAATGTTCAGTCTGCAGTTGCTCTTCTTGCTGATGAATGCTGGGTGCTGGGTGCTGACTGCAGAATGGCACTTGTCTCAGAGTAGAGTACCACACTATTGAATCTTGATGTACCTTTCGGATTTGCGAAACTCAAGTTTGTCATTAACTTCGTGTAGGTCGATCACTCGATCACCTAATCTTAGGGTGTTGATCATGACTAAAGTTTAAGAGGTGTCATGTCATATCATATGCGGTGTTATATCGAGTATTTAAAAAATAAAAAATAAATAAATTATAGAAGTCCTCTGTAATCCATGAGACGAATTTATTAAGGCCTTGTTCGCTTGTCTTGTAATCCGTACTTTTCGGCTTGTCTTTTCAACCGGAACAATGTTTTTCTTTAAAAAAAAATCAGCTGGAATAGTATTTCAGCTTGTTTTTTCAGCGAAACGAACGGGGCCGAAGCATAATTAATCCATCACTAGTACATGTTTACTGTAGCACCGTATTGTCAAATCATAGACTAATTATGTTTAATAGATTCGTTTCGCAAATTAGTCTCAATCTGTGCATTTAGTTTCATAATTAGTCTATATTTAATACTCTAATTTAATGTCCAAATATCAGAGTGATAGGGACTATAAAATTAGAAGGGGAAGCCAAAGACCCTCTTAACTTGTGTGTAGAAAGTACAATTCCATCCTTTTTCCACGAATATTTGATCATAACTCGTCCTGTTGCTAAAAACCTGTGCAATCTGCCAGTTTTGGCAGGCCCTTAGCTGCAATGGCTCATCCGCTCATGGCTGTACACCAACAGGGTTCAATCTCTAGCCAAATTAGCCTACGCAGGGACCGGGAATGCAGTAGGAATTTTTAGGGTCTACTAGATCACAAGGATTTGCTTCACAGAACTCCCTTTCCAAACAGGCCAGGTTTTCAGTAATCCGGGACCTTTTTTTCAAATTCAAATTTATCCTATCTCCATATCATTTTTTTTTGAAATAGGTAAACTTGATAGTGGAAGATCTTGTTACTGAGATAGTGGCGGAACAGAGTTGATATTTCAAAGTTCAAAAATTCATACTTGGTTGCGGTCCCCTGGAAAAAGGTCACCGTCGTTTACCGGGAGATGAAACCTAAGCAGCGGCGCTTACTGCCTGAGCAAATTTTCCTACTGTTGACAACAACAGACCCTACAGCTACAGGGTCACCTTTTTATCTGTCCCAATCGTGTACATCAAAACCTGGGCCATTTTTCTTTTATGAAACAGGAGGGGTGAAAGCCCCTACTAGAATTTTTTTTTAAAAGGGAAGGAGCCAAGAGCAAACCAAGTACAGATTTCAAGAAAAAAAGGTCAAAAAAAAAGGGCATGTTTGGATTGGAGGATTTTCATAGGAATTTCAAATAAATCCAACTTTTATGTTTTGCTTACATTACATGGTGTTTGGAATCGAGGAAATAAAACATTCACTTAAAGCTCTTGAAAAAATTTCCTACATGTGAATAGAGGGACGAGCAAGTCCTTATTCACTAGAACAGAGGAATAAACATGTTCTTATATTCCTGTGTTCCAAACACCCGTTTCTATAAAGTTCCTATGTTTTTTTATTCCTCTGTTTTCTATCTACACTCATTTACTATTCCCTTTTCTTCTTTTCTCTCCATTTTGTATTCCTCCGTTCCAAACAGACCCTAAAGAGGATTGCACAAAGGCTTCTAGCCATAAATTTATGCTTGGATGAAAACAAGCTTTTGCTCTTAGAATAACTAGAACAAATTCTTTCTCGAAGATCGCCTTGCATCTTTGCACTGAGTGTGGAACATTGCTGAAAATGTTGTTATTACGCATCGTCAAAATGGCCCAGCACATTGTGATTATAATCTCCATGAAGAAAGGAAGTTGAAGTTGATCTCTGAAACTTTCCAAGATTTCAAAAGGGCCACTGTTAGGGGGTATAAACAGGTTCGGAGAAAACCAGCAAGCCGAAGCAAAAGGCAATCCAGCATCCGGTGAATGAGATCCACTTGAACAGCCAGGGAGCAAAGAACACAGTTGTGGCCATCTAGATGCATATTCTTGCATTTAAGAAGTGCTCTGGTACTTAACCGATCCTTTAGGAGAAGCCAGAAAAAGAATTTTCTTTTGCTTTGACAAGCAGACTCCCATAACCACTTGAAAGCTCTATGAACATGCTGATGGCTAGTAAGCTGCTTATAAACCTTGCTAGAGGAAATTGAGGAAAAGATTGAATTGTTGTAATTTTGCAGATATAAGTGACATGCTTCCAACATATCTATTCCCAATTGGAAAATAAAGGGAAATATCCCCACAAAAGGATAACATGAAGATCCCCATATATAGATCAAATATTAGTATCTTGTTGCAGCTGTAGTCCATGGAGGTTAATGGAGAAAAACTGGAATTGTGCATAGGCTTTAGCAGACAGAGGCAGGTGAAAAGATCATGTTTGAATCTTATTCTTATACTTGATTGTAGACAGTGATGTAGTGTCTTGATTCGAGATAAAAAAAAGTGAAACTGAGTAGTAATTAATTATTCCCTTTACATGGTGAGAAGCTCTAAGTGCTTGAACCTCATTATTATTTTGTCTATCTCGTTCTTATTTTTTCATACGAGATTCGAACCTAGCCTGTAGAACTTGTGTGAAGCGAAACTAATACCTCTCCAGTTGTTACCACGCTGTCGTAGCTACTGACGCCACGCGGTCGTAGCTACTGACGGAGTGACAGTGTTGCTGACTGTTGGAAAACGGTGGTTTCGAGTGGGACAAGGGAGTGTGGGTCCCGACCAACTTAGTGTTTTGTAAGTGCATTCAACTAACTTCCGCCTGTCGAAATATTCATATACTAATACATACTGATAAGGGTAATTTAGGCGCCTTCTTCTTGAACCGCTCCTTCTCGATGGGACGTAACCGTGAGTCCGTCTGTGGCCCATGGTCCGGCATCGCCGCCTTTAGGAAGTCCCTCGACTCTTGGAGCCTTCGTCTGGGGCGACCTTTGCCCGTACCTGCGCGATCGACTCTCCGTAGCCTCCGCAGGTGCCGCCCGAGCCTTCGCCGCCGGCTGCATCCGGGCGCCTTCGCTCTGGTCACCGGAGCCTCCGCCTCGGACCGCGTTCGGGTGCCTTTGCTGCAGCCTCTGGACCTCCGCCCTGAACGGTCGATCAGGTGGAGGCTGCCATCTTCTTTTCCTGCACGTCATTCATAAAATTCGTTAACCGTTAGCTCTCATTATTGCTTTGGTCCTCGGCCTCCGCGACTCATAACCGTGTCCCAACAGTTCCCCCCTTGAGGGCTTGGTCTGATGCTGGCGGGCCTTGCCCTCAAAACATAATCCTCGGGCTCTGAGGCGCGGAGGCTCTTCCCCCCTGGGATGCCTGGATCAGACCGTTACGCTAGTGACGTGTTGCTATTTGATTTGCCGCGGTGGTTGCGGAACCGACGCGTTTTGAACGGACGTGGCCGTTGGCCCCGAAAATCGGAGCGTCGTGGCGGGGGCTATATAAGGGACGGTAGGTGAAGGGTCCCCCCGTCCCTATCCTAGCCATCGCTTTCACTGCTGTCGCTTCCTAGTTGGTTTTTGCCTTCGCTCCCCTCTTGTGCTGTTTCTGAGTTTTAGAAGTGGCTACTCCTGTCAGTCCTCCTCCGCGCCGGACTTCCTTCTTTGGGTCGTACCGTTGCCTTCTTAGTGTTAGGTCTAGTGGGTGGTCCGCGTGGTTTGAGGAGTGCATGATTGTTAGTGCGGAGGCGCTGGGGCTTGAAGAAGATCTTTCTGGAGTTGAGGGGTCCGTCGCAGACTTGATCACCGCTGAAGAGGCAGAAGACATGGCCAGCACCTCCAAGACATGGGATTTCAGGCCTTCGCTCATGACCAAAGACATGATCGAGGATTTGCGGAAGCTAGGCTATTTTGGGGATGCTAAGGTGAAGCCTCCGTATGGGGAGACGATTCCTAAGCCGAAGGCTACTGATGCCGTCGTCTTTAGGGATTTCTTCCTCTGTGGCCTTCGCTTTCCGGTAGCGTGCTTTCCTTCGCCAAGTGTTGGAGGCGTTTGAGGTACATCTTCATCATCTAACGCCCAATGGGATAGTTACCCTGTGCAAGTTTTGCTGGGCATGCTTGTCTTATAGCATGGAGCCTAACGTTGGTACTTTCTGTGAGTACTACGAGCTCCAGCGCCAGCCCAAGTGAGTCGACGAAGATCAGCTGGTGGCATAGTATGGGAGCTACGTTTTTATGCCACGAAGGGCCCAGAGGGGCGAAAAGTTGGAGATCTCCTTCGCCCAGAAGAACAAGTGGTCAAAGGATTGGATGAAATATTGGTTCTATGTGAGGACTAGAGGCATGACATCTACTGGCTCAGACGGGAAGAAGAACACCCGCTACCCGCTGGCCTCCGTAATGATCCCAATGAAACCTTTGACCCAGGGAACCCTAGGTCCGAGGACTGAAGAAGGTCACGAAGCGTGTGATAGGGCATTCGCTCTGGCCTGCCAGTACTCCGGAGGTCATGACTTGGTCGAGGAGATGGTGGCGGCTAACTGCTGGCCCCTCAGAAGGAACATGCCCGCTATGACCATAGAGATGGTTAGCCTGCCTGTGTTTGGCGAAGGTATCAGGGTCCCTTTCCCGCGCTTCGGCTTTGAGAAGAAGAAGGGTCGTGCTGCAAAGAAGCTTGAAAGTGCAATCAAGCCCTAATTATGGGTTTTGGTGATAATGACCACACAATTAGAGAACTAATGAGATTTATCGAGATGACAAGCATGGAATTTATATTCGAGGATGCTACACGAAATGGAGGAGCCCCAATTACAAATATATATGGCTTCAAACTCAAAAGAGGTTTAAGATTCTTTTCTGTCTTGAATTTGAGTATAGGAAAAGTCGTACTATAAAAGGGGACATAATGCTTAAGCTAATATATGCTACCAAGTGCTCAAACAACTACAAGCATCCTCAGATTTATAGCTAAGACAGTCTACACTTCACTATTACCCTTGCTGTCTTTCGTGGTGCGAGCTCCATCTCGCCCGACCCCTTGGGTGCGAGCTCCATCTCTTTCGACCCCTTGGGTGCAGGCTCTATCTCGCCCGACCTCTAGGCCATGGGCTCTATCTCGCTTGACCTCGAGGCCACGGGCTTCGTCTCACCCGACCCCTTGGGTGCGGTGATCGTTGGGGCTAGGGGTATATATATACCTTTCCCCTTCCTTCCCAACTGTAACCTGCTCTCTTCTTCCTCACTTCAGCACATCCAAAACAGAGCAGGAGCTCTCTCTCTCTCACTTCATTGTTGACCTCAAGCCCCCAAGCAAATCCATTGATTTTCTTCATCAATCCTTTAGAGAGCATCTCCATTGATTCCAAAACTCTAAAGAGCACTTGGTTCACGTTTTAGTCGGCGGTTGTGTTTGTTACTCTTGGAGCTTGGCTCCTAGCCATCTAGAGCGTTGCTGTGTAGAGCTTGCCAACTTGTGTGGCAGCCCCAGAAGGTTTGTAACCACTTCTTGCAGCGAGTAAAATCACCCTCGTCTCAAGAGTTCACTCTCTTGACTTGAGAATGAGGTAGGGTTGCAAATCCCTAAGCCTTAGTGGTATACCTCAACAACGTGGACTTATGAAAGCCTTGGTGGCTAACTGAACCACGGGATAAATCCTTGTGTCATCTTGTGCTTGTGTTGCTACACTTGTGTTCTTGTTGTTGTTGAGGTGATTTCTAGAGTTTGAGGCCGATCTACTTATGTGTGGTGTTCCCACCACTTTCAGCTGTCGATCTGTGATCTACTACCCTGCAGGAAGCTAAGAAATTTATCCGATCTAAATTTTGTTGGATAGATTTTGAACTGTGAACTAATCTTTCCTACAGTTGTGGCAGTGCCGCTATTTGATGCGGTAGTGCTGTTGTGCGGCAGTGCCACGCTCATAGAGCGGTAGTGTCGTGGGTGAATTTGACTTCGGTTTGAGTTGAATTTTTACAGGCCTATTCACCCC
Source organism: Miscanthus lutarioriparius (assembly GCA_904845875.1). NCBI lineage: Eukaryota > Viridiplantae > Streptophyta > Magnoliopsida > Poales > Poaceae > Miscanthus > Miscanthus lutarioriparius. The sequence continues at coordinate 13,962,082 of CAJGYO010000004.1, forward strand.
CTCTAGGCGTACTAGAGATCCTACAAAACTGATGAAGTCCGTGGAGGCACGGGCGCATGAGATACTGGGCGAGATGTCTGATAGATAGTATCTAGTGCACCAGGCCATTCTTGGGTACGATGCCCTGGCTTAATAGAGTCTCTGAAGAATTCGGGATCCACCACGAGGAACATGAAGTTCCTGCGAAGGTGTACAAGTCCATAGAGGACAAGGCGAGGAAGGCCGCCGCCAAGAATTGAAAGGACCTAGGATGTCGCCTAGAGGGGGGGGTGAATAGGCGTTTCTGAAAATTAACACCTTTAAATGCGGAAACAATTAGAAAGGGGAGTTTCCAAAATGGAAACTCCAAATTAAGAGTACTACCACCCCTCACAAGTTAGCCACAGAGTAAACAAGGTATAAAGAATATATCTAGAAGCTACAACCCCGCAACATCAAGTTAGAACAGAGAATAAATATTTTTAGTGTGCGGCAGAAATACCGAACGTGTCCGGTATGAATACCGGGGCGTGTCCGTATACACGATTTCTCGCAGATCAGCCCCGAACTTGCTCCTTTTGATTTCTATCTTCAAACCAAACTGCGGGCACCTAATTTAACTATCGGTATACACAGAGAACTCTGCACAAGTGCTAGAGCAACACAAATATCAAATGAAATGCGAATTGAGACACGATATTTGTTTTACAAGATTCGGACTCGTTCGAGTCCTACTCTCCGATTGAGGGGGCTGCAGGCGACCCAAATGAAAGGTCAGCCCTAGAGGATACCACGAAGGTCACTCTAGCCGAGTCTTTTCCAACTCCTTTTCCTCCTTCCACTAATTGATTCCGGTAGCGGCGGAATCGACTGCTACAAACTTTCCGAGGCACACCACAATCTCCCGGGTGCTCTCCGGCGACGTCTAACCGCTCTAGGACCGAAGAGTCCAAGAGTAACAAATGCGAATCACGAGATTGACAATATGCACAAGTGCTCAAGTGGTTGGATGGCTCTCTTTTGAATTTCACTCAACCCACAAATTGATTTTGCAAGTTTGATCAATCACTCACTAAGAGAGGGTTGGCAAGGCTCAAAAACGTGTGTCTAAGTCGAGAGAATCAGCACCTCCAAAGGTGGAGGCTTGGGGGTATTATAGCCCCCTTGAAAAACTAGCCGTTTTATAGCCGTTGCAATACCGGACACGTCCGGTATTCATACCGGACACGTCCGGTATGACTCAGACAGCGCCAACGGTAACTAAGTTACAGTGATGTTGTGAGGCATCGGAACTCCCGAAGAATGCCGGGACTTCCGACCGTCGGAACTCCTGACACAAGTCGGAACCCCCGACCCTCAGTAATTTTGAAAAACATGTAACTGAGTTAAAGTTAGTGAGGTGTCGGAACTCCCGACATATGTCGGAACTCCCGACCGTCGGAACTCCCGACATACGTCGGAACTCCCGACCCTCACGGCTTTTGAAAACTAGCCGTTGGCTTCTGGTCATCCATACCGGACACGTCCGGTATTAATACCGGACACGTCCGGTATGACCAGGACAGTGAACCCTCCAAGTCAGTTGAAGTGCGACACGTCGGAACTCCCGACCCATGCCGGGACTCCCGACCGTCGGAACTCCCGACCTACGTCGGAACTCCCGACTAACCAACCCGAGAACAACAATTTTACAGCTGCTGGACAAATACCGGACACGTCCGGTATGAATACCGGACACGTCCGGTATTGCCAGACCAGCAACAAATCAGTTAGCTCTTTTGTCTCTCAAATACTCAAAACTCACATGGGTTGGCTTGAGCACTTATGAAACATTATCTATCAACATGATGCATCCCTCTTAATAGTACGGCATACCTATTAAACTCAAGACAAACGGAAATATGAATTTGTACCACTTGAGTTGTTCTTTTGAATTGATGCCGTCCCTTCCAATCTTCATCAAGTAAGGGTGCTAACATGTTGATGTTGATCTTTTCACTTGAGCATAGCCATCTTGAGCATGTGACTTGATTCCATTCATCAAGTTTGAATAATCCCAAATGTATCAAGTCACTTCCATCAAATACTTCATTATAGATTTGATCCTTCACATCAATATGACCATCTTAGCTTGACTAGTACCTCAACTAAATGCAAGTACTTTCTTCTTCACCCTAGCTAGGTTCTTCGGCCGCCAAGCCGTCGCTTGCCCTTCACCCTTGCTTAGTACCTCGAAGCCTTTCCTTGCTATCTTCACCATCTCAAGCCATCAAGTCACATCTTGTGTTGAATCATCCATTCATATGTATTGTTATCTTTTTCATTTTAATTTAGCAAGCTTCAGATATGAGACCATTCCATATGCAATCCATCATGTCTCATTAACTAATAATCATGAGCTTGCTATCACATAGTACATGGAAATCCCACAATAAATAAGCCTTCACATGAATTCCATTTGCATTGTTGTCTTGTGCTTGAACTAGATTGTTTATACAACAACACATCATTTTGGCTTTCATTAAGTACACGTGAGATAACCTATTACCTGTTCACACTTAGCAAACGGGTTAGTCCTTTAATCACGTTGTCATTCAATCAACCAAAACCCACTAAAGGGCTAGATGCACTTTCAATCTCCCCCTTTTTGGTGATTGATGACAACTTGATTAAAGCTTACAAAATGATATAAACATTTAAACTTTTGGGTTCAATGATTTATGAGAGGCTCCCCCTTAATATGTGCTTATGATTAGAATTCACAAAATGACCTCAAAAGTCAATTGCACATACTAAAACAAATAGGAGACTCCCCCTAAATCATTGCATCCGTAAGTGCATGTGTGTGACAAAGAGAAACCGTGATGCATATGACAAGATATATCACACAAGAATAAATATAAAAGCATCACATCAAATATTTTCATTCTAGCATGCATAGTCCTTATGAAAATAAATATGACATATGTAATTCACACATAGCACTCATTACAAATTTTCTCAAGTCCGAAACCAATCGATATATATAGATAAAGATCATGTCTCAAGAGATACAAAGATAAAGCATAAGTAAGTCCCATCTCTCACATGATACAATCTATCACAAATCCAAGATACATCAATGAAGCTCAAAACAAACTACAACTGCAGTACATATCTTGTGTACAAAAATAAGCAAATGAAACTATCCTGAAGCTTTAATCAGTCTCTCTCCCCTTTGTCATCTATCACCACAAAGGTCCAATAATGACATACTAAGGACAAAGGGGCTACAAGTCACACGGAAAGCTGAGATCACTCATCATCATCATCTCGACCAAAGATCCTCATCATCTGAAGCGTGCAACACCGGGCGGGCGAGAACCACCCGCACTGAGCACGCGTCATAGCCACTGAGACCGTAGAAGCCACCACCACATCAGTCACTCCACCAATCAGTAGCATAGTCGTTCTGCAGTCTTTGGGGCGTGGTTTGAGAGTGAGTAGGCACACGAGCCTGAGAGTGGTAGAGTGTCGGGGTGCACAGTGTGCTCTTCTTCTGCTCATTGTCATTGTATGAACTCAACATACTCTCTATCATATCTAGCTTCTGCTTCTTCCCCTCGGTCTCGGGCTCACTAGCTGCCTCTCATCGATAGAGGAGACATAGGAGGATCAAGCTCAAGATTAGAAGCAATTTGCTTCAAAGTCCGAGTGTCCTTCCTCCTAGCCTCCCTCTCCTTCTCACAGCCTAGTCTGGATGTCACGGCACATCCCAAATATGGAGCTGAAAAGCCTACGGATAGGCAAGGAGGATCACCACAGCGTGAAGTAGAACGTGAAGGAGCACGTGGTGAAGGTGAAGCTCTCTGCTCACCACTCCAGTGCATCTGCCTCAGTCTTCCACCTCCTCCCCAGTCCTGCTTGGAGGTAACCCCTGTCTCGAGCAAATCTGCAATAATCTTGAGCCTTGTGAATCTTATCATACTCAAATGTGTGCCTCACACCTGCTCAATCATATGCATGATATAAGGAGCAAAACCACAGCCCTTGAGGGGCCTCTCTCCAACACTCCCCGATCTCGGACCAAATAAAGTCAAACACGCTGAAGGGCCGAGCATCAAAAGCCATCCTCTGTGGAGTAGGTTCCTGGAGTAATCAGTAATGGTGCCCTTGTCTCCACCCTTGCAGTCAATAGTCTTCCTGAACATCCTGTCCAGGTACCTGTAGGTAGGGTGAAGACCTAGAACCTTCCCCACAGCTCCTCTCTCACCACCAGCAGGATACATGTAGGCGAGCTGCTCAGGAGGTAACACCTGCTCGGTGTGGATCCTGTCCCTCTGGAGATCATCCTCTGAGAAGCCAAGATGGGCGGCAAAAACATCATAGTCAACACTGCACTCACTGGCCCTCAAGCATCCAGTGCATCCGCTGCTCATCCTCCTCAACAAATAGAGTAGCATAGAACTGAGCTACTACCTCTGTGTTCCAGTCATGCTGGAACTCCATGATCTCATAAACTCCTGTGCTCTGGCAGATGGCAATAGCATGATCAACTGAGGCCTTCTGCAACTCTCTAATATATTGCCAGTCAATCCACTTGAGACACAATTATTCTTGGGTTCTGGTAAGAATCACACTGAGTAGAAGTCCAAGTGAAAGGTCATCTGAAGCGGTGATCGTACTGAACCTTAGGTAAGCTCCTCGGATCAACCCTTCGCTCATCTCTAGCCTTCCTGGTCATACCCTTTCCCCTGTAGTCAACTCTAGGAACATAGGAGGGCACATTGGGCAGACGTGTCTCAAGAAGACCATAATGCATCCCTTGACCAGGCTGGTGCTGAACTGGAGGAACTGACTCCTCCTCCTCAATCTCCTGCTCCTCATCTGAGCTGTCACCATCCGATCCTCTGTCGGTGCTCTTCCTCTTTCTTTCATCTCTAGACTCCACTCGAACTCATCGATTATACGTGTCGGAAGAAGAGCTCCGGACCCTTCTATATATTGAGTTGCTTTGCACTAGTGGCGACCTGGTGGACCTCCTCCTGGCCGTGGTTTTGAAATCCGGGATGCATATCCTGTCTCGCCTTCTTGTACTTCTCAAGTCTTTGGATCATGCCTGTGCTTGGACCTCGGCTCTGTCGTCCACTCATGGCAGTATCACCTATCCAAAGATTTCCAAAGAATTTTAGATACATGCCCATAATTAATCTCGAATTGCAATTAGACAAAGAATCTTTTATCCATGATTTTACAATCATCTTGACAAACAAGCTGTCAAAAAGTTTGCAAAACGTAGATACAAAAGATACTAAGCCTAACAAACAATTCTAGGTAGGATTGAATCGAGAACAAAGCAGGAGTCTCGCTTTCTTTGGCCATCTGGACACGTCCGTTAGCATACCGGACACGTCCGTCAATGGGCGACTCCAACAACCCTAACCGGGTTCCTGGATTCTAACCATCACGGATCCATTCCAAACTTTGGGCATTGCTTCTATATCACTAATGTAGCATATTGACCGAAGGAATTTCAAAACTAGTCTTCAACCATGTAGATCGGACGAGGTCCGCGATTAGGGTACCTTTGGAGAAGAGACGAGAACGCGATGTGAAATCCAAGTCCCCAGGCCTTCAATCTTGATGCAAGCCTTCTCCAATGCGATCTCCTCCTCTCTTTTCTTGGTGAAATCGTCGGTTGCCCTAGGTGAGGAAGAGAGGCGCCGGCCGGGTGGATTTGGAAGAGGCAAGTCTGTTTGGGCGAAGGGGTATGCTCGGTTTTATAGTCCGGCTCATACTGGACACGTCCCAGATATCTGCTGGCTGGCCCAAATAATTCCAAAATGTGTTCTCACTCTTCCAAACCCTTTCTCTGTTGTTGCTCAGGTCCAAAAGGTGTATGATCTTGATCCAAACCGAGTATCATCACTTTTCAGTATCGAATGCCATCAATTTATTTTCTCTTTTCCAAATAAATGGCATAATCAATAATTTGCTTGCTTGAGAGAGATAAAGTGAGACAAAGTAGATTGTGGACTTAAGAAAGCCATGTCATGTGTGATTAGCCAATCAAACAATCAAGGAGAGCTATAATCATCACATGGCAAGGCTAGGTCACAAAGACCAAGATTCAAATAGTTTTTCAAATTCACACCACCTACACATGCTAGTTGTGGGTTTTGAAAAACATCTCTCCTATGTCACACAGATGCACATTCTAACATGTAAAGGGCCTTAGATGCGCTTACAATACATGTATGTAAAAACATACCTTTGCCTTGAGCCCACAAGAATACCACTAAGAAGATTCATGGCATGATAATCTTTATGTTGACCTTGATTGCCAAATAATCATGCTAGATTCTAAATCACTTTTCATCCAAAGAACTATAAAGAATGCTAGATAGATTTGTTAGTCCACATTGGTACAAAATAGAAACTTAGCTCCCCCTAAATAAGTGCTTTAAGTAATTTGAACAACTTTCAACAAGCACTTTTATTCTATTAAGAAATCGGGAGCCAATTTTCTATTTTGACCATAAATCAAATAAGTTTGCCATATTTAAATTGAGTTCGGGAGATGCTCACAATCCACTTAGATTTAATAAATCACAAGCTTCTGAGTAAATTAGAGATTTATGAATCATATATTAATCAAAGACTCAGGTTGCAATTTAATTTGTGTTCGTTTCTGTATATTCGGGACACGTCCGGGTTGTATACCGGACACGTCTGAATATACAGTAACAGATATATCGACTTTCTCGTCCTCGGCCATACTGGACACGTCCGATAGTAATACCGACACACGTCCGATATTTGCAGAGACGTAGACAATTAATTCTCTGCTTGTGATTCTTGTTTAGCTCTAGTATTTATTGTATACTTGCACCTCAACAAATGAATTGCTCTACTAGAGAATTATTAAAAGCATCATATGACAAAGTAAAATTCTTTTTAATTGAATCTAATTAGCCACTTTCATTATTTCACAAATGTACTTATTTGTGAACTATAGAACATGAAACGAACAAAGTGGCTATCCTAAAAGGTTTAGGTACTTGTTACCAATGGTGAGAATGAAATATATGATATATTCATTGAATTATCTTCGGGTCAACCATATAAGGAATTATGATAAGAATTGGTTGATAGATTGAGTGAAAATTGTCACATTGCTTGCTCAATCACCCCGACGCTTCCATCTCATCACCAAGTACCTACATCATTAACCTAAGCACACTTTGGTACCCAACTCTTGTTGGGTCCTTTTAGGTTAGTCAACAAGTGCTTAGGCACCCAAATGGCTTTAGCACTAGTTTGTGGTGAACACATCACCTTGCTAGTATTAACTCCGTTTGTGGTCTTCCTAAGCATATTATCATAAACAAATATGTTTGTCTTAGGGATGTTACCATTTGGGCAATCATAACTTAGATGCCCCTTTCTCTTACAAGCATAGCATATGCGGCCTTTGCTTGCTTTATGCTTGTTTTGCTTGTATGGACATCTATCAACCTTGTGGCCCATCTCATTGCATCCATAGCATCTTCTTGTTGCAACTTGGGCTTCCTTTCTTGCATCTTTGTACATTGGGCATTTCTTGGTAGGATGCCCCAATTTCTTGCTCATGAGACAAGCGCTTTGTCCATCACTCTTCATTTGCTTGGCCTCCTTGGTAGAAGCCTTTTGATTGGCGGCTTCAACCTTGTCGGCCCAACTCTTGTGTGGACACATAGCCCACTCATGTCCATACAATCCACAACCATAACACATCCTTTTTCCATGTTTCTTGCTCTTGGTTGTGTTGGCCTTGCTTGAGATGTGATTCTTTTGTTGAGCTTTGGAGGAAGCAAGGTTTGAACCCTTCTCAAACTTCTTCACCATGTTATCACGGTTATCTTGAGATGGTTGTGCTTTCTCCTTACCCTTCAACCTGAATCACATCTTTCTTTAATCTTTGCACTTCTTCTTTGAGCTCTATGTTTTCTATAAGATTTAGCTCAATCGAAGATTGGCTTGCTTGAGGAGCACACTCATCAAGACAAGAAATATTTATTTGAGATGGTGTACTAGTGAGCGGATGTGTGAGAGGTTGAGAGAATTTTACCGATGTAATCACAACCTCATGAGCCACCTCAAGCATGATGCTTGATTCTACTACTTCCTCATGAGAGCACTTTAGATGAACATAATTTGCTTGTAGCTCATTATACTTGCTTGATAGTTCATCGAGCCTTGCCTTGAGCTCGAAGTTTTCCTTCTCTAGTTGTGAAACACTAGAAGAGGAATTAGTAACTAAAGCATGCTCGATTGACAATTTTTCATACCTCTCATTTATTGCCTTTAGCTCTTGCAATTTGGAGATGAGAAACTTTTCTTGATTTTGAAGCGATTGCTCTTGCTTCTCAATCTCTTCTTCAAGCTCATCATTCTTTTCAACTATCTTCATGATGATGAACTTGTCTTTATGGTTGAGATGATCAAGGTTGTAGTTGTCTTCAATTTCAACATCACTCTTATCTTGATCATCTACTTGTGCTTTCTCCTTTTCTTGATCTTTCTTGTTATTCTTCTTCTTGCTTTTCTTGGCCATGAGACACAAGTGATGAGTATCATGAGATACTGAGGTTGACTCATCACTTGGTCGCCATCGGGCTTGAGCATCGCTTCTAAAATATGCTTGCTGATGTCTCACCTCTTCGCCATACCGGACATCGTCCGTGAGGCATACCTCTGGACACGTCCCGTGTGTGCAGCGACAAAGACGTCATGTCTTTGCTTGCACTTCTTGCTCCGGCTCGGGTGCTCTTGAGGTCTTGTGAGGCTTCTTCATTTGTATGATGACACAATGGACATACTTTCCAATGACTTAATCTCAAGTGCATCATCACATTTGGATTTTCCATACAAATCAAAAGTCTAGTCCAAATGAGATGAGCACTCTCCGGAGGTGGTTGTCCATTGAAGATTGCCTCATCTTGAACCTCTACACTCAATGTACTCAAAATAATATTAATAGCTTGAGCATTGAGTTGCACGCATATCTCTTCCTCTTTTGACAAATTTTTGTAGTTGCTCCAATCAACTATAGAAAGAGGTATGCTTGCATCCACAATATGCTCAACAAGAGGACTAATATCTCTAAAAGCATTGAGTACATGTATTGACCAAGGTAGAAAGTTTGAACCATCATTTTGGAGAAGCACCGGCTCCAACTCGATAGGCGTCGACATCCTTTTCTCCACGGCGGTGAAGCTTTAGGTGAGAACCTTGCTCGATACCAATTGAAAGGACCTAGGATGTCGCCTAGAGGGGGGGGTGAATAGGCGCTTCTGAAAATTAACACCTTTAAATGCGGAAACAATTAGAAAGGGAGTTTCCAAAATGGAAACTCCAAATTAAGAGTACTACCACCCCTCACAAGTTAGCCACAGAGTAAACAAGGTATAAAGAATATATCTAGAAGCTACAACCTGCAACATCAAGTTAGAACAGAGAATAAATATTTTTAGTGCGGTAGAAATACCGGACGTGTCGGTATGAATCTGGGACGTGTCCCAGATACCACGATTTCGAGATCAGCCCCGAACTTGCTCCTTTTGATTTCTATCTTCAAACCAAACTGCAGGCACCTAATTTAACTATCGGTATACAGAGAACTCACACAAGTGCTAGAGCAACACAAATATCAAATGAAATGCGAATTGAGACACGATATTTGTTTTACTCGAAGTTCGGACTCGTTCGAGTCCTACTCTCCGTTGAGGGGGCTGCAGGCGCGACCCAAATGAAGGTCAGCCCTAGAGGATACCACGAAGGTCACTCTAGCCGAGTCTTTTCCAACTCCTTTTCCTCCTTCCACTAATTGATTCCGAGGCGGCGGAATCGACCGTTCAAACTTTCCGAGGCACACCACAATCTCCCGGGTGCTCTCCGTGACGTCTAACCGCCTAGGACCGAAGAGTCCAAGAGTAACAAATCTGAATCACGAGATTGACAATATGCACAAGTGCTCAAGTGGTTGGATGGCTCTCTTTTGAATTTCACTCAACCCACAAATTGATTTTGCAAGTTTGATCAATCACTCACTAAGAGAGGGTTGGCAAGGCTCAAAACGTGTGTCTAAGTCAAGAGAATCAGCAGCCTCTCAAAGGTGGAGGCTTGGGGTATTATAGCCCCTTGAAAAACTAGCCGTTTTATAGCCGTTGCAATACCGGACACGTCCGGTATTCATACCGGACACGTCCGGTATGACTCAGACAGCGCCAACGGTAACTAAGTTACAGTGATGTTGTGAGGCATCGGAACTCCTGACACAAGTCGGAACCCCCGACCCTCAGTAATTTTGAAAAACATGTAACTGAGTTAAAGTTAGTGAGGTGTCGGAACTCCCGACATATGTCGGAACTCCCGACCGTCGGAACTCCCGACATACGTCGGAACTCCCGACCCTCACGGCTTTTGAAAACTAGCCGTTGGCTTCTCGGTCATCCATACCGGGACACGTCCGGTATTAATCTGGGACACGTCCGGTATGACCAGACGATGAACCCTCCAAGTCGGTTGAAGTGCGATCGTCGAACTCCCGACCCATGCCGGGACTCCGACCGTCGGAACTCCCGACCTCGTCCGGAACTCCCGACTAACCAACCCGAGAACAACAATTTTACAATTTGCTTGACACAAATCTGGGACACGTCCGGTATGAATACCGGACACGTCCGGTATTGCCAGACCAGCAACAAATCAGTTAGCTCTTTTGTCTCTCAAATACTCAAAACTCACATGGGTTGGCTTGAGCACTTATGAAACATTATCTATCAACATGATGCATCCCTCTTAATAGTACGGCATACCTATTAAACTCAAGACAAACGGAAATATGAATTTGTACCACTTGAGTTGTTCTTTTGAATTGATGCCGTCCCTTCCAATCTTCATCAAGTAAGGGTGCTAACATGTTGATGTTGATCTTTTCACTTGAGCATAGCCATCTTGAGCATGTGACTTGATTCCATTCATCAAGTTTGAATAATCCCAAATGTATCAAGTCACTTCCATCAAATACTTCATTATAGATTTGATCCTTCACATCAATATGACCATCTTAGCTTGACTAGTACCTCAACTAAATGCAAGTACTTTCTTCTTCACCCTAGCTAGGTTCTTCGGCCGCCAAGCCGTCGCTTGCCCTTCACCCTTGCTTAGTACCTCGAAGCCTTTCCTTGCTATCTTCACCATCTCAAGCCATCAAGTCACATCTTGTGTTGAATCATCCATTCATATGTATTGTTATCTTTTTCATTTTAATTTAGCAAGCTTCAGATATGAGACCATTCCATATGCAATCCATCATGTCTCATTAACTAATAATCATGAGCTTGCTATCACATAGTACATGGAAATCCCACAATAAATAAGCCTTCACATGAATTCCATTTGCATTGTTGTCTTGTGCTTGAACTAGATTGTTTATACAACAACACATCATTTTGGCTTTCATTAAGTACCTGTGAGATAACCTATTACCTGTTCACACTTAGCAAACGGGTTAGTCCTTTAATCACGTTGTCATTCAATCAACCAAAACCCACTAAAGGGCTAGATGCACTTTCAAGAATACAACTGATGTGGCGGAGGCGAGGAAGAGGAAAGGGGCTACTGTGTCCAAGGTCACTACCAAGAGGCGGAAGACCAGGGCCGCTTCTGCTGATGCGTCCGCGGCTACCTCCGCTAATGATGGTGAGGAGGTTGCCGAGGACATTGGCGGGGGCTCTGGCTTCGCTGTTGCTAGGACAGGAGGCGAGTGCTCTGCCACCTCCTTGGATCTTGATGACAATGATTTGGCAGATAACGCGCTCTAGGGTACGCGCGATGCCCTTGCTGCTGAGCCCTCCACCATGGTGCCTATGCCCAGCATTTTGGGTGATGAAACCCTCGGCTCCGAGGGCGATGGCGCTGGTGATGGCGATGCTTCTCTGCCCAGAGAGGGGGAGACCACTAGTACTGCCCTTCACCGACCTGCGACTGGTCTTGATGAGGTGTCCGAGGACGAGGCAGAGGTGAGCTCTCCTGTTGCTTCGCCTTAGGGCATAGGGTTTAAGGCCACTGGACATCGTGCTGAGGGTGCTGGGTGCTCAGGCAGCGTCCTGAGTCCTTTACATCTTGGTAGGTCACTTTCCAGCTTTGCTTTTTCCTTTAGTAGTTGAGCTTTCTTATTTTCTGGGGACTTGTTTTCTATTTTTCCACGGGGCTTAACGGAGGCCCTTGGAAGGACTGATGAGAACCCTGATGACCCTTTGGGTGTGGACCTCGCCTGGATTGGCTTGGGAGAGCCTCCGAAGCCTCCGCTTGGGGGTCTAACTCCTCGTCCATCCGACGTTGGCTTGGATGGTGGCAAAGGTTTCTTTTTGTTTCTTGTTTTTTTTTTTGCATTATTTTTATATTTGGTCTTTGCTAATTTTGTTTGCTATTCTAGGTGCCTTCGACAACATAATAAGTGGGTGGGCGGATGTCCTTGAAGCTATTTATAAGGATATAGGAGGTTGTCCTTCCTATATCCCTTATTGCATTACTTTTTGTCTTATGTTTCTTACATGTAAATTTGCTGCCAGGCCGCCTTCGCCATCTGAGGAACGTGGATTACTTCAAGTTACTGCGATGAACTTGGAGCAGCAATGTGTGGTATGTTTCTTTTTTCGATTTCTTGGCTTGTTACTCTTCTCTTTTTGTGGCTGACACTTGTTTGGGCAGAGTCATTATCTTTCGGAGGCCATTGAAGAGTGTGGCACGTGGGAGGTGGTCGACCGCAATTTGGCCATCGAGGCCTTGAAGAATGAAGTGGAGACTCTAGTGGTCGAGAAGACTTGGCTTGAGGGGGAGATTGGTGGCCTTTGCACAGCCCGTGCTGAACTGGAGAAGCTCCAAAAGAAGGTTGACTCACCAAGTAAGAAGGTTGAAGGGGCAAAGGCTGCAGAGCGACCGGCTGCTGAACGTGCCTTGAAGGCCATTGAGGCAGGCGACAACCTTCGGAGGGAGGTGGATGCTGAGAGGGAGAGTGGCGTTGCTCTAAAGGCACAAGTAGATGTGCTATCTAAGCGCCTTGAGGATGCCAAGTGCATCGGCCTGGTGGTGGCTAAGCTTTATGTGGGGGCACTCGAGCAGTTCGGAGGCTCCACGCCGCCGTTGCCTTCTGCGCCTTCGGCCTTTAGCATCTTCTCGTGGTTGAAAGCCAACTTCATGAAGCTGCCTGGCTTCATTGGGGGTGCTGTGGATTTTGGAGCTTTGCCCTCCGCTACAAATCTTTCAAAGATGTTGGCGCAAGATGGATGCCCGCGCACGAGGGGCGTGAAGGAGAGAGACCTTGAGGGCCCGGCCGACCTTGGGGTGACTTTGCGCGATATCCGTAGATCGGTCCGCCATTTTATGAAGTTGTTCTAGGTGAGATTTGGCTAGGCGGAGGCTTGCTCTACGATAGAGGCACACCGTGCCGAGGTTATTTTTTTCATTTATAACTTGTTTATCTGTCTTAGGTACTTTACTGCTTGCTTGCTATTTTTATAACTTGGTATTATTTTCTATAGGAGTTGCAGAACAATGTGCTGCACATGGAGCTGCTGGTGCGCGATCTTTGCCGGCTACGGAGGCACCGGCTTCGAAGGCTCCATCTCCGACTGCTGAGGCCCCGAATCCCCGGAGCCCATGACTGCTCCTGCTGATCCGGAGGTGTAGTGTAGGTTTTAGTTTTCTTTTAGGCTTAATCGAAGGCGATGCACCATAGTTGTGTATATTTAGGTCTAAATTGTGAACTTGTCCTGCGCAGGTCTCCTTCACTGGGACTGTGCAGGACGTGCCTCCTGTTACTATGTATCAAGACGACATTTATGTTAATGGTGAATTATGGCAATATTGGCGGGAAACTTTTCCCCATCATTCTATTGACGATATGTTTGCTTTTGTAAAGTATGATATTGACAATGAGCGTGCGGAGTTTACCAGGTCGCTGGCTTGGCGAGGGCGTCACGCTTAGTTTTTTAATTGACTTGTTTGGCTGGCCTTCGCGCCTTTGTAATTGTTTTTTGGGAGGCCTTGGCGCCTTTTCTTTTTGTTTTGCTGCCTTCGGGCTTTTGTACTATTGCGCTTCTGATGCGCTGCTGTTTGTAACTGTATCTATTTTGTAATAAACTTTTCCTTGATTGTTTAACTGTGTTTTTCTTATTACAAGGTGTTCCTATTAAGATTTTTGAGTAGGCCGAAGGGTTACATTTTCTTGCGCCCTGATTTCTCTTCTTGCCACAGACTCTTTCTTTTCTGACCGACGTTGAATATGAGCCTGTGCTTTAGCGCGAAGGATCTGGTGGATTGGTTTTTGATGTTGGGCGCCTTGCGGAGGCTTTGGTGCTTGTTCTGCCGCTCTGGCCTCCATCACTGCTGCTGCTTGGAGTTGACAAGGGAGCTCTAGCACGTCGCATTGGAGGAACTCGTGTGCTCGTGTTTGATCTTGTCGAAGCTGCGAAGGCTTTGGCGCAATTCGAGCATTCATCAGAGATGCTGGCTTTAATTCTTGCTGCTTCTCAAGAGGCCACAGAGCAATTTAGGCGAGCAATGGAGGTCGAAGAAGCATTTCTTGGACGCTGGTCCGGCTTGCGCTTGGATTTTCTTGCTTTTGCCTTCGGCTATGCTGGAGCAGCTGCACTCCTGTTGAACATGGTTGATGTCGGGTTGCGCTAGATGGTGTCTATAGTTACGGGGGGATGTTATGAGTCTTTGTGCGATACCCTCCCGCAACCTCTGACACTGACTAGCTGCTGCCGAACTCATGTTACACCGGGCCATGCAGAGGCTTTACGACATCGGTTCAATGATGCGTACAACCCGAATGTGGCCTTCGCTGGGCAACACGAGCTGCTGGATTTACGAGTCTTCGCATGATACCTCCTGGTCCCTCGTTTCTAAGAAAACTTCGGCTTCCATCTTTTCTCTATGCTAGCTCTGTAGTGTGCTGTCTTTTGGCTGGTTGGTTTCCCCTCAGGTTCTCTTCTAGGGGGAAGTGGTATGGAGATGCACTGACTGGGTCTGTTGTGACGACGGGGTGGCGGGTTTTATAGCCTGCCCATTGTACGTTTTTTATAACTCTTGGTGGTTGTCGGTGTTTATTGCTTGGATATGTTTTAAAGTTGAGATTTTCCTGTACCTGGCATATGCTCTGGCCTTTACTATTACTATACTTTTGCTATTAATTTTGGCAGTTAGCTGAAGCTTGTTTAGCGATAAGCCTCTTCAGGATGCCTACACCAAAGGTAGGTCTTTCTCGGATTAGTTTTGGCCTTTTTGGTCGATCTGATAAATCCTTGAAGCCTAAGTATGGACAGGACTTTGTCAAGGTTGTAGGCTAATTTAGCCAAGGAGGTCGTTCCATGCTTTAGAGCCATCGTATAAAGCCTTGGAGGGTCCTCTATTTTAATTCTGTCGTCGAATATTGTGGTTGCGTTGCTAGCCACTTTCGACCTTCGCCTTTTGTGTTGTTTTCTTTTTTCTTTTTTGGGGATTCCTCTTTATATTTTAGAGGTTTTTACATGGAACTTGCCTCATTAAAAACCTCACCTCCGCTAGGAGCCCCCTTTTGTGAGGAAAAGAGTGCAAGCCCTTTTGCATGAAAAGTAAAAATGCAAAAAATAAAAGACTTGGTGACCTTCGCTTATAGTTCCGTGGAGGCCACCTTTTTACATTTAGATGTAAAACCTACTCAAATTGTTGATGTTCCAGGTGTGCGTTGTTGTTCTGCCTTCGCCGTTGGTCAGATGGAATGACTTGGGTCTTTCAGCGGCCTTCACCAAGTAAGGGCCTTCCCATTTTGGTTGGAGCTTTCCAACATTTTCAGCATTAGGTCTTCTTCTGAGGACTAGGTCGCCATCTTGTATGATTTTCCTGATCACTTTGCTGTCTCTTCATTTTCTGGTTTGGTTTTGATACTTTGCAATGTTTTCAACTGCTTCCAATCTTGTACCCTCAATCGTTTCTTTGGAGTATTCTTCATCTTCTGCGAGTGTCTGCTTTATGACATGGAGGCTCTGATGCCTGGCTTCTTCAGACAGCATTGCTTCTTCGCTGTACAAGAGTTTGAATGGTGTGAAGCCTGTTGTTCTAGAGGCTATAGTGTTATGGGACCACACCACCTTCGGCAGTTCCTCTACCTATTTGCCTTTGCGAAGATTGAATAGAGTTTTTGCTATTGCTGAGAATATTACCATGTTAGCTCTTTCCACTGCGCCGTTTGACTCTGGGTGGTAGACTGAGGCGAAGGCAACCTTGGTGCCTATACTCTTGCAGAATTCTTTAAAGTTGTTTGAGTCGAACTGTTTTTCATTATCAACTGTTAGGGTTCTTGGTACTCTGAATCTACATATTATGTTCTACCAGAAGAACAGCTTTACTATTTCTGATGTGATTTTGGCGAGTGGTTTAGCTTTAATCCACCTTGTGAAATATTCTATGGCTACTACTACAAACATGTTCCCCCTTGCAATGGTGGCAGCGGCCCAACCAAGTCCATCCCCCATCTTTGGAGGGGCCAAGTGGGTGGGATGAGTTGTATAATAGTCGAAGGTTTTAACTGGTGTGGGGAGGTGCTCTAGCATGCTTGGCATGTCTTGACAATCTCTTCTACATCCTTGATGTGGGTAGGCCAATAGAACCCTTGCCTAATGGCTTTCGCACATAGTGCCCTTGGACCGATGTGTTGAGATATGCACTTGAGCAACAGTTGGACAACGCCTTTTTTGTATAGTATTCCCTCTACCAGTGTATAGTTTCTTGCTCTTACTGCCATTCTGGCTGTGCTCGCTTCGTCCTCTGTGTGATGCACGTTGTTGATGCAGTCTATGATCAATTGCCTCCAGTCTTTAGATTCAGTGACTAAGATTGTTTTGAATGCCCTCACCGTGGCCTGCATTGCTGGTACTTGCATTACTTGATAAAAGGCTAAGTTTGGCATAGGTGAGTTGTTTGCTGCCGCCTTCGCCAGTTCATCTGCTTCTACATTTTCTACTCTTGGTATGTACTGCAAGGTGAATCCCTAGAACCTCCGTTCGAGAGCCCTTACAACGGCCAAGTACTTGGCCAGTTCTGGTTCATGTGCCATGTATTCTTTTTCAACTTGCCCTGCTACAACTTGGGTGTCTGTTTTTGCTAGTAGTGTTCTTGCTCCTAGTGCCTTTACCTTGTTGAGGCCCAATACAAGACCTTTGTATTCTGCTATATTGTTTGTTGGCTTAAATTCCAACCTTGTTGCATACTTCGTGCGGAGGCCAGATGGTGCTATTAGAATGGAGGAGGCCCTAGCTCCTAGATGCCCCAAGCCCCGTCTGTGTAAAGTGTCTAGATTTGGGGTTGGGGTTGCGGGGCTTGTTGTGCCGAAGGTGTCCAGTCTGCCATAAAATCTGCTAATGTCTGCGACTTGATTGTTGTTCTTAATACATACTTGATTTCGAACTAGGATAGCTCTATTGCCCATTTTCCTATTCTTCTAGAGTTTTCTTTGTTGCAGAGTATGTCCCCTAGCGGTTGCGAAGATGGTACTATAATTTCATGTGCTTGGAAGTAGTGCTTCAATTTCCTAAAGGAGATCAACACCGCATACGCTATTTTTTCAATTTCTGTGTAGTTCAGCTTTGCTCCTGATAGGGCTTCTGAGATGTAGTAGACCTGTTGTTGAATGACCTTCGACTCTTCTTTTTTTACTTGGACAAGCACCCCACTGACCGCGTGGTCGGAGGCTGCAACATACAACAGTAGAGGTGCTTCCAGATCCGACACTGTTACCATGAGTTTAGTAGCCAAATAATTTTTGAGTTGCTGGGAAGCCCTTGATTGTTCTGGCCCCCATTCTACTTTGTCTCTGCTTTCTTAAAGCTTTGAAGAATAGGAGGCTGCGTTCTGCTGACTTTGAGATGAATCTATTCAGTTGGTGCTATTCTTTCAGTGAGTTTTTGGACTTCCTTTTTGGTTGAGGGTTCCATCATCGAAATTATGTCCTTTGTTTTATCTGGGTTGGCTTTTATGCCTTCGGGTCCTATGATGTACCCGAGCATTTTACCTCTACTTACGCCAAAGATACACTTTTCTAGGTTGAGTTTCACCCGGCCCTCTTAGATTAGCGAAGGCTTCCTTTAAATCTGCTATATGGTCTCATTCATTCTTGTTCATCACCACAATATCATCAACATAAGATATGATGTATTTTTGCTGCTGAGGGCCGAGGACTGCCTTTGTCATCCTAGCGAAGGTTGATCCAGCGTTTTTCAGTCCTTCGGGCATTCTGGTGCAACAATAAGTTCCGAAGGGGGTAGTGAAGCTTGTTTTCTCCTCGTCTTCTTTTTTGAGCTAGATCTGGTGGTATCCAGAGAAGCAATCCAGAGGGAGAAATGCTTGCATCCTGCTACTTCGTTAACGTAGGTGTCTATCCTTAGTAGTGGAAATGGATCTTTCTTGCATGCTTTTGTTGAGATCTGTGAAATCTATGCATATTCTCATCTTTCCATTTTTCTTTGGCACCAGTACCAATTCGCTAGCCATTCTGAGTATTTGACCTCTCTGATGACGTTTGCATTTAACAACCTTTGAACTTTGGTTTTTGCTACTAGGATCCTCTCCTCTGACATTTTCCTTTGTCATTGCTTATTTGGTTTTAGTCTGGGGTTGATATCAAGGGAGTGTTGTACAATGTCCCTGCTGACCCCTTTCAGGTCGAAGGCTGACCAGGCAAAGATTTCTTTGTTTTTGGCTAAGGTTTCTAACAGCTCTGCTTCCTCTTCTTCTGTTAGGTTGCCTCCGATCATGACTTTTCGGTCTAGGACTGCATCTTCCAGTGGGATTGTCTTCATTTCTTCTTAGTCCTTGAGATCTGTTTTCCCCTTTGAAAGGTCCTAATGGCTAGAGGGGGGGGTGAATAGCCTATTAAATTTTCTACAACAACACTTAACAAACCGGTTAGATAATTATGAGGCGAAGCAAGTGTTGCGCTAGCCTACTAAGAATGTAAGCCACCTACCACAATTCTAGTTTCTATAGTTTCTATCCACACAATAGCTATGTCACTACACTAAGTTAGTGTGCTCTCAAAGACTAACTAAAGAGCCACACTAACCAAACTAACAAGCTCTCACAACTAGCTACACTAAAGAGTTTGATAACTAGTTTGCGGTAATGTAAAGAGAGAGAGAGAGTAAGATGGTTATACCGTGAGTCGAGAAATGAAACCAATGAATCATAAGAATCAATATCAATGAAGACCAATCACC
The DNA here is from genome assembly GCA_904845875.1 of Miscanthus lutarioriparius. Classification (NCBI taxonomy): domain Eukaryota; kingdom Viridiplantae; phylum Streptophyta; class Magnoliopsida; order Poales; family Poaceae; genus Miscanthus; species Miscanthus lutarioriparius. The sequence goes on from CAJGYO010000004.1 coordinate 13,981,341, forward strand.
TCGGAATCAAATGATGACACAATGATTTTTTTACCGAGGTTCACTTGCTTGCCGGCAAGCTAGTCCTCATTGTGGCAATTCACTCACTTGGAGGTTCATGCGCTAATTGGCATCACACGCCAAACCCTCAATAGGGTGCCACACAACCAACACAAGATGAGGATCACACAAGTCACGAGCAATTTACTAGAGTACCTTTTGGCTCTCCGTCGGGAAAAGGTCAAGAACCCCTCACAATCACCACGATCGGAGCTAGAGACAATCACCAACCTCCGCTCGATGATCCTCGCTGCTCCAAGCCGTCTAGATGGCGGCAACCACCAAGAGTAACAAGCGAATCTCATAGCGAAACACGAACACCAAGTGCCTCTAGATGCAAACACTAAAGCAATGCAGTTGGATTCACTCCCAATCTCACAAAGATGTTAAATCTATGATGAAGATGAGTGCGAGAGCTTTGGCTAAGCTCACAAGGTTGCTATGTCAATACAAATGGCCAAGAGTGTGAGCTTGAGCCAGCCATGAGGCTTATATAGAAGCCCCCATGAAATAGAGCCGTTGTACCCCTTCACTGGGCACAATACGGGGTGATTGGACGCTCCGGTCAGATCGACCGGATGCTAGACCCCAGCGTCCGGTCGCGTGATGCATGCCACGTGGCCTCTGCTTCAAACACTGATCGCCCGATCTCAACGGTCATCAGTACATTTAAGTTGTGACTGGACACGCTTGTTTCAAAGTGACCGGACGCAGGACCTCAGCGTCCGGTCGTTTCCAGTAAGGTTCCATTCACAAAAATTCACGACCGGACGCGTCCGATCATGTATGACCGGACTCACCAACATCTGGTCACTCAACGTCTCTATGCGCCGCCATGTCAGCAGGACCGGACGCACTCCGTCAGGGTCCGGTCACAAAGTGACCCAGCATCCGATCGATGACCGACGCCAGCTCTTCACTGCTTCCATTGACCGGACACTCCGGTCCAATTGAGGCCAGTGTCCGGTCATTCACAGTGACCACCATTCACCTGGGTTTAGCCACCGGACACGTCCGAAACACTTTGTGAAACCCTGTCTTTTCTGTATAGGGTGCCGGTGGCACCGTCGGACTGTCCGCACTCTACGGGCGGACACTCCTCTGGTGAAGTCTCTTACCCTTGCTCAAATGTGCCAACCACCAAGTGTATCACCTTGTGCACATGTGTTAGCATATTTTCACAAATGTTTTCAAGGGTGTTAGCACTCCACTAGATCCTAAATGCATATGCAATGAGCTAGAGCATCTAGTGGCACTTTGATAACCGTATTTTGATACGAGTTTCACCCCTCTTAATAGTACGACCATCGAACCTAAATGTGATCACACTCGCTAAGTGTCTTGATCACCAAGTCGAAAAGACTCCTACCATTTATACCTTTGCCTCGAGCCTTTTGCATTTCTTTTACTTCTTTTCTAAGTCCAAGCACTTGATCATCACCATGTCAACACCATCATCATGTCATGATCTTCATTTGCTTCACCACTTAGAGTAGTGCTACCTATCTCATGATCACTTTGATAAACTAGGTTAGCACTTAGGGTTTCATCAATTCACCAAAACCAAACTAGAGCTTTCACCCTTCGGCATGTCCGGAGGCTCCGTTGAATTAGCTCTAGCTGCTTCGGCGGAGTTGATATTGCGCTGAGATTTGTAGACGACTCTTTCTGCATTTCTTGCTTCCTTCTGGCTACTGTGAACTGTGATGATTCCGTGCAAGGCCGACATTTTCATACACAGATAACCCATATGAATGGTTGTGTTGAATTTGTTTGCGAACCCTCTTCCAAAGATAGCGTTGTAGGGGTAGAAGAGATCTACTATGTCGAATGTTACATATTCTACTCTTGTGTTTTCTTGACCTCCGAAGGAGACTAGGAGGGATATTTTTCCTAACGCATCTATCCTCTTCCCTCCAAGGCCAATTAGCGGTGAATCCGAAGGCTACAACTGATTCCTACTCAGCTTCATCTGGGCATAGGCATTTACAAAGATGATATCTACAGAGCTTCCGAAAACTATGAGAACCCTATTGATTTGCCATCCTGCAATGTTGGCCTTGATTACCATAGCGCCGGTATGGGGGTAGCTCTCTAGCTGCAAATCTTGTTCTGAAAAGGTGATTGGCATCTTGGACTAATTTGTGTATCGCACTAGGCCTTGAACTGCTATGTTGTTGACCAACCTAAGGTGATCTTTCTTTTGTTTCTTAGTCTAAAATTCCATCGAGGAGCCCCATCTATAGGCAATATCATGCCGATGGTTGGAAGAGGCGTGTGAGGGTTGAGTTGGTTCTCTAGATTAGGTTCGTTTTTGGGTGCTGCGAGCTACGTCGTTGGAGGCGGAGGCAATACCTCTAGCCGTCTATTATATATTTGGGATGGTTGGTTGGTCTCAATGAATATTATGTGCGGAGGCCTTGAGTTTATGTAACTGAGGTTGGCCTCTGCCCACTAGTTGTTAGTCGGCCCCTGTTGTTGGGTGCCTAGTCTCCATGTAGGTAGGAAGTTTGGATAGTAGGCGGTGGCTAGAGTGGACGGGTGAATTTGAGTGGATTTCTGGCTTGGGTAGATTGGGCAGTATTGTTGTTGAGATGTTGTGAAGGTATGGTTCACCTCTCTAGGAGGTTGTTGTGGTCGAGGCTGCGGATTTGCTCTGGTTTTGATCCTTTCTTGGGTCTCCTTGGCATCTGGGCAGTCCCTAGTTAGGTGCCCTATGTTTTCTCCATGAAAGAAATAATATTGTATTCGCTGCCTTTGATTTTGGTTTATGTTCCAATTCCTATCTTGGCTATTTCCCTTGCCTTTGGATTGTCTCAGGGGCATGTTGTTTTGGCTTGCCTTCACTGGTTGTTGCCACTTGTTGGCTGCTTCCTTGTTGTTCTATATTGAAAACTTGCTGGTTTTGCGCTTGCTGTGCTTGCGGCTGGCCTTGGTTTTCGTTGCCCTTCTGGGTGTTTTTGTTGTTGCTCTAGAACTGCTTGCTTTGGTTTTATTCTTCTAGTCTTCTGCGGAGGTTGTTGTCAGATCTGCAATACTTCTCAAATTCGTTGTAGAGGTCTTCGATGGTCCGAGGCTTTTCCCTGCTAGATAAGCTAGATAAGCTACGAATGGACCTATGCGAAGGCCTTTGATTGTTGCCTCTATAGCAATGTCCTTTGGGACATTTGGTGCCTTTGCCTTTATTTGCGTGAATTTCTAGAAGTAGTCCTTTAGGGCTTTTCCTTGATTCTACTTGCATTGAAACAAGTCCATAGAAGTTAAGGAATCACTTGTGAACCCCTTGAAATTTGCTAAGATCTTGTTGTGGAGGTCTTCCCATGAATAGACAGAACTTGGCCTTAGCATTGAATACCAGGCTAGCGCATCACCTTCTGCTGCAATGACGAAGGACTGCTGCCTCAAAGCTCATGACGAATTGATGTGGGTCTGATCTTCCATTGAACTTGGGCAAGATGGTGGGTTTGTAAGAGGGAGGACATGGTGAGCTCTGGATGCCTTTGGATAGTGGTGATTTAGAATCAATGGTTCTGTGGATTTGTGGCGAAGTGTATGGTGTGTCGAAGGTTAGTTGTACTATGGAACGTGCCGGGGGTTGGGTTGGCTTTGGTTTGATGAGTGAAGTTGGTTGGAGGTGTTGAAGTTGGACAACGAAGGCTGCATGCTTTGTATTTCAGCCTGTAATACGGCTAGCTGCTGCCTGATTTCGGCTGTCTGGGCTGATGGTTGGGTTGCTCGTTGACTTGCGGCAAGGCTGCTGCGACCCTATCTCTTTCTTGCTACATACTTTGCAGTTGGGCCTGCAACTGTTGAAGCTCTTGCTCCGGATGCCGGAGGATGGTCTTCGACCGCTGTTCTGTTCTTCAGCTTGGCCTTCTGAGGCTGTGGCATAAGTGTTGTGGGCGTTGCGCCTGGGTCGCCCTCTCGTCGAGAGCTCCTCGGGAACCCTGGCGGAAGCTGCTCTCTTTCTTGCCATCATGGGTCTTGCTCGGCCAACACGCGGTGGACGCCAATCTTGAAAAACGGTGGTCTCCGGCAGGTGGGACTAGGAGATAGGCGAAGCCTTTGCCCGGACGGGAGCCCCAGGCGAAGGCGTGTCAGGTGGAGAGTGGGTCCGGACTAACTTAGGGTTTCATAAATGCATTCAACTAACTCCCTCTGTACAAAGTTTGTGTCCCCATTTGATAGGGCAGTGCATGCTAAGGCTAATCTTTACAATTTTACTTCTTGACGGTTACAGTACATACTCGGAATATTCATATACTAATACAAACTACTAAGGGTAATTTGGGCGCCTTCTTCTTCAACCGCTTCTGCTCGATGGGCCGCAACCGTGAGTCCGTCTGCGGCCCACGGCCCGGCACCGCCGCCCTTCAGGAAGTCCCTCGACTCTCGGAGCCTTCGTCTGGGGCAGCCTTCGCCCGTACCTGCGTGCTGACTCTCCGTAGCCTCCGTAGGTGCCGCCCAAGCCTTCGCCGCCGGCTGCATCCGGGCGCCTTCGCTCCAGTCGTCGGAGCCTCCGCCTCGGACCGCGTTCGGATGCATTCACCGCAGCCTGGACCTCCGCCCTGAACGACCGATCAGGCGGAAGCTGCCATCTTCTTTTTCTGCACGTCATTCATAAAATTCGTTAACCGTTAGCTCTTATTACTGCTTTAGTCCTCGGTCTCCACGACTCATAACCATGTCCCAAAAGTGACCACCCGGTCATCTTTCACTTGGCAAGCTTGCAGCTACTCCTAGGAGACGGGACGATGGTTGAACTTGAACACTTTGAGCTGCAGGAGCGCTGAAATATTGCTGGCGGACGGTCCGCTCACGACAACGGCAGAAACAAACGCATATGCGAGGACAAGCAGGAGAGAGAGGGCTTTCTTTAGCGGAGCAGGTGGCAACGTGCTCGCGGGACTCGCGTACACGCTCGGAATATTCAGGAATCGTGGGAGTGGGACTTTTCCACGCTGTTCATCCTCATCCAATCATCCATGATTCAGCTCTGCTCTCAGCTCTCGGCAGCGGCTTAAAAAAAACATCGATCCCAATCCTACAGCTAGGCCTTGTTTAGTTTGCTTCAAAATTCCAAGTTTTTTCACTCTCTCTCCATCACATCAATTTTTAGCTGCTTGCATGGAGTATTAAATGTAGGTAAAAAAAATAACTAATTACACTTTACATCACGATCTTTTGAGGCCCCATATTCTTGCAAATAAGACAATGTATTCATCCGGTTGCAAAAAGTTGCAAACTAAACAAGGCCCTAGTTGGATAGCAAGAATTCTTTGCTCGTGATGAACCCTGACAAATCTGGCCCTAAACAATGTGAGAAAGAGGCATTTTCTCTAACCGTCACAGGTGCTCGTGCTCCTAGCTTGTTGCGTTGGCGTTGGCCGTGTATGGCGTTGGCCTGCCCCGTTTTTTTAGTAAAAAAGGGGGACTTCGTCCTTTTTCGTCATGTTCGTAAAGGATGTAATGAAGCAGCTCATATGATTATAAGGTTACTAGGTTAGTTAATCATTGTGCTGGATGAACTTAGTGCACTGATGCTCCGGAATCTATTGAGCTATCCTTTGCAATTGCAATGATCGGTTAAATTAACATATTCTAGCTTCCTCCTTTTTAAAAAAAAAAGAAGTTTGTAATCAGACGATGATAGCACAAAAGTTGGTAGTTGTTCACTTCACTTCTCAGCGCTCACGACGACCCGCTTGTTGGGACAAGCAGAGGAGGCCTTTGTTTAGTGTAGTTGTCTTGCCTAGTTGTAGTTTTCCTCATCTCAAATTATAAGACGTTTGATTTTTTTTGCCTCAAGTTTGATCACTCGTCTTATTCAAAAAATTTGTGCAAATATAGTCAAATTTAAGTCATTCTTGAAGAATTTTTATTAATAAACCAAACCACGATGAAAAAAGTGATATTTTACACAAATTTTTAAATAAGACAAGTTGTCAAATTTGATGTCAAAATAATCAAACGTCTTACAATTTGAGATTTGGATTAAGTACTTATCTAGTAGCTGCAAGCTGCGCGGCGGGGCTCCACCTGGACAGGCAAGAAAGTTTATTCAGGAATTCATGGTGAGCAGCAGCATCAGGTGTCTGTTAGTGCGCTACCCCTCTACTTCATCTGTCTAAAAAAACTCGTTATAAAAATCGTCCTGATCAAATTTTTTAACTTTTTTTTAGTTTATAGAAAATACGTGTAATATTTATATTTTTAAATAAGTTTATTATAAAAATATATTCAATAATCTAGCTAATGATACTAATTATATATTATAAATATTAATATTTTATTAAATATATTTAATCAAAGTTAAAAGTTATTGATTTTTCAAAAAATTAAAATGACTCTTTTTTAGTACGGAGTATCCATGGTCCCGACTGCTGCAAGCGATCGGGCATTGGGAGTTGGAGGGCAAGAGATGGGTGACCCTTGCTAGTTGCATTTTGGGAATCTCAAATGACCCACGCGCAGTAAATAAACGGAAATATTGGTCCTGTTCGTTTCTCTTATAATTCGTTTTTTTCAGCTTATTTTTTCAGTCAGAAAAAGTGTTTTTCTCTTACAACAAATCAGCTGGAACAATGTTTCGTCTTGTTTTTTCAACGAAGCGAACGGGGCCATTATGAGTAGGGTGTCTGTCTCGTCCGAACGTGCGTTGGTGAGCCTCGACACCCGTCTGAACGGCCAACACTATCATCCGCATAGACGCATTGCTCAAAATAAAAAAAAAATCTCCGTCACTTTCCTCTTAAATTGTCGCTGTTCCCACATCTATTCTCGAACCCACTCTAGAATCCCTGCCGTGTCCGCACCGCCGCGACATGCTCCACTACGACCGCACTGTCAGCGGCCGAAACGCAGCAGCATGCTGCACCACGCCCGAGCGCCATCGCCTGCCTTCCTATCTCCCCACTGCCACTCACCACTCGCCGCCGAGTTTTTCGAGCCGACGCAACGTGGTCCACGGCGACTACTCCGACGCGATATTCTTCAACGCGCCTAGCCGCTTGCCTGTCGCCATCCTTCCTCTCCACTGCGCCCGAGCGCCGCTTGCTGGCTACCGCAGTTCCCTACCAGGTAGGCCGTGGCTGCCAGCGACGCCGTGTTAAGTGTTTTCAGGTGTTTCAGAAGTATGTTTTCAAGTGTTTCATCTGGATACTGCCTATGTTGCAATGTCTATATACGCATGTTGCAAGTATATGTTTCAAGTGTTTCGTTGTTTCATACGTATGTTGCAAGTGTTTTATCTGTATGTTACAAAAGTAGATCTGGATGTTACATGCGTGTAATTGCTTAAAATTGTTTTGGGTGTTTTGCAAGTGTTTGAGACGGATGTTGTAAGTGTTTCAACTATTTCGAACATATGTTGCAAGTGCTTCATCTGGATGTTGTAAAAGTAGGTAAGATGTTCCACATGTTGCAATGAGACCATTTGCCACAACCGCTTGCTGCAGTTGCGGGGTGCTGCCGAGTGGGTGCAGAATGTCTCCGCCTACATGGGCGTGGAAAGCGTACGAGGCACGAGCGGTCTCCGTGTGTTGTAGGTCGGGTGAGCGGCACGTGCGGTTCGGGTGGCGCGGGCCTCGCGTGGGCGCACAGGGGTGCAGGTGTGAAAAACGAGGTGATGGCACCGGCCTCTAGACCCGGACGTTCGGACGATAGCAATCTCCATAAATAAAGATTATGCCCGATAGGGAAATATTCTGCAAAACTCAAACCCGACAACTGGAAGGTTCTTTTTACGGCCTATCTAGCGCGGACGAGTTCGTTGGGCCGGCCTGAAGCACAACACCGCGTTGCGCAGGCCGGCCCTAGTGCTCGAGGGCTGATAGTGGAGCTGGAGTCGGGGCGCCTTCTCGACGTCTCCCGTGCAGCCGTGCTCCCTCTCGCCCATCACGAGGTAGGTAGGCCTTGTCCCGCGATAAGTCGAGAACTCAGCTCCACCACCGCTGGCAGTACCGCCACTCGTCTGCACGGATCGAGCGCGGCCGGTACCGCCGTACCGGCATGTCCGCATGTGAGGACGCGCGCGGCAAGCATCCAACAGCATTTCGTGTGGGCCGTGGGCGTGGAGCCGCAACGCACACGACGAGGCCAGGAACGGGAAACGCGCGTGCCCGGGCAGTTCGACCGGCGCCGCGCGCTGAAAACTCGGAACGCGAACAACGCGGCGGCCGCCGGACGCGCGGGCGCCTCGCAAGTTGGCTACGGAGCCGCCCGGCCGCGGCGCCCCAGTCCCCGGATGCCGGATGGGCTGAGGCGGGGCACGCACGCGTACGTGGGAGACGGACCGGAGAAAGAAAGAGCGTCGCAGCGGACAAATTCCGTCGTATGCTACCCCATCTGCGGGAGCGGGACCAGACATCGTCTTAAGACTCAGCACTCAGCAGTCGGCACTCGGCACGGTGAGTCAGTGACTGAAATCTGAATTGGTGTGCCACGGCACGATCGCGAAAAAAAAAATCTGAATAGGTGAATCCACTTCATGGCGGGTAGTTTGATGCCGACGAAAGAGTGAACTCTCAATTCATGGCCGTGGTGCCTTGACCTCCCGCCACGTCTCTGACTCTCTGTGAACTCCTTTTCTCTTTCTTTTGCAAATCGTGGTTTGCCGCACTGATCCAAGCCAAGCCACAGGACGCGACCAGAATGCCGCCCTGCTAACTTCGACTGAGCTTCGTGTTCCTAGGAGTGGCTGGACGACAAGTCGCCTAGTTGCACTACCAGAGCTACACGATGAAAACAGTGGGACCAGACGTGGTAGTTCTGAGATCATGAACAGACAGCCAAGTTAAAGCGCCACTAGGCCACCAATCTACTGCCACTGGCGCCAGGTCTCCGGCCTCTTTCAAATCGCTTTCCATGTTGTCCCACTCCTTGCTCATCCCGACAACCACATCTGGACAAACCGGGGGAATATGCTCAACCAGTGCTTGCCGTACGTGCCAGACGATCCAACATGCCACCATACCATGAGCCGCGCACATGCTCAAGCAATTCGCATCTTTACAATACTTATCCACCTTAATTGCTGATGGTCAGTGATCGTAGCATCAAACGTAGAAGCAACAAACAATACATACTGTGACTGCGACTGCTATCTGGACTTCTCAAATCTCAATGTTCCCCATGTTCCAGACACAAGCTACAGCGCAGAGCAAACATAACTCCTAGACCTAATGCCTTTTGTTTTTAAGAAGACCCAATGGTTTTGAGCACACAACACTTGCAACAGAATGACATACACACCGAACTTGGACGAATAGCATTTGCAAACCAAAGCAGGATGATATGAACAATCATGGCCGATAGGGGGCTACGAACAATTTACCACGGAATACAAAATGGAAACACACACAGCAGCAGTACACAATGGAGTGGAGCGCCATACTCAAAATAACCCAACCATTAACCACCAGCGAACTACTTATTAACCAGCTACTCAATAGTCGTCTCCCTCGTCACCCTCGTCATCTGCACCCTCGGCACCGACTTCCTCATAGTCCTTCTCAAGAGCAGCCAAGTCCTCACGGGCCTCGGAGAACTCACCCTCTTCCATACCCTCACCGACATACCAGTGAACGAATGCACGCTTGGCGTACATAAGGTCAAACTTGTGGTCGATGCGCGAGAACACCTCGGCAACGGCGGTGTTGTTGCTAATCATGCACACGGCACGCTGGACCTTTGCCAGGTCACCTCCAGGGACAACAGAGGGTGGCTGATAGTTGATGCCACACTTGAATCCAGTGGGGCACCTGTGAGGCGGCAGCATAATGGAGTTAGTTAGCATCGCAAATCCAGTGACAATCATGTGATATCATAAAATAAGCGCAGCTCAAATTGCGAGAAAGACAGCTTACCAGTCCACAAACTGGACAGTTCTCTTGGTCTTGATGGTTGCAACTGCAGCGTTGACATCCTTGGGAACAACATCACCACGGTACATCAAGCAGCAAGCCATGTACTTCCCATGCCTTGGGTCACACTTGGCCATCATGCTTGAGGGCTCAAAGACAGCATTGGTGATTTCAGGCACAGAGAGCTGCTCATGGTAGGCCTTCTCAGCAGAGATTACAGGGGCATATGAGGAAAGCATGAAATGGATACGTGGGTATGGAACAAGGTTGGTCTGGAACTCAGTAACATCCACGTTGATAGCACCATCAAACCTCAGGGAGGTGGTAAGTGATGATATGATCTGTGAGATCAGCCTGTTCAAGTTGGTGTAGGTTGGCCTTTCGATGTCAAGGGACCTCCTGCAGATGTCATAGATAGCCTCATTGTCCAGGAGGACTGCAACATCAGTGTGCTCAAGCAAGGAGTGGGTCGAGAGGACACTGTTGTATGGCTCTACAACAGCAGTTGACACCTGCAATCCAGAGTGACATTAGATGAAAAGTTAAACGATGGACCAGACCCAAAATCATAAAACATCTCTACCCACCGTCCCCACAATAGCTAAGATGCAGAAAACCTACTCACATGAACAAAGCTGAATGGCCCACATCACATGGACAGGAGGGAGCAGCACTATAGGATAATGTTGGCACATATGCAATGCATGATTTAAAGACACTCGTAAAGAAGACCTGTAGCCTGTGACAGTTGTACTAATCATGATCTAAACCATATACAGGAAGGTCCTCCTCACTAACCAGAAGTCCACAACAGTTGCTTGTTTTGTCCACACATGATTTAAATAATGCTAGGCTGATCCAATAATCAGTGTCTATTTGTGACATTTAGAAGGCAAGAACGGTGCCGCCAAATTACATGATCCATGGATTAGTTCTATATAAAACCGTTTCCTGTTGGTGTATAAATAAAAATTGTCCACCAGCTTCATGTATTCTTTCCATTTCTAAGATACTTAAGCCAACGTCCTTTTGGAAAGAATAGTTATACAAATATGTTTTTTCTTTTGTGACATCCATGGATACATACTAGGTTGATAATATAAAGTTCTGGCATAGGTAAGGTCATACCTGTGGGGAAGGATAAATGGTGAAACCGAGCTTAGACTTCTTGCCATAATCAACTGAAAGGCGCTCCAAGAGCAGTGAACCAAGTCCAGAGCCAGTACCACCACCAACAGCATTGAACACCAAGAATCCCTGCAGCCCAGTGCAGTTGTCTGCAAGCTTGCGCACGCGGTCCAGGCATAGATCGACAATCTCCTTCCCAACTGCATTCCACAATAATTAGAATTGAACATATCCACAGTTGCAGAAGCATAAGACCCACTCCTATTACATATTCACAGACACAAGGTGAATTACCAGTGTAGTGGCCACGGGCAAAGTTGTTAGCTGCATCCTCCTTCCCCGAGATGAGCTGCTCTGGGTGGAAGAGCTGGCGGTACGAGCCAGTGCGAACCTCGTCGATGACAGTGGGCTCAAGGTCGACGAAGATGGCCCTCGGCACATGCTTGCCGGAACCGGTCTCGCTGAAGAACGTGTTGAAGGCATCATGTGCGACGCCAACCGAGGTATCACTGCATCACAGTCAAACCAGTGTTAAAAAAAATGGATAGCGAGGCACTCTAATAAGGCAGTAACCATTGGCATATGCGCTAAAAGATAATTTATAGCCTACGAAACCTGCCTCGTCAGGGTCCTAAACAGGATTTTCTATTATCAGGCAGAGTAGCATTAGGGCAATTTTGTATGGTACTACAAGATCAGGCAAACAGAGAGAAGCATGCCACTTTTTAACAGAGGATCGTGAATCCAGGGAGATCCATGGTCTGACATTCATCAGAGCTCCTCGGTTACATTATTTATTAAACATCCCCACAGATTCAGTTCTTCAGATCTCGCGCCGCGCCTTACATACAGAGCTGGAAACCCTATTTGTCCCCAAGTACACATGAATAAACGTGCGCTCCTCTACACGAGGACCTCAACGCATCCTTCTGTGGCGCCTGCCTAATTCGCAGGAAAGGAACAAATGCACCAATTAACAGGCAAACTCTTAATTATCTTACTTAGGAAACGTGGCATCTAGCCCGGCTCAAGCAATCTCTCAACAACCGGCAAACAAATGTACCAAAACCTAACAAGCCACAGCACATCACACCAAACAAACCCCCCATCGCAAGGACCAGACTAGAAGTACAACGCAAAGGAACAAACGAACCAAAATTACGGAGCCGACATGGAAGTACCACCACTACACCTACCCGCCCCATCGTTTGCTCCGTCGAATTAGAACAAAAAAACAGAGCGGAGGAGAAACATCTAAGGAAATGCGACGAACAAGCACGCCAGAATTTCGAGGAGCCGGCTCCCTAGAACGCGCGACAGATGCGCGCTGCTGAAAAAAAAAATTGGGGGGAACAGGAGGCACGCGTCCGGCGGATCGACAGGGATCGAGCATTCATTCACCTGGGCATGGTGCCATCGGGCTCGATGCCGTGCTCGAGGCAGTAGAGCTCCCAGCAGGCGTTGCCGACCTGGATCCCGGCCTGGCCGATGTGGATGCTGATGATCTCTCTCATCTTGCTCTGCCCTTCCTCCCTCCCTCCTCTCCTCGCGCCGCGGTTTCTCTTTCCTTGGGCAGCGGGGCGCTCCCTCTAATCTCTACCTCTTTCTCTCTCTCCTCTTTCCAAAATGTGTGAGATCGGGCGATAAAAAGGGCGTAGGGGAGGGGAGGCGCTGGCGGTTTCCTGGGTGCGCTAGGGAGGAGAGGAAACTGGAAACGGTTTGCTTCTGCAACAGCCAGCGCTACTTCGTGGGCGTTGTTCACGTGAGCCGGCCGGCCCGCTGCGTGCCCACTGCACAGTCCCCGTGCCGTCCGTTAACGTGACGGTGGCACGTAGGCGGTGGGCTGAACGGGTTCGCCAGGGCCCGGTGGCGGTGGCGGTGGCAAGTGCTGAGCGTACAGAATAAATTGAGTGTGCAATTTGCTATAAACGTATTCATAGGGTGTGCCATCACTTATAAAAGTTAATAATTAAGGCCTTGTTTAAATCCAGGGTATAAAGTTTTGGGGTGTCACATCGGATGTCACATATGGGTATCGCATGAGGTGTTTGGATACTAATAAAAAAATAAATTACAAAATCCGTCAGTAATCCACGAGACAAATTTATTAAGCCTAATTAATTCATCATTAGCATATGTGTTACTGTAGCACACATTATCAAATTATGGACTAATTAGGCTTAAAAGATTCGTCTCACAAATTAGTCGCAAGCTGTGCAATTAGTTATTTTTTTAGTCTATATTTAATACTTCATGCATGCGTTCAAACATTCGATGGGATAGGTAGTAAATTTTAGGGAGAAAAACTAAACAAGGCTTAAATTAAATTTAAATTGGAGTATAGGATCCATGAAGCCTGACGTGGTAACCTGTAGCGGTATGGACCGTGGCAGCCAAATGAAAAGGTTTGATCTTAGGATAAGTCATAAAGAATGGGATAAATATAAATCGATAGATTTAGCTATGTGCAACTTTTTTTTCATGGGTATATGGTTAAGACAAGTTTATATGCATACATGTATCCGTTTTCAATTTCAATAATAGTAAAACTTGAGTTGATTGTAGTCCAATGTACGGTGTACCACTGTATTTCTCTTGGCTTCGATCCTCCTAAACTAGACACGTTATTAAAATTACCTTTCCAATTTAGTTATAGTTTTTTTTTTACTTTCTCAAATCACAAACTTAGGACAGTAATGTAGGTTCATGAGATATTAAAAAAGAAAGTTGATTTGTTGTATATAGCAGGATGGCACAAAGTTTGATGGTCTATCATACCTCAATCCACACTCTAAGATGTTGTTTTGAGTAAAAACATTGATAGAGCCAACAAACATATAAAAAAAATAGAATTACGGCAATAATGTGAACAAGGGATGCTCAAGAGAGGAACCGGTACTCATTATGTCATTTTTTTCAAATAATCATAACTAAATTGGTGGGGTTAGATTCATATCCTTTGTTTTGTGTATTGCACTATCCGTAGATACAAGATACAACACATATCTTGGATATTGTAGGGCTCTTATTGCAATAGCAATATCACAGATAGATAGTGCAATACTTGTATACGATGCCTTGGTGTCTATAGCAGTTGACACTGACAGTAGGTCCCCGACGGCTGCCGCGAGTCCATGGACTAATCCACTATCGCCGGTCTAACCAGGCTAAACAGGACAAAGCGTTTTTTTTTTTTTGATAGGACAAAGTGTTGCGACAATTTTACCCGGTCGTTGGCCTTTATCAGTGGACAGGACAGTGGTGTGTGCGTTGCCGGCCCGCGGGGCCCGGGCGCGTCGTTTGGCCTTTGTTGCATCAAGACCGGGTGTACGCAGAGCTGGCCGGGTGGGCGCCACGCCCATGCGATGCGCCAAGGTGTCAGGCCAGCGCCGGCACGTGGGGTGCGTGGGTGCCAACCGCTCAGATGAGCTGGGTCATGTGGAGGCGCCAGCGCGGCCGGCTCAGCAGCTCGCCCACTAGGGCCGTTGCTTGGTTTGTTTTGTCACGGCCACGAACACGAAGGGTGCATTCAAATACTTGGAGTGCAGACTGTGCAGTTGAAATTTCAAAATTTTCGAGAATTCATGGAGTGGTTCACCAACAATAGGGACTGTTCTTTGAATTTTTCGGGTTGATCTCAATCTCAAGCGTTGTACGCAAAACGGCATCGCGTGAAATGCAACTACCCATGACCTGATGGACGGCGCTGTTACATTTGGTACGCCGCACGTACGCGCAGTGCAGCGCCCGTGCCTTTCTGGCCGCTTGTAGCTCTCGCCGAGCACGGGGCAATTGCTCATTCATGAGGGGGAGCACGCACGCATCACCTCCGACCTGAAACGGAACTCGGCGCCGGACAACGTCACGGGCGAGCTCGCCGCCTTAATTAGCCCGCCCTTCAGGTCCCCCGTCCCCGGGCGAGCATGGAAAAGAGAGCGACGCGCCTGCGATCGACCGATCCGGCCGACGGATCCGCGCGACCGCGACACGCTCGCTGATTTTTATTTTGTTTTTGGGCCGGGGTGCGCGCGGATATTTTTGCCTCGCCATCGCCAAGGGCCAGGGGCTTTGGTCGTGGTGCCGGGAACTTCACGGGGGACCCGCGCCCGGCGGGTGGCGATATCGCGAGCAGCCACCCACCGCGGCGGGCGGGGGCCGGTAGGGACCCCGGCGCTCGAATAGTATTTTATTTTATCTCCCGAGCTTACTCCTCACCGGCCGCCACGAGCCTGACATCCGCGGCGCGATCGTATCATGGCGGCTGGTAGGGGGTCGCCAGCGCGCACAGCTGCGAGACAGCCGGGATCGATATCCTGCTCACCTCCTGGCTCCTATCTATCCATCGAATCGACCGAACCGCAGAGGCAATGGCAATGATCTCTCGGCCGGTAGAACGACGAAGACGTTCAGGAGCAGCCAGACCGACGGATGGATAGTTATAAGTGGAACGAACTCCTAACAGTAACTAGCTAGGATCACAGAAACGGCGCATGCAGTGGACAGACACCGGCACACGCTGCTACTCTACTCTACTCTACTCCCAGTAGCAAATTTTACTCCTGGATGTGTGGATGGTTTCGGGTTTTCTTTCCTAGGCTTTCTTTAGATTGTCTCAAAATTTTAAGTTTTTTACTCTCTTTCCATCACATTAATTTTTGGACGCATGCATGAAGCATTAAATGTAGGTAAAAAAAATAACTAATTACACAGTTTGGTTGTAAATCACGAGACGAATCTTTTGAATCTAGTTAGTCTATGATCAAACAAAATTTGTTAAATACAAACAAACGCGTGCTACAGATGTCCAGATTACAAAAATTTACAATCTAAACAATGCCCTACCAGCACAGCAGTAACCTACCATCACCTGCGATTCCATTCCCACCAATCTGGAGCACGAGTAGACCTGTTTGCTGCTATTGCTAGCAGTAGTAGAGACTTGTGGCGGCTGCTTCAGGCTCAAGCTTTGGGCAGCAGCGCCTGTCCCAGTGAGCGAGTGCAGTACAGCTGACAGTGAGGCAGCCAGCGGTGGAGACAGGCTGACAGCGCCACGGCGCTCCAGCCTTCGCTTCCACGATTGGTACCTCGATTATTCGTCCAGGTCATCAGACCAAAACCGGACGCGATTATTGGTCCAGGACGCTTTTCTCTCCCCGAGGACCCAGCGGATTATCGCGCAATTGTTAACGCCGCAATTTGGTGGCGGGGGATGAATGAATGGATGATACAGGTGCTTGCGTACAAAAAGATGGCTCCGTTCCGTTTGGTGGCTGCGATGACTGGACGACAGGAAGGAAGGAGGGGCAGGGCAGGGCAAGCGCAAACAGGGAGGAGAGATTCCTTGCAGCCAGTGGCGGATGCAGAACGGGATTGAAGGAGGCGAGCTTCATTTTTCTTTCCTCCACCTGTTAGCAGGAGCAGGATCAGCACTCAGCAGGCCTGTAGATCCGCCCCTGCTTGCTGCGAGCTTCCGATGTTGTTAGCAGGAGCAGGATCAGCACTCAGCAGGCCACGCCATCGCCCCCGCTAGGCACTCTTGGCAGCCAGTGCCATAGGCCGTCGCATAAAAAAAATTTACGTGCCAGACTGCCAGTGTGTGTACGCTCGCGTGGATCTCTCGCTTGTTTTTGTTCCGGCCTGCGTGCTCCTGTAGCTCTATGTCCGCGCCGCGGCGTTGCTTCGCTTTCAGCCTTTCAGGCAGGTGCACATGAACCCAAGGCAAAGAACGGAGAGCGAGCGCGGCAGACTTTGGATACAAATATCTTCATATTTATACGAGTAAAGCTTTTCAACTTAAGTCGAAGTTTTGGTCTAGGCCAACCTGGACCGGCCTAGCCATCCGAATTTTGTTTCATTGCAGCGAGTCGCAACAGTAATCTACACTCGACCAACATATT
The DNA here is from genome assembly GCA_904845875.1 of Miscanthus lutarioriparius. NCBI lineage: Eukaryota > Viridiplantae > Streptophyta > Magnoliopsida > Poales > Poaceae > Miscanthus > Miscanthus lutarioriparius. Next base: position 13,998,268 of record CAJGYO010000004.1, read on the forward strand.
GAGGCTTGAGGACACGTTTGGATGCACAAACGACTCGCACAAAAACTAGGGCAACAAAAACTAAGGCAACAGAACAAGACACAAAAACTAAGGCAACAGAACAAGACATCCAGACACATTGTCTTCCACTTCTCGCTGGGCGAAATCCACACATTTTTTTTTCCTTCGGATTCTTGCTGGGCGAGGTGAGGGTCACTAATAACAGATCAAAAAGCACAGCCTATGTGGCTATGTCCCCTTCAAATAAGGCCTTGTTTGGTACGGCTCCAAACAACTCAAACCTTTGCTACAGTACATGAAGCTGGAGCTGGTAAAACCAAAAATAGTGACTTTCCCAGTTCCTAGTTCATTTTAAGAGAAAGAAAAACAGTTAATTGTTAAAATGCAGAGCCAGAGACGTCCGGACCTCTACCGTCGGGACCTAAGAGCTTCAAATACTCCAGGTTACGCGTACCAACACTCATGCTTCCATTCTAGAATAGAACCCCTCCCAACACAAATTTTGTACCTTATGATAAGATATTGGGACGGAGTAAATCCTGAATGATCAGACAAGATATACTGATCCAAGAAAGCAATATATCACTGTTTGAAACATGATACACGTTTCAACACAACATTTAAAGCCACAAAGATCAACACTACACAGAACAAATCTTCGTAGAACCCCCGGAAGCCTCACATCTGTGGCATTCCAAGAAATATGCTGAATAACGAACTTCTTGACTTTTCTGCTGATGAACAAAAACTTTCAATGCTGTTAGTGATATCCCCTAACTGTTAGTTCTGTGAGCAAAAATGCAGCAAAATCAGTGCCTTACATCTCCCCTCAGATGAACTCCCATGTATCAGTAGTATGATTTCCTTGGATTGTTCTGCAAATATAGCAGAAGTATTAGGCAAACAGAAAGAGCAGGGAACTCCTGGAAGCAGGCAATGGCAACCAATATACCAGAGGGTTCGGCCTATAGCGGTATCCAAGCATCATTCGCTTCTTGTATTGCTCGTACATGTCATCTTCAGAGGTGACCTCACCAGGCTGGACCGCGCCAACACCAAGATGATCCTTCTTCACATCTCCAGCCATAATGGGATCTGCACGGCCTCTTCTCTCGCTACCAAGACCCTCACCTGCAGAGTAAACTATATGTAACACCTGGAAGTGGAATGGTGCAAACTGCAAATATCTCTAACTCCCTTGACTACAGGCCCAACAAACAACTCCCACCAGTGTTAGGATGTTGAGAATCAATGCATGCAACACAATGCTGAGGAAAAAAAATCTATCATAGATAGTTCTTATCTGGAGTTTGGGATTGAAGGCTTTGTTCACAGCAAACTATCACATTATTGAAGGTTTGCTTGATGAACATGACTAAAACACAGAGAGAGATGGATACAGGCTAGACACCAACAAATAAAAGCAATGATGATCAGGGTCCAGATGGGTGTTGTACTGTTGTCATAAACTTAAACATCAATCAGTCATTCAGCCTCACAAATACCGTGGACTTTTAAGTTTGATCTACCATTCAAGTGGTTATAGTTTTGTTTTAAAGTCAATTTAATGATATAAAGCAATTTATTTTTGAAAAGAAAAATGTGACAAGGTCTTACAGAGAATTACTGTAATGGTAACTATGTCATTAAGTACTCAGGGACTAACCTTCCCTCCAACCCATCTTAGATAGAAGTTTGTGCCCAATATTGTCTGCCTGAATCTTAGCCTTCTCGGCGGCTTCTTTGGTAGCCTTTTGTGCTGCAGCATCATTACAGCGTGCCATGAACTTTTCAAGTTCTTCTGGAGGAATGAAGTCACCCATGTGGTGTCCCTTCTTAGGAGGACCTGCAAAACAAGAATTAGTAGTGCTGGAATAAACATTGAAGTTTCTACATTCTTTCAACAAGGAGAATAATGTTGCAGAGGTACCTTGAAGAGAAGGAGGTGGTGGCATTTCATCTTTCGACTGCCTTGGTGGCCGCTTCCGTTCTTCCTGTGCAGCCTTCTTTGCATAGAATTCCATCAATGCTACAGGATCTGACGGTGGAGTCATATGATCACCTGCAACAAGATTAGATACCATTGAGCACATATACTAACAATCAGACAGTCCAAGTTGGAAGAAGATGGTTTTTATTTTTGAAGCAAACTATAGATCAGGGAGATGACAAGCATATGGTCTCGGTGTTTCACAACAGAAACCCTACAACATATCTATTGCATGCATTAAGCCAAAAGAATGAAACAGAACATTCACAACATCAGAAATAAGAAGATACTTATAGGCAATACAAGTGCAAGACACAGATGACTTGCAAACTAAAAATAGTAACCAGGTGAACACAGTCCAGTAACATAGAGAAAGTACTCCCTCTGTTTTTGTACATGTCGTATTAGTTTTGCCCTAATAAGTCAAACATTTCTATCTTTGACCATCAATTTTTAAAAAAATTGTCAGGTTAACAACAAAAGATTTATGTTTTTAGATCACTATGAGAAACACTTTCATAATATATGTTCACATGTTCTGAAACAACATGGATTTTTTGAAATTGATGGTCAAAGTTAGGAATGTTTGACTTAGGACAGACCTAATACAACATGTAAAAAAAATGGAGGGATTAGCTAAATAACATATGAAAAAGACAAGGAAACAATGTATGCAAATTTTACCGTAACTAGAAGAGCTTCCTTGGAAAGATCTACCCTCATATGCACCATACAAAGCTGATGCAGGTGTCTGATAGTTAGACTTCTGTTCAAATGAGCTTCTATGTGTACCACCTGGTGCCTTGAAGCTTGCAATGCCAGAGTTAGCTGCATTAACAAGAGCATACAGCATCAAGACTTGTACAGAAGTTAAAATTATAGAAAACAACAAAGAAATTGTGCCACGAACCACTTTTTGATGCTTCAGCCTCCTTTGACTGAGCAAGAGCCTTTTCCTCTTCAGCAAGCTGATACTCATAATATTTGTAGTCTGGACAGTGTTTGTCAAATAAAAACCTGCAAATGACCCAAGATTTATATACCAATAATTCTTAAAGTCAGATATTTGAAAGTAAAATTGAACTTATTGAGAAAAACCACAACAAAAAAACAGATCGAGTTGGTAAGAAAAAAAAGTAGTTTGTTCGTACTTGAATGGTGTATCTCCAGGATTCCTTTGCCGTGTGATATTCTCAAATTGTCTCCCATTTTTGGCAACAAAGCTTGCCAATTTGTCAGCGACTTGTCTCACTGTCATATCATTTGGTGGGGGTGGGGCTGCATGTCACTTAAAGAACTGATTAATATCAAGCGCATGACAAGGCAATGCAAATTACTGCAGTAGACCCTCCAACTCTCTCAATCACATCCTTCCCAGCAATGTCAATTTAGTTATAATCTATAAGCTGCAGTCATAAGAAAAAGACAAAACCTTCACGACTTTCTGCTGACAATAGCGACTGATAATGTATGCAGATGCTGAGGAAGATGTTTTTTTTGTAAACCTAAGAATGTATGCATCATACAAAAAAGGAGAGTTTACAACACCTTGGTGCAACAGCAATCAATTTCCATGGCTATTTCTAATCTAAAAAATAAAACGTTGTTGGTCAATTCCACCACCACTAGCATTGCAATTTGTAGCTACCAAGATTCATTTTTATCACTTGTATAAATGCATGAATTCAATATTATTATGGAATGTTTAGATGATACAAAATTTCAAGACCATAGTTTTGAATACATGGGAAATAAAATAACATTGATTGTGAAAAACACCATATTTTACAATATATATAAAAAAAAGTGGCGTATTTGGTGGTTTTCAGTTAGTAATTTTCCTTTAAGATCAACTATACATTATACTATATAATCTAGCCACCACAGGAATCCTAAATAAAGATAGATACATAGATACTACTAGCTTTGATACATAGCAATAGTTTATATATGGAAGATCGAAAGAGCCTAAGGTAAGTCTGTGAACAATCCAGAATGAATGTACACAATACAACTTTGTACATTAGGAATGTGTTTAATAATAGTAGTGCACGAAATTTGACAGGCCAAGCCGCATAACTCGCATTGGTGAGAAAGTAAATGTGAGGCGTGCTTTTTAAAAAAAAGAAGAAGTGTTGAATGGGTTTTTCTTCAAAAACTCCAAATAACATGGTACTTGGAATCCTAAAGTTTCTAAAACTAAATTGCTGTATCCAAATACCTAGAAGCTTTAAATCCTATGGTATATTTTAGAAACCATACAAAACCCAAATATTACCAACAACCAAACAGCCCTTTAGTTTCAATAAAAGTATAATGCAGTACTGGGTTCTAGTTAAATCAGTATGTATAAGAAAATGAAATGCAAACTATATAGATATTACTTAGTTTCACTATCAAATTTTATCGCAGTATTGCCAGGACAACACCGTCAAATGGATGGAATAGAGAACTCTACATGGAAACTGATAATACAATCATCTGCACCAGGGTAATACTTTAGGAATGGAAATCCGAATTCAGAACTCATTTCAATAGTAAAAACCTAAGGTATGTCACATGCTGAAATGATTTGCATCAAATTCAATGAGATTATCTAAATCCGCAACTGAATTGAAGGCAAAAAAACACTACTTGCATGGAAAGCTAAAAGATAATATATCACTGATGTTCTAGCTCGGTTACTGAATTAAGAGTCTGATAACATGTTTGCACCTAATCATTTGATGGAAACTACAACCCAAAACATCATCACTAAACGAGTTAATAGTAAAACAGCAAGAAATGGATAAATATAAATGATTACCAACAGCCCCGGCCAGGGCAGCTGCCGCAGGAGCATCAGCTTGCACAGATTTCTGGCGCTTGGTGGGCTCCTCCCTCTCCACATCCGCGGCATCCTCGTCCTCATCATCGGCTGAGAAGACAGGTGCAACCGCGACCTTGGCCTTCTTGAGGCTAAAGGCCAGCTTACCAGCCGAGGCTACCGGCCCAGCCTTCTTCAGCTCGAATGGCCTCTTGTTTGCCACAATAGCAAACCCCTGCTTGGGGTTCGCATGCTTGGGAGCCGATGACGCAGCGGAAGCGGCGGCCTTCTTCTCCTGCGCCTCCTGCTGCATCTGCTTGAACCTCTCCATGAAGGAGCCGTCGTTGGTGAAGAGCCCCTTATCCATGGCTCGACGCAGATGCTTCCGCGGCCCTTGCTTGCGGCCTCAAACAACTACGATTCTTTCAACATCCAATCAACACACCACCATCGTCGCACAAAAATCCAACAACGCCCACTCAACCCTAGAGCGCGACTCCTCCAGAATAATCAACTCGAATGTTGCAAAAACAAAGACGGTACGAAACTCCGCCGCGGAAATTTGCAGGGGGAGGAGGTCCCGGATCGGTGCACGAGGGCTCGAATCGCAGGATCAGATCGAATGCGGGCGGATGGACCAGTAATTTACCTGATGCCGCCGAGGGGGGATCGGACGGGGAACCCTCGCAGACAGAGAGGGGGGAAAGTATCGTGCGGCGTGGGGATCGATCGGGGAAGGAGAGAGAATATGACGGCGGGAGGATACCGATTCGCCTTCCGCGTCACCGCGTGCGCAGGTGCGCGTCCCTGCAGAACCGGGCCCAAAGGGTTTACGGGTTTTGTGGCCTTTCTGGGGTCTCTGGCAGGCGGGCCACGGACGACTGCTTTTTTTTTGTTTTTTTGAAGATGAAGACATGTCAGATTTATATACTTTCTCTATTTGAAACTATATAGTTCGGAGTAAGTTGTTTTAGCTTCATTCTAAATCAAAATTTCTACCTTTAATCAAGTTTAAAGAAAAATACAACAAACATCTTATCGATTTCAATCAACATTTAATACTCATTGGAGAGTAAGTTTGATGTGATGGGGAATCTTCTTTTTGCATAGTGCCAAATTTTGGATTTGGGGTGAACTAAACAGGGCCTTTCTCTATTTGAAACTATATAGTTCGGAGTAAGTTGTTTTAGCTTCATTCTAAATCAAAATTTCTACCTTTAATCAAGTTTAAAGAAAAAATATACAAACATCTATAAGACTGTCTCCAATGGATGACCCATATGGAGACCCAAACCAAAAATAGATCGTGGATGGTATTGTATCAGCCTCCAATAGAATACCTATATACGAAACCCACTTTAGGGTTACAGCAGATGCATAACTCAAATATGAGTATCCTCTCTCCTAGAGACTCATTTGCGAAATGAGTTTTCTTTTGGATCATGTTGCTGGAGAAGATAAAAAATGGGTACTAAACCCTTTACCTATAGCGCTACCAAAATATGAAATGTGTCTTGTATTTTGAGGTAATGTTGTTAGAGATAGTCTAACGACCTCAAACAAGATTCATTACATATACCATGAAATATTTTTGATAGCCTTTAATAACTAACCAAAAATGATTTGGTTTAAAAATAAAACTCTACTTTACTCAAGAAAAACTAATATAAAATCTCTCTCCTTTTAGTATAAATGGGAATAGTTGTGTATCTCTTTTATACAAGAACTATAAGAAATGTTACAGTTACGAGGGAGGAACTCATAAGATGACTAACGATGTATACTCAATCAAACCAGCCATTGGCTATCTCCACGGACAATTTTTTTTAATTTGGACTATATAGTCTTGGGTGCTTCTTCTTTTTTTGAGCCCCTATTCTTAAGAGTATCTTTGAAAATCTTAATTAGACCGAGAAACCTCGAGATTGACAAAGTCACAAGAATGCCACAGTTATGAGGGAGGAGCTCGTAAGATGCCTGACGATGTATACCCAATCAAACCAGTCATCGACTGACTCAATGGATAATACTTTCAACTTGGACAATAGTCTTGCATGTTTTTTTTTGTGAGAACTTACCCTTATGAATAACTTTGAAGAAGTGAATCAGATCGGCAAATCTCGAGATTGAAGAAGTCACCAAAGACGCCTCGTTGTCGAGGGGCACAATTTTACCCCGTCAAATTTTGGGATAAATTCAAGAAAATACGAGTATCCATGTCAAGTCGAGAACTTGAATCCGGATAGACATGTTCCATCACAAGCATCCCACATCAAGTTGAAGACTTGATAAGAATAATATTATGTTTGAACTTGGTGTTTGAGTTGTAACGTCGTCCTATTACAGTTTATTTCACGTTCTTGTGATATAATTAGGCTAACTTTTAGTTAAAGATAATAAAGTTTAAATTATAAAATACATGCATGCCTTATATTCGGAGTCGGAGAGAGTATTTAGGGTTCATCAAAGTGCAATAAATATAATGCACCGTTTTTAACGATCCAAAATTCGTCACTAATTTGCCAAAAAAATATTTATGACAGAACGACGCTTTTACCGCGACAAAAGTAGTTCGTTACCTATTTGCACCTGTCTACTAGTGGATCTCATCCGCATGACATGTCGACCGTTCAAAGCAGGATCATAATATATACCTCATTGTATATAGTACATATTTTATTTTGAAGTAGAAAATCACAAATAGAATATGGCCACTAATTCTTATTCCCTCTGTCTCAAAATAATAATTTTCTAAGGTTTAAAATGTATACCAAAATAAATAATATTTTTCTACACAAACATGGCTCCTAATATGGAAGCTAATCACGGGTGCATGCAAATGATAACTGTCAAATACTAACTGTCAAATACCATAGATATCCTTCGAAATGAAAGGATATGGAGGGTATATGGGCCTTTTGCTTGTGTCCTTAATTTGTCTAAAAATTTGTATAAATTTATTTATTCTGGGATGGAGGGAATATACATCATATTTGTCAACTACTTCAGAATTAACATAATAATTTTATAAAAGCATTCTTATTTCTGCAACTAATTGTACTACTTGGTAAAAAAAATTAAGTTCAACATTTTTTCAACACAAAACGCACTATATCGACGAACAAAGGATCCACGTTATTGAGGATTCCATGGTTTAATCAAAATGCAACGCGGAAATAAACTCGCTGCAGTTCAGCCACAAAATAAAGCAGACAATCGAGAAACATGGACTGAGTGCAAAAATGGTCATGCACGTGAGCACGTCTGACATATCGAGAGACATGGACTGAGTGCAAAAATGATCTTGCGTATTAATCCTTGTAGTGGATACAGCTATCGGTGCTCTGAGATGCACTTGATTCTTTAGGTTGGGGATAACCACTCAAGGCACCGTCTTCTACTACCGAGGACTGAGCATTCTAAGCTTTGAAATGCGATGACAAAATCTATAGAAGCAGTCGCCAGTATCCCTCACATGTTTGGCCCGTTTTTTCTGGGCGTATGAGGGATTTCAGAACAACATCGAATACATCCCCGTCCTCCATCTCAAGGTCCGCCGGAGTCTGCTTACCATCAGCACGCTTCCCGGTACGAGAGTCAACGAAGTGCGACTCGCCGGCGGTGGGCACCATGGCGTAGTAGAAGTCCATCACGTCGCGCACCACGTCGGTCCTCCGCATGGTGCGCGCGGGTGAACCGGTGCCCCTTGAGGTCCTGCAGCGTGACGGCGATGAACGACGCTTGGCTTCATCGCCAGGAAGAAGTGGACCCGGTCCCCGTCCTCCATCCCGTAGTAGTCCGCCGGCGTCCGGCCGCCCTCCACCCGCTCGCCGCGGAACAGGAAGGCCCCCTCGCCGCGCGGCACCGTCGGCACCATGGCGTAGTAGAAGTCCGTCAGGTCCTTGAGCCTGTCGCTCCTCCGCATCCTGCGGGTGATCGTGCGCCCTTCCTCGTCCTCGACGACGGGGGTCACGAACAACGGCTTACACGGTGGCGCCATGTGCATTCATCGATCCTGCTGTCGTCGTCTCCGGACGTTGTTGCTGCCGCCGCCACCGCCGCTAGGTTTTGCAGCCGGCGTGCGCTGATTACGGTTCCTATTTATAAGGTCTGACCGTCATGCACGGTTCGGTTTTACGAAGTGGGCATGCAAATACACACGCCGGAGATAAATCTTCAGGGCCGGGCTTCCTGGCCAGATACCAGCCCAGTAGACCACTGCACCAAACGATGTGGGTGAAGCAGAGAATGGCCAGACGCGATGAGCAACGAAAGCGATCCGTGCGCTAAGCAAAATGACTGACAGAGGAAACTTAAATTCGTAAAGCACTACTGTTACATAAAAGTTTCGGAACCATATTCAGGCAATCAGGTCTCACGTGTCAAAGAAGAAGATCTTGGAGGTCAATGGTCATACACCATGAGTTGTGACCTCACAAATGCCGCACCAAGAGAGCTGGAAAAACTCGACCATATCGCCATCCTCTATTTGAAATCCATGGGGAGTAGTGACCTCATGGCTTGGTGGGCACATGCATGTAGTAGGAATTTAAGAAGCCAACATGCATGCGGTTGATCTTGCGCCCTTCCGTGTCATGCACATCGGCTCAAAGCACACATGTGTAAAAAAATATCTTTAGAGCCACTTTATATCCTTCCATATTCATAAAATCGGCTCAAATGACACATATATAAAAAAAATCATCTCTAGAGCCTCTTTATATCCTTCCATATTGATAAAAGTAGAGATTTTAGTAAACATACCAACAGTTTTTTTATTAGATCTCCAGATATTGACATCTTCTATTCCTAATTTCTCACTCACCAAAATAAAGAAAGAGGCTTACTCTCTAGATTGTGTAGAAAATATAGAGAAGCTATTAGAGGGTGTAAAGGTATATAGATAAATGATTTTGAGTAAAATACGCCTGGCGGCCCTCAAACTTGGCAGCGCATGTCATCTAGGTCCATGAACTCCTAAAATGCACATCTAGCTCCATGAACTTGGCACATGCTGCATCATAGGTCCAAATGGGCCTCGGCCAGACGTATATACCGATGTGGCAGCCCACGCCAGCACCCGCCTCGTCCATGAGCTCTACGCTCGCCCCGCGGCGTTCCCCACGTCCGTCGCAGCGCCAATTGTGCCCGGCGCGCCTGGACACGGTCAACCGCCTGCTCCACCACGTCCTGCACGGGAGCAGCCATGATAAGAAGGCCGCCCGCGCTGCCATCTCGGCGCGTGTGGAGCACATGCAGCACTTGGCTGCACCAGATGATGCAGGCGTACCGGAGCGCCTGCCGCGAGGGTAAGGGTGAGCGCGGTGTGGCGTTTGGTGACGACGGCGGCATCGCCGTGCGAGGTGTTGGCACCGGCATGCCGATGGTCGCGGTGGAAAACTACGCCGAGAGCGCATGTACATGCTCGTCAACGTACGGTGCCGCTCGCCCCCCGTTCACCGTCGCACCAGTTTTTGGTCCATCCCGTTGGACGAGAGCGGGGAGACGTTGTTGTCGGAGGAGATGGTGCACAACCTGCTCCACCTCATCAGCAACACCAGGCTCACCATCGAGTGCAACTGTGCAAGCTCATTCACGTCCTCGTGGGGCTCACCGGCTCCCCGTCGACGATGGCCGATCGAAAGATCCTAATATACCTAGAGGGGGTGAATAGCCTACTAAAAATCTATAAGATCACTAGAGCAATTTTATTAGTATCACAAATAGCGAAATACAAACTTACTCTAGCTCTACAAGGGTTGCAAGCTACCTATCCAATAATTCTAGTTACTATAATCACTAGGCACACAATTGACTAAGTCACTACTCACTAAGAGCTCTCACACTTGCTACATTAAAGAGCTCCACTAGATGATCTTAAGCTACAAAGCAAGCTCTCAATTCTAGCTACACTAAAAAGCATGCTACAACTAGTTTGCAAAAATGTAAATGAGTGAGTAGGGTGATTATACCGTCATGTAGAGGAGTGAACCAATCACAAGATGAATACCAATTCAATCACCGAGAGAATACCAAAGGGCAAGAGACAACTAATTTTTCTTTTGAGGTTCACGTGCTTGCCGAGCGCGCTAGTCTCCGTTGTGTCGACCAACACTTGATGGTTCGGCGGCTAAGAGATGTTGCACGAACCTCGTCCACACAATTGGACACTGCAAGAACCTACCCATAAGTGAGATAACTCAATGACACGAGCAATCCACTAGAGTTACCTTTTGGCTCTTCGTCGGGAGAGAGATATAAGACCCCTCACAATCACCGGGAGATGGCCACGAACAATCACCAACTCATGTCAATCCTCCTCTGGTGCTCTAAACCATCTAGGTGGTGGCAACCACCAAGAGAAATAAGAAATCCATAGGCACAACGATCCACAAGTGCCACTAGATGCAATCATTCAAACAAATGCACTTAGAATCACTCTCAATCTCACTATCATGATGAATCAATGATGGAGATGAGTGGGAGGTGTTTGCTTAGGCTCACAAGGATGTTAGGAATATCTAAGTGCCAAGAGGGTGAGCTCCAAGCCGGCCAAACACTATTTATAGACGACCTCAAAAAGAAAGAGCCGTTGGAGTCACGCAGAGGTGACCGGACTCACTGACCGGATGCACACCTGCGTCCGGTCAACCTTGGTCGTACATGTGTCGCGCTTTTGAAATTGAGTTGCTCGATCCCAACGGCCAAAACATTACGCTTACGATGTTAAAGAACGATCGACGCACCCCTAGAAATGACCAGATGCACCACAACGTGGCGTCCGATCAAGTACAGAGAGGCACCATAGACGATTTTTTTGATCGGACGCGTCAGGTCATGAGTGACCGGACGCGCCCGGGAGTCTAGTATTCACTTCGTCTCTCTGCCCGCGCAAACCCTACCGATGTCAGCGTACGTCTGCCACGACCTAACGCAGCCCCTGCGCGTCCGGTCGCGCGCTGCCTCCTGCATCTGCTCACCAAGCTGCGCAGCGCCTCCTTTGCACCAGGTGACCGGATGCGCCCTCGGAGTCAGGTCCCTGTGTTCGGTCCATCCTCGCCACACTTGGTGTCGGGTTCATAAACTCGGGGTCCCCAATGGGCCCGCTTCCCAGCAAAAACTCGGCCCAGCAGACGGCGTAGCGACAACACGTGCCTCCTAGGTCGGCCTAGATACCTAATGACAGGTCGGGAGAATGATCCGGTCCTCGACCGGAAGGCCTGGCCAAGGTGGGAACATAGTCCGACTCAACCTACTTTTTCGACCAGGGATACGCCGGACCTCTGCTTGCAGCTCTTCCCCTGACCGACATGGTTGGGGCCGACTAGGAACGACCGACCGGGGACGCCGCTCAGTGAGGGCCCAGGGATAAAGTGGAGTAGATAAGGTAAGGTGCTTAAGTCAAACCGTAATACCGAGGACCATATCCTGCCATACCTTGCGCACCTGCATGACGGTGCCACCAGGCCATGCCAGATAGGCACTATGTAACCTTCCAGGCGTGTCAGAACCCAAATAGTATTGTAGGCGCTGACATTTACCATACTAGGTGAACACGGTAAGAGCCTATCACATGCATCTAGACATAAACAATATTGTGGGTGTCGACGACCGTCTCGTACCCAACAGCGTGGGCAACAAGACTATGTAGCACACATATACATTCTCTCTCTTTCTCTCTTGTAAGAGCCCATCCCCTTCAACTATAAAAGGGGATGAGCTCTCTCCGAAAAGAAAATCTGGCTATTTCTGGCTCTCTAGCTATTCTGGCTATTCTAGCTCTCCTCAAAAAAGAGAAGATAGATGATTCGAGCACTCAAGGACCTAAGAATTCGAATAGCTCAATAGCTCTAGAACTCCAAAGCTACACAGAGCATACGCTCCAATACTTAGCGCACGTTAGAGCCCCCGTCACTCTCGGCCCTTCGGTTCGAGTTCGACCGGGCCTTTAACACCCACCTTTTTATTCCTACTCATTTGTAACCCCACAACAAACTTTGAGCACCTGGGCTCAGGAATAAAGTCTCCGATCGACCGAAACTAAACGTATGGCATGTTGCCTGAACCAATATAAATCTAGTGTCATTGAGTGCTAGGCCACATCCGATCACAGCGCACGATAAAACTATAAATATTTACTTGTTGGTCATTTTTTGCACCGACACTCGGTCAACGCCACGCCAACACGCTATAAATGACCGGACGCTGCCTAGGGTCAGGTCGCGTGTCCGGTGCAACGTCCGGTCAGGGACCGACGTCGCATTTTCTTTTTCTAAGTCCGCAACCACTTCACCCGTGCTTCCAACTTGCTAACCAAAAAGTGTAGAACTTTGTGTGCACGTGTGTTAGCATTTTTAAAGCATTTTATAAGGGTCAAGATTGGCACACTAGGTTTCTAAATGCATATGCAAAAGTCATGTCATCTAGTGGCACTCAATAAAACGTTTAGCTAAAGATTTTCCCTCTTTATAGTATGGCTATCGATCCTAAGTCACTTACACCCTCTATGGTGTCTTGAGTGCAAAACAAATACCCATCTTATGCCTTTGCCTTGATCTTCTAAGTTTTTATTTTTCTCTTTCTGTTGAGCTTGATCATCTTCAACATATGTCCATCTCCATCTTCATCTCCATGGACTTCATCACCATGCTCCATACTTGGATTGCACCAACCTAGCTCATATCACAACTCATGACAAAGATTAGTACTAGATTTTATCAATTATCCAAAATCAAACTAGGGCTTTCACCGACATGGTCTCCGCTGTCCGAAGCTCTAGGGCCACCATCAGCCTGATCCAGTTCGTGGAGGCCGTGCATTGGGAGATCCGCGTGGACGTGGAGTCCCTCAAGCTATTGCGCAACGTGTCGCCGTACAGGGGCGCGGAGCTCGCGGATGCCCTCGACCTCGGGGGCAGCACGTGGAGCTAGCACGGGAGGTGGCCCTGGCACTGCTGTTCGTGGAGCTGCTGCAGCAGATGAGCAGCGGGTAGGACGCCGTGCTGCTCTACTTGGCCATGGCGCTGGAGAACCTGTCGCTGCAGTCGGTGAGGCTGATGGACGTGCAGAAGTCATCGCCGCCTCATCCAACACTTGCCTTTTCTGCACTTTGGGTGCTTTGGGGCCGCACCCGGAAGAACTTCCCGTCGGTCTCCCATCACTCCACCAAGCTTAACCTTGGAGTTCTTAACAGCAGGCTTCAGCCAACTTGTTTGGGCCTATTAATCGGGGCCTCGACGTGCTGCATGCACGACGGCTTCTGCTTGCTGTGGGAGACGTTCTGCCTAGCGGACGGCTGGTGCAAGGCAGTGGAGTAGCTGGTGGCGCACTGCCACACCACCCACACGCAATGCTGAATCGACACACGCCTTGCGGCAAGGTCGGCCTCAGCGTCCCATCTCTGGAGCACGCGGATGCCCGCGTGGTGGAGGCGGCGCTGTCTACGTTGCTGGGGCACGACGTGGCGGCGGATGGGTAGCGAGTGGCGTGGTCCGCCAAGCAGAACGAAGGAGATGGGCTGCCAAGTTACAACTTATTTGTACGCTCCTATTAATCCTATTAAGCCCGAGCCGGGTGTTACAATGGGCAATGCGAGCGGCGTGGTCCGCAAGACGAGCGGAGTACCGGCATGGTACGCCAAGGCCCATTTGGCCACCCCATTTGGACTCTGATTGCAGCATGGGCCAAGTTTGTGGACCTAAATGTGCATTTTAGGAGTTTAAGGACCTAGATGACACGCGCTGCCAAGTTTGAGGCCCGGCGGTGTAGTTTACTCAATGATTTTTAATCAAATGGCTCTGTAAATAAGGATTTAGAGAATGAGTTCAAGAAATTTGTAGGTCTTGTTTGGATGCATGTGTATGCACTTCAATCTATATGTGTTGGAATGGATTGTAATGAAATTTAGTTTAATTCAACTCCAATCCAATTCAACGTATATGTGATTAAGATGAATACATGGGCATCCACATGCCTAAGAGATGCTCTCGCTGCGCTAGTCAGCCAGGCAAAACTCCTATCTCCTCCTGGTCCCTCGTTCATCCTCCTCGTTTTCCTCCCCTTCTCTCCTTGCAAACAATCCAGCCACGGTTCTAAAATTATCAATGGTATTAATTGGAAACTTCCTATACGATACATTCTAGAATTTTTTAATAAGAATATATCTACTCGGTAGGATCTAATCATAATTGATAATGATAGTCATTAGATCAATATACTTAGAAATTGGACTCGGAAGTCAGAAGCATCTAATGAAACGTTGGAGATGTTGTTTATAGGCCTTGTGCAGCCTAACGCCCTGTTTGTTTGGACTTGTTTGGCTGATAAGATATGGCTGAAAGAACTATTAACTGATCTGGTGTGAGAGAAAAATACTATTTATTAACTAAAAAATACAACTTATAAGAAAAACAAGCACAAACAAACAAGACGTTGGGCTCCAAAAATGGGCCTGGTTCAGAAAATACGTTTGAAGCCCAGCACACACAACACTCCCACACCCACACGCGACCAGACACCAGAGCCCGGTCTTGAACGCAGACTTGCCGGGCGCCAACCCAACTATCCTCTCCCATCCGCCGGCCATGCTAATTAGCAACGGGTGAACCATCAAACGACCCGTGACTTTCCATTTTTAGCAAAAAAAATCGCAAATTTTCTTTTTTAGAAAGTTTTTCATTTTTACAAAAACTGTATTTTTTTTAAAAAAAGTTACAAAGTTATACTTATAACTTGTGAAACAAACTTTAACCTATAACTTATACATATTACTTCAATATATACATTCAATGTGGTAAAGTTACGCACATAACTCATACATATAACTAACTACGTGACAAAGTTATACATAACTTTATATATAATATGTTGCGGAATAAACTTATCAACATAATTTCTTACCAAAAAGCTAAAAAAAATATACACAAAAACTTTTATGTATAACTTGCTTCTATAACTTAGATATATAACTTGACGAATGATTTATATGTAAAGTTGGACGTATAAGTTATTCAAGAACTTAGATAGACTACTATAAAAAGTGAAAAGAGAAAAAAAAGAAAATTAATTAATTAATTAATTAATTAATACAAGCACCGGAACCACGCATACGTCTTGTATTAATTACGTCGACTTCTATTCCCTCCGAACGTTCACGAATACGGACTTACGGTACCTCGCATGGAAAAAAAGAAAAAACAAGTCCGACGTAATTAATGGAATAGAAGTCGAAAGGAGTGTTCACTAGATTGAAGCCGAGCGAACGAACGCCGATCTGGAATTGGGCCATCCGCTCAGAAATTTCTCAAAAAAATCTTATCGTGCACTTGTTCCTATCCTCTCGTCCAATCATTCCTATCTGCTCCAGGACAATGCCTACCACCACCGCAAAGCCAAGAGGCACGGACACGCCAAGGGAAGCTAACAAATCCGGTCAAGCGCTGCCTCGGTCTTCGCCGGCATGGGTTTTCGGTGGGCTACTCGGAGCTGGTGCTCCTGAAGTAGCTGCTCCACCTCCTCCTATTGCTGGGGTACATTCGTCGCTTCCTTCTCTGGTGTTCGATGCCGTGGGCCTCGGCGACCTGCTGGATCTCAGGGACGACCACTAGGCACTATTGCAAGATGATACGGCGTGTGGCTGCCCTCTCGCGGTCCTGCGGTTGCTGCCTTCCCGCCGCGTTGCGAAGCCGCCGCCGCCGGCACGTCGCCTACAAGCGTCACCGGGCCGCTGCCTCCTGCACGCCGACGAACCTCCGTTATCCCAAGCAGCAAGGAGATGTTGCACTGAAAGCATACGTTGCAATTGTATGTTTCAAGTGTTTCAGATGCTTTAGAGGTATGTTGCAAGTGTTTCATACAGATGTTGCAAAAGTAGATCGGGAATGTCGCATATGTTGCAATGGTTGTAAATGTATGTTGCAAATGTTTGTTCCAATGTTTCATCTGTGTTTCCAGGCGTATGTTGCAAATGCGTTTATCTAGATGTTGCATATGTTTCACACATATGTTGTAAGTGTTTTTATCTATATGTTGCGTATGTTTGCAATGGTTCTTAGGCATTTTCAGGTGTTTTTGCAAGTGTCATATGTTGCAAGTGTTGTATCTGAATATTTTAAAAGTAGATCGGGTATTTACATATGATGTTATGTCACCCGCCTGCTGCAGCTGCTATAGGGGGAGGGCGGAGTGCAGACGCCACGTGGGGGCGGGTGGGTGGGCAGATGCCGCGTGGGGTTGAGTGGGCCAAACGCCGCGTCAGGCTGGTGTGGGGGCGAAGTGCAGGCGTGGGTGTCGAGGCGCTAGCACTACCTGTTTGATTAGTAGCTAGGTTCACGCTTGACAGCCAGACAACAACTCCAATTCAAGTCCCCTTATTTGAAAGCAACAGTAAGTAGGGCTTCAATATTTGGATGTAAAATTTAGAGTAATTGCTAGGATTATCAGGAAGAGATGAAGCGACAGAATCTGCTGCGTTCATAATAACCAAACAAAACAGTCTTTGGTGATGGAAAGAATGATCGACTCAAGTATGAAGTAATCCCAGTTGCCACCAAGGCCTCGTTTGGATCCACCTAGATTTTAAGAATCTAGCTTTTAAAAATGAGATCAGCTTTTAAAAACCAGGGATCCAAACACCCTACCAAACTAGCTTTTAAAAATTAGAGCTAATAGCTGGTTTTTAAGAATCTAAAACTGATCCAAACATGCTCTAAAACCAACTCAGTTCTTCCTCAAATGCGCGCCGCGCTTCCAGATGCACACATATATCTATGATTGCTACTATGAGTGCAAACGAACCTTCTTGTAGGATAAAAGTCTGCTAAAGCCTAAATCAAACATAAATAGAGAACATTCCTAAAAACACGTGATTTCCAAATAAAAAAAACAGGACTGCTTGGTTAGTGCATCATCAGTCATGTTGTTCTAGGCCTTGGCCTTCGAACACCTTATCGTCGATCAAGTAACGGAAAGCACAAGAATAACCGAACGAAAGGAGCAGGGAGAAATGAAAGGCACTTACAAATAACTCAAGAAATTTGGGTTTCATTCTCCGCTCGTAGTATTTCAGATGCCCGATAACATGAGACACAAAGTACCAGGAGTACTATATAGTTGTAACACCCGTACTTAAAAATTATTATTAGGAAACTAATATAAAGCGGGGGTCGCACCCTATCGATCAACCAGACATGAGATCCTCGAAAAAGTCGATCTTGTCCCCG
The DNA here is from genome assembly GCA_904845875.1 of Miscanthus lutarioriparius. Taxonomy (NCBI): domain Eukaryota; kingdom Viridiplantae; phylum Streptophyta; class Magnoliopsida; order Poales; family Poaceae; genus Miscanthus; species Miscanthus lutarioriparius. The sequence continues at coordinate 14,016,283 of CAJGYO010000004.1, forward strand.
CTCGCCATGTTGAGGTCCTCCGGCGTGTGCTCCCCTTTCAGCCGCCTGCCATCGAACACGAAGCGCCCCGCGCCGCGCCTGCCGGCGCCCGCCGAGCACACCACATCATAGTAGTAGTCCATGAGGCTCTGCAGCTTGTCGGTCCTCCGCATGGTGCGCGCGACGACGCGGCGCTGGGTGTCCTGAACCTCGAGGGTCACCACTCACCAGCATCACGGGCTTCACGACGAATCATTGGCGCCGTGACGACGACCACTCTAGGGGGCTGTCCACCACCTGCAGCCCGCCCGAGGACTGGCGCGACCAGCTCCTCCTTCCGGCAAGGGGACACCACCATGCCTAAAGCCTGATCGGTCAACTTTCTCGGATGCGTTTTCTCACTAGAGAGTTGCTTTCTCATGAAAGTGGCGTCGCACCAGGGATGTGCTTATATAGGTTCTCACTGCCCTTCCATGTACTCCTTCCTAATATTAGTATAATGCCCGTACTAACGCCACGGTTTTATCTTGGGGATGCACATGAAAATAATCAATGTTTTTTTTCTAGAAATGCTATATTATACCCGTGTGTTTTTGGTTAGGTTGGCACCCGATTTTCTGTTCGTCAGATTGACGGCGGGGATGTGGTGGAGCCATCCGATTCGGCGACTCCCCTTGCCTGCGGCTCCTTCCTTCCTCCCCTCAGGCGACGGCGGCAGCATCGGGTTCCGGCGGATCTGTGCCGACCGGAGACGGCAGCGGTGGCAGTTCCAGTGAGCCTCTCCCCAAATTTTGTCCTTGTCCTTCTATAGAAAAAAAAATTATTCCTTGTGATTTATAACTTGTGATGTATGATCTGTGATCTGTGATTTGTGATTTGTGCTAAGGAAGAAGATGAATAGTACCAAGGGCGGCGAGCTGCGATAGCCGGCGGGAGGTAGAAGATGAACAGTGTCCGACGACGGGAGCTAGAGGATGAACAGTGCCTGCCAAAAAAATCAAGTGTTGGATGGGGGCAAAACACCCAGATGTGGGGTAGACGAACTCTTTTTTTTTCATAGTTCAACTTTTACACAATTGTATTTGAGCATGTATACAATCCGGGAAACACTTTTGCATAAACAAGGTATAGTAAAGTTATTTCTCATATTAACCATCTAAGTTACATTCTATCTAAGTTCTTAATCATGACTTGGAGATCTTTAGGGAAGCTGTCAAAACATTCGTTTGCACGGCTTTTAGAATATCCGCCAAGAATTCCATCCTCAGTGAAATTGATAGTTGTGCATGACAGATAATAAGTTAAGTTATTAATTTTTTATGTAGTGTACGGAATATAGTTAGAGAATATATGCTTACAGTGTTGATCGGTGGCAATCTTACACCATCCCATGACTTCATGAAATTGTATACATAAAAGCCTCCTAATTTCCTAGAGAAGAGCATTTGTTTATTTATTGTACATAAATCAAATAACTATTTTGTGATAAGAAAGATGAAACATATTATAAGTGATTACCGGTCTTTATTTTTTTGGAACTTTTGTAACACATGTAGGGAATTTTTTCTTCCAATAATAAATATTGCCATTCCACTTAGAATTTGTCAGCTTCATGGGGAGACTGAACCTTTTAGCAATAGTGTGAAATGTAGCTATATATGGCATGATTTGATCATAACCCTTATAACATACATCATCTAGGAGTGGATCCATAATGTGCACAATTTTCTTTTGTATGTCCATTATGAATAAAGTGTATAGTCCATCTCAATAATATGGCAGTAGAATCTAAAAACATAGACACATACTATAAGTGCTAAATAAAATATAATATAAAATATAAAGAAGTACACTAAACATGTCTTACATTGCTGCAATCTTTATTTTTGTAATCCATATCAGGCCAGCACTCGAGCACTTTTGCTATATAATAGAGATAAATATATGCTTCATGTAAAGATGTATATAATCATTCAAGAAATCAGAGATGACATAAAGATGTCGTTGTGGTACATTGCGTGTGTCAATGAATGTTTCCATCATCATCGTATAAGTCTTTGTTGTGCAATCTATGGATGACGTCCATGCCAGCTTCGTCACCGTCTTCTCCATTATGTGTTGGTTCGAATAGTTCAGGGTCGAATTCATCCCCCTTGCTGTCGCCACTTACATGGTTGCCACGCAGCTGATGCAAATGAAATTCTGCATAGATATATAATATTATATAATGTATATAAGCATAATAAAAATTATATGACGATGGTTTTATTTTGTTAATAGAGAAAAATTCAAGGATGTGCTGACCTGCCTCGCCGGAAGTAGGTAATGGTCAAGAAAGAACCGTACACGGGCCTCTATGCCCTAGCACATAATTATCATTTCTGTGTAGCCAATCTATGGGCTCTGCTGAACTCGTCATTTTCCATTATAGTCAATAATCCAGTTCCAAAATTCGCACCTTGACATATGAACCGAGGTTCATGATATATCAGGCGGTGGACGAAATGCATAGGGACGAAATGCATAGGTTGTAGATATTTCTCACCTGCGGGTGAGGATGTCAGCCCTATGAGGCACAACAGCTGCGGTGCTAATATTTTGTAATTCAGCCTTCTTCCGTGCTCGGTATTGACGTTGATACTCCTGGTGTCTCCATTTACTCTCTTCCCTTTGTTCATCGGTCATCTCAGCTCTTCGTTCCGTTGTTGCGTGTTCCTTTCGTCCATCTTATCGTTAGCTATGTCTGCAGGTCTCGTTTGTGGGGCCAGGCATATATTATAGTAGAGATTAAAATAAGTTATTTTTACACAATAAACTTGAAGTTACCTAGGTGATCATTACCGTTGCCCACAGATAATGCACTGCCTGTTGTGGTCGTGGTGCCAATACCAACATGGTTATGATTCCCGTGTGTATCTATCTGGTGGGATATTTTTATTGTCCAGTATAATTGGTGTGATTTGGTCCATCTTAGAGTAATTAGTACCTGCATATATTTTTGTCATATGTACAAAAGTTTGTTTTATATTATATATAAAAAAGTTACTAATACTTAATTAATTAATTAATTAACTCAAAGTATACCCGTGTCTATGGTCGCTGTGCCAATGCCCACATGTATATCATTCATGTGTGCATCTTCCTTGTCCAATATAATTGACGTGATTTGGTCCATCTCAGAGTAATTAGTACCTGCATATATTTTTTGTCAGTTGTACAAAAATTGGTTTTATATTATATAGAAAAAAAAGAAAGTATCGAAGAGATTAAGTACCGTGGGTGTTGTTGTAGGCATTGTTTCAATCAAAGCATAGGAAGTGCTACTATTTTGGGATGTAGCCTTCTTCCGTGCTCGGTAGTGATGCATGTATTCATGTTTTTTTCTGTTCATTTCTTCTCTGCTGCATGTTTCTTTCTTCCCTCTTCCGCGAGGAGTCATCTAAAGTGGACGGTTGGATATATATTGGAAATTACAAATACACAAAAAAGTGTTGTATAAATACATACCAAAAGCATACCTAGCATGTTGGTGATATTGCTTAGCGAATCACGTGTATATCCTAATGTAGACATTGCGAAGTATCCGCGAGGATCTTCAGCTGGTAGTAGCGGCGGGCTGCAGGATTTACTCACGCTAGTGGCCTGCGATAGCACTGGCAAATAATATGTATCTAGTTTTTTTTAATTAAGTATATCAAGATAGTATCATGTAATGGTGGATGATCTGCGCCTCGTACAGATAGCCAAAGCTAGTATTCAGCACCATGTAATCTCTAGTACCCGTGAATAATATGCATCTAGCATTTTTTTAATTAAGTATACCAGATGAAGACGACAAAAATAGTTACGGTGCTTTATGTAATCTCTGTTTTTTTTTCTAAAGATGCTATTGCAAATTTCAGTGACTAATATTCATGGGATATCTGAGAGATTTGCACTTATAATTAAGTACCTGCGCAATGTCGCCGACGGTGACAAGGATCGCGCCGTCCACTCGACGGTGACAAGTATCAGGAACCAACGAGGACCTGATGTTGCTACGGCGGCCCGAACTGAGCGTTAGCTTGCTTGCTGCACCCTACGCGTGAGCCACACTCACGGCTGATGCGTCATGCGTGAGTCTCTGACCCTAGGAGGCTAGGAGAGATTGGGAGACAAAAATAGAAACATGGGCCATGTTTACATTGTAAAAAATTTGAACCCGATAAATAGTAGCACTTTCGTCTTATTTGGTAAATACTGTCCAATTGTGAACCAACTAAGCTCAAAAGATTCATCTCGATTTTCAAAAAATTAGAACCTACATTTAATGACTAAACCAACTAAACAAACAGCCTAAATGAAGATTTTGAGACGTACTGCAGAGGACTCAGTGACTCACGTGTGCTTCTCGTCGTCCAGCGCCTGCCGTGGTGCCGCCGGCCGCCGCCGCCGCCGCTATGCGTATGTACGAAGCACAACACAGCAGGGATGTGAAGGGGCGCAGGCCGACCGCAGGGGAAAATACGAAGCTCGCACTCGCACGCGTGAAGGTCGTGGGCGATCGGCGCGGCTTCGTCCTCCCCTCCGCGGCTTCCTCCGCAGCGCCGACCGCGAAGGGCGTGGGCGCGGGCGATTGGGACATCGACAGCAGGCGCCACGGCTTCCTCCTCACCTCCGTGAAGGGCGTGGGCGCGGGCGATCGGGAGGTTTCCGCGGCGGCGGCCAAGAAGGTTTCGAACATCGTTTTTTTTTTGTTTCGGTGATGATGATCGGTTTCGATGGAGCGTTGAATGGCGGACACCGCGTTGAAGTACGAGCAGGGTGCGGGGGTGAGAAGGCGGGGTGAGAAGCCTGGCATCCCACATCGAATTATTGCCATCGGATTTAGTTAAGGTGTTTGATTAGCCCTTAATTTTAATGGTGCTGAATTCTTGTGTGTATTTTTCTAGATACGCAATGGTCGGAGGCTCTCAGCTAATGATGTTTTTTTTTAGAGAACCTAGTATAATTTCGACCAGTGCCTTGCAGTAGAGATTAGTGGGGTAACGAAGCGACTCCGGCGGCCAGTTTGCAGCGAGTGGGAGCGATTATTCGATGCGAGAACTGAAGAAGATAATGCAGTCAATGAATACTTGCCCACTCGCTAGACTACAGTCTTCTAGTGAATGTCCAATTGCGTTTGCAACGGTTCATGAATGGCATCAGTGTTGGCCCGAATGGCATGGCACTCGAACCGATCGAGCCGGGTTCGCGTCTTGCCATATGCATGAGAAAACTGAATTCGAAGCCCATAATGCAGTCAATGAATACTTCCCGCCCACTCGCTGAGATGGCTACCTTTAGTCTTCTAGTGAATGTCCAATTGCGTTGGAGCAACCAACCGTTCATGAATGGCATCAGTGTTGGCCCGAATGGCATGGCACTCGAACCGATCGAGTCTTGGGTTCAATCTCGCGTCATTATTTTTTTAAAGTTGGGAGGACCTTTTAGTCCACCAACCCTTTTATCCCGCAGCTCTGGCAGAGGCAGCAAGAACAACGTTTTGCCTGCGTTTCTGGATCTCACCGCCAAGAATTCAACACAGTTAACATTAACATGCATGCGAAGCATGCCCAAATGAAGGAGTTCACAAAAAATATCTCAGCCAAATAAAAAAATTTTTAGCTTCATGAGACAAAATAGCTTATTAGCTTAAATAAAAAGTGTGTCAAGTTAAATAATATACTCCATCGCTTCCAAAATTAGTTCTGTCATCATTCTTTTTTTTTAAATTTCATCAGTTTTATAACTAAAAAATACACCAACATCTATATTGTCAAATAAATGCAATATCATGCCATATTTTATGGTCGTTTCAACATTTTTTTAATCTTGTGTATATGTTTTCAGTTATTTTATTGTTTGCGGATCCAATGGCTGCCATGTTGACTTGACGGCTATGTCTCGTGGAACCCGTCTATCCAGATTTAGGTTCTTAACTATGGCTTATAACTTTATAAGGTAAGGATCTGTGCACGCCCGTACGTTGATAGAGATATGCATGTAGGTCTACATGTACGTGAGTATCTACGCCTATATAAAAAAATAGATTTGCTATTCCACAGCCGGTTGTTTTGTTTGCCTCCAACAACCGGATTTTCTAGCGTCCGATTTGACCCGTGCGGCCTGATCTGCCGCCCGATCTGGCCTCGTGAAGCGCGGGAGGCACGGGCGGAAGTGGCGCGCGCGGCCGTCTACTCCCTAGCCCATGCGTATGCAGCGGTTCGCAGAGGATGAGAGGAGACAGGAGGCAGGCGACCGGTTTGCATGCAGGGAGGGGATGGACGTGGGGCCCATGCGTATGTGCGTCAGGAGGCAGGCGGCGCATGCTGCCGCGCGCGTCTGCAGAGTAATTTGGCATATATCAGATCTGGACGCGATATTCGTGAGACATATATTTCTGTGATGTCTAAATTTTATAAAAATAATTTGAATTTTTTTTAAAAATTTTGGCATATATTTATGTTATTTTCAAATTACATCACTCTATCTAATAAATTACACTGAAGAATCAACGTAAATATAGTAATAAAGCAATATAAGTATAGCTATATGACAGTGTAAGTGCGTATAAAAAATTTGATTGTTGGAAGGAGCTAAAAGTCACCGGCTAGACACTAACCGTCTCATAACAATTCAGTCAGAATAATAATTTTCAGTCACTCTCAGCCAAGTTTTAGGCAGCTGAACGGCCGATATAGGACAGTTTAAAAAAAAGACACAATATAGGACACCGTAGCACGTCGTCTCCGTGCGACAGCATCCCTGTTTCTCAGAAAATCTAACCGCTGGCTGTTTGAAACGTGGTCTCATTCATTGGCTTCACCATGCGGAACGACTGATCGCCTTGCCTGGTGGGCCCTGCGGACACACATGCACATCGAGCATGCGGAGGATGTCGCACGTGAGGCGACGTGCTACGGTGTCGCATATAATAATTTATTTCCCGTCTATACTGTTCTTTGTAAAAAAAAGTCTATCTAGCCGTTGATCTAGCCCCTTCCATCAAGAGAATTTTTTATGTACATATATTATCTTATAGTTATATTTACATCAACTTATTACTACTAGTATAATGTCCATGCTAACGCAATGGTTTTATCTAAAGAATGATAAAAAAAACATCTAATTTGTTATTTTGTAGTTTAACCTTTACCCAATTATTATATTGTAGCCTAAGTTACATTTGGCGTAAGTCCTTTATCATTTGTTGTACATCTTCAGGGATGTTGAAACATTCGTTTGCAGGACTCGTCAAAATGTCAGCCAAGAATTCCTTCCTCAGTATAGATGATAGTTGCGCATGGTATAGAATATAATATGTTAGTAGTGTATGTAGTGTACGGAATATAGTTGGAGACTATACATGCTTACAGTGGTGATCCGTGGCAATCTTACGTCGTCCCACGACTTTATGAAATTATAGACAAGAAAGCCTTTCAATTTTCTGACAGAGAAGATTAGTTGTTTATTTGATGTACATAAATAAAATTATTGTTTTTTTATTATATAGAAAAGTTGAACCAAATTTTGCAACACTTACCAGTATTTATGACCCGAAACCTTTGTTACATATTTAGGGTATTTTCGCTCCCAGTAATAAATATTTTCGCTTCACCTAGAATTTGATAGTGCCATGGCGAGATTGAACATTCTAGCATTAGTGTGGAATGTAGGTATATATGCCATTTCTTGATGATAACCCTTCAAACATACCTTCCCTCATGTCTTATATATATATATATATATATATATATCTTCCAATCTGTCCTAGCTGTTTCTTTCTTCTCTGCCACACCTTGCGACCACTGATCCACCGGTAGTGTTCTGAGAACTCCCTATATAATAATGTCCTTGCGAAACTATCATCACGATTCATGTTCAAGTACAACAATACAATCAGACGCAGGACGTAGGTATTACGTCCTCACGGCGGCCGAACCTGGATAAACCTCGTGTCTTACGTCACCATCTCGTTCGTAGCTTGCGCACCTGTCTGCCGATAATCTACTACCTTGGGCATACCTCTAGGTAGACTGCCGACCATATTTCGTCGATAGTGGCGCGCCAGGTAGGGGGTGTGCGTACTGCTCCCCAGACGAACAAGATGGTCATCATCCCCGGCTCCATGGCTACACCGAACGGCCTCACGTTCACCATCGGCCAGATCACCTGGACCACTGGCTCCGACAACTTCATCGCCATGATCACGGAGGAGGTGCAGATCCAATCTGCGTCGACCACTGCTTCACCAGCATCGGCTACGGCTCCGACCACGTTGGATCTGGCTCCGGCCACACCAGCATCGTCTTCAGCCACGCCGACAACCCGTCGTTCGCTTCCTCGCTACAAAGGGAGGCAGATCGACAACACCGACCTGCTCGACTCCATTGATCAGATCGGGACCAAGCTTGCTGAAACCATAGCTCTGGTAGATTCGATTCAAAATCAACCTACCGAGCAGGTGACCACTCCCCACAACAGATCTACCCGACCAGCTCGGGCCAGTTGTCGTGCACAACTCGGTACAGATCTCGTGGTCACGTCTACTCCTGAAGGGCGCTCCGTTCATCGCCGACCAGCCCCCGCAACGGGTCTCCGGCTCTCCGAGTGCGAAGCCTTGATGGAGAATTACCAGGCTCAGCCCTACGGCCTGCGAAACACTGCTTCCAACTATGCGTACAATATACAACACTGCTCGGATCTGTGTTTTATACATCGACCTCGGCCAAAGCCACGCAACTTCGTCAACATGATTCGGATTGAGGAGTATCAAGAAGTAACGGTGCACGAAGACAAGCAGCAGCCCTCCGACCACTGAACTAATCGAGCAGCCACGTCGACCACGAACCACGTCGACCACGTCCCGAGCGGCTCCGCCGAGTTCCGACCACGTCGACCACGGACCACGTCGACCACGTCTCGAGCGGCTCCGCCGAGCTCCGACCACATCGAGCACGGACCACGTCGACCACGGACCGAGCGCCTCCGCCGAGCTCCGACCACCTCAACCACCAGACCACGTCACAATAATGATTGCCACGAAGAACAACGCTGTGACAACCGCGACCACCGTCACAACAGGCCGAAAAGCACGAGGACCGGACAACTTTATCGCCATCGACCAGATTTCTATCCAAAGATAAGTACACTTCTAATATAGTAGAGATGCACGTGCGACACGCACGTGTCCATAAAAATATAAGGTATAAATATAAATCATATGCATTTGATGATTTTTTAGCATCTGATTATATTTTTAAGCAAGTAAAAAATACATTTATATTAAAAAGAATTATTATTGACATCACCAGGGTTTGTCACTTATCTTCACATTATTCATTTATCGTAGAAAGGAAACTCGCTCTGGATGACATATATAACACAAACAATGGATGGAGTGATTCATCAAAAAATTGAAAGGGAAAAGGATCGGATTGAAATATGGACACATCTTTGCTGGTTGCGGCGACATTTGTGGCTGGCTAGCTGAGATGCCACCTTGGACTTTCGGGCTGCCATGTTTTCCGCTAGAGGCCACAGGTTTATATGTGACCTAAACATATTTTGTCAGTATTTGTGTCCTGTGGATACTACAAAGGCACCAAAACAACTTCAATAAATAGTATTCAAAAAAGGATGATGGAAATTGTAGACGATATTGATATCTTGAAGAAGATATTGCACCTTCCAGCTTAGATTGTAAACCCTCTTAATATCCTTAAAAGCATTTCCCATATGTTTAATCTCTAATGGTGCACACGAGTCAAAAAGGTGTCAACTGATCAGACTCGTTAGTTTTGGTGTCATCAAACATTTATTTACATATGTTATTGGTACTACATGTGTGCTCCATCAATCAAGAAGAACTACATGTTACAGGTACTAAGCAACTACATGTTACGGCTAATAAGCAAGAAACAAGGTATGCCTGTTTAGCAACGGAGCAAGCACAGAAAAGAAAACAGTATGTGTTAAATAACTCTCTGAGCTTGACCTAACTTCGTCTTGATACTGCCTTGAGATTCATTACCTTCATAGGTGTTGCTAGTGGTCTGATCAGGCTACTGGTCTTGATTTTGGTGCTACCAAAACACAGTTCCCCAATCTGAAAAGAAATAATAAATGTCAGAAATAGTAAAAGGAACCTACCTTGCTTATATTTGCTTTCAACATTTGTGCCATGGTCCATGAGAACAAGAACAATCTGTCTGGTTAAACAGTGCAGCCTGCAGTTGATCACAGAGAGAAATAAATTACATGTAGATTTTATTATTTGTTCTCATATGTACATGGCAGATTCGAAACACAAAGAGCTTTTCTTGCACAAACTGCTCATGATAACATGCAAGGGGTATTTAAATACTATGGCTATATATAGCCTGGTACCGAAATTTGATGCCAAATCAGCCTTTGACGCCACCAAGGAACAAGGAGTGACTTCTATCATCACTGTAGTCAACCTTTTCCAGAATATTATCAAAGCATTTCTATATGTCTACTTTATAATTGAGCATATTTGCAAAGCCAAAGTTCATGGACGGGCACAATATTGTCAAAGCAATGCTATATTTCGTACTATCTTATATTGATCAGCAAAATTTTATCGGACGGCCAATTAACGACAGATCACAAGTAGTATATCAAACTTTGTTAGAAAAACAAAAGCCAGAGTTGTGTCAAAGGCCGAAAACAAAAATTAAATGAAGAACACAAACCTAAGAATTTCCTGAATGACAAAGATGGGATAGGGCAGCAGGTTGCCGTGCATGAACCCACACCTTGATGCCAGGTTGCTTGCTATTTGGTAATTGGCATTGTGGGTGACCTGTTTTGCCAATGATCTGGTATGGGTGACTTCTTGTTCCTGTGATGATCCGGAAGGGGAGCCGTGATCATGCGTGGCAGAAAACCAAGTGCATAAGGATTGTTCGTCCGATCTCTAGGTAAGCAGGAGAAGGCCAAGAGAATCCCAGTTCCTAGAAGTTTCTGGCCAGACTTCCATGGTCTAATCAAAATGTTACCTTGAGCTCCTTTTTGCATCAAATCCAGCACTGTGTTTGCTCTGCATCATGCATGTATAAGCAAAAAGTTAGGTGGGGTTCCTCAAATTACAAGCATTGACAATGGAACAATTAGAATAGCAGGGTTTCAAAAGTCAATAGATATCTGTCAAAGTATTTTGCATACATCATCACTGACCCAATGTATTTTCATCCTTAAAGGAGCAAGTCATCTGAAATCAAATACTTACATCCTCTTTGTTCCAGAATTACGTACTCATCATGCAACATCTCTTGCTTTTCTATCTTGAGTGCATCCAACAAGTTCCATTTCCTTGTATACTTCAGATACCTATTCAAGCTAAGAACTTAATTATTTCAAACTTTTTGAATCAATAAAGTAAATACAATAAGCAGGACCTTACCAGAGATTTTGAGGCCCTGGAGCAAATCGAGAAAAGGGTGAATATTACATACCTATATGTGCAATCGGCATCTCTAGCTGTACACCACTCGGCTGCCTCACTTATCGCAGCCTGCAGCCTGCACCTGCAAACAATGGCACAATGACGATTAAATAATCAATCCATAACAATTGATTAGCAACAGATGAGTAACAGACGCAAGATGGTGCAGTGGAGGAGTAGCCGCTGTTCAGCCGGAGCCACCTGCGCCGGAGGACACCCGAGACGCCGCTGCGGCGCCCAGTTGGAAGACACGGCCCCCGCCGAGCGCTCTTCCTCGAGCGATCACGACGGCGCGGACTTGGACGAGTCAACCTCGCTGCCGTCCACCCAGCCGCGCGCCGCCGGTCTACGGCCCGCCGGCCGCCGCGGCGCGGCTGCCGCCTGACAGCGCCCGGCCCCAGCGCAGCCGGCGCAGCCGGCGCAGACGCGCAGTGCCCCCCACGGCCTCTCCCCCGGCTCCGGGCTCCCTGCGTCGAGCAGGGGGAGGCCGGCGCCGCCTGGGCATGCGGCGCGGCTTCGCGAGACAAGAGCAGATCGCCTTTTCCCTTTCGCGTTGGGAGTTGGGCATGGTGCGTTTCAAAAAGAAAAAGAAAAAGATTTGATACACTCAATCCAGACCCTTGATTATGTAATGAGTAAGAAGAGAGAAGGCTTAGAGTGTATCTGGATAGTTCGTTTGAAATGTGTTGTTTTCCTGGGTACACTTTTTAGGGTGGACTTAGAGGGGACATCTCAGCGGGGGGTCATTTTCTTGTGTGGACGTAGGAAAGAAAAGATGGTGTATTAGTAGGGTAAATGATTTTTTCAGTGTAGTTTATTGGATAGAGTGATGTAATTTGAGAATAGCATAAATATATGCCAAAATTTTCAAAAAAAAAATACAAATTATTTCTATGGATTCCAGACACCAAAGAAATATATGTCAAATTATTCACAAATTCTTCACAAAATTCAAAAAAATATACAAAATCCACACAAAACTGCTGCAACCGGAAGGGGCGGCGCCGGGGACACCCGTGCACACGCGTCCCTAGGCAAAACGAAACGGCGCCGGCCTCTCACGCAGAAAGAAACGGAGGGAGCAGCGCCTCTACTCCACTCTTGGTCAACCAGCGCGGGCTCCACGAGCAGTCCCTCTCTCCTTTGCTCACGTACACGCTGCACTACTTGGTGGTGGACACGTAGCCTGGACGAGCAGGCCGCCTACGCGGCTCCCTCGAGAGAAGCCGTGGGGAACGGTGGGGGCGACCATAAGGCCGAAGTTATCCGGTTGGTTCTCTATCGACGACTGAGGGAGGACGGGCGAGGAAGATCGAACGTCATCCGATGGCAAAAAAAAACGGTTGAAAGATGTCCCTAAATCAATCGATTGACCATTAGCATTTAAAAAAAAAGGGAGAGGTGGTAGAGGGCTCATGGAGTGCGAGACGGTGTATGCAGCCTGTTGAGGCTGGTCTTTGTTAATAGTAGTTGCTTCTGTTGTTTTGTTATTTGCTTGAGGCCTAGCCTGAATTTATGACCTATTTGGCACGGCTTCGGTGACGGACCTGCGCACCTGACAGGAAGAGCGTTTCTAGGCAATGCCATGAAAGAAGCTTCGGCGCTCCGGCTCCGGCTCCGGCATGGGAGCACGTGCAGCGGACCTCCGCTAAACACCCTCTTAGTTGCAACTCCATTTCTGGGCACAAAATGAGAAGAGGACCACATCAAGGATATAAGGATTGCGATTTAACATGATAGGTTTTAGTTCACATCACAGGAGAAAAAAACAATGTCGGGTTCTCAATCTTACACAAGACCATGTTATGACCACTCGAAGCTTAAATATAAATTATTAGCTTCCATCGATGTCACGATGACTTAAACCATCAGGCCCCTTGTAAATCCATCAGCACCAGATGGAGCAGTCCGCTACGCAGGCACCGGCGGCTGTTCAGCAGCAGCAGCAGCAGCCTGCAGCCGCCCACCCGCCGCCACCCATCATGTCGATGAAGAAGTCGATCAAGATCTCGTCCTCGCCCTCGCCCTCGCCCTCCATCTTCAGGTCCGCGGGCGTCTGCCCCCCTTTCAGCTGCCTGCCGTCGTACAGGAACTTGCCCGTGCCCACTGTGACGCCCGGCACGCTGGCATAGTAGTCGTTCATAATCACTTGCAGCTTCTGGGTATTCCGAACTGTGAACTTCACAGTACGCCCCGCCGTGTCCTGCACCTTGACCGTCACGTGCACGTCCTCATCCACCTCCTCCTCGGCGTCGCCGCCGTCTGTTGCTCCCAGATCACCGAAAAAGTCGATCTGGTCGCCGCTCTTCATCCCGAGGTCCTTCGTCGTCTGCTCACCTTTCAGCCTCTTTCCATCGAACACGAAGCGCCCCGCGCCGCGCGTGCCGGCGCCGGCGCCGGCGCCGGCCGAGCACACCACGTCGTAGTAGCAGTCCATGAGGACCTGCAGCTTGTCGGTCCTCCGCATGGTACGCGTGACGACGCGCCGCTGGGTGTCCTGCACCTTGAGGGTCACCAGCGTGGCAGGCTTGATGACGGGATTCACGGCGACCGCGGGCGCCATGGCGGCGACCAAGCCGCGCTCTCCACCTGCAAACCTGAAGGGCCATGCGACCGGCTCCTCCTTCCGCCATGGGGACACCATGCCTGAAGCCTGATCGATGATCGACTTTCTCGGATGTGTTTTCTCACTAGAGAGTGCACCTTGCTATCGCTTTGGTGAAGGAGCGTCGCGCCAGGAACGTGCTTACATAGGTTCTCACTATCCTCCCATGTACTTCTTCCTAGGATTAGTGGGGTAACGAAGCGTCTCCGACGGCCCGTTTGCAGCGAGTGGGATCGATTCGATGCGAGAAGAAGATAATGCAGTCATGAATACTTGCCCACTCGCTATACAGTCTTGGTTTGCAACGGCTCATGAATGGCATGATTGCGCAAATGGAGTTCACAAAAAAATGTCTCAGCCAAAATAAAATGTTTTAGTTTCACGAGACAAAATTTCGCACCTTAAATTAAAAGTGTTTTTCTCGAATACGCAAAAGATTTGCGTATCATTGTATTAAAGAGAAGAGTTTAAACAAACAAACATACAACGCGCTTCTATCGAGCGTCGAAGAAGGTCGATCTAACACAGCCGGAGCTGGACCATCCTAACAAAAGACCTCTTGTTTCGATATTACATAAAAAGAAACAACCAATATCGACGCAGCTTTGTGACATAGGAGGTGGCCTTACGTCTTCGCTGCTGTCTAGACGGGACCTTTTCGACGGCCGGGAAGAGCTCGTCCAGCGCATCGGCTTCGAACGCAGTCAGGTTGCCGTTGAAAAGTTTGTCAAAGGCCTCCAGCTCCGAAGCAGATGGCGTTGATGGACCCTTGGTGCATCCCATACGCTACATGATCAACACCACACCTCACTTGAAAGTTGACACTCGGGAGATGCTCTGAGCCGCCAACCGCCTGCTCGGCCACGGTAGTACCGGCTTAGCAGGAGGCTTCTTGGGAGGCTCGCTAATCAGCAGAGAGTCCCTCTTACGCGTGACATTATTGATGAAGCTGTCGAGGTGGCGTTTGGTGGAGTCGTCGTTATCCACAGCCTGGTGGGTAACCCCCAGTGGTGAACTGGGAGGGCCAACATCCACCGTTAGGTCGACCGTGTGTGTCTTCGACGAGTCCACTGTCCACTGAATGGGGCGCGGGGGTGCTGTCCGCAGCTCACAGGAGACTACCGCTGGGTCCACATCCTCTAGCTGGGGGGTCATCACCGCCGGGGCGGCGGGGCCTCATCCTGTAGCTGAGGGGGCGCCGAAGGTGACGGGAGGCGCTCAAGGGAAGGCCACGCGACGATCCGACTACCGACAAGTGAGGCTGCGAACTCCTCAACCATCGGGTCCTCCGAGATGTCGCGATCATGCATGGCGCCCGAGTACATTGTGAGCGTCAACGGGTCGGGCTCAATGATGCCGGTCTCGTTGGTCGGCCCACCGTGCCTTGCCTGAGCTCCAGCAGCGACCGAGGTGAAGTCCGGTGCCGCTTGGGCGGCCCCTGTCGACCGCTCGTGACTGTCGGTGGCGACACTCAAATTCGGCCCGAGTGATCTCGGTCGTTCATCTGCATCAGACGACTGTTTGGCCGTCTCGGCGGAATAAAACCACCGGCCGGCGCCGCTCCCCCAAACCCTAATTCAATCTTCACGCTCCCCTCCTCTCTCTTCGCTTTCCCCGCACCCGAGTGAGATGCGGCGGTGGCCGCCCGTGGCGGCCTAAGGGAGATGGCGGTGGCCACCGTTCGCGGCAGCGAGACCTCACTCCCCTGCGCTGCCGGCCTCCCTTAACCCTAGCCTTACTTTTCTCCTCCTCCGTCTCTCTTCGGGCGCAGCAAAGCGGCGGCAGCCACCCACGACAACCAACGGAAGAAGGTGACGGCGCCGCCACGGGACCCCTCGCCGGCGCGCGCGCTCGCCCGAGGGTGAGCGCACCGCCGTCGAGCGGCCTTGTGGCGACACCCTTGACCCCGAGCCCAAGGTGGAGGCCGCGCTGTGGCATGACCTCGTCGGCCGGTGGCTCGGGTGGTCCTTCCCGCGTGACATCTGAGCAATGCCGGCAGTGGTGACTGCGGCGAGAGAAGCCCGGGTAGGTCCCTCCCCTCGCTGTCCTTCTTTCTAGGGTTAGGGTTGGGGTTTAGGGAATTCCCGAATCGCTTTGAGTCATCTCCTTTTAAATTCTTTCCCGATCTAGATTTACACGCTAGGTAACCTGGCTCTGATACCATTGTGGAACCTTAGGATTCATCTAGGTGTTGATCATATGGTGTATTCGTTACTGGTTAAATCAATTAGACCTAGAGCATGCTTCGGTAGAGAGAGACAATGAGAGAGAGAGAGAGAGATGTAGGAGATCTCTGACCGTCGGGCTTGGAGGAGGAGGATCCGTTCATGGCCATGTCGGTGATGTAGGGCGTCGGGGAAGGAGAAGCAGGGGAGTTCGACAGCGGCGTAGACATCGGGTGGCGTAGAGGCGGCGGTGGACTTTCCGTCGCTTGCAGCACCCCTCTCGATCGGTCTCGGGTTAGGAAGTAGGTGGGGGCGTCTGGTGGCTCAGGTGAACCTCGTGTCATCGCCTTGGCCCCCATCTCCCTCTATATGGTGCTACGCGACGAGGGCCCACCAACCTTGGTTTGGTTGGATGCCCCCGATCAGGGCACTGAATTAAGGCCCTACTCAACCGTTGGGCCGAGTCAGATGAGATCAATTCTAACACGCCCATGGTGGGTGCCCTCGGCGCGGGTGCATCTCGGTCGTGGCGCGGCCGGCTCAGGGCAGAGGCATGGCCTGCAGGCCGATCATCCTCATCTTTTCCTCTTTCCCTCTCCCGCTGTGGCCGCCCATGGTGGTCGCGCCCGATGCGGGTGGGCCTCGACGGTGCCGTGGTTGGCACCAAGCAGTCTCAGGTGCTCCCGTTTCCTCTTTTATTTTGTGATTTTGCTTTTGCATCTCTGATTCGTCCTAGGTTGACTTCGATTCATGCTCTAGAGTTTCGTTTACGATGGCCGTTGTTCCAATGTTTGCCTTCCCTCTGTTCATCTGTGAGAGGACGGCACCCTTGTCAGCAGAGCACAAACTAAAATTTAACCTCTACAAAGCAGCGTAGCTCCCCGATCGGCTGGCCAGGCCACGTTGCCCTGAAATCGCTCGCGCTATATATCAGCGGAGCGACTCTGCGCGAGCCCGGCTCTGTCGCCTTGAAATCGTTCGCGCTATCCACGTCGCCCGAAATTGTTTGCCTTGGTCCTCTACATTTGGATTTCTGGACCGATGTTAAGGTTTGGTAATATTCCGCGTAGGCACAGTACTCTGAAGTTTGGTGCTTGGATTTGTTTCCTCATTGGTTGCGATCTAATGTTCTCATCATTTGCCATTTGCCATTTTTCCCCTTCTTCAGCCTGTGATGAGAATTCCATATCCATGGATCAGTGATATGATCTGATGTTCATTTGCTTGTGAGGTACTGAGCATGGTTGTTACTTATATCATGCAGTTTGTAAGGGTAAACCAATTGTCAGCATGCCTTGAAGCTCCAAGTTGACGAACAAATGATGATTGTTGTGCTTCTGAGGCCTCTAAATATCCTGTCTTCGTTCAAAAAAGATTCTTGCCTTCTTCATTGCTGCAACATACTTTTCCTGTCATTGTTATTTTAAAGCACCAATGTTAGTATAATTTGCAGGTCAGTCTGATTTGCAGGTCACTGCATTGCCTTTTCTGCTACATTTTACTTTGTTTTTCCTTAGATTTGCCTGATCCATTTTCCCCCATGTTGCCCTTCCTCCTGGTTCTATGGGCAAAGTAAGCTGCGTTGCCCCTACTGGTCAGTGCAATTTGCATGTTAGTATAATTTGCAGGTCAGCCTGATTTGCAGGTCAGTGCATTACCTTTTCTGCTACATTTTACTTTGTTTTTCCTTAGATTTGCCTGATCCATTTTTCCCTGTTGCTGTTTGCTATAAATGCAGGATACGATACTGGAATTGGGATTTCAGGGCATCCAAAAGAAATTTGCTATGCTCCAGGTGAGGCATTATCTCTATTTTAAGTCTTATTAAGATCCTTGCTGTAGCCATAGAAAAACAAAATGGAAAGATCTCTATTTTAAGTCTTATTAAGATCCTTGCTGTAGCCATAGAAAAACAAAATGGAAAGGAATGCTAGGTCGCTTGATTTTCGTTTGAAAGTGTTCAGGTCCAATATCGTATGGTATTTATTTTCGTTATGCCTCTGATCCCTTCAATTCATTTTCTATGTGTACGTATTTATTTCGATTATACAGAGGGTGGTTGTGCCAAAAAAAAGACCATGTGTAAATGCATTTGGCTGCTCTTATAATCTTTTCGGTATATATAGGCATGTGCCTATGGTGCTGCTTTATTTATTTTAGAGTCTGAGCATATGCCATTGCTGATGATGTACCTACCCAATTTAAGCAGATGACAACACCTATGACGTGCTTCCAATAAACCTGAACATATTTCCATGGTATTGCTGTTTTGCGTTTCCTGTTGACCATATGTCAATGCCAATGAGAAGAAGTAATTTTTGGTAACATGGCCACTGTCTCCTTCTGCGAGCTCTAGCTCCTGACTTAAATGACATTGTTATTCTCCCCTTCAATCCGATGTTGGTCCCCAGCGCCTCACACCGGCCACGTCGCTCGGAATTCACCCAGCCTATCCACTACCCCGTGTGTTTTGAGCCTTCGGTGTTAACATGATTGCGTTAAAAACAAACAACGTTACCTTGGCCTTTTTTTATGCTAAAAAAATTAGCCTCTTTTTACACTGTTACCATGCCACTGAGCTACAAAGTTTTGCCTCACCTTGTTTTTTTTTTCCCATCTGAGAACTAAGATGCACCTTTTCTTTTCCTAAAAAAAGGCCACAAGGTACAGTGCAAAAAAAAAACACATAGCTAGCACACAGTAAGAAAAGGGGACCATACCAGATTTAGCTTCGCCCCATCCTGTTAGCCCGCCTGAACTTGCGAACCCCTAAATATTTAGCTGCCACATTCATTTTATGTGTGATCCATGCTACGACATCGGCTTATCAAACATGACTGCAAGATCCATGTTTATCCATATAATATCTGAACCTGATAGCGTACCAGTTCCCATATAGAGTATATCGACCAAACTGTCAATGTTGTGCTGCTGTTGTGATCTTTTCAACATATGTAAGCATATGCCTGTGCCAATGATTCTTTTATTTTATCCTGAACATATGCCATCGCTGATGATGTAGCCATTCCAATTTGAGAATATGACAGTGCCTGTGAGGTGCATCCGATAAGCCTGACCATATATTTCCATGCCGCTGTTATTTTGCATCTTATGTTGGCCATATTTCAATAGCAATGATGCTGAGAACAAATATCTTTTTACGAGAATATGTAGTCATGGTTAGTCAGGATGATTTCTTTGTGTTTCAAAAAAAAAAACAGGCTGATTTTTGCAGATAGCCTCATAGTTGTCTGCTGCTTTGCTTCACTGTAGTTTGACACCTTTAGTGTCATTTTATTTGTTCTCATTTTACTGAAAAATTATTCCTCGCCCCATAAAAATGAAATTAGCAAGTGCCATGATCTTAACACATGGATAGGATACTTAGTAGTCATCTGCTATAAAATACCTACCTGCTCTTTCAAAGAATAAAAAGTACCAGTACAATTTATCCTTGCAATATTTGGGAAGCTTACAAAAGAAACTTCGGTTTTAGGTGATTATCTACTTCGTGCTTCAGGTTTGAAGCCATTCTATTCAGAACCTCTACAGGCTAACAGATTTAAGATTAGATTGATGGTGAACCACTAAATGTTAGCTACTCTCAAACTGTTTACTCCTGTATTAATATATTGGTTTTTGCCTTATTTCTGTCGTCATGCTTCCTATTGGTTCAGTACTGTTTTATAAAAACAGGAGAAGGAACATGCCTCCCTGTTTTCTAAAAATGACAGATACTTGATCAATACATTTCCAGGCCATGGGGAACCGTGTTGCCTTTTTGGATGTTGTAAGGCCTTGTTTTTATACACAGTTTTGCATACATTCAGTTTGCGAAATTGCAGATCCATACTCTTAGGTATTTATACATAGGTTCACTTAAAGTTTATAATAACATCGTTCCAGCCTCGCCCACAACCTTTACCTGTGTTAGCAACATTTGATGGTGATACAACTTCTAACAAATTCTCACATGAGATGTTTTTCTTTTTGCAGCCTGATAAGAACAGTTCCCTTTACTTTTTGCATCCGAGACCACAACAATAGAGCCTTAACAGGTTCTTTGGCCATGTATCCTTGACTTCGTTTTTAGTTACAAATACGTTATCACATGTAATTATACGGATTAGTGTAGTTCCGTTTTCATAGCACACCGAAATAATTAATTTTCTACAATAAATGATGTAGCGACACTGTAACTCCATTGCAGTAAATAACCTTATTTTCCCTACAATATATATGTCCACCTTTGATTGAATAGAATTCAGTATCCATTTGAAGTTACCAACTTCGACAGGATTATAGTCAATTAGCAACGGTCCTTAATGTTTGCTTCAGCAGAATGTTCCTGCCTGGCTTTCAGCCTTGTAATCTACACTTCAGCCTAAAAAAAATAAAACAACAAGTGTTACATTCTATCACTGTTCTTTCCTCATTGTTGAATTAACATTCTATATGAACATGTTACCTCTTGCGCTCTTTTTCATACGCAATTACCTTAAAACCATGACTGGAGATGGAGTCAACGATGCCCCTGCTCTTAAACAGCCTGACATTGGTATAGCTATGGGCGTTGCTGGAATGAGTAAAAACTTAGTTTCACATCTTATTAGGTTCACCTTACATCACTTCTCTTTAGTTTCTTATACACAGATCTACCAGCCTTCTGAATTGTCGTATTATTTCTGCTTGAGGAAGCCTGTCAAATTATTATTTTTACACAGTCCAATTCCAAAGAATGCTTTTATTCAAGGGAGTGTGGTGTAGTTTACCAGAGAATGATTGCTTCTTATGTTTACTGCTTTTCACATAGCCAACAGACAATGCTTAAGAACATCAACTTTACTCTATAGGACATAATTTTGTACACAGTCTTTTCAGCATTTCACTTTACTTGCTCCTCTAATCCCCCATTCTTTGCTTCTGTTTCCTACCAGAGTAGATGTTCCTCAGAGTGAACAGTTCCTACCAACATCCCAGTGGTGCGTTGTCCAGTTCATGGATCTCATCATTATTATGTCCAAGGTGTTTGATCAAGTACCAACGGGTTGGATTTGTGTGATATTAAACTCTAAAGACTCATTCAGTTCATGATTCTAACACATGATAGTTGTACATGAATGTGTACCTTTGAAATGGCCTGGCACACCTGCATTTGTTATCTTATCTAATGAACTATTGTGTAATATAGGATGTTGCGTGAACCTCAACTATTGTGTTTACATGTTACTGTCGAATGTCCCTATGATAGGTTTACAGGATGATTATATTTCTTTAAATTAAATAGCTGAGATGCTGAGCTCATCTATGTTGCTTTTTCCCCCAAAAATGTAGTTGGACCTGAATAAATTGTGCAATATTGATCTGATGATTCAGGTGCGTATGGAAAAATAGCAGACCCTAACACATATACTCTGTTAGCTACCTGTAATATGTACCCTCTGTGCATGTATGTCTGTCATAATATCCTATCTATGTACATCATCGTGCGTTTACCTGTACAGACATGGGAGTGCTGCTTTCCTCTCACAAAATTTGTATAGTATGCACAGCCATATGTAATATAGACATCCTCTTAGGTGTGTGTGCACCGATGTGCCCTAATCGTATACATTAGCGCTCCGTATCTTACCTGTGCAAACTCAGATGTCCTCACTTGCACTCGCGCGCAGGGGCGCGCGCTTTGTACTAGTGTCACTTCCAATTTCTACGTTTTTCTAGCCCAATCTAGCCCAACATAGCTCTTCAATATTTTGGCTTTACTTTCTAATCCGTCCAATATATCACTTTACAGGGAGAAGGGAGATGCTAGTCATGCTTCAACTTCACATGCCCATTCTCCATCACCATATTCCATCTAGTCCTCGGCCAGTTACAAGGAAAATGGCTGCCATGCATCCAACAAGTACCTCATCTTAGGCTTTTTTTTAATAGAAAAAACAGCAAAAGCTTTGCCACTATTTTTATTAGACGATAAAAAAGAAAAAATAAATGTCAGCCTAGTTTTTTGAGTGAAAATCAAACCCAAAAATCACACAACTGCACCTCACCTTAGGTTAGAACCCAACATGTTATCTATTCCTCTCAAGGCAAATTTGCCGGTATTTGGATCAATATTATTTTTCTTAAAATTGTAAGATTCATTAAGGCAAAATTGTTACTCATACAATGGCAATCAGCTTCATTTGATGCAAAATGTAAGATTTTTTTTTGAGAGATTTATTTTAGCATGTCCAACGAGATGCAATTAGCACAACACACATCCACATGCTGCTTTCTTATCTTCGCCTTTTCAGATGACATCCTCTCTAGCCTAGCGCCCCACCATATAAGATTCAATGCACCGTGATATAGAGCATGTTTTTTTTTTAATTCTAAAATAGGTTTCATATTTTCCTGAGCTAAAATAAATTTTCCAAAATCAAACCAGATTTGGGATTCTACATTTCATATTCTTCAAAAAATAATTTTTAAAGAGTTTTTCTGTGTTTTTTTTTAAAAGTATATTGACTCATGTACTTCAATGTAGTTTGATTTATCTCATTCGTGGGTAGGACGTTTGACTTTCCATTTCGTCGCGACTGCGTTTCTCGACCTAAAAATGAAAACAACCCCACGAGACATGCTTCAACAAAACGTTTCTGCAGACTGCAGGCAGGATAGAGAAGTTCACATCACAGATAGAAAAAAGGTTGGGTACTCAATCTCATAAGACCATCACCCTGTTCGTTTATGCTAAAATTTGGCTTATGCTAATACTTATGCTGAAATATTGTTAAAGAAAAATACTATTCCATAGTTGAAAAGTAGCTCAAGCGAACATGTACATGTTATAACCGTTCGAAGTTTCAAAATATATTAGCTGCCATCGATGTAACGACGCACAATAACTTTTCAGATTTATCAAAAGCAAGCGTACGACGATATGAGCAGCGAGCTACGCAATCACCATCACCAGGCGTTCAGCACCAGCACCAACACGTCCGCCGCCACCCAACAGCTCGGTGAAGAACTCGATCTCGTCCCCTTCCTCCATCTCGAGCTCCGCGGCGCCCCCCACTCAGCCGCCCGCCGTCGTACAGGAACCTGCCCGTGCCGTAGGTGACGTCCGGCACGCTGGCGTAGTAGGCGTCCATGACCACCTGCAGCTTCTGCGTCCTCCGCACGGTGCGCTCCACCGTGCGCCCCTCCGTATCCTGCACCTTGAGCGTCACGTGCACGCCCGGCTTGATCACCGGCTTCCGGTCCTCCTCCTCCTCCTCCACGTCGCCGCCGCGCGCTCCCGATCGCATCATCGCCGATGAGGTCGTCGTCGAACGGGTGTGGCGTCGTGCCTGGATGTCGCGTTCACCTTTGGCACGGAGGAATGGGCTGAGACATGCATCCGTGTGGCGTGTGTGTGTTATATAGGGCTATCCGGCTGTGGTTAATGAGCCGGGGATTCGCATCGTCACGGCGCACTTTTTTTTTTCTTGGTGCGCAGCAGTAACTACGCGTGCACCGAAGCGACAAAGGTCTTTCCATCTGCGGCTGGCGCTGCCGTTCTGAACTTCTTCTGAATTCTGATCAACTCTGCGTCGCCGTTGTCCGTTGGGCTGGAATGGGCCGCATGGCTAAGTACCTAAAAATCTAGCTTTCTAGTGCTTGCACTGGGCTGGGCTAATACATAGCTGCAGGATTTCCTCCGCCAAAAAAATGTAACTGGGCATATCGAGCAAGCACTTCTGAACCTTGCTTCGCCTCCGCCGCCTCCTCCTCCTCCCCCTCCCCCCGCCGCCGGCGGCGGTGCTCCGCTTCCCCAACCAGCGGATCGGAGGATAAAGGGAAGAGGACGATGGCCGACGGACTACGCAGCCTCCAGAGGACGATTGAGGCTTACCGCCGCGGGAACTATTCTTTGGAGTACGACGACCGCAACGAATCTGAGGTGATGGGTTATATCCATGGTTACTACAAGGAGGCGTTCGATCGGCTCCCTTGCCCTCTGGATCCGCTCGTCCTCGAGGCTGGCTTCTGCTTCGGCTTCTTCGACCCCGTCTCCAACATCATCGCCAACACCGCCGCCTAGAGAGGCCCATCGTTGCCGGTGGAGAAAGGGGCGAATCAGGAGGGGCAGGGAGGTCGTGGGAAGAAGAGGATGAGATCACAAGCCGGCACCAGCAGCAAGGCGAAGGGGAAGAGTGAAGACGCGACGCAACAAGCGGGGAAGCTGATCTGTGCCGATGCCAACCGCATTGCAGCGCGATCGCTTGAGGGCCTCGTCACCTTCCTCACCACCTACTTCCGCTACCTTCCCACCTCGGAAGCCCTGCGCTACCTGCGCCGGGCCAGGGCTGATCTCCTCGTAGCCGTGCGCCTCATCGAGGAGGATCGTGACTCGGAAGCCTTCACCATTGGCCACCCTACCACCAGAGTTGCTCTGACTTGTGCTGCCCTCTCTGCAATGCGTCGCCACGTCACCGGATCAGATGATCCCAAGGTCACCAGACTTGTGAATAGCTCTCTCATGCTGGCTTCCCGTCTGGACAAGGTCTCTCCCCTCCTGGCGAAACAAGGCCGCCTCTGCAGTTCCACTCTAAATCATCTTTCCGAAGTATCTTTGGAAGGCAGCCATGGGATGGAAGACTCGGATGGGATCATGCGTCATGCCATCTCAAGGTTTCCCTCCGGCATAAAGAAGGCGCTGTACCCGTTTGAACTTGAACTAGCTCTGATGAAGGTGCTTCTAGATAGAATCCATGGGTTCTATCTCAAGGCAATTTCCTGCATCCCAGCTTCTTGCTTGCGTTCGCGGCACCATCGGGGCCTCCTCAAGGCTGCCCACTGCTATGGTCAGTTTGATCCTGTCACCAACATCATTCTCAACACCATCTGGTATGACAACGTATTCCCCCCACACCAAGAGTTTGAGGTGGACATGATCTACGATGAGGCCCTCACCCGCACTGAGTGCCGCTCCCTCGATGGCCTCATCACCTTTGTAACAAAACTAGTCCCTGCGCTCTCCACATATGATGCTACACGATACCTTCTTTTGGACAATGTGGCACTTGACAGAGTCACCTCGAGGGCAAAGGAAGGTGGCTACGAAATATCTAACGATCGACACGATGCTTACAAGGTCGCTGCTCGTGCTGCAAATCACCCCAACCCTAGAGCACTAGCAACCTTCACATTGGGGTCCATGGAACATGGGTCAAAATTGAAGTCATTACTTGAGAATAATCGTACCCTCTCCCCTGATGATGTTAAGATCATCTCAACATATTTTTCACAGTATCCATGTAGCAAGCCAGGGCTGGTTCAGAAACTGACCAAGCACGCCTCCCAGATTGTCTCTGCCAAAAGGAAGGATTTTGAGGCTCACCAGAGTTCGATTTGCAGCTGCGCTCAAGCCGCGTTAAGGAAACATGCACAAGATACGGCAAGTTCATCATATGTTTTTTGTTTCTCTGCTGTTCTTGCATTCTTTGAACCTTGTCTGGTAGATGACCTTTCTGATCTGATACTTCTTGAACCAACTGCAGGGAGAGGAGTATGAGCTTTTTACAATCTGCGGGGTGAATGCTGAAATACCCTCGAATGGCAACTTTGGTTACTATGAGAACTACGATGGATACCCATATTCCCATATCAACATCTGGGCAAGGCTGAAAGGGTCACAACTTGCTGCTGTAGCTCCCACACTTCTTTTCATTCAGTGTAGAAATGACTCTGAAGACATGAAGGACTCTCAATTTCTGTGCTTGCCTGTGTCGGAGTCATCAAAAGATGCCGGTATGCTTTCTGTAAGCTGTATCCAGATTAGCTTGCATGATTGTTCGTAGTAGTGGTATACTGGTATGATTATCCCTTTGGCATAAATATCAAGATCTGTGTCATGCACTGCCTGTGGAAACCCTTAAGAGTATGTTCTCAGTGCTGCGTAATAATACCATAAAACAATGCTACTGATAGGAAAATCTTATTAAACTAGGCATTTTCTTTCATCTGCTCCTATAGATATCAGTAGGTAATCTAACCTATGCATCTGCTGTACTTTCTCGCATTCAAGTACTGTGCCCTTACTGTGAACAACATATTGTTGCTGGATCCTGTTTGATGAATACCTTTGTGGAATTGCCTCAGCCCGTGCTAACATATTATAGTATTTGGCTGCCAAAGCATACACTGATGTTGGTTTTGGGTCAAATAGAGAGAGAAAATTAAATGAGTGCTCCCCATTTTCAAGGAACATGAAACCTGTAATTATGCTATCCTGCAACTGTAATGGGCATAAGATATGGCACCACAACCTACTGTCGCTTTAACCACTTGATGGTTGTTTAACAAATGTTACAATTCATCAGCAGTGCTCCCCTTCAGATCTTCCCGATTCTTTATGTTTCCTCTAAACCTGGTCACTGCCAGAACTGCTCTTGCCATCTCGTTACAGCTTCTGTAATTCCTTCATAAGATTCTTAGGAGGTTTGTTGGCAGTTCTTACGCTGCACTGACGGCAAAGATGCAAAGACGTTCGGATGTGTGTCGGACTAACATTAATCGATGCACCTTTAGCATATTATCACTGGACACTACGCCTCCTGATCTGAGGGGCAACCTGTGGCCTTGAGCCTCTAATGAATAGAAATGTATCAGGATTGCAGTATTATGAGCTGTTAATGTTTATTGTGCATGCATGCCCTCATTTGTGGGCTTCTTCTTGGTTTCTTAGCAAAGCTTTTAGACCTGTGTTATCATTGTTTTGATTTGTTGAACCTGAGCCCATCCTTGGCTTGCTTGACGTGCTCTGTCACCGCCCACCTGGCAATCTCTTGGTATACTGGATCGTTGACGTTTATCGGAGTTATCTCTGCCATGGTGGACGTTGCAAAAGCGTAAATAGCTGCAACGGCAACAGCAAATAGGAGACCGGTTCTCATGGTTGGGCCTGCCATGATTTCGTGGTGGATTCGCAAGTTTGTGATGAGATGCTGTGGAGATATGGATGAGGACAATTTGGGGAATTTAAATACAGCGCTTGGCCAGGGCGCATCGACACCACCAGGCTGGAAATCAATGGACAGTTGTTCATATTAATTAGTAGAAATACCTTGTAAATGGAAAGGATTGATTTGATGCTTAACAAATCAGCTCCTGCTATACAAAATACTACTAACATCTATTAGTAGAAATTAGTGGAAATTAGTAGAAATTGATTTATATGAGTTTTGCAATCAATTTGCTTAAAAAGAGTTACTAACATCTATTAGTAGAAATTAGTACAAATTGATTTATATGAGCTTTGCAATCAATTTGCTTAAAAGAAGTGATAGTGCAAAAGGAATATAATTAATAAATTTAATGCCATTAACTGAGAACTAACATCTATTATCTTAGTATTTAGCCAACAACATAATTTTCCAAATTATCCCGCGGCCGGTAAATTACAACATCAGTTAAAGAAACAAAATTAAAAATACCCCTCTGCATACTCATAAATTACTCATATATGCCATTACACAAAAATCAACACAGAAATACCCCCATATGTATTTAACTATTACCATCACATACCATTATAAAAAATAGCTTTTGTGTTAACTAAGTGATTAAATCTTCGTCTTGAATGAAAGAAGATCCAAATTTTCAATCCAAACTACATTTTCATTAAAAAATAATATAAAGTAAATTTAGTTCAACTAAAAAGTCCAAATTACTCCCTCCAAGTTTTTCCTATGTACAAATAACCTCCAAACTAATATTTGGTTCAATTTACTACCCAAACTATTTCAGTTTGTCTAATTTACCACTTAACAAGATTTTTTATTTTTGTTTTTCACGTACAAGTTGTGTATTAATTTCAAATTTTGTTAGATGACAGACAATATCATGCTTTGTGTTAGAAAATATAATATAAAATTTTCATCAGTACTTTCATACAATTCTATATCGATAGTGCTAATTTGTTATTAATTTCCTAACCTAAAAAAGATGAAAAATTTAAGATGTATTTTTAAATAAAGTATGATTTGGTAAATCACCTCACAAATTTGGAATTAAAACTCAACTTGTGCATGAAGAAACAAAAATAACTGAGCCCAGTTCGGTGCTCGCAAATTCGTGATGTTTTTAGCACATTTTCTCCGTGTTCAAAATTTTGCCTGTGCGCGTTATGGCGCGCACCCTGCACTAGCAAACTAGTTTATGCGGTGCTACTGATTGGCCTTTACAAAGCCAATAATAAGCGTCTATTGACTTCAAGATACTGATCCAAATGACGGCATGCTTCTATTCCTGTAATGACACTTATTTCTGCAATGTTAAAATAAATAACATGCCCTAAATAAAACATATGTCGCCGATAGTTACACTATTTACAGACATTGTATTAGCATGTACAAAGGCCAATAACCCTAATAGTATAATAAAGACAACCTGTCATGACTCATGACTCATGACAACATACAAGGACTGTCTTCTCACTGTACCAGTACATCAAGGCATGTCTTTAATTGTTACATGCAAGGACTGTCTTAACATTAGCCCTTAGTCAATCCCATTAAAATATGATAAATACTCCCCTCAAAATGAGAACAAAAATAACCTAAAATTATGTCAATCATTTTCTGCTAAGTTACAGGATATTACGGATAGAAAGAGTTGGTTTTATAAGCATCCAACCAATTTTTTTCCAACCTTCTAATTTTTGCGGTGCGCCACAAAACAAGGGCTATTTAAATGACCCCAATCGTCCTTATTCATAACCACCACCCCTGCATCTCACAAACTTCAAAATTTATATTAGAACCGACGAATCATGGCGGGTCCAACCATAAGAGCCGTACTCCTATTTGCCATTGCCGCCATAGCCACTTACCTTGCAGCACCCGCCATGGCATATGGCGAATGGTTTCCACTACCCAACGTCAACGATCCAGAGATACAAGAGCTTGGCAGGTGGGTGATCGAAGAGCACGTCAAGCAGGCGAAGGACGGGATCAAATTCAACAAATTGGTGAGTGGCAAAGAACAAGTGGGAGAAGGCGTGAACTTGGATCTCATCATCGACGCTTGGAATAGAGATGGGAACGATGCCAAGTACGAGGCGAAGTTGCACCTGAGGGATTGGATGGACAAACACACTCTCTTGTCCTTCAAACCAGCTAACTGATCAACAATTTGCATTTTGTATGATCATGCTACATCAGGCTTACCGAACAACGGTTGACATGATCATGTTATATGTACAATTGTTCGAAATAACTTGTAAGTGATCAGAGGTGGTTTTTGTTGCATGATATGTGTGTTGCCACATATAACAAAGGGTGTTTGGTTGAGTAATGAGGTGGACCATGATCTATGCAATTCTCTTTTTTTGGCACGTTAAATGGAATGGGTTGATTCACAACCACAACCAACCATCTCACCCCTTACAGACCAGCAATTAGTATTTAGAAACAAGAGAGTTGTAGGCGCCGTCGGGAACCTAGGGTAGTCTCAAAATCTTTTAGAACGTGTAACCAACTAGAGGCTGCTACCACAGCTAGAACATCGGCAAACGGCACTTTAGAACAAATGAACAATGGTTTCGAAGCGTCGGGATGTGGAGCGCCCATGGCTGTTTAAGCGCGCCGTTGTTACTGTAGTAAATTATTTTTTTGATGCATATTACTGTATTAAATTCTAGCCAAATATGTCATTGACTCATCCGATGATCTGAATGCGTACACCGCACCGGAACTCGAACCGGCGCGAATTGAGCCCGACGCACTTGCTGAATTTGTTGCCTTGTTGGGCTAGGCTACTGGGTTGGCTCCTGTGGCAAGGCCTGGCTAGCTCCATGACCAGACTCTGGCCCACTCCGTGAACGAACCTGCCCTGACATCTGAACCCAGTTCGGTGCTCTGTCTGGTTCGCGGTGAAAGCGAAACACTGAAACTAGTGCAACGTGCAGCTGGAATGGAATCTCACCATCTTGTCTTCTACCTTCTGGTGCGGTGGTGCCACCTGACGCCAACGTCCGTCCCCCTCGGCACGCTCGTGAACCCGCTACACCACGCGCCGTGGAACCCCGCGCCCTCTCCCTTCCTTTCAGCCGTTCCCGTAAAAAAGTAGAAGGAGCACCACTGCACCAGTATCTCCCCGGCGACCATCACGGTGACCTACGTTCAGCCCACCGAATACGTCCAAGATCCTTCTGCCCAAGGGGCGACGAGAAAAAAGGGACTTGTTGCCTCCCACCTCGCCCCTATCCGCTTGGACCTCTCCTCCTGTCGTCCATGGCGTCCCTTTCCACTTTCACCTCCACGACGAGCCTCAACATTGACATACAGGACGGCACTGCTACCCAGCTTTCCGTTTTGGACCCCAGTGTCTGTCGTCGTTCTACGGCTCTACTCGTGTGCTTTTCAAAAATTTCTACTTGCCCGCGCAGATAATTGTCACCCCCGCGGCCCGCGCTATAAAGCTCAGCTCGCCGATTTCTCGATCAAACTCAAACACAGGCGAAAACAACCACGAAAACCAAAATGCCTCATTTCCACCATTGCTCAACCGTGCTACTGCTCCTCACCGTCTTCGTCTACCTATCGACGCGCTATGTGCACGGTGACCATGCCAATGGCGGCCACCAGGACCTCGCCGCCCTCCTCTCCTTCAAGGCGTACAACCCGAACGCCACGGCCCTGGCGTCGTGGGTCGGCCCCAACCCGTGCTCCGGCACGTGGTTCGGGGTCAGATGCTACAGGGGCAGGGTGGCGGGGATCTTCCTGGACGGCGCCTCGCTGACCGGCGCCGTGGCGCCGCTCCTCGGGCTCGGCCGGATCAGGGCGCTCGCCGTCAGGAACAACTCTCTGTCCGGCACCCTCCCCCCGCTGGACAACTCCACGGCGAGCCCGTGGCTGAGGCACCTGCTCCTCTCCCACAACAGGCTCAGCGGGAGCCTCCGCATCTCGCTGGGTGCTCTGCTCACCCTTCGAGCAGAGCACAACGGCTTCCGTGGAGGCCTGGAAGCGCTGCGCGTCCCGAGGCTCAGGAGCTTCAACGTGTCCGGGAACAAGCTCGCCGGGGAGATCTCCGGCGAACTGTCCAGGTTCCCGAGCTCCGCCTTCAGCGGCAATCTCGCTCTCTGTGGTCAGCCTCTGCCCAAATGTGTCCATGCTTACGATGCACTAGGATCAGATAGTTCTTCAAATAATGCGACCACTAGTATTATTGCCGCTCAATCACCGAACGCTAGTGTCAGTAGAGTTTCTTCTAGCAACGGAGGATTCAGTAAGATTAGCCTGACTGCGCTCATGGCCACCGGCATTGGCAACGCGGTGCTCATCACGGTCTCGCTAGCCATCTCCGTGGCCACGTTCGTCTACGTGAGGAGAAAGCTCCGGTCCGCGAAGGATGCTCCCGACGCGGCGCTGTGCTTCGAGGAGGAAGAAAAGAGGGACGACAGGTGCCACAAGACCGGCGGGCTCGTCTGCTTCGAGGGCGGCGACGAGCTGCGGCTGGAGAGCCTCCTCAAGGCGTCCGCCGAGGTGCTGGGCAAGGGCGTGTCCGGGAGCACGTACAAGGCGGTGCTAGAGGACGGCATCGGGGTGGTCGTCAAGCGCCTCAGCGCGCTGCAGTTCCCCGCCTCTCGGAGCAAGGCGTTCGACCGCCACATGCGGCTCGTCGGCCGGCTCCGGCACCGGCACGTCGTCGGCCTCAGGGCGTACTGCAACTCCAACGGGGAGCGCCTGCTCGTCTACGACTTCCTCCCGAACGGGAGCCTCCAGTCCCTTCTGCAAGCCACAGGTGCGCTGTGAAAATACGATGAGCAAAATCCAAATGCATTGCCAATTTGCACTTGCTGCAAGAAAGGGAGTGTTCTTGACGGTCTGTTGCTGCTGCTGTTGACTTGTTGCAGGAGGCGGCTCGAGGAATCTGGACTGGACGGCGAGGAAGAGCATCTTGTTCGGCGCGGCGCAGGGCCTGAACTACATCCACACGTTCCCGGCGCGGCCGGCTCTGGTGCACGCGAACGTGAAGCCGTCCAACATCCTCCTGGACGAGCGCGGCGGCGCGTGCGTGTCCGAGTGCGGGCTCATGCGCTACGCCACCAACATCCAGCAGTCCATCACCCCGCAGGCCACCCGGACGCGGTGCCCGCCCGAGCTGTTCCTGGACCAGGCGTCGAGCGGCGGGTGGCACGGGTACGCGGCCCCGGAGCTGGCTTCGGGCGCGGCCGCGCGTGCGACGCAGGAGTCAGACGTGTACAGCTTTGGAATGGTGCTCCTGGAGGTGGTGACTGGCCACAAGGCCGCGGACGGCGGCGATGGCAGCGACGAGACGATGGGGATGGTGAAGATCGGCATGCTGTGCACCGCCGAGGCTCCGGAGGAGCGGCCCACGATGGCGCAGGTGCTCGCCATGATGAGCGAGTTCATGTGAAGCAGCCGCGCTTAGAGTGTCAAGTTCAGTGCTACGATGTACGATGAGACCGCGGTAGAGCGTGGCTTCGCGTGTTGCAGATTGCGAAATGTATTGAAGCAAGATATTTGTTCGTCGGTATGTGTTGTGGTCTTGTGGAGGTTCGTGGCAAAATTGCTCCATTGCAAGCTTCGGCCGTATCCCTTATCCCGTGTAGAGAGCATTGCATCCTTCGCCAGGGGCCCAAAGTCAGCGGCAAATTGAGCCCATATAAAGCTGGGCCTCTCACAGTCCAGAGTCTATAACTAGTGGGCTTATTTATATTTGAAAAAAAAACCACATTACCTCCCTCACCTTTCGCGAAAGTCCGTTTTTCCTCCCTAAACTTCAAAACCGGGTAAAACATATCTCTCAAATTTTAAAACCGTTTATCTTACCTCCCTGGCCCTATTATAAGCAGTTTTGAAGGTGGTTTTATCTTTTTCTTTTTTATTTATTTTGGTTGAATCTTTGAAAAAATCATAATAAATCATAGAAAAATCATAAAATGAAAATCCAATATTTTTGGACTCCACATGAGTAGATCTACATAGTGAACACATAATATGGTATGCTTTAGTACAAAGTTTTTGCTGTGGCTTTAGATCTATGATTTTATGTAATTAATTGGAATAATTCATAACTGCAATTTCTATGGTCCAATTGTGATAAAATTTTTATGGTGGGCTAATTATTGTATAATTAAACTGTAGTAAAAATTTCATACTCATTCGATCATGTATAGCTTAGTTATAGATTTATTTATATTTAACAAGCATAAACCTAAATAAAATCTATAACTAAGTTATACATGATCTAATGAGTATAAAATTTTTACTATAGTTTAAGCATATAATAATTAGCCTACCATAAAAATTTCACTATAATTGGACCATAGAAACCGCAGCTATGAATTATTCCATTTAATCAAAGAAAAGCGTAGATCTAAAACCACAGCAAAAACTTTATACTAAAGCATACCTATTATATATTCACTGTGTAGATCTACTCATGTGAAGTCTAACAAAATTAGATTTTCTATTTTATAATTTTTCTGTGATTTACTATGATTTTTTAAATAAGTATATTGCCCGTGCTAACACTACGGTGACGTCTAGAAAAAAAATAAGTCATAAAACTGAAATATAAATCAACTAATGAAAGAAACACAAACTCAATTGATAGAAAGAATCAACTGAGAAAAATAATTTTTACTTGTTCTGTCTAAGTCGTCCTTATGATTACTTCAATAGATAGATATATGACCTGGTCTATCAATGTTAGCCTATCACCTTATCTATACTGGATCCCATGAGCATCTAAAAAAACCATGTGAACCCATGCCATATTACTGTAACCCCCCCCCCCCACGTAATCAGCCTATATAAATGTGCAACAAATAACCTGTGGCATGACACTTAAGCAAAAAAAAAAAGCGTTTGAGACAACCGCAAGTCCAAAATCTTATGCGAAATGTCGACTTTTGCCGACAAGGCCCTCTTGCCGAGACATAACTTTTGCAACAAATATATTCAAGAATGCACCCATCCATCCGGGGAACTTATTGCAAGATGCATTCAGCATTCATATGCCAAACAATATATGTGGGAAGAGAACGTCTCGGAGGGGAAAGTAAAAAAAAATGCACAGTTTCATATTGTACATCAACTACCTATATAGAGGAAAAGAGTACAAAAATGGCATATGGGTCGCTAGGCAATTCTACAACATCATCTGAAGAATACAGGAAAAAATTTAGGTCAACGAAAACCAGAAACAGCCGGAGCTGAAGATAATATTACTAAACAAAGCAACTGGCCATCTGCAGGTTCCACCCACTTACGTTTGTTTCTGGCTAGACGGTTTCTTGGCAGAACCAAAGAGCAGAAGAATGGTGCACGTGTCACCCACGATATTGTCAATGCTTTGAAGCCCACTCATATGCTTTGAAGCCTGAGAACCATAGCAGTACCTGTCGTTGATAAGATTTTCTCACACCATCGGTGATGTGTTCATTACCTATTTTAAATGCAGTCTCAGTTTTAAAGCATGTAACAAAAATTCTAATCTAATGGAAGTATCATGTATCTCATGTCCAAGAGGGTGCCGATTCCGTACAGCAGTGGCTTATTGGGCCATTGCTTCAACACGCTTGGCAGCAAGGACGGTTGCCCCCTCATCTGCAAAACAACAGAAGCAGACCAAAATTTATTATTGTTACATTCAAGAATTCACAGAAAACTACTCACGCAACGGTGACTGACCACTAAACCCATCTCCATACCTCGGTCGACTCCCTCCAGTGCCGGAGTAGGAGGTGCAGCTCATCCACGTCCATGCCCGGCACCACCACCTCCGCGATCCATAGCCGTCCTAGCGGTATTACCTCTTCCACAAGTTTGTATAATGTTCAAACCATGCAATCTATGTTGTCATGAACACACCAATTTAATATGAAATAGGAGACTGAAAAGTTCCACTAATTTTATTTCGACAGCAAATGAGACACCTATTTTCATTATTCAGAGATTTCACACAGATGTGATACAAATATATATAGCCAACACACTAAGCAACACCCTACAGTAAGAAGACAAAATAAGAACATTGTATAACCATCTATGAACTAAATAACTGGAAATCTTAAAGCAACTGTGCGTTGATGATGAACCTGCACTTTTGAAGCTTTTCAAAAACTAAATCATGAAACTAACAGTGACACATATGTGGTAAATTGTTGTTGCCCCCCCAGCCATTTCTTTCATAAGAATTTTCTTACCTGCACGATGAACAATCATAACATTTCTTTGATGATAAGAGAAAAAAAAATGGCAGTCGAATCTCATCTCATTTTTAGCACTTTTTAAAAAAATGCTGCAAAGTTTATTTGCAAACAATAAGGTCAATTTCCAAGCTTCCAGTTTAAATATCCATGACCACCCACCAGAGCACAATGGTCGTGGACACAAATAATTTATCCCTTGAAGAAAGTTTGTGAATTTTTGCTACAAACATGATTATTCTACACTGGTTAGCAAGGATACAACTAACAGACTAATGTCTGACAAAATTTACTGTTTTGACGAAATGTCACTGGAAAAGAAATCTACATGGCCAAAAAAATTCGAGACAAACCTGAAATCAAACATTGCATTTGCTACACAAACATTGCTTGCTCCTGCTAAGAAAAAAAGAAAAACAAATCATTGTTACTAACCCTTAACAACAAAATTAGTTTTGCGCTGATCATTCTATCCCATTCTTTTGCGTTTGTTTGAACCATTAAATTTGTACAAATGTCTTATGCTCCCATTTTTTAAGAGCTACTCATAAGTGCCAGAGCTCCATTTAATGAAGCAGATTGCGCAACTGAAAGGTCCTAACATGGCTAGAGGGAGGATGAATAGCCTATTTAAAAATCTACAAACCAACTAGAGCAATTTGATTAGTATAACAAATAGCGAAATGCAAACTTGCTCTAGCTCTACAAGGGTTGTAAGCCACCTATCCAATAATTCTAGTTGCTATAATCACTAGACACACAATTTTGCTATGTCACTACTCACTAAGAGCTCTCACACTTGCTACACTAAAGAGCTCCACTAGATGAACTTAAACTATAAAGCAAGCTCTCAATTATAGCTACACTAAAGAGCTTGCTATAACTAGTTTGCAAGAATATAAATTTTAACTTAAACAATGATGGAGATGAGTGGGAGGGCTTTGGCTAAGCTCACAAGGTTGCTATGTCAATGCAAATGGCTAAGAGAGTGAGCTTGAGCCGGCCATGAGGCTTAAATAGAAGACCCCACGAAATAGAGCCGTTGTACCCCTTCACTGGGCACAACATGAGGTGACCAGACGCGCCGGTCGTATTGACCGGACGTAGGACCCCAGCGTCCGGTCCTTAGATCTTCGCCATATGTCCCCTGCTTCAAACGCTGATCGCCCGATCTCAACGGTCAAGTGATGACCGGACGCGTCAGTTAGAAAGTGACCGGACGCTGGACTCCAGCATCCGGTCGTTTCCAGTAAGGTTCCAAACGCGAGATTTCACGACCGGACGCATCCGGTCATGCTCGACCGGACTCACCCAGCGTCCGGTCTCTCAATGTCTCCTTTATGCGTCCCACGTCAGCATACGTCAGCACTGACCGGACTCAGACCCTGAGTGTCCGGTCAGTTTACACGCCAGTGTCCGGTCACAAGACCGAGACCGTGTGCTTACTGCTGTCACTGACCGGACTCTAAACTCAGCGTCCGGTCACTGCACCACCAGCGTCCGATCACTCTGTGAACCCCTGTCTTTTCTGTATAGGGCGCCGGTGGCACCATCGGATTGTCCGCACTCTACGGGCGGACACTCCGCCTGTGAAGTTTCTAACCCTTGCTCAAATATGCCAACCACCAAGTGTATCACCTTGTGCACATGTGTTAGCATATTTTCACAAAATGTTTCCAAGGGTGTTAGCACTCCACTAGATCCTAAATGCATATGCAATGAGTTAGAGCATCTAGTGGCACTTTGATAACCGCATTTCGATACGAGTTGCACCCCTCTTAATAGTACGGCTATCGATCCTAAATGTGATCCGCTGTAACAGAACCGACCAATTATACGAAATTAAGTAAGAGAAACATCCACCGGAAAGCGGGGCGATTGAACAAACTTAAGCCCAGTATAACCCGGTAGTCCGTGAAATCACAAAGGATTTCAAACCAACTCGTGTCCCAAATGCATGATCGTAATAAGTTTAGCGGTCACCATCACATATTACATAAAAGTTCGCAATCTCGGATACATCGAGTTTAAACACGCTTATTACAAACCCGTTCGAATAAAAGTAGCGGAAGTCATTTGTTCAAACCACACACACACTCACGCGGAGTTTAAATATAGTGCCAATGAATGATCATCTCCAACAAAAGCATTAGATGAGGCGTAAGGAATGACCATGCCCATGGTCCTAAGCATCACCATCGCAGGATAAAGGCGAGTTGATACAATAGCCGTAATACATCTACCCATCTCGCAACAAGTGGGAATAAAACCACGAGTACGAGAAGGTACTCACCGGACTTACCCGACATAACCAAAAATAAATGACACCAAGGATTATGCGGGCTTTATAGTAGGGTAGTGACTCATTTGCAAAAAGAAGCATTTTTAGCATTTCAAGAACCTTTCTAAAAGCATTATTGTCAAGTTAATTATTATTAACACGTCGACTAGATTTGCACCTATACTAGAGTAAACATGTGATTAAGCAATTAATGATAACCACTTGATCATTAAACAACTTCCATCTTGTCATATTCACTATAATTGTCCCAAGTGTTCCATAAACATTTACTACGATGAAGTAACTCAAGTCAAGTGCTCACTATCCGGGAAGCGATGGCGATTCGAATCGATTCCTAACCAAATGGTGATTTATTCCTTACACAAATCTCACTCACCCGCTAAAGTGAGATATTGATCACCGAGTCAACTTTCCGGTATCTCGAGTTTGCCGGGAACCACATGTACCGGGGGCCGACCGATGCACTTTGGTCTTATCATCCCGCCCGTGTCCTACCACACCGCTTTACGGTCTTGGCTGCGGGGCAATCTACTCGGCCGAAAAATCTCCCGACTTCAGCGGTCGGAAGGTACTTTATCCAGCCCGACTAAATGTAAGGCATGCGTTCAACATGACTCGAGGCCCAACAACGGTCGGTCCTTAATCGACCTGAGCGGAAACACTACAGGTCCAAAACTACGCAAGTCTCCGCCTGGTCTCAACTTCATTTAACACTTAGTTATACCATGACTTCATAGCCATCCAAATGGATCCGGTAACCACCTATAGCTCGCGGTGGCGAAATCACCCGACTTCTACCGGTCTAAGCCAAATAAGCATTGACTCATTGCGGATACCGGGGTAACAAGGATATAGTATAACAAAGGTAAACAAGGTATAATGCAAAGAACGGTTGCAAACAACTCCTGAACGTAATGCATCAATTTAAAGTAAAGTATTTAATGAAATCATTGCAAACCGGAGAAAAGATGCTCCGGGGCTTGCCTCTCTCGAAGGAGCTCGGGCGGTGATCGGGGCACTCCGGAAGTTCTTCAACGTCCTCCTCGTCGGCTTCTAGCACTTCCTGCTGGCTGCACCTCGAGCTGCTCCTCGGGCTCCTCGGGAATGACGACTGGGTTCTCGGTTTGCGATCCTGTATGATGCAATGCGTGTAAGTGCCTATGCAATCGGTGCATCGAAGGAGATGAATGCAATGGATATGTTGAAAAGCAAGGTAGTCACATCATCCAAGAAAATATACTACAAGCACATGTCATCTACTGCATTCTCTTCTACTACTAATAGGTTAAGTCAACACATCTTATTAAATGCTTCAAAGATACACCAAAGCTAACATTATTAACTAACTTGCATTAAAGAGGATTATTTTATTTCATTTGAAACTAAGGCTACAACAGCAACCTATATTTCTGGTGCTTATAAAAATCTAAGAAAATTACAGTAGCATAGTACTACTCTAAGCAGACTACCATAAAATTTTCATGGCATTTGGATAAGTAAACTATCCTACATAATAATGACAAGCTATAGCATAAAAATGAGCATGAAATTACTTTGTACTATGAAAAGTGTCAAATAACAGATTGAGTATTTTTCCTATGTTCTTTATAGTATATAATCACTGTACAAAAATTGTCACATGCATGTGTTATACAAAATTTGTGCTCTAGCAAAAATAACAAAAATCAGCCATTAAAGGTACTTGAACTACACCTCAAAATTTTCCCACAGCACATGCATGAAACATATTTTTCCTAGGCAGTACATGACATAAGAAGATTAACAAACTTGGAATCATATTTTTCTGAAGCCTATATATTTTTCTACATATTTTTCAAGTTATCAGCAATATTCAAGATTAAATAAAATCCTATAGAAAAGTATCTCAAAAATGACATGCACAATTTTTCCCAAGTAGATCTGGTGATAAGGAACCTAGAAAAATTTGTTTCAACAAATTTGGAGCAACTTTGAGTATCCAAACATTTTGCAAACCATTTCATTTTCAAATAATAAAGAATAAATTTAAAACAATTCTTTCAAACTCTCTTGGGCGGCCTGTGAAATGAACTGGCCCACGGCCACAGCCAACCTGCTCACCGAGCGAAGAGGTGGCGCGGCCTAGCTCAGAGCTCGGCCCAAACCGGCCCCAGCCCACTCGGCGGGGGCAAAACCCGCTCCCATCTTGGTGAGCCTGCGCGGTCGGCCCGACCGAGGCAGGAGGCGCTCACGCCGGCGGTGATCACCGGTGGCAAGCCCTCCCGTGGCGCTGGTGGTGCCAGCGTGCACACCATGCCGAGCCCAG
Organism: Miscanthus lutarioriparius; assembly: GCA_904845875.1. Taxonomy (NCBI): domain Eukaryota; kingdom Viridiplantae; phylum Streptophyta; class Magnoliopsida; order Poales; family Poaceae; genus Miscanthus; species Miscanthus lutarioriparius. Next base: position 14,056,337 of record CAJGYO010000004.1, read on the forward strand.
CAACGGCTGGGATGGTGGAGGTGGCCCGGCGGCGTGATTTGCCACCCGGCCATGCCAGAAGCGTTGCTCTCATGGGAGAGGAAGGAGGCGGCGGCGCTTGGTTCTTACCTCGGCGACGACGGTATGGCAAGCGAACGCAAAGCGAAGCGGGGAGGCTAGGCGGAGCTGCTTGGCGGCATGAATCGGGAATGGTGGCGTGGGAGGGTATCTTTGCCGTCGAGGCGGGCGGCGGCGATGGCGAGCTCGCGTTCTGTGCCAAGCGTGTTCTTCTTCTTGTTGCTCTGCTTGGAGAGAGAGCGGGAGGAGGAATGGGAGGAGGCGCTGCACTGGAGGCGAAGAAGGCACGCGGGAGGTGGAGCCAGTGGTAGGTGCATGCGGCGCGTGTGCCAGTATGTGAGGTGTGACCACTGGCCTACTGACAACTGTGATCGAGGACCTGACAGCAATGGCCACGTCAGTGATGAGGAATGGCAAAGCGAGCAGCCGGCGGTAATCAGGCTGGCGAGAAGCTGCAGGCGGCAGTGCTGGAGGCTCATTGGGCCGGCTTCAATTGGCGGGCCCAGAGGCGGCGTCCCAGCTAAAAGCAGAAAAATTTTTTTTCAATTTCCATTTTCAATAAATTTTCAAATAACAGTTTTCAAATATTATTTTGAGCAAGAAAATGACCTCTTTTGAAAATGTACCAAAATGAAAGTTGTTTAGAATTTAATTCTCTACAACTTTGCTTTTATGACCAAAGTCCAATTCTATCTAGATTTTAAATTATACAATCAAAGTTAAATTTTAACTCAAAACCCTAATTTTTGAGAATTATTTTTAAAGAAAAATTTGGCAATAATTCAAATACAAACCTTGCTCCAAAAATTGTGCTAAACAATTCTAGATGATTTACAATCATAACCAAACAAGTTCTACTAACCTAGCAAGCAAGAATCGAGAGCAAAACAACTCTAATAAGTGTATGCATCATTTAAGTTTCACAAACATGTTTACAGATGTTTCAAGTAATGTTTCAGTTATTATATGCAAGATTATGCATGCATGATTAGGATGTTTGATGATGCATGATATGCGTGATTTGCGATTGCCTAAATGTAGGCATAACACCGGGTGTTACACCCTCCCCTTATAAAAATCTAAATCCCCAGATTTGGGTTCTGAACCATTTGTTATAAAATTCTTCATAAGCTTTTTGCGAGATACTCTCCTGTTTCCCAAGTTGCATCTCCCTCATCATGATGATCACACATATCTTGTATGTTTTCACCACACTATTCCGAGTAGCACGTTCCTTAGTGTCTAACACCCGACCGGTTGTTCACGATACACCAAATCTGATTTGAGTTGAATACCTCGAGGTTCTATTCTTTCCTCCTAACACGCATAAACATTTCTTGAGATGTGATACATGGAAAACTCGGGAAAAGCTGTACTCATTGTCTTAGGTAACTCTAACTTGTAGGCTCTGGGACCTCTTTGTTCTAAGATCTTGTATGGTCCTACTGAATCTAGCGGCAAGCTTTCTTGGGACTCAAACCTTTTCTTCTTCATTGGCGCGTGACTTTCGAGATAAACATAGTCACCAACTTCAAAACTAAGGGTCTCCTTCTTTTTCTGCGCATAGCTTTTACCGACGTGATTGGGTAGCTTTCATATTCTGCTTTGAATAATATGAACTTTCTTCTCGGCTTTCTTCTACAAAGTCAATGCCATAATATCTTCTATCACCGAAGCTCGACCCAATTCAATGGTGTTCTACCTTTTACGCCATATAAAGCTTGAATGGGGCCATCTTGATGCTTTCTTGATAACTATTATTATAAGAAAACTCATTAACTTGGTAACCATGACTCCCATGATCCCTTAGAAGACAATACACGGGCTCTTAACATATCTTCCAAAACAAAGATTCACTCGTTTAGTCCGACCATCATCGAGGATGATAAGCGATCTTCGCGAATCAAACTAGTTCCTAAGCCTTTGTGTAAATGTTCCCAAAAATGAGCCGTGAACTGTGAGCCTCTATCAGATACTATGGTCTTTGGTATACCATGCAACCTCACAATTTCTGCGATATACTTCTCGGCATATTGAGGTGGTCGATATTCTGTTTTGACAGGCAAGAAATGAGCGGTCTTGGTAAGACGATCCACAATTACCCAAATCGAATCATGTCCTTTTTGAGTAGTGGGCAAACCCGTGATAAAATCCATACTGATATCGTCCCACTTCCAACTCGGGACTGATAATGGTTGCAACATACCGGCAGGTTTCATGTGAATTGCTTTCACTCAACAACATGTGTCACATCTGACAACATATGCTGTAATTTTTTTCTTCATTTTGGTCCACCAATAACGAGATCTTAATTCTTGATACATCTTACTACTTCCGGGATGGATAGATAGCTTAGAAAGGTGAGCTTCATCCATGAGTTTATTTCTAAGCTCTCGATCCTTGGGAACCACAAGACGGTCGTCAAACCACAACACGCCCTGTTCATCCACTTTAAAGTGTTGAGACGGTTTCTGGTTTTATTTTCTCTTTGATGTGGAATATCCCCTTGTCGGTTTTCTGGCCTTCTATTATCTTACTCTCCAAAGAACAACTAATCTGAATACTATGTAACACAACAGGATGCATTAGATCGAACCCATCTTCAAGTAATGGTGCACATTCAAGTAATGTGACTTTACGCTCAAAGCATCTGTCACTACATTGGCTTTACCAGATGATATTGCACATTCAAGTTGTAATCCTTGATCAATTCCAACCATCTACGCTTGTCTCATGTTTAGCTCTGGTTGGGTAAAGATGTACTTAAGACTCTTGTGATCCGTGAAAATGTTGCACACATTACCCAAAGAGATAATGTCTCCAAATTTTTAGGGGCGTGCACAACTCTAAAGACAAGTTCAAGATCATGGGTTGGATAGTTGACCTCGTGCTTTCTCAATTGACGTGATGCATAAGCAATGACTCTCCTATCTTGCATAAGAACACATCCTAATCCAGTCTTCGATGCATCGCAAAACACATCAAATGGTTTCTCAATATCCGGTTGTGCTAGAACAGGAGCAGTGGTTAACAGTTTCCGCAAAATATGGAAAGCTGCTTCACACTCCTCTGTCCACACAAACTTGTGATCCTTTTGTAGGAGGCTTGTTATTGGCTTGGCAATCTTTGAAAAGTCTGGTATAAAGCGACGGTAATAGCCGGCTAATCCTAAGAAACTTCTAATCTCGAACCTGTGGTCGGTGCTTTCCAATTCATAACTTCTTGCACCTTACTTGGATCAATCAAAACCCCATTCTCGGCGAGAATGTGACCAAGGAAAGGAACTTCCTTCAACCAGAATTCGCATTTGCTAAACTTAGCATACAACTGATGATCTCTAAGTCCGGTCAAGACGGTTCTCGATGCTCTTCATGATCTTTCTCATTCTCGGAGTACACGAAATGTCATCGATGAACACTACCACAAACTTATCCAATTACGGCATGAAAACTGTATTCATCAAAAACATAAAGTATCAGGGAGCATTTGTCAAGCCAAAGGACATGACAAGATACTCATACAACCCGTGATCGTGGAAAATGCGTTTTTCGTTATATCCTGTGGCCTTATCTTGATCTCGATGATAACCGGATCTCAAATCTATTTTTGAGAACACCTTGGCCTTGGATAATTGGTCAAATGAACATCAATATGAGGCAAGGGATACTTATTCTTTACGGTCCACAAAGACGTTGAGTGGCACATAATCTCACGCACATTCTCAACGTGCCCTCTTTCTTTTCTTCACAAACAAGGCGGGACATCCCCATTCGCACTTGCTTGGCGAATAAACCCCTTTTTGACAAATCTTCTAATTGCTTCTTCAGCTCAGCTAACTCATCTGGAGGCATCCGATAGGGTCTCCTTGAAATCGGAGCTGTTCCGAGGACTAACTCAATTCCAAACTCAATCTCCCTATCCGGTGGAAGACCGTAACTCATCCGGAATACATCCGGAAATTCACACACCTCTAGGAATCGATGAATAGGAATGATCGCCGTAGCACATGTAACACTTATAAGGTCTGCATTCTTGAGGCCTTTGGTACTTGGAAAGTACCCTCACCCGAGGGATCCTTAAGGGTAAGTACTCGACTTCCAAAGATCTATGACTCCTCCCCAATCCTTCATCCAATTCATCCCTATAATGACATCCAAGACTAATCCGGGCATAACTATCAAGTTCACTCGAACTTTCGCTACCTAATTCAAGGGTTGCCCTCGAACCATCCGGTTAGTCAAAACATCACCCTATTTGAACTTATACGGTACCCATACCCCAATTACATGCATAGTTGTCCATGTTTACGTGCAAATGCTTGACTCATAAAAAAGAATGCGATGATCCGGAATCAAATAGAACAACTGCAGGGTTTTCGTTGACAAAACTTACCAAAGTGTGACGGCTCTCCCTCCGGAATTTCATCCATTTGTTGTCTTTGTGCACTCTAGCATTATAAGTCTGCTTTGCTTCTTATTGGGCGTAGTACGGACAAAACCTCGAAAATAACCGGGTTGATCACGCTTATAGCGAGGTCCTCTTCATCGTCGTGATCCCACGATTCCTTGGAATTTCCTTGTCTTTAGATTCTTGGTTTGCTTTGTTGGGTATCTTGCCATCTTGTACGGCTTTTGAGGTCCATGGAAATTCGACTTCTTGGTTGAGGTGGCTTGAACCTAGCACCAGGTGCCGATGGGCGATATGGAGGATGACCTCCCATAGGTGCTCTAGCTTGAGACGGCCCACCTTCAAAGGCTCTCTTACATGTCTTGGGCTGCGATCTTTGGCGTTGTTATTCTTCTCTGCTTGAGACGATCATTGATGAAGTCATTGAATCGACACGGTTGTTGGTACCAACATGCTTCATCATTTTTGATTGAGTCCTCTCTTGAAACTGGCTATTCTTTTAGCATCTGTGTCAACCATGTCGAGAGCATAGCGACACAAGTTGTTGAAGGCATGCGGTGTTAAATCACGGTTTTGGTGCCTGGGTTTAATGCCGGGAACTCTCCCAACTTCATTTCAACGGCCGGGTGGAATATAGACTCCACGAAAAAGGCCTCAAAGAAACTCTCTCCAAGAAATCGAGCATTTGGAGGGAAGGTGGTGCGATGGTGCTTCCACCACATTCCCGCCGTCCCCTCAATTAAAAGTCACGACATACTCCGCTTTAGAACCTCGGTCATCCTCAACACACGGAATTTATCTTCCATTGTGTTGATCCATTCCTCGACATCGAGTGGCTCTATTGCTTCCTTGAATACGGTGGCCCGGGTGTCCATGAAATCCTTGAAGCTGCTATATTGGTTCACTCCCATGCCACCACCTTGATTGTTACCACGTTGAGCGTTGTTGGCGATGGTGCGCAAAAAATCCTCCATGTTTTTACGGGATTGTTCCGCATTCTTGGCGACTCCCGGCAATTGTATAGAAACATCTCGGGGGTAAACGGGGGAGGAGGTGGCAAATGTGGTTCATGGGGAGGTTCATTGTTGTTGCCGTGGTTCCCACCATCACCACCACCACCGGTCCCCGCACCGTTAGCACCGGTCTCAGCGGCTTCATACGTGGTTCGGCGAGTGTTTGTCATCTCGCATATTTCAAAGAACAAGTAACGATTGAGTGAAGTGTAATGATTGCGAGTGAAGAAAAATTATGCCGTCTTGATTTTCTTGGAGAGAATAAATTCATGCAATAAAACAGAGGCACAACAATCTCATCCCAATTAAGACAACAACACTAAATCGAATTACTTCAACGGCAAACATCGCATCCATACAGTCACATTGCCGAAGATACATACATCGGACTTTTTATGCGTTCGATATCGCATTCGAACATCAAGTTCCAACCACATGCCAAGTCTCATACGTTCAAACAACATACGATAGGTTACATGCCAACAAAAGAAAGGTCGTCGCGACAAGACCTAGATACTAGCGCAAGGCAACTAGCCTATTCCTCGGGGCCATCGTCGGGATCGGAGACGTCACCATCGCCTCTAGGTGAAACTACAGGCTCATTCTGGTTGTCGTCGTCGATGTCCATGCCAGCGGCGTTTGGTGGAGCATATGGGCCAACCCCATTGTAGAGCGCGTGAAACTCCTCGTGCAGGTTGCCGTTGTATTCCTCTAGCTCATCGACTCTCTGCGGAGAAGGTTTCTTGCGTTCGAGCTTCATTCCTCTCTGAACCAATTGTCCAATCATGCGGTGCGCATTGTTGTTGGCTTGAGTCAACGTATGCACTTTCATTGCATAGCTCTATCACCTCTCACAACCGCTTTGATCTCGGTTTGTAAGTTCATATCGATAACTGCTCTCCTGCAAGCTAGCTATAATGCGTGCTGTCTCTTCTTACCTTCTTCCTTTGAGCTTATCCTCATTTGCATAAAGCCGATCAAATTGCGATGGTACTCTCGAGACCTTCATACGCTCGATGGCGGCGAACATAGCACTCATTGCACAGTTGTCGCTTAGCAGTCCTTCCTTTGGACCTCTGACCAATGCACTTCCCTAAGGCTGAACCCAAATGGCATCACGAGGATCATCCCTAGGAAAAGTACCAGCCAGAGCTGCTGCAAGCTCACTGGGAAATCTACTCATAATGTCTCTAATGACACGGAAGGCTGCTCCCTCTGCACCCTCAGCTGGAGTGCGACCCTCAAACTCCAAGTGCCAACCATCCCAATCTGGAGCATCACCGAGAGTAGGAACCGTGATCTCCACCATGCGAGTCCATCCTCTCGCTAATCGGCTCTCATTCCAAGAGTACACCGGCTCTTGACCCTCTGGGTACCCACATCCTGGAGCACTCTCCAAAGCAAAGTTGGCATGCCAAACTTCGCTCAAGAAGGTGTCCGTGGTGCGGTGCTCCCTTAGGGCCAACGGACGTCGAGGTGCTCTTCCTCCGGTGGACTTACTGGTGATGCCGCTTCGTGCGGGCCATCTGTAGCAAAAGTTCTTTCATTACCTCGGGGAAACATATTTTAGGTGATACCACTTTTATCAAAATGAGAGAATCAATTTATAAGGGGAGGAATGCATGGCATGAATGAAATGCACAAGTAACATGATGTATGAACGTGCCGTACGTTCTCACAAACTTAGGAAATAAATAATTTCTAACGACGAATTCGGTGGCATACAACGATCTCTCAAGACGTAGCTAATCGTTCTACGATAAGCGTTGTTATGTACCGCAGAAGATTCATTTCAGCCCATTCCCAATGAATGCATAAAAGTAGTAAAGTTTTATCTACACGCTCTACGAATCCCCGGATCGTGTACAACGGTAGTAACTACCCGAACCATCGTCCTATTGACGGCATCGCCTCCTCCGCAGACGGAAGACCCATACATGAGATACCTTTGTAAAACATGCGTAGAACATGTAATTACTCCAACATCGTATAAGCACTCACCCTAGATCGGCGGTGTATCCGATCATGCTCTCACAACTCACACTTACCGGGCGTGAGGCAAATGATCCATACATTACCACTCAAATAAGTGGCACTCATACAATATAGCACGCCGTATGAGCGATTTAAAGAAAAATATGATGCAAGAACCCCAAGTCAAGATACTTAATTAAGCCACCTAAAGTCCTTAACTGGGCATAAGGGATATGATCACTGGCACACTTTAGATTTTGAAAATCACGTTTTTCAAATGACTTTTGTTTTAAATACACTTGTGAACAGTAACACGCTAAACCATGCTCGATGCCACCGTATGTGAACCGACCAATTATACTGAAATTAAGTAAGAGAATCATCCACCAGAGCAGACGATTGAACAAACTTAAGCCCGTATAACCCGGTAGTCCGTGAAATCACAAAGGATTTCAAACCAACTCGTGTCCCACCATGATCGTAATAAGTTTAGCGGTCACCATCACATATTACATAAAAGTTCGCAATCTCGGATACATCGAGTTTAAACATAGTTATTACAAACCGATTCGAATAAAAGTAGCGGAAGTCATTTGTTCAAACCACACACACACTCACGCGGAGTTTAAATATAGTGACGAATAATGATCATCTCCAACAAAAGCATTAGATGAGACGTAAGGAATGACCATGCCCATGGTCCTAAGCATCACCATCGCAGGATAAAGGCGGTTGATACAATAGCCGTAGTAATACATCTCGCCCATCGCAACAAGTGGGAATAAAATCTCGACGAGTGCGAGAAGGTACTCAACCCAGGACTTACCCGACATAACCAAAAATAAATGACACCAAGGATTATGCGAGGCTTAATAGTAGGGTAGGTGACTCATTTGCAAAAGAAGCATTTTTAGCATTTTAAGAACCTTTCTAAAAGCATTATTGTCAAGTTAATTATTATTAACTTTGTCGACTAGATTTGCACCTATACTAGAGTAAACATGTGATTAAGCAATTAATGATAACCACTTGATCATTAAACAACTTCCATCTTGTCATATTCACTATAAGCGTCCAAGTGTTCCATAAACATTTACTACGATGAAGTAACTCAAGTCAAGTGCTCACTATCCGGGAGCGATGGCGATTCGAATCGATTCCTAACCAATTGGTGATTTATTCCTTACACAAATCTCACTCACCCGCTAAAGTGAGATATTGATCACCGAGTCAACTTTCCGGTGTCTCGAGTTTGCAGAACCACATGTACCGGGGCCGACCGGCGCACTTTGGTCTTATCATCCGCCCCGTGTCCTACCACACACTGCCCCGCACAAAGTCGTCATGCTGGGGCAATCTACTCGGCCCGAAAAATCTCCCGGCTTCATGGGTCGGAAGGTATTTTATCCGGCCATTAAAATGTAAGGCATCGTTCAACATGACTCGAGGCCCAACAACGGTCGGTCCTTAATCGACCTGAGCGGAAACACTACGGTCCAAAACTCTGCAAGTCTCCGCCTTGGTCTCAACTTCATTTAACACTTAGTTATACCATGACTTCATAGCCATCCAAACAGATCCGGTAACCACCTATAGCTCGCGGTGACAAAATCACCCGACTTCTACCGGTCTAAGCCGGCTAAGCATTGACTCATTGCGGATACCGGGGTAACAAGGATATAGTATAACAAAGGTAAACAAGGTATAATGCAACAGCGGTTGCAAACAACTCCCCGAAGCGTAATGCATCAATTTAAAGTAAAGTATTTAATGAAATCATTGCAAACCGGGAGAAAGATGCTCCGGGGCTTGCCTCTCTCGAAGGAGCTCGGGCGGTGATCGGGGCACTCCGGAAGTTCTTCAACGTCCTCCTCGTCGGCTTCTAGCACTTCCTGCGGCTGCACCTCGAGCTGCTCCTCGGGCTCCTCGGGAATGACGACTGGGTTCTCGGTTTGCGATCCTGTATGATGCAATACGTGTAAGTGCCTATGCAATCGGTGCATCGAAGGAGATGAATGCAATGGATATGTTGAAAAGCAAGGTAGTCACATCATCCAAGAAAATATACTACAAGCACAGGTCATCTACTGCATTCTCTTCTACTACTAATAGGTTAAGTCAACACATCTTATTAAATGCTTCAAAGATACACCAAAGCTAACATTATTAACTAACTTGCATTAAAGAGGATTATTTTATTTCATTTGAAACTAAGGCTACAACAGCAACCTATATTTCTGGTGCTTATAAAAATCTAAGAAAATTACAGTAGCATAGTACTACTCTAAGCAGACTACCATAAAATTTTTATGGCATTTGGATAAGTAAACTATCCTACATAAAAATGACAAGCTATAGCATAAAAATGAGCATGAAATTACTTTGTACTATGAAAAGTGTCAAACAACAGATTGAGTATTTTTCCTATGTTCTTTATAGTATATAATCACTGTACAAAAATTGTTACATGCATGTGTTATACAAAATTTGTGCTCTAGCAAAAATAACAAAAATCAGCCATTAAAGGTACTTGAACTACACCTCAAAATTTTCCCACAGCACATGCATGAAACATATTTTTCCTAGGCAGTACATGACATAAGAAGATTAACAAACTTGGAATCATATTTTTCTGAAGCCTATACATTTTTTCTACATATTTTTCAAGTTATCAGCAATATTCAAGATTAAATAAAATCCTATAGAAAAGTATCTCAAAAATGACATGCACAATTTTTCCCAAGTAGATCTGGTGATAAGGAACCTAGAAAAATTTGTTTCAACAAATTTGGAGCAACTTTGAGTATCCAAATATTTTGCAAACCATTTCTGTTTTCAAATAATAAAGAATAAATTTAAAACAATTCTTTCAAACTCTCTTGGGCGGCCAGTGAAATGAACTGGCCACACAGCCACACCTGGCCTGCCTTTCAATGAAGCGAAGAGGTGAGCGGCGGCCTAGCTCGAGAGGCTCGGCCCAAGCCCGACCCTAGCCCATTTCGGCGGGGCAAAACCCACGCCATCCCATCTTGGGCCACGGTCGGCCGACCGAGAGCGAGGGGAGGCGCTCACGTGGCGGTGATCACCGGTGGCAAGCCCTCCCCGGTGTGCGCGGGTGGTGCCGGCGTGCCGCCGCCATGCCGAGCCGCATGCTGGGATGATGGATAGGTGGCCTGGCGGCGATGAGCCACCCGGTATGGCAGAAGTGCTCTCACCGGAGGAAGGAGGCGACCGCGCTTGGTTCTTACCTCGACGACGGCAGGTAGCGAACGCAAACGAAGCGAGGAAGCTAAGGCGGAGCTGGCTGGCGGCGTGAATCGGGAATGGGCGTGGGAGGGTATCTTGCCGTCGAGGCGGCCGGCGGCGGATGGCGAAGCGCGTTCTTGTTGCGGGCGTGCGTGTTCTTCTTTGTTCTCTTCTTGGAGAGAGCGGGAGGAGGAATGGGAGGAGGCGGCTGAGCAAGGCGTAAGAAGGCGTCTTGCGTGGAGGTGGAGCCAGGTAGTGGTGCCATGCTACATGGCGGCGTTACCAGTATAGCGAAGCACCTGCGTGAAGCGCTTCTTAACGGTCGAGAACCTGACAGCGTACGTCAGTGAAGGCCGGTGGGCGAAGCGGAGAAATGCTGGCAAGGCTGAAATTGGCGAGGCGGCAACCTTTGCGCTGGAGGCTCATTGGGCGGCTTAATTTGGGGGCCGTAAGAGGGCGGCGACCCGCTAAAACAGAAAAACATTTTTTTTCAATTTCCATTTTCAATAAATTTTCAAATAACAGTTTTCAAATATTATTTTGAGCAAGAAAATGACCTCTTTTGAAAATGTACCAAAAATGAAAGTTGTTTAGAATTTAATTCTCTACAACTTTGCTTTTATGACCAAAGTCCAATTCTATCTAGATTTTAAATTATACAATCAAAGTTAAATTTTAACTCAAAACCCTAATTTTTGAGAATTATTTTTAAAGAAAAATTTGGCAATAATTCAAATACAAACCTTGCTCCAAAAATTGTGCTAAACAATTCTATATGATTTACAATCATAACCAAACAAGTTCTACTAACCTAGCAAGCAAGAATCAGAGCAAAACAACTCTAATAAGTGTATGCATCATTTAAGTTTCACAAACATGTTTCGTATGTTTCGAAGTAATGTTTCAGTTATTATATGCAAGATTATGCATGCATGATTAGGATGCTTGATGATGCATGATATGCGTGATTTGCAGTGCCTAAATGTAGGCATAACACCGGGGTGTTACACACACTCACTAAGTATTTCGATCACTAAAACAAAATGGCTCCTACTATTTATATATTTGTCTTAAGTCTTTTCTTTTTCTCTTTCTTCTTTTCAAGTTCAAGCATTTGATCATCACCATGCCATCACCATTGTCATGATCTTCGCCATTGCTTCATCACTTGGAGTAATGCTACCTATCTCATAATCAGTTTGATAAACTAGATTAGCACTTAGGGTTTCATCAATTAACCAAAACAAAACTAGAACTTTCAGCAACTCACTTTGTTGCGAAAGAGTGAAAAATACAGATGGATCTTACCTGTGTAAGAAATGAAATTCTCATCTTATAGAAATGAACAATCGTAATCTTTGGTTACCCCGACGGGATCCTATTAGCGTTCTGCCAGAATGTGCATCAAAACAATCAAATCGAGTCTGCAATGAACCAAACAAAAAAATTACCTATATAAGAGCGAAGAGTCTAGCCGGCGAGGGGAGCCTGTGCTTATTATTCATCGAGCAGCGTGCAGATACAGATCTAGATCGCCGTCACCGCCGAGCACGACAACACGCGGAGCGCGACGCATCACTCCTCCTCGCTGAGGCCCAGCAGCAGCGCACGCACCAAGCGGGACTGCGAGGACGATGGCAACGACGGAGGCCAGCCAAGTGGAGCACGAGGAAGGCGGTTGGAGTGGAGCAGGTAGAGATGGGCGTGGCGGCGACTGGGTATGCAGAGACGTCGGCAGTCGGCACATCCGTCCGTACCTCCATGGATTCGTCCTCTAGACGGAACTTCCTTCACTTCGACTGCCCATCGAAAAAAAATCGGAGACCAGATGAGCACATGAACCTACACCTCCCGCACGGTGAGCGCGGCGTTGGGGCCTCGAGCTCGGGCCACTCCAGTGGCTCCCCGTCCTTTCCTCGCACCGTGACCTCGCTGATCTGCACCCGCTCCTTGCCTCCTCCACCGTCCTTCCGTGCGTTGCCACAATCTCAAATTTCTTCCGCATGCGTGACTTAGCAGACTCGGCGGCCTTCACGGGGATCGAGTAATGTCGTCTGGCGTGCATGCGTCTACACGGCCATGAGGGGTCAGGGAGATGCAAAGAAGGAGCGCCGTCGGATATGGTTGAGTAAGCAGAGAGAACGAGTGAGAGTTAATCTCGCGTGCGACGTTTTTAATGTGGTCATTTTCTATGTGCGTTTCGTGGGGTACACGTAGTTTAGGTCGTGACTGTAGAGGTGTGATTTATTTGGTGGCCGTATGATAATTTAAAGTGGTGTATTATAGGGGTAGAGATAGAGATAGAGATAGAGATTTACTCAAAAGAAATAAAAAAGAAAAAGACAAAACAATCTTCAAAACCGCTTATAACAGGGACAGAGAGGTAAGATGAATGGTTTTAAAAGTTGAGGGGAGTGTTTTGCTTGATTTTAGAGTTTGAGAGGAAAAGCGGACTTTCATGAAAGTTGAGGGAGGTAATGTAGACTTTTTTTTCTTTATATTTTACAGTTTTATTAGGTGAACGGCTCGGTTAGTGGGTCAGGCCCGAAGCGCAGCGAACCTATTTTGCACGTTCTCTCAGTGGTAAGTAGTAGGCCCGAAGCTGTACCTTTCTGGCGAACATGGTCCAAAGTATTACTGGACTTCCAATTCCATTGGAAAATTTAATGCAGAAATGACATAATCCACTTCCGTGTTTTTTTTGAGCTCCTTGTATCTTACTGCGTGGATAGCGATGGCGCACCATTTTCTTTCAGCTTCTAGCGCACCATGCTTCTAGCATGCCAATTGCCAGCTATGTTGATTCAGTCGGTAGGGACGTGTAGGGCTGCTTCTGCCCAAGACAACTCATCTGTGGACCAGTTTGAACGAGCGAGCCGCACATACCACATGGCGCATGGCTGGCAACACCAACATGCTTCAATCATTTCAATCTTCGGATCTCTCAACAACCCTGGCCCTGGCATCTCCAAACCAAACCAGCGTCCACATGGCGCAGGACTCTATGCCACAACATTCGTTTCTACTAGAAATTTTATTGACGGCTTTCTGCCTGTGTTCGTTTCCGATGATTGTTCACCGGAGATTTTTTTTTTGTTTCAATTGTATTACTGCATTTCTTTCTTTTTGTTTGGCTCCACTGAACTTTTATGCACGAATTGAAGAATCTATCGGTAGCGTTTTCTTTGCAAAGGCAAACAATCAATTGAATCGCCGAGACAAATTCGTTCGTTGCAGATACCTCAGATTGCACGCTAGATAGGCTTCGTTGGTCGCAGATAAAAGGATATATAGGCACAGGTGCATGACAGTATAGTACGGTAAAATTGAAATTGTGTGCACTTGGTGCTCAGGCTGGAAAGAATCAAATAAATCATCTCATTGATAACCAGAAAACGCAGCAGGTACATGATCGCCGCCACAAACAATGGCGCGTCGACGCACGCACCACCACCACGCGCACACCGCCGCCGCCGCCGCCGCCGACTCCATACATACACACGCCCGCCTGCCGACACCTCACACAGACACACGCACACGACACGGAACTCAACTCACGCCAGACGAATCACGCATATCAAGCAGAAAACCACGCATCCACCAGCGCGGATCTAGCAGAAGAGGTAGCCGAAGGCGGCGGCGGCGAGGGAGGCCGCGGCGAGGGCGCGGCGGCGGCGGCGTCGGAGGCCGGCGCCGGTGCGGGGGCCTCGGCGGCTGCGGCGGACGCCACGAGCGCGGCGGCCATGGCGGCGACGGCGACGAACTTCATCCTGAGGCCGGCCATCTTCTGCGCGTAGTATGGAGTGAGGTGGGTGTTTATTGGGCCGCGCCGGATCTCTCTACTAGGGTATGAAGCTCTAGAGAGATGCGGAGTCCGGGAGAGGCGGCTGGCTTGCTGGCTCGAGCGGGAGGTGGGGGAGGACGGCGTTGCAGGGACGAGGGTTTTATAGAGGCGGGCACCGGGCAGAGGCGGACGGAGGCCGGAGGGGACCCACGCGGCGCGGCCAGGTAGGTTGCGTGAGGCGGTGGCCGGTGGGGCTGGCTGGGGCGACCGGGAAGGGCTGGCTGGCTGGCCATTTGTTGGGTTCCGCCGCGTTTGGTGGCGCGGCCGGTCAGGCAGCCTGGCATTGCCTTGCGGTTGCGCGGGCGCGGGGCCGCGGGGGCCGTTGGGATCCTCTCTGCTCTGCTGACCACGCGCGCGTCTGAGAGCGTCGCCGGGCTCCCGCCCGCACTGCGCGTCCTCGAGACGGCAGTGGCACGAGCCGCGCCGAGGAAATTTTGTTTCGTGCGCACGGCATATTGTGCTACTAGTAGGCAGCAGCACGCGATTCTGGCTAACTTGACAAAAGAGTTGCTTCAAAACGTTTCATGGCATCTAACCGAGTTCAGATCCTGTGGTGGAGTGAATTTCGCCCGTTGTTTTCGGACATGGTGCGCTTGCACGAACTCTTTGTGTTCGCTGGCAAATTCTAGAGGCGATGAGGCATCACCGAGCCCCACGAGGAGTCGCACGGAGAGGCGGATCCAGAGGATCCCGGTAGCAAAACGGTCATGCGTGCATGGGCAAAGACCAGCCTGGTGGGCACAGCTGGCGTGACAGTTGCGATCGGGCCCGCGGACTAGCTGCCAGCGAAAGGCTGTAAAATACTTCCGTACTCCGTCGTGCTGGTCCTGCTGGCCTGCTATGCATGCGGTGCTGCATCGGCATGCCACATTGCCCCCTTCTCCTTTGTCCCATCCGGCGTTCGCGCGCCCTCTCCAGCTCCAACCACGAGCACGAGGAGGCCACGAAAATTTGACCGTTGTGCCCGGAGGCCAGATATCTCATCGTTCCACCGAGCAAACGTCTGCCCGTTTCGCTGGATCCGCGGCGGTAGCTTCCGGGAATATTTTTTAATCTTTTTTATAAGAACTTTCAAAATTCATATCGTTGCTTTTTTTTATTTCGGATCTAAACGCGCCTAAGTCGCTGGCGACGATTTCCACGTGAAAAAGTTTGCCGGCACAAAATAGCGGCTGGCAACACGTGACGGGCGGTTGAAGAAGCTCGGTCTGGAAGGCCGTGCGCGAGCGAGCGACTGACGAAGTGACGAGCATTGAAAAGCCTCGGAGGCAAAGTCCGGCCTGTGGTGGTAAACCCTCGTTAGGTACCGTACAGGCTCTGCGACTGTAACGTTCTCGATTTTTTTTTTCTTGGGCAGGAGGACCGACCGAGGCCTTGTTTATTCAAAGTTTTTTCGACATTAAATTTCTACGACACGCGTGAGCAAATATGAAAAAAATAAACTCGGTTTGATTGTAAATTCCGAGACAAAACTTTTAAGTGGTAATTAGATTTTCGTTGAATAATAATTATCGGGCTCTGCGAAAATCTAACGTTCTCGAATCTTTTCCAACCATCATCTAAACAAGTCCCGACTGGCTTTGCTTTGGTCGTAATTGCTTTTGCGGCGTGCGCGAGGCAGGCACTTGCACTGTTTGGTCGCCGGCTTTTCTCGCGCGTCACGACACCCGGGACCGGGAGCCACGCCGATGCCATGACCTACCGACGGGGCGAGCGAGCGTGCGGAGCGTGGGACTCCAGCAGTTTTGATTGCGTCGTCCTGGAAACGTCATGGAGGCGCGGGCCTTGTACTACTGGAGTAGTGGAGTGCGGAGACGATGCACTGCACACTTTCCGCGCCACGGACACCCGTGATCGCTGTCGGGGCTGTTAGCTGGTACGACTGATAAGTCAGTTTTGATTGATTTATCAACCCAAGTGATCGTGAACTGTGAATATGTGATCGAGCGAAGAGCAGAAGTCAGGAGTGTCCGGGTGTATTTAAGGAGCAAGCAAGACAGCCACGTAACCAGTAACCTCCCGTTGGAGTACTGTACTTGATTTAGGCAGGCTTGGCTCTGGTTCTCTTTATTAAAAAAAACAAACTTTGAACAGGAAGTTTGTTTTAGAAAATACCTCTAAAAGCTTAAAAAATGTGGCTTAGAATGTTGATTTTTTCCCTAGATATTCTAGATGTTGTTTTTTTGTGATTTTTTCAATTGCTAAATCTGTTTTTAACAACTTAAACATTTATGTTGATTTTTCGTATCCCAATATCCTCCCTCTGTCCCTGAATAAACAAATTCATACTATCCTTTATTAATTCGAGTAGTTGCACACTTATTCGAGTTGCACAGTAATTATAGTATTTACTACAACCATCCAAGCGTAGAAAACTCAAACTTGGCTTGGTAGAAAAGAAGGAGAAGGGAGGGGTGCAGTAAATATGAGGGGACTTCAAGGAAAATAAATGGAGAGAGGACCGTTCAGTCTTCCTCGTAGAGATTGATTTATTTGTAGACAAATTTTTACGCTAAAAATCTATTTATTCAGGGGTATCTCTATGATTTTTATTATTCAAAAATGGGTAAGAAGTCTGATTTTGAAATTATTAGAAGGTGAAAATTAGATCATGGTGATAGTTTATGGAGAAATTTTTTCCTTTTTATATTATGGCATGGTCAAGTCGGGAATGCCCGCGTAATAACGAACTTTTGGTTACGGGTAATCTCCGCCAGGCCATTTGGGCCAGCATCGTACATTCTTGCTAGCCCACGTAGTCTCTGGTGCCGCTTAAGGACTCTGTAGCGGCCCAACATCGAAATAACCAAGTCCGGCCCCCAAATCCTTAATGGGCAGATCTCTTGACGGCCTGGGCCAGGAAGATATCTTTGTGCAGTCACGGCCTTCTTCCATCTGACCAACGCCACCCCTCGTCCGTGTAACTCGGGCAGCACAGCTCGCGGTCGCGGCCTGCCGTGCCGAGCGACCACCAAGCGGCCAGCGAGGCACTCCGACACCCTCCGTGGCGCACGCGTGCACGCAATGACGATGCCCTTCCTGCTCACGCCGGGCGCTCGGGCGGCGCCCTCGCCGTCAACGCTGTCGCGCCTACTCCTTCCGCTCCACCTACAAATTACTAATGGCCGGCACAACCACCAGCACCGTCACGTCTCCGTCTCCGTCTCCGCCTCCGCTTCCCCCCTCCTCTACCCTCGCCTCCGCAACCGCCGCGGCCGATTCTTCGCGTCCTCCTCCTCGTCTCAGGTCCGACTCGCCTCTCCGCCTGCCGCCGCCGGCCGCCCTTAATCTTATTAACCGTTTCGTGCGGGCAGATGTACGATTAAATGCCTCCGCGGCGGTGATGTATTTGGCTGATGGTGCTCTGGTGTTTGTTTGTCTGCGTTGCAGATGGCGGCGCCTGCCGACGCCCCCGGAGGTTCATCGGACGCGTTCGAGGTGATCCGCGTTCACCAGGTGCGGCCCTTGGCCTTTCTCGTTGGTTTTGGGGATGTGACCTGTGGGCAGTAGCTATGCAACTCAAGTGAAGTGAATCGGGCGGTTTGGGTCCGTTGAGTTGTTTAGGACCCCGGTCAGCATGTTTAATCAACTTGTCATGTGATTCAATGAGTGTATCTGCAACAATTGTGGTAGGGTTGAATGCTTAAAAAAGTTAGCGAGTCAGCTTAAGCTTGTACCTGAGCTCTTCGGAATGTAGATTTAGTCATTGTCTCTGGATCTTTCTGACTTGCTCAATATTCTCATAATTATAGGCAAAAGCTGCTCGTCTTTCACCAGTTGAAGAAATACGGACCATTCTGGACCGAAGTGTCAGAGGCGTTCTTGCTACGCATTCTCAGGTACCTAGACTATGCAAATGCAACAACAAATGTTGTTATATTTGCATATCTTATTGGACAAACACTTAGCTAGTCTTTTCCTTCATCTACCCTCACAAGTTCTGTAGTAGTCAGTGAGCATTGCATAATGTGAAGAGACTAACCCACTGTTCATCAAGAATAATCTTGTATATTGAAACTTTGGAAGTTATTGTTTTGTTTTGAATGCTTTGGTGACATCCAGTTTTTACTGGACCAGGTGCTAATCTAGGTATTTATCATATTCACCAGAGCATGATTTCTACTCCCTCTGCTCCAAATTATGTCGTTTTGGCTTTTATAAGTACATACATTTTGCTATGCACCTAGATATACACTATGTCTAGATACATAGCAAAAGCTATACCTAGAAAAGCTAAAACGATTTACAATTTGGAATAGAGGGAGTAGTTTTGTACTTGTACATGTCACAAACTGCCTCCTTCAAGCATAAGTTTTTCTACTTGGTGAGGAGCGAATAATATTTATCCAAAAAAACTGAGTGAAGACAAAGTCGTAGTTTTCTTTTGATTAAACAAACAGGGAATTTTAGTTCCAAAACTCCAATATATGTAATCTTGCAGAATTATGCTAGATCTTATTCAGAGATTTCATATTATTATGCTTGCAGGATCATGCTGGTTATCCATCTGGTTCAATGGTTGATTTTGCATGTGATCAGGATGGTTCCCCCATATTAGCAGTGAGTAGTTTAGCAATTCATTCAAAGGTAAGGTAATTTTTTGTTTTCATGATTCTGTATACAAAGCCATTTCTTTTACCTTTCCATGTCCATTATGCATGGATGCCTTACAATTTGGTAGCATCACTAGAAAATACATCGAAGCCCATGTGTGGGCGAACAAAGAAATATGCATAGATATGCAAATCTAACACTGCTAGAACATTTGTTTGAATTGCATAATTGTCTAGTCTACATTCAGTAAACACAGGCAACAGTTGTAAACATATTTCTTTTACCAGTGGCCCTTATGCTTTGCTACCAATTTTGCAGAATCTCTCCGGAAATCCTAAATGCTCACTTCTTGTCGCGAAAGACCCTGAGGACAGAACGGATACTGTAATAACTGTATATGGCGATGCTGTTCCTGTAATTTCCTCCCTCCTTTGCTTTCCCACTGATATATCATCATGCCTTTTCCTTGTTACACTTCAGATACATTGCTAAATCATAATGTGCATACAACAGCAAAACCTCTTAATCTTAAGCAAGTTAGTGCAGGCTAGCGGTGAAACCCAACAGGAGCCACTAAAGTTGGGGATAAAAATCATAATTTGCATGTCACCACTTTTGCAGGTTTCTGACGAAGAAAAAGATTCAGTGAGAAGCGCTTACCTACGAAGGCACCCTGATGCTTTTTGGGTATACTTTCTTAATGTCATTACTGTTGCAAAGACCAACTTTAATGGAGTACTGATTATGATGAATTATTTGCCAAATTAAGGTTGACTTTGGTGACTTCAGTTTCCTGCACATCAAACCTAAAGCTGTGCGCTATGTATCTGGTGTTGCAACTGCTCTCCTTGGCTCTGGAGGTAGGTGCCTTTTTGAATCGCCTAGAGGAAAGCTAGTCACCAAAAGGGACACTATCATGATGCAGAAGTTTATGGTTCTGCAACTTTCACATATTTTTAGAGTAACCATGTTCTTATGGACCTCACTTATCCTCCCACTATTAGCATAAATGTATAAATAGCAACTACATATCTGAGATGCACTTGCATCTTAGTCAATTCTGTAAACATGACAAAAAATAATTTGGTGATAGTGTTTTTGCCTAATATGCTAACCTAATGTCAAAATCCCCAGAATTCAGTGCTGCCGAGTACAAGGAAGCAAAAGTTGATCCAATATCTCAATTCTCAACTCCTATTACAGTATGTCTGGATTCTGTTTCCCTTTACTCCTTGCCCTTATATATTTATTGGGCTTTACACTAAATGTTTTAACCTTCCATTATGTATATGCCCTAAAGAGCCATATGAACAAGGATCATGCCGATGATACAAAGCTCATTGTGCAACACTCCACTGCTGTTAAGGCAAGTAAATGTTGAAGTCTACTTATGTAGCATTTGTTCCAACAATATAACAATAAAGTATTTATTCCAATAATATTACTGCAAAACCTGATATATCTTGAAGAAAATTGTGCCCAAATATTCTTTTCCTGAGGGGTGAGGGCGCTGTCTGTTTTTTATAATGTAGTTATTTCTGTAGCTAAATAACTAGCATTTTTTTATTGATCATATATGTGTATCTTTTGTTCTTGACACATTGTGTTGCTTGTAGTTCGGAAAGTGAAAATTGTACTCTGTTTAAGCATATGCCTGCAGTCTTGTCAATACACAGGTGCAAAGGCTAGATCTGCGTGCAACTGTGCAATTCTTGCCCTGGGAAAACAGCCAGCCATTCATTCAAAATTGCAAACTAGTTTACAAATGAATGTAACCATTTGCTTTATAGTCTATTTGTTATGCATATCCGTCGGTCAACCAGACATGTTATTCTGCGGTTTGCTGGAATCTGCATTGAAGAGCTGGGTTCATTGCTGTAGTTAGCATTGTACATAGTGTTTAGTTATCAGTGCTACCAAACAATGCAGTCATGAAACTCTTGATCACCCATGAGCATGGGATAGTAGCAAAGGACTAATTCTTCAGTGCTTTGCATAACTTCTTTTACAGTCTGTCCATTTTGTGTTGTTACACTTTTGACCAAATATTGCTTTCAAATATATTGAAACTTGAAAGATGACAAATGCAATTCAGGTGGATTTTGCTTATATGCTGGATGTGGACAGCCTTGGTTTTAATGTGAAGGTAACTCTTTATAACATGTGCCTTATACTTTGCTAATTTGTCCTGGAAATGCCCCGTACCTGCTTAGTGTCATACTGAGATACTGACTAATGCAATGGTAACCGTGCCATAAACTAGACAAAAATAATACCTGGAAATTATATGCTATATTTTGCCTACTCAGTTAGGATCAGTAACCACAAGGTCAGCATTACAATATCATAACAGTAACTGCAACATTTCAATGTTCTGGCCTTTATTGTGGTCTGGATAATACAATTTGTTCGACTGTGATCTTTTACTTATTTGGCTACACAATTGCACCTTTAATTAATGAGGCTCTGTTCTCATGTATTGAAAAAAAAATCCAACTATGTTATAAATTCTAATATGCCTATTTCTGCTGCCCAGGCTGGTTATGATGGAAGTGTTCTGAAGTTGCGTATCCCCTTCCCAAGGCAGGCGCAAGACAGGAAGTGGGTTCCCCACTCGACTCTCTTAGCCTATGAAAAATGAAGTGATTGCTATGAAATTCCTATACAATTCCTGTGAAATCCCGTGTTCCAAAGGGGCCCTTAATTTGTGTGCTATTAAGCTCAGATGCTTTGTCTTCATGGTTGTCTTTCACTATGTTTTGTATGCCATTTAAAATTGATGCCTAAAGTGCAGTTATTTCTGAATATTCCTTGACCGGTTCTCTGACATGGGTTTGTTACTGTTGTACAGGGATGTTAAGACACTAATTGTGGAAATGCTCCAAGCTGCAAGAGCCTCATCTTCAGTTCCTGAATGATGTCGCCATCGTTCTGGAAGGTGATGAATCTGTCGGTGCAAATGAAAGTAAACCTAATGAATAAGAGTTATTGGGTTTCCGGCCAATCTCTGCACCAACTGAAGGTGGAGCCACAGAAATTTCATGGATTGATACACAACCTTTTATATAACAAAGAGCGCTTGAAGTACTTGTAGTTGAATGATTACAAAGCTGAGTTCACTATATATTGTATAACAAAGAGCGCTTGAAGTACTTGTTGTTGAATGAATACAAAGCTGACTTCACTATTGTACTTGCTGACATGTGCAACTCTTTAACTGATTGTTCACCAAATGGCTGTGAACTTATTTCGACCAAACAACTTGCAACTTTTTTCACAGCACATAGCTCATAAGAGCTTTTTCATAGCTTAGAGCAACGCTAATAATACAGCCGGCTGGTTGGCTGTAAGGTTCTTTGCAGTGTTTTCTCAGCCAATTCATATAGTAGTTAGCTTTTAATTGTTAATATATGGCTCACTTGTTTCTCTCATATAGTTTCTTGATTTTTGTGTCCAAACCGATTGTAAGCTTACAACCTGATTTTCCTCTCTCTTCTCTCCTTCACCTTAGCATTTAGTTAGCTTACCGTCTATTATTATACTTGCTCTTATAACAACTTTTTCACGGCTAAACTAAATAGATTCTAAAGTTTACTTGTGTGGTCTAATGAACTAACGTCCTTTTTAGGTCAGGTGAACTTTGGACAATACTTTAGATCACCTATTTAGAACATTCATGAGCTAAAATAGTCTAAAATTTTAGACCGGAATTCAAACAGGCCTCATTCTTATCATTTGGAGTCACCTCTTGCAGGTTATCCAACGTGTCACTCGGTCATCGTTCTCTGTACGGCTTCTTTTGAAATCCACATTCCGCTCCCCATTAGCACACCAATCAGTCACCATGACTTAAGATTCTTCACATGTTTTTCTAAGCAGAATAAGCCACTTTAAGAGGAATATCTCCAGGTGTGAAGCTAGGAATGCTTGAAGAGAGATGTTTGGTCGGAAATGCTCCGATCCGAGCGTCCGATTTTTTTCTAGAGTACCGGACGGGCGTGGATCCACGTCAATTTTAATTCTCGTGTACTCCGGTCTAGCTGACACCACCGCCGTTTATTCTTATCCTCCCACTCCAATAATGCGACATGAGGGATGGATGACATGAGTACGTGACATAAGATCAACGCGTGACTTGAGCGGGCGACACAACATACGGTTAGCATCTGGTGTAAGTGGCGAAGTCACCGCCCGGCTGACCGGCAGGGCTTCTCGGCAAAAAAAAAAAAAAAAGAGATTCTTTATATCAAAGAAAAATACTATACTGTGCTAGCTAAATATTTTTAAATACGATAATGATACTTATAGGGCGTCCGTCCGTCCGTCCGGATGGACCCAGCACACGCTGAGCGCCGCCCGCACCACCCGCGTCACGTGCCTTGATCCCTTGCCCGCGCCTCGCGCGCCCCACCCGTAGTGGCTAAAGCTGAGCTACAGATACTAATAGGTAGCAATGATGATGTAAGGCTAGAAAATGGCATGAATTCACTGCCTCCATCGCGTTTCCTGCCGCGGCCGCGTTCCATTCACCCACCGAGGTCCGTGCCGCCGATGAGCCCCGCACTGGTGACCTCCGCGCCACTCCGAGGTATCGAGCTCCGTGCCGCCATCGAGCTTCGTAAGTTTCAGGCGTTTTAGATATATGTTTCATTGAGATTTCATTTGGATCGATCAGTTCACTAGTCCACAACAACAGAACCTCTAGGTTCAAATCACGAGCACACGCTCAAACACTTAGCATATAGCTTGGCTCCCGTCACTCTCGGCTCCTCTAACCAGAGTCCGACCGGACCTCTTATACCCCCATCTTTCTCCTTCTCGTTTGTAACCCCACTGCAAACTTCGAGCACCTAGGCTCAGGAATAAAGTCACCGACCAACTCAAACTGGACGTATGTCACGTTGCCTAAACCAGTATAAACCCTGCGTCATTGAGTGCTAGGCCACCTCCGATCACAACGTACGGCAAAACTACAAATATTTACGTGTTGGTCACTTTCTGCACCGACAGTTGGCGCCGTCCATGGGGAAGACGCTGTACGTTCAACACTTTTTGGTCATCGGATGTCCCACTTTTCTACCACCTTCGCCATGGCGGGCTCAGGCGATACGACTCGCTTCGATTCACTGGAGCTTCCCGCACTCCCACCTGTTGGGATATGGGTTCCACCCGTCTCCGAGCCGTCCCAGGCCTTTCTCTCTGGAAGCCTGGACTTCATCGCCGACTGGCTCGGCGTACTACACCTCCGCGAGGAGGCACTCGTTCCCTCGCCCGTCGGAGGGGCACCCTCCATCGGCTCCGAGACGCACGACGACTTCAACGACGAGGCATCTACGCTTCATTCCGAGCAAACTCTCTGCTCAAACCCTGCTGTGAGTAACGTACATACTGTTATTTACTTGCTATTCTCTATCTTCCGCTGATTATCCGGAGGGACCCCGTTGTCCCCACCACGACCGCCACACGACCGGTTCCCCTATGGCCTCGCGTTCCCCGCAGATGCGTACGTCCGGGGGCACTGAAGGATGCCGGCGCCGCCCCCTATCACGTCCGAATTCGTGGGGATGGCGAGCTATGCTCCCACCTGTTTTCTCGACCTCATGGATGACGATGTTGAAAGTGACGGCTCCAGCATCGGCGATGTGGCGCCTAGCCACCGTCAGTCCCGGGAGTACGCTATGGCGGACGCTCCGAGATAGCCACTGGTGGTAACGGAGTCCTTGCAGACTCACACCCCTCCGGACCCTCGTGCGGAGACCCCCGTGCTCACATAGGAGCACGGGGAGGAGCTACGACAACAGCGGTTGAACCAGCCGCCGACTGCGCCAGCGCGCTCGGCGCACCACACTACGCCCCGTGCACATAAACCGGTGAACGGCGCCCGGAGTCGCGTCCGTCGGTTCCAGCGCAACACCATGGACAGGGGAACGATCCCCCACAGTTCGCTCGGGCTAATCAGAACATCGCTACTGCGGCAATGCTTCTGCGCGGCCTTCCCGAGCCGAACAACCCCCAGGAACAGGCGATCCACCGGAACCTCCGGGCACTGGTGGAGACCGCTGCCGTTCAATAGGCGGAGTGCTCCGCATCGCAACACCGACTCACGACCTCTCTCCCCACCAGGGGAGTGAGGACGTACCAGATGAATCGCTCCATCCGCTCACCGCTACAGCCACCGAGCGCGGCACAGGAGACCACCGCCGTTCAACAGGCGGAGAGCATCACATCATGGCTTCTCTCCCCACCAGGGGAGTGGGGACGCACTAGACGAATCGCTCCACCCGCTCGCAGCGTCATCAGCAACTGGAGTCCCAGCCCGGATGGCCCGGGACCACTGGCCTTTGTCCGACGCATCTAGAGAGCGCCGCTCCCGCAACGCTCCAACGGAGGCCGAGGCAAAGGCAAGGCCAAGCGCCAGGATCGGGACGAGGGCCCCTCCACGCAGAAGGGAAAAAAGAACATAAAAGATCGCTGCCAACCGGCCAACTACGCGTTGGTCGCCATGGCTGATCACACGGGCAAGCAGCCCCAGCAGGACCTTCTGGGCCACTTCAACGAGCTCATGGAGAGCCATGCACCAACCACGCCTATCCTATCAAACACCTCTACAAGGACTGCAAGCTCCTCAAGCGCCTTCTGCGACAGGCCGGTGGGCCAAAGGAAGAAAAAGGCGAAGAAGCAGCGGCCAAGAAAGAGGGCGTAGCGGGCAAGGATCTCGACCACTGAAAGCCGAGGTGATCCGATCGGACGCCTACCGACTGAAGGACGACAACGACAACGTTCTCACCAGCGCTTGGAACAGTTATGTCGTTTCTTCCCCTAAAATTCAGTCTTACCATTGTTTACTTAACGTTTGCTCCTATAAAAGCGCCCCGACCCGAACACTTTTGGCCTGGGTCGCTCGGGGGCTCCACGAGGGTGCACTACTACCTCTCTTTTCGTTTACTGACATATGGTAAAACTCCTTCCTACCCGAACAAAAGGGTAGTTCATTCCTTTAAATTGCCTTTCATAGCTTTGCTTTAAAATATTCTGACCGATCGCACCCCATCTCTACCTACGGTTACAAGCAGCTGAGCCTCGCGGGCCACGCCCGGGCTCCTAAGGTTGCAGCCTATGGGACGAACGGGCAAGTACGAAAAAGAAAGAATAAAAAACAAAATTATGCTAAGGTAAAACTAAGGAACGAAAGGGACAAGCTTCCCCGAACGGAGTGACTCCATCACAAAAAATGAAACCGATTGTAGTAATTGAGTACACAAGAATGTTTACACGGGAGCTCCCCCATGAATTTAAACTTTTTGCATCTGCTAAACTACTTATACTTTACAAGCTATTGGGGCTGCCCGGCGGCATCTGCTGTCGGTGCGACCGACGAAGGCATGGGCTGCTCACTCCCCGGCTGGATGATATTCGGCTCGGTTAAAGGCGGGGTGATGTCCACTTCCGACCTAGGCTCTGCGCCATCCATAGGCTGGGCGACGTCCCCCTGATGTACGCTTCTGGCCATGTCCTCACAGCGGGCATCCATCACCCACTGCATAGAGACTTGATCTGCCACCAACCTTGCGTGCGGTAGCAAGCTCTCCCCGAGCGATTGGATGTCCTCCGTGCTCAAGCCATCGGCATACCCGCTGTAGATAGTGGCGAAGTCCAGGTTCGGGTGGTACGTCACCACCGAAGTCAACACCCCCGACGCTCCGTAGAATAGCTCGTGTGTGATGAGGGCTCGGACCTCATCTGGAACCTCCGCCAGTTGGATGGCGGGTGCATTGGTAGTTGGCGCCGACCCGAAGACCTTCAAGACGACGAGCTGGGCAACATTGTGAATCTGGTCAACTTCCCCCTCGAGAGCACGTCGCTCTTCAAGGGACTAGGCCAGCGCCTCCGCATTCTGGCCAAACATCGCCTTGGCCGTCTCCAGGTCCCGCTCCAATGACTCCACCTTTCTGCCCAGCTCTGGAAGAAGGGCGACAAGCTCAGAAACAAGCTAAAGGAAGAAATCAACATGACAAAAAACAGAAAATGTACGTACCGAGATGGAAGTCCTCGAGGGCAGAGAGTCCCTCCACCTGTCGGGCCGCTTGCTCGCGTAGCCGAACGTTCACCTCCTCCGTCCCCATCACCCAGCCCCAAAGCGCGGGCACTTCCTAGTCTGCCTCCGACCGGGCCTTTCGCTCCGACTCTAGGGCCTTTCGCGGTGACTCCAGGGCATTCCGCTCCGACTCCAGGGCGTTCCGCTCTGACTCAAGGGTCTCCAGGTATTTTTGGAGCACCGCCTCGGTATTCGCCAGGGATTTCCGTAGCTCCGCCTCGGTCTTCGCCTGGCGGGCCTTCGCCGCCTCAAGCCCCCGCTCGACGGCGGTCGTCCGCTCCACCGCGCGCTGCTCCTCCGCCCGCACCGCGGTCACCTTTGGTCGCTCGGTCCTGGGACTCGCGGCGGGTGGACTCCAGCTGACGCTCAAGCTCGGCCATCCAGGCATGCTCCATCTGGAGAAAATGAGACTTGCGGGATGACATCTCCTGCAGACCCTGCGAAAACAAGAAGCAAGCATGCTGAGGCAACCAACAAGAGACTAAGAGATCAAGGACAAGCACGGGAAACTCACCTCCGCGGCGAGCTACATGTCGACCTTGACCAGCTGCTGGACGGACTTAACCTACTCCTAGGCATCCTTAAGCTTCACCGATAGCTTGGCGAGATCGGACTCCATGGTGAATCCTCTCCCCCCGAGGATGTACCAGAGCTGAGACTCCTAGGAATCCCGAAGGA
The DNA here is from genome assembly GCA_904845875.1 of Miscanthus lutarioriparius. Taxonomy (NCBI): domain Eukaryota; kingdom Viridiplantae; phylum Streptophyta; class Magnoliopsida; order Poales; family Poaceae; genus Miscanthus; species Miscanthus lutarioriparius. The sequence continues at coordinate 14,084,205 of CAJGYO010000004.1, forward strand.
CGAACCAAACCTTTGACTGGTCCTCGAGGCAGGGCCACTCCAGGTCACCCTCCTCCAGCCTGCTAGAGGGCCCAGCCTTCGACCAAACCACCGCCAGCTCCCGCGAAGGCACCGACAGCGCCACCACGTCATCCGCTTCATCGTCGGAAGGGATCTCCAACACCTCGGTTTCATAGGCCACCGACGGGCGTTTTGACTCCATCTCGGCCGCATCTCCCTTCGGCGCCTTTAGCTCCGACCGCAAGGGAGAACCGTGCAGCCCTCCGCCAGCAAGGCAGGGAGCTCGGTCTCCCTCTCCTCTTCCGCCATAGCCAATGGAGGAGGGGACGCAAGGGATACCTTCGGCGTAGCCTCCGCTGTCACCACCGGGATCACTGCCAGCACCGTCGTCGCCGCTGTCGTCATACTAGCAACCGACCCGGGGAGCACCACCCCTGGAAGGGAAGGACTCACTACCACCACCCTATTCCCCCCGCCGCTCGCCGCGGTGCGCTGCAGGGTGGGCCTCCAAACCTCCTGCACAGGAGTTGGGGCGATGCTCAACCCCGTCACCGTTCGGCCGCTAACAAAAAGTACAGGTTAGTCATACTCCAAAAAAGACTCAACAGCAAGATCAAAAAGAAACAAAGAAAAACATACCGGGAGGTAAGCGGCATGACTCTGAAACCAAGACCTGACGTCGACGGGCCTGCAGGGCGAGGATCGCTCCCGGGCTGCAACCCGCGCCCCTCACTTCAGCCAGGGGCAGAGATGTCCAAACGACTCCTGCCCGGCCTGCGGGTCACCGCGACCCTCGGCTCGGGGCACTTCGACCGGAGCAGCGGGCGGGGCATCCTCCCACTATGAGTCGTGCACTGGCACCAGCCCCGGTGATGCGCTGGTGCAGGCCCGCTCCTCTGACCACCCAGCTCGGTCGGTAGCGTCCGCGGCAGGCGGGGACGAAACCGGCGATGCCACCGAAGGGCGCGGTGACCGTGTCCGCTTCGCATCCCGTTCGCCGACGGCGTCCGTGCTCACAACACACTTCCTCGCATGGGGACATCACCGCGCCTCTTCGCCTCCCGCTCACCACCAGCAGACATGGCCACGGGATCGCGATGCTCTGCCAAGGTCGCAACGACCTCTAGGCTCTCCTCCTCGGAGGAGGAGATCATGTCATCCCCACCTCTGTGGGGGCCTTCGACTCGAGCTCTGACTCGACATCGCTCCTACTTTCCCCGGCCTTCACGCGCCGGGCGATCTCCTTCTCCTTCTCCTTCTCATACTTCCACCGAGCCACCTCGGCTTTCTTCTTCTTCCTGTCATCCGCCGCCTCCTTCTGGGTGGCCTACCGAGCCGCACCCTCCTGCCCCTTTGGAAGGTGTGGCCGGGACTTCTAAGCTTCAAGTCCCTACAAAACAGGCGACTCAAAAAAGCAGGAAAGTAATGGGGAAAAGAACAGGGAGAACAGAGAGGGGAGCATACCTGTTTGGACACCACCGAGGCATTGAGAGGTTCGGGATTTCCATCGACCCTCTCTTTGGGCTTCAACTGTAGCACCCGGTCAAGGCGACTCCAGACCTTGTCACTCGATAGCTCCTCCGATGACGCATGATCGGGGTCCGACAGGCTGCCGTACCTCCACATCGGCCACGCCCTCTCCACCAACCGAGCGACCCAGTGGCGGTAGAGGGTGTGGAACACCCATGCCTCGTCAAGGCCGTGCCGTACGAGCTTCTAGAGATCCTCCTCGATGATCTCCACCTTCTTATTCTCCCAACGGGAAGGGCCCCACGACCAACTATCCTGCCTCTCTAGCCTCCCACCGGTGAACGTCGGGAACAGTGCATCCACTGGGTTCCTAATATAAAACCACTCCACATGCCATCCTCGGCTGGAGTCGTAGGGGATGCATGCGGGATACAAGCCCCTCATGCTTGGTTTCTCTACAGGGCAAAGCCCCCCACCGGCGCGGCCTCGGGCGGATTCCCCACCAGCAAAGATCGCCCAGAGAACAGCCGCTAGAAGAAGTCCACGTGCGGCTCCATCCCGAGGAAGGCCTCATAGATGGTGACGAAGCCGGCGATATGCAGCACCCCCGTCGGATTGAGGTGTTGCAGCTCCAGACCCCACTCATTGAGGAGCCCACGCAGGAACTAGTGCGTGGGGTGTCCTAACCCACGCTCGTGGAAGGCGAGAAAGGAAACCACCTCGCTGGGCCGAGGTTGCAGGAACTCCTCCCTCCCGAGAGCCCTCTAGTGCGCCACCTCCTTCGGCGGCAGAAACCCCTTCACGACGAAGGCCTCCAGCACTGACTCCCTCATAGTGGATGACCTCTAGCCCAACATTTTGCTCTTGGTTCGAAAATGAATTTATGAGTTTTCTCCTCTCCCTCACTCTCTCTCTTTCCTCTCCTAGGAACCGCCGTGGCTCTCGAACGCTCTCGGCAAGAAGGAAGATGAGAAGAGGCGATAGATGAGGAATAGGCAAAGGAACGGGGCGAAAAGCCTTCTCCCTTCTCCTACTTAAGGAAAAGGGCGCAACAGTTGTGGAAGGTGCGCCGATTGGGGAAAGGCAAAACAACCGGCGAAAAACCCTCTCCCTTCCCAATTTAATGCAGATGGGATACGATGGGATGCGCCCTGACCGATGAGACGTGCCCTGCCTGACAGAATGGCGCCTGTTCAGACGAGACGTGGCCTGGGTATGGCCCACCACTACCACACGCCGGGCGCAAAAACCAAAGCATCACCACGCGCAGGTGGCTGTCCGACTCCCTAGGCGGGACTTGGAAAAACCCAAACAACGGGATCTTCGCCAAGAGAGACCATCGGGCTTCCTAAGTCGATTGAATGGCTCAGGAAAACACCGAGAGATAGGTAAGGAGCAAAGGGACGCCCCATGTAGTCCATGCCGACTCCGTCATGAACAACGAGCACGGGTCCTGGTCGGACATTTCCGATTGGAGCTCTTCAAACCTCGTCACTCGAGTCATCAAGGTAGCACTACAAACCCCCATTATTTCTTTATTGTCATTCATACGTCCATACACGCATTCATTCCATACGCCCGTGCCCCCCGGATGATTCGGGCCATGAATCGCCCAGGGGCTCGGGAACTAAAGCATCGCACATGCGGTGAAATGCAACACGACGCTCCGTGTTGCATCACGAAGCGGCAGTTGCCTCATTCAACATGAGCAATGACCAACCGGGGTTCGAGGGCTTGCCCACGAAAGGCTTTAGGCCACCCCATGTCAAACAGAGCCAGGGGAGAAAATGCAGATGAGCCCCGTGCGGCCCTCGCCCAGTCTACCTCAAAGCAGACAGGGTCATCTCAACCTTCTCGTTTGATCCTAAACCTCTCGCCAAGCCCACAGAATCTCCATCGAGGGGAGGCTAGCAGGCCACCCGGGTCGGTCTCCGGAACGACCCAAGCTTCTGTCGGGTTGCAGGTAAAGGTGCAGTGGAATGTCACAAGAGGGCAATGCCGACCCCATCACGAACGATGGACTCGGATTCCACTCGATCATACCCGTTAGCGAGCTCAACAAGCGCGTCACTTGAGCCCGAGCGATCGAGGCAAGCGACAAAGCTCAGCCCCTCCGGTTGTGAGAAACCGAGGACGGGGTAACACACACAACTCAAAACCGACCCCTACCAAAGCCCAATGGGGCTCGGGGGGCTCAAGACACCCAAAATGCCTGGGTCTACGACCCCAAACTTGCCCCATCCGTCGGCTATGCCTCGACTGCACACCAAACGCCTGGGTCTACGACCTCGAACTCGCCCCATCAGGATCCACGACTCCGACTTGCCTAATCCCACGGCGCGCACCGATGCTAGGATCCACGAGGTCCATCTCGTCCGATCCCTAAACTAACTACCAGGGTCTACAACCCCAAACTTGCCCCATTAGGATCCATGACTCTGACTCGCCCGAACCCACGACGGGCACCGACGCCAAGATCCGCGAGCTCCGTCTCGTCCGATCCCTAAACTAACTACCTAGGTCTGAGACCCCGAACTCGCCCCATCAGGATCCACGACTCTGACTCACCCGATCCCACGGCGTGCACCGATGCTAGGATCCACGAGCTCTATCTCGTTCGATCCCTAAACTAACTGCCTCGATCCCACGGCGCACACCGACGCTAGGATCCATGAGCTCCATCTCGCCCAATCCCTAAAACTAAAACACCTCGGCTGCGCAATGACGCCTTGGTTGACGACTCTATCTCGACTAAAAAACACGCACACACGCCTGCTGAAAAAACCCCCAAATGATTCTACCCGAATCACCAGGGGGCTACACCCGCGGGTGCGCTCGCACGCACCCGCTAACAAAACGAATAACTTCCCCCGCTGGCAACATAAAAAAAACCAGACAATTCTGCCCAAATCGCCTGGGGGCTCGGGGGCTACACTCGAGGGTGCGACCGCGCGCTCCCGCCATCAAGACAAAAAATCCCCCTAACGATTCTACCCGAATCGCCCGAGGGCTCAGGGGCTCCTGTCGGGTTCATAAACCCAGGGTCTCTCATGGACTGGCTTCCCTGCAAAGGTTCGGCCCAGCAGACAAATGATGTGAACAAACGCGTAGCTCTTGGGCTGGCCCAAGCGCCTCAACGATAGGCTAGAAGGGCGATCCAATCACCAACTGGAAGGCCTGGCCGATGAGGAACGACGCCCGTTTCCAACTCTGGCCCGCCTCTCCGACCGGAGCGCTTGCTTCGGTCTCCAGCACGCCTCCGGATGGCCTCTCCGACCGAAAGGCATGGCCCAAACACTGCTTCCGACTCCGACCCGCTTCTCCGACCAGGGATGCGCCAAACCCCTGCTCACTACTCTTCTCTGACTGGCGCGATCAGAGCCGACTGGAACCAACCGACTGGGGACGCCCGCTCTGTAAGGACCAGGAAATGGACGAAGAAAGTAAAGGCAGGGCGCATAAGTCAAACCGCAATACCGGGGATCATAGCCTGTACACCTGCAGGAACAGTATTCTACAACCTCCCAGGCATGACAGAACCCAAGCAGTATTGTAGGCGCCGACATTTTCCCCTATAGTATTGTGGGTGCCATTAACTCCCATACAGTAAGGCTCCCCAACATGCCTCTGGGCATCGATAGTGTTGTGGACGCCGGCATTTACCGTACCAGGAGAACATGGTAAAACTCCTTGCATGCCTCTAGGTATCAATAGTGTGGCAGGCACCGACGTCTACCATACCCGAAGAAGACAACATAACCTCCCACGTGCATCTGACATTCAATAGTATTGTGGGTGCCTACCATCATCCTCTACCCGCCGGCATGGGTAACAAGGCTTAGTAGCATACATACTCTCTCCCTCTCACTTATAAGGCCATCCCCTTCACCTATTAAAGGGGATGCGCTCTCTCCCAACAGGTAGACTCATTCAGATTTAATGAGATTTCATTTGGATCGATCAGTTCACTAGTCCACAACAACTGAACCTTCAGGTTCAAACCATGAGCACACGCTCAAACACTTAGCACATAGTGGGGCTCCCATCACTCTCGGCTCCTCTGACCAGAGTCCGACCGGACCTCTTGTACCCCCCATCTTTCTCCTTCTCATTTGTAACCCCACTGCAAACTTCGAGCACCTGGGCTCAGGAATAAAGTCACCGACCAACTCAAACTGGACGTAGGGCACGTTGCCTGAACCAGTATAAACCCTGTGTCGTTGAGTGCTAGGCCACCTCCGATCACAACGTACAGCAAAACTACAAATATTTACGTGTTGGTCACTTTCTGCACCAAGAAACTGTATCCAAAGACCGTTTGAATCTATCCTTGCTCCTTCTAACTGCCTGGTTGTGCGCACAAGTCCATAAATAAATACCTAAATATTCTAGGGATCCTATCTCTCATGTACCCTTCAAGCCATACCCAAGCAAAATGTTATGCAAATGTTGTAAGTTATTAGGAGACATACGCAAGTTATCGAAGCACTTGCTTTCGTTTCGCAGATTGATTTCCATCCGCTGTCGCCCAGTCATCTTCTAGAAGGGGAGGTCCGGATTCACCACAGAAGCCTCATTGGCTATTATGGCCTTGTACTTTGCAAGGAGTAGAGCAGCAGCTGCCGAGGGCAAAATGAATGATCCTTCACTTGAGTTGTCGTTAGTATCAGATTCCTCACTGCTGTTCATCTACAAAACCAATATTAGATCCAAAATTATCAGGCAGTGAACATTAATGCAACTTCAAACTAGAAAGGTAATGATGGAGAACTCATATTACACATGTGCCAAACTTATTCACATCTAAGACACATATCAATCTAAAATAGTTGAAGACAGTGGCATCATCTTTAAAAGGTAACAATATAGCCTTGAAAAGAAAGGGAGGGACATATGCTGCAGATGTGAAAACAAATGTATACAATGCTCCATACCTTGAGACTTCGTGGTTGCTGCAATAGCTATTTCTTCCTGAACATGAAAAACCAAAATGTTTGTTGGACTAACCAAATAACAACACACAACAAATTTATTTGGGTACTTGAAAAAAACAGCAAGCAATGTTTAGGCCACAGGCCGCATTACAACGAGGGAACTTTAACAAATGTTCAAAATGACATAATAAAAACATCAATGCAGGACGGCTATTTTGGTTAACATCTACTTGGATCTAGATCTCCTATCATCCCAGTAGATCTTCAGAAATTTGAGGCGTCCCTCTTTGGTTTCCATGCTGAGGAAGTTTCTACAGTCTAGTGTGTCCTTACAAATTATTAAAGCCTGAGTATAAACATCATCAGTCTCTTCCACACCATCATCTTTTAGAATCTTCACCACTTTGTCCATCTCCTCTTCCTGCTTGTTTGTATGGGCTTTCTGGATCTTATGATCTTTAATGAGGTTAGTGATGTCATTGAGGCACTCATCAATGGAAGCACTCTTCTTACTATGTGGGCTATTGATAGAGTAATCCCTAGTGGTTCTCTTGGACGACTGACCAACACTCCTAACAATGAAGGGGTCCGGTGACATCTCGTGTGGACTGTCATGGTTGTCTTTGTTGGGTGTCGTCTCGCGATGATGGCCACCAGATGAGATCAATGTACCCCTATCACGGGGAGTGTGTCCCCACAGAATTACCAGTAGGTCAAGGCATTTGGGCATTTTGGTTCATTCCACAGCGGACTGGCTATTTTCCTGCACGTGTGCCATGGATCCAAGGGTTAGAATTAAATAGAATGGGAACATCCCTGCCAGAGGTTAGTAGGGGGGTTGTAAAACAAATAGGTGGAATTAGTACCCCATTGCCACCCTCAAAGAACGAGGGGTCCGTGGACATCTGTTGCCATGTTTACAGTATAGGGTACGATGAACACAGTGCGGACAACAAAGAACAAATATATCTTGTCATCACAAACAGGAGAGTTAGGGCAAAAGGAATTTGGACATACCTTAGCAGAACTCTTGGTGCGTTTGGATCGATGGTTGTAGTGCCTGGCTTTAGGTGGAGAGCATGATGAAGAGGAGGATGCTGCCAGTGTGTGTAGCATTATGAAGCACTTGCGAGCGGTGCACTAAAATAAACAAACACAATACCACATTGCCAATGAAAATTAGTGTGCGCAATGGAACATAATACATTGGCTTTGAAGAGAGGGCAGGTGTCGGTGTTTCGAACAAACACCGGCTAGAAAAATTATAATTATCGCGCGTTAGGCCCGGATGGTGCACTAAAGGACACAAGGTTTATACTGGTTCAGGCTAAATGTCCCAACATCCAGTCTACTGCTGCTCATGTTATCAGTACCAAAAAAGGTTCGTAGTAGGGGGTACAAACAGTCGAGAGTGGGAAAGGTCTTAAGTCTCTGATGGAATGGTCGAAAGGACGCCAAGAGCTTGGTCGCTGCTTGGCAGTATGCGTGATATGTTGTGTCTATCGAACTGATCCCCCCCTCGTGGGGAGTCCTGCCCTCACTTTTATAGACCAAGGGGAGCAGGGGGTTTACAGATGGGAGAAAGAGGAAAAAACCTAAGGTGGAGGTCGCCCTTCGAGGGTGCCGAGCTTTCTTCATCAATTGAACCTATACTGCTGTCGTGGCAAACCGTGCCAGGGATGGCATGTCCGCTGAACCTGATAGGGCCACGCCCTGTCCTTGCTTCAGCAAGTGGTTACGTCCCATCCTCCCCGGCAGACGGTATGGGGTGTCAGGGCACCGAGTCATGACTCTACGGGGAGCGAACGGGGAGATGACTATATGGATGTGAGCTTTCCCTTGGATTGTAGCGGTTGTCGTATGCCTATGTTAGTATCCACACCCGAGGGCTGAAGGCGGCGCCTACTACACTGTGGGACCAAAAGTTGGCGCCTACAACACTATTCGGGCACTGTTATGTCGGAAACGGCTTTAAAGCGCCCGTCCCATCGTATCCTGACGGTACCTTCCTGCAGGCGCACAAGGCATGGCCCTCGATATCGTGGTTGACTCAAATGTCCTGTCGTACCCTGTGCTCATCTTTATGAAAGATCAGGGTGCGGTTGTCAGGCGAGGCGGAGTCTAGCCCTTAGCCGTTGGGCAAGGCGGAGCCCACCCCCGGACATCGGGCGAGGCGGAGCCTACCCTCAGCCATCAGGCAGGTGGAGCCTAGCCCTCGGGAGTCAAGCCAGACGGAGTCTAGCCCTCGGACGTCGGGCGAGGCGGAGCCCGCTCTTAGCCATTGGGCGACACGAAGTCTAGCCCTCGGTGGTCAGGCGAGGCGGAGGCTACCCTCGAACGTCGGACGAGGCAGAGCCAGCCCTTAGCCATCGGGTGAGGTAGAGCCTAGCCCTCGGTGGTTGGGCGAGGTGGAGCCTGCCCTTGGACGTCGGGCGAGGCGGAGACCGCCCTTTGCCATCGAGCGAGATAGGGCCTAGCCCTCGGGGGTCGGGCGAGGAGGAACCAATCTTCCGTTGTTCGGGCAAGAAGCGCAGTAGTGCTCTTGTCTGACCAGAAGTGTTAGCGTTCGATGGTTGTTAGTTCCACCTCATTGGGTACCCCGGTATTAGGTCCCCGACAGTAGCACCCGAGCCCCTGGGTGATTCGGACAGAATCGTCTCGGGGGGTGTTTTGCTTTGCCAGAGTTAATTCGCCAGAGGGTGCTTGTGAGCGCACCCGACGGGTGTAGCCCCCGAGCCTCGGGTGGTTCGGGCAGAATCGCCCTGGGGGTATTTCAATTCGCTAGAGGGTGCACGCGAGCGCACCCGTCGGGTGTAGCCTCTGAGCCCCCGGGTGATTCCGGCAGAATCACCCGGGGGGTATTTCAATTCGCTAGAGGGTGCGCGTGAGTGCACCCGTTAGGTGTAGCCCCCGAGCCCCCAGGTGATTCGGGCAGAATCTCCCGGGGGGTAATTTTGGACCCTTCGCTGGTAAGGGCGTGAGATTCGGTTTTTGTCAACTGGATAGTTTTAAGGGAACCCTGGTATCCCGTTCGTGGGGATTTCATCCAGGGTCAGCTGGCTGGGGCTCGACTACGGGTCGAGGCCCCACTGATGCTCGTGTTCCTGAGTCTTGGTCGCTTGTGGGCCCATCCCTCGTTGGGATGGCCGTCGAAACTGTCGGGCCAGCCCTTGGACTTTTTGGGCCTAGACGGGCTAGAGAAGAAACTTTTTGACCCGTATTCCTTCTATGGGAAAAGAGTCTGATCCGCTTGGGAAGGCGAACCGTCCGACGCAATTTTGGTGAGAAAGGATAGGTATCGTGGGTGCGTATCCCGCGACGTGACACGGCGGTGTGACTTGGCAGGCTTAGAGATCGGGGCGGACGGTTGCCCTTCTCGCATCCGTCGCCCCAATAAAACCATGAGGTTCACCCCTAGGGTTCCGTACTTTGCCTCCTCGCCTTCGCATCTACAGCCTTCGCCACCAATCGCTTGAGCCTCCTGCACCTGTATTGCGGCCGCCGTCAAGCTCGCATCCGCATCGCTGCCATCGTCGAGCTCATAGACGCCTTCTTTCCTGCTGTTTTAATGGAGCCGTGGTGCGGATCCAACATTACCCCTCAGCGCCTGGAGGGCCTCGTCCGCTGTGGCCTTCTCCGCCCGCTGACCACCGCCGAGGAGTGGCGGCTGCCCGGTGATGGGGACGAGCCGTCGCCACCTGGAGGGTATGTCATGTCCTTCGCTCACTTCCACGAGCGGGGATTCGCCTTACCTGCCCATCAGTTCCTTCAGGGGCTATTGGATTACTATCAGGTGGAGCTGCAGCACCTCACCCCCAATGAGATCCAGCACATTGCGGCGTTCGTCGCCCTGTGCGAGGGGTTCTTGGGGATTAGTCCCCACTTTGACCTGTGGCAGCATCTCTTCGCCGTCAATGTTCTAAAGAAGCGAGTCGGGAAGCAAGAGCTGCACGCGCCGGTGGGATGCGCCGGCATTCACCTCCTCAACAACCGGGCAGAAGCGTACCCATTAATGCATCTATCGACCTCTAGCAAGGGGTGGTATTCGCAATGGTTCTATGTCAAGGATGACGCCGCCGCCCCCTTGCCAGTTTTCTACGGGCGTGTCATCATGGAGGCCCCGGGGTCGTGGAAGTGGGGTGTCCCGGTCAAGGAAAAGAAGAACATCAACGACCTTCTCGCCACCCTCCAAACTCTAAAGGACAGGGGCATGAAGGGATCGGGGATTATCGGCACCTATCACGCGAGGAGGGTGGCGCCGCTGATGGCGTGCGTGCTTCCCTTGCACCAGATAGTGCCCGGAGCATCGTTCGAAGGGACGGTGCTTGTCGACGAAGCGCTCCCTCCCTTCGAAGTGGCGCAGCGCATCAAGGAGGCGATGGAGCCTTCGAAGGACAATGCTGGCGTCGTCCTTGATTGTGTGTATCCGGTGCCAGGGCATCCCCCAATGCGGCTAAAACCGGTGTTTATTGACTTCGTAACTTTTCTTTCCCCGTGCTCCCCTTTTTACTTGAATTTCTGACCCCTTGATGCTAACCTCGGGATAGCGGGATCAGCCGAGGGGACTATTCTTCAAGGATAGCCCGGCTCTGTTGCCGAAGGTAGGATCCTGGCAGCGGTGAATCGCACCGTGGCTGAGTGGGATCGGAGGACGATTGAGCAAAGGAAGAAGAAGATGTTACAGAAGCAGCAAGCGTGGGATCGAGGAGAGGAGGCAGACAGTGACGACGATGATGACGATGATGACGATCACAAGCAGTCTGGCGAGGTACCAGCTGACGTGGATTGGGATGTCCTGGAGGGCAAAGATTCGCTGACAGACACCCAATTATCCATGTAGGGACCCTTCTCGTTGCACATGGAGGGAAGTGTGTCCATGAGGCCGGCAGAGCTCGGCCCGTCCTTGGGTCTGGTGGGAGCCGGTGGATCCACCGCCACACCCGGGGTGTCGACGGAGGATCGGTGGATGGGAGGAGGCGGATCTGCCTCCACCCCTGAGGTGCTGATGGAGGGGGTGGATCCGTCGCCGCACCCTCGGAGATAAGGGAGACGAGCCCCCCTGCCCGGGAGCAGGGGGCAGGCTCGAAACGGTCCCGCCCAGACGAGTTGGAGCAGGGGTCCGGGGGTTCATCCCCAAAACATTCCCGCTGCCCAAAGGCGCCGGAGTAGGTCACTGATTCCCCTGTTTTCCCCCCTTTTATTTTTCTATTTTGACCTTATGCCTTTTACCTCTTGCGGATTCTTGCGACGGGGCCGCTCTCTAGGGATGGCACCCAAGAAGAGCCTTGCCCTTCAGGCGAGAAGGACACCGTTGCTCGATGTCACTCCTGTTTCGGATAGGGCGGCGCTGATGTTGCGGCCTCGTTGGCCGATCTGGCGCCGCCTACGGTGGCGCCCGTGTCCTCGGTGGTTGCCGAGCAAGCGGCGGCGGAGGTGACTCCGCCATCTGCATCGGAGTGAACTAAGCTGCCGCCCACGCTGGTGGCATCCTCCGTGGTGGGCGTGGCACCGCAAGTCGAGGGCCAGCGTGTCGCCGGCGGAGGTGACCGTGACCGTGCCAAGCCAGGAGCAGCCGGACGCAGCCACGACGCCCAATGCGGGCTGGACGGAGGAGGACATGGCTGGAGGGTCCCCAATCCTAATGAGACAGGCGCAGCCATGGTGGTGACCGTGACCACGATGAGCCCGGCGCTGCTAGATGTACCCATGGTGGCGTCCGAGGGGGCAGCGCAATCCATGCCATTGGTGGCCCACTAACGGAGGAGGGCATAGCCGGAGGGTCCCCGGGTGCCGTGGCAGTGGTGGAGAGGACCAGCGGGGGGTTTCCCTTGGCCCTGGTGCCGGGGGGCAGCCGCTCGCCTGCGCGGGGTGAGTCACCGCTCCACTAGATGGATCCTCGAGACCCAACGTCGACTCTCTTCTCGCTCGATGATGCTACCGAGAGCATAGAGTGGGGGAGTCTTGACGAAGGGATCTCAGCAATGATGGGTGTCCTAGATCAGGCCTGGGTTGTCCTGCGCGATGTCATCATTCCCAATGGCCGGGTATCCGTTTGATCTTTTGTCTCGCTTTCTTCTTGTCTTCATGTATTTTCGTATTTTTGACACTGGTCTCCTTTTCAGTCCCTCGTTGCTCATAGCCTGGAGAATTCCTGGTTCCTCCACGAGCAAAAGGTAGAATGGGACCGCCTTACCGAGGAGGCCTGGCTATGAGGAGATGTGGGCGCGCAGCTTGCTGCCGCCCAACAGCGGGAAGCCGAGCCGCGTCGGGATACGGAGGAGATCCATGGGATGTTCGAGGACCTATCAGCGAGGGTGAAGTAGGATGAGGAGGCGGTCGCCAGGGTCCGAAAAGGAGCAGGACAAGCTGCTCCAGAAGGACGCCAATGCCAGCTAGCAGGCCGTCGAGCTCCTGGTAGAGCTGGAGATGGTGCGGGATCTCAAGCTGAAGGCTGAGGACAGGTTTGCGGCGCTGCAGCGGAGGGCGGATCAGGATACCAAGGCGATTGCCCGGCTATGCAAGGAATGAGACGAGCCACTCCAGACTGTAGAAAGACTCCGCTCGGAGCACGGCATGGTCCACGTGGAGCTCGACTGGGCCATTCGAGAGCGCGATGAGGCGTATTAGGTGGTCAACTCCCTCCAGGCGGATCTTGGAGCCGCGGTGACCCGAAGGTTGGAGGCCGAGAGCATCTCTGTCGGGCTATGCAAGGAGCTTGCCGAAGTGCTAGGGATCCTTTAGGCCGAGAGTGATGAGCATGATCTTCTACGCGCCGCCGTCAGGGTGGTCTTCGATGACCTAGGGGTGGCGCAATCGGAGGAAACCAGCTCGCTTGTGGCTCGTGCCACGGGTATCACGGCGCAGGTGGGCCAACTTGAGGAGGACGCCTTCCACGTCGGGATCACCTAGGCCTTCACTGTTGCCCGCTCTCATTATGATCGGGAGATCAACTTGGAGGTAATGAGCCTCGGCTTCACGCCCGGCTATGAAGACTCTGAGCTGGACGAGATTGAGAAGGCAGTGACTCCCATCGCGTGGAACCTGGTGAACAAGCTGAAAGACATGGTTCTCCCTTCGAGGAAGTAGTTAGTTGAACAAGTTTGATAAACATTTATCTGTAATATATGGACAAGTGTCGGTACTTTCATGTCCGAAAACAGATTCGTGATTTTGTTTTGAAATTTTGTTTCGTTCGTTTGAGCTTACTTTTTTCCCTTTTGCATTTGAAAAAAGGTTTATGTGATCCGATCTTTCCGTTCGTTAAGACTGTATGGCCTGAGGTGTTTAGGGGGAAAATTTTGGTCGTGCTGGTGAGCGAAAATACTGTAGCCGTCTGGGCGTGGGCTTTTTGCAGTCTTAACGATCTGTTCCCCCGAACCTTGCTGCTAGTCTCGACGCGAGTAAAAGGTCTGATGTAATGACTGTTTCGAAAAAAGAAAGGAGGTGTTCGTACCTTTATCAGGCCCCAGTGAGATCTGACCCCTTGCGGTCGCTGGGGCCGGATGTTTTGGGAGACCGGAGCGAGGGTAGCGAGCTTACTCTTGCATTCGCACGTACCCCTTACTTAGGATTCTAGCGATCGCTACGTGACTGTGTGTTTGGTCTTATCGCTAGCCCGGCCTTATCCGAGCCCCCGCGCATGGTGGGGATTCGGTCAAGGGCTGGCTCATTTTGTGACTGTCGTCCCGTCTTGTGGTTTCCATAACTAGAGGGGTTAAGGCGACGTCACTTGCCTCGATGGCTCGAGTGACGTGCTTTATGAGCTCGCTAACGGGGATGTTCGAACAGAGCCCGATCCCGTTGCTTTACGACAGGGTCGGCAAAGCCCTCAGGTCGTGTTTTGTTGCTCCTTGACCCACCTTCCAACAGATTCCCCCTCAATGGGGATTCTATGGGCTCGGCTAGAGGCTAGATTGAATTAGAAGGTTGAGATGACCCTATTCGCCTCAATGCAGGATGGGAGAAGGCCGCTGAGGCTCATCTATGTTTTCTTCCCTGGCTCTTGTTCGATGTGAGGCGGCTCCGGACCCTTCGTGGGTCAGCCTTCGAACCTCGGCCTCTCGATTTTGGGTCGAGCGGCTCGAGCCCCTGAGCCCCTTAGGGTTTGATAGGGGCCGGCCGTGTTTCGCGCGTCACCCCGTCCTCGATTTCCGCAACCAGATTTGTTGAGTTGGCGA